>CM046394.1:39057500-40280625 GCA_025413875.1 Rhododendron molle | reverse complement strand
TCAATCATAATTTTTTACTTTTTCAATTTCTCTCGTTGTGACTAACAATAATCCAAGGAAAAATGACGCAAAACTAATAAGTGAGAAACTTTGTTTGAATAATGACAAAACAATAAGTCACTTTGACTTATTTATTCAATACTAGTCGTGTCTCATTCTGCTAACTAAAATAAGTAATTATTTTTTGACTTAAAGAGGATGTATTGTAAGAGAATGATTTATCTTGTAAAACGAAAAATAAGTGCTTAACAAAATAAAAACCTTAATGGAACGGAGGCGAATTTACCTATTTCATACATGAAACCAGTAATGGAAGAGCAGCCAGGGCCTCCATTTAGCCAAAGTACCAGTGGGTCCTCTTGTGGGTTGGACTCTGACTTCACAAAGTAGTACTCCGTAGAATATATAGCTGCACATTCTCTGATTCATCCACTCCCACATACATATTACGAAAATGAAAATGCATTCAGGCTCAGTTTCAGTGACAGAAATGAAAATGTTGAGAAACATATATTTTTTGAAAAACTACTTCTGGCAAAATTTCCAGTAATTTAAAATTGAATAGAATTGGCTCTCAATCGGTCACTCGGTATTTGATTTTCATAATCAAACCCATTATCACTCAACATCGCGAGCATCCAAATATAGCCATGCGTTTTGAAAGAGGAAACAGTTGAATGAAAAGAAGGAAAAAACATACGACGTGTAGTCTGTTGATATCGTCTTGTGAAGTATCCGTGTTTTAGTTGCTTCTTGGTAACTTATTTTCAATCGAAATTCAAATGAAAAACTGGTGGGGCCGTCAATATTAGCAATCCTCACTACCAATTTCAATCTCAAATTCCCTATCCTAATCCTCTCTGCTTGCTACTGAACCCGGCCCTTCAACATATAACGTACACGAATCAAACAAGGCCTAAGTATTGGACCACCTTAGCCTAGCGCAATTGTAACGCCCCGACTTTTCGGGAGAAAAATAAATAATTTCTATGAGAAGATTTGCTAAATAAATATAATTTTTCAAAACAATGGTTTAACCATTACAATTTCAAGATAGATCTACTGAATCAAAATACACTAACTTCAGAGCTGACTCTAATCTTGATACGAATCCTAAGCATCCTCGATCTTCATTACTGATATTCTTTTCGTATCGAACTGCATCATCGTTGAATCTCCTCCATTGAATCCTGCGCCCTCTAGCAAATTGACCGCCGAAGCAATTGATTTGCCAGGATACAGACGTATCCGTGAGTGATAAATCACCCAGTAAAATAATCCAACCCAACCACCCCTCTTACTTTACAGCTAGCAGGCAAACATAATATATATGGTGCGAAAAAGTAAAACAGAGATAATTCACATAACTTGATTCATTGCTATCCATTAACTTAACATGAAATCTAAGATCTCTCCACGAGATCTTTCCTCCCCAACCACTAGCCATATCCCGTCCCATGAGATCACTTCCCTTTGTTGTCGCAGGAACACCTAAGTTATGTACCGAGTGTGCACCTCAATAACTACAACAAGGGGTAAGCTTATCATGCCGGTATCACGACTAGGGTTCGCCTATCTTATAAACCACATCACAATTCTTTTCACAATCATCACTGGACACCCGCCAGTCTATCAATTCATCACTGGACACCCGCCAGTATCAATTCTCATCACAATCTCATCATATCACAACATCACGCCTGCAGACAACCTCTAAACAGAAAATAAACCTCACAATTTATCCATTACTTAACATCGTCTACGTGATTTCTAATTCGCATACCACCCCATGTCCCTAGGGTCCAATCTAACAGTCAACTGAAGCATCGATACAATATCAATTATAAACAAAAATAATTAAAACAAATAACAGATGGATCGAAACAATTCATAAGTAATGCAATCACATAACTTTTTATGACTGGGCCGTTGCCCTTAATCTCATATGATCACAAAGTCTTTAAGAATGTAAGAAATATTTAATTAAGATTTAATAATAATTTTCTAGACTTCTATTAATTAATTATAAGTAATTAAGTTAATTAAACACTAATTAAATACATTAATTAGGTAAAATATTAGAATAATTATCGTGATCCTAATAAGAGTCCTCAAGGTCCTCTATAACAAGTTCAAGTCTTAAAAGTTGGGTTTGGATGCTCACGGAATTATTTTAAATAACAAGATTAAGTTAATAAGCAAAAGAAGACTAAATAGATAATAAATAATTAAGTAATTAAAAATATTTTTATTCTAACAAAGTATCATCTTAGGACTGTAAGAAGTCTAAATAAAATTATTCGGAATTTTTAACATCTTAAATAATATTTTAAAGTATTTCTATTTAGAAACAATGCGTAATTTATCATAATTAGTTAATGAAATAATTAAATTATTATTTTAATAACATATCATCTTTGGGATGTCAGAAGTCTAAAAAAAATAGTTTAGGTGTTAAAATCATTAATTATAAGGTCGCAACTATTTTTCGTTTGTATCTTTAATTAAAAATAAAATAAATAGCTAATAATATCAAAAGTTTATGAAATCAGTAAGTTATGATCCTTGACATGTTAGAAAACTAGGAAAAATAGTTTGGGGATTTATGGAATAGTTTACAAGGTCGTAATAAATTTTAGTTTGTAAATTTTTACAAGATAACGAATAACAATTTAATAAATATCAGATTAAATAAAAAAAATATGAAACTAACAAGGTATGATCTTTAGAGTGTGGGTAACCTAGGAAAATTAATTCGGGGGTCAAAAACATTTTTCGGGACGTCGAAAGGTCGCTTCGAACCAAAATAGTGAAAGACGCACGGCTGGCCTAAATGGAGTTCGCGGCCGCGAACTCCGTTTCTCTGGTTCTCGCGGCTGGGCCGCCCGAAGGTCGCGCGCTGGTTTTTTTTATTCTCGTTCGTTTGGCCTCGGGTTCGATGCATGGGGGCACGGGGGTCCTTGGGTTATGTCTAATAAACATAAATATACGTAGAGGAGGCTTCGGATTGAATTATAATACCTCGAATCGCGTTGAATTGGTTTTCGATCGAAACTTGATAATTTGGAACGAAAGCTTCGGGTTTCTTGATCGGGGAACCTCGGGGCCGAATTGGTTGATGTTTGGTGATCCTTGGGATTGTAGGAAGTAATTCGAATGATCAATTTGAGTCTCGGACGGACGAAACCACGAAACCCACTTTTCTCTCTCTCACTTTCTCTCTCTAAAGCTCCATGGATAGGAGTTCGATTTTCTTCGAATTCTCTCTCTCTTCTGGACTTGTAGGGTGTAAGAAATTTCGTAGGGAACCCTAGGATCGACGTAATGAAGTATTTATAGAGAATTGAGAAGGGTTTTGATTAAAAACGGGTTTAAAGAAGTTGCATCCTTCTAGGACTCGAATTGAGACGCGATACGAACGAAGATACGATCACGGAGGAAGCATAAACGAATTAGGAGGGTGAGGGACGAGAGAAGTGTGCATGCATGCAATTACTTGCATGCAAAGTAAGAAAGAAAAGAAAAATTAAATTAAATAGAATAAGATAGACAATTATATTAGGAAAAGAATTTAATTATCGATAATTATACTTTTTAATGATAATATTAAAGGTAAAGATTTGTGAAAATAAAATTTGTAAATCTTTTTAAAAAAAAAAAAATTTGTTCGAAAATTCCGGGTCGTTACAGCAATAGCTGGCCTCACGGGTTTGTCCCTCTCGGCCTTGGATTCAAGTCCAAAAAGGCACCTCCGAATCGGAATTGTCACGCATCATTTCATACTATCCTAGGCATTATCCGCATGGGATTCATGATAATGTACGCTACTACGTACTACACATATTTCATACACACAAACATGGAACTCAAAATGAACAAGGGATGAGTCGGCACACCCAGTTTCGAGTTGGAAAGGAAGCGGACCTTGGAATCCTGGGAGAGAATTAACCGCGGAATAAGAGCCCGCGAGCTTTGAACAACAAGCCAGCAGAAGAGATAGGACCATTATCATAATATGGCCCCAAACTATATTGTGATCAGTTGGAAATTTGAACAGCAATAGCTTGGCTTCTGCTTTCGGAATTGCCATTTTCTAGTAATCAGAATTTTGATTTTCAAATGGGAGCAGGGGAGTAGGTCTCACATAAGTACATAGATGACAGTAAATGAAAAGGGTGAAGAAATACCAATGGGCCGGTTTGGCTAAGTGGCATAGAGAAATTAGAAATTTGTTTTCTATGAGGTCGCATGGTCGAATTTCACGAAGGCTAAACATTCCAAACCTAGGGGCTCGGGGCCTTTGTGGGGTTCACCTGTTCGTCAACTTCAAGGCTTAGAATTGGTCAAAGTGCGTACAAAAGCTGAGCCAGACCTCCAGTTGTGAAAACAAAACAAAAAAAAGGAAAAAAAGAAGAGGGATTTTGGAAGGGATCAGAAAGGAGTTGTTCTTTGGAGTCCTTTTTGGACATAGTATATTTATAATCTGGTAGGTAAGAGTAGGATTTTACTACATTTTCGTTTTTGGACGTATCTCCTATATTTCTTGCCGTGATGAGAAATGACGTATCAGTGAAATTAAATATTACTACTAACAAATCGGGGGCATATGTTTCACGCGGCTTTTCTTTATTTTTTTGTTTTGTTAAATTTGTTGTTGTAGTACTCTGTTTCGTTGTACTTTATTTTTGTATTAATACAACTGGGTTGATCTTGTTCGTCGAATAAAAAATCGGGGCATACGTTAACTAAGTTTAATGTCCTCTTACAGAATAGCATTTAGAAACATGCATGCATGGTAGGAATTTTTATACAGAGAAAGCCTCGTGATAGTAAATCTGTCTTACTTTGGGTCTCGGATTAGGCAGAATTGTTCTTCGAACATGATGTTGTTTCCTTACTCCTATTAGTCTTGTAACAAAGGGCAATCCGCTAATGTTCTCAGAAATAAAGCACACATATGATTACGTCTGTAATCAATATTTCAGTGACCAAAGAGAATTTGTGTGTTGACAACCTACAAAACAAACTCTTACGGCCTGTTTGGAACTTGGGGTAAATAAATGAAAGGACAATTTTGAGGAATGGGTGGAGGAAAAGTTAATTACCCTGCTTGAATCTTTGTTTATTTTTTTTTCCCAATTTCCTCTTCAACCAAACAATGGAAAACGAGGAATGGGTGGAGGAAAAGTTACCCTGCTTGAATCTTTGTTTATTTTTTTTTTCCCAATTTCCTCTTCAACCAAACAATGGAAAACAATTTATCTTCTCTTTCTTTCTTTTTCTATTCTTTTTCATAGGTTTTAAACAAACTCTAAGCAGTTAGCAATGTGCATTTCAGCATGTCAGCCAACGTTACAAGATTGTTGAGTCCAATGTCACAACCCAGGCATTTTGACGAACCCTGCCATGCTTCCCACCAAGATATGCAAGTTTTTCTCAGGAACTATCTAGGGTCCCTAAAGGATTCTAGAAAACTTCTAGAACTATCTCCTAAATTAATCAAGAGTGCTATAGTATAATTCTAGACTCCTGATATTTGTAGGGGATTCTAGAGTATAACAACAGATTTCTTCTTTGGTGTATAAATAGGTGAGGGTCTTATTTGCCCAAACCACTTATGTGTTGGTTACGATATCACTTCTTCGTTAATTGAGCATATGTTATTTCTCTGCTTTAAGCACCCATTGGATCAATTTGAAGAGGACAAGATCCTTCACGGTAACACCACGAGCACAATCATAATTGTTTAGATGGTGTTAAGAAACTTGCGTTGCGAATCCTATTTTTATATGGGAGGGAGGTAGCAGCAAGTTTTTCTTTCGTATGGTGGTGGAGAAGGGGGAGGCAAAGAAGGGGGAGAAGGTGGAGGGGGAGGATGAGATGGAGAAGGGGGTGGAGGTGGGGGAGGTGGCAGTGGGAATAAAACATGGGTTACCTGGGTAATTGGGGAAGGCGAGCCCAACGCAGTTGATCACAGCTCCTGTCACATCAAAGCAAAAAATCAAGTCTTTCAACTGAAACATTCCACCACCCACGGCTTCACAACAGACAATAAACTGAAAATGAATTGTAGAGTGTTGCTGGATACTGCGTGCAAGTTAGTTGGGAACCGAAGTCCCTGGTTGATAACCCAGCATCTCAACCAATGTCACCAGATTGCTATGCCTAGCTATCTTCAAATAACTATACACCATTTCCAGAGAAGTCACACCGAAGCGCAAATAGTCATTCGAGTCGGGGAAATTAACACAGCATTCTCCATGCTGCAACCATTCGTACTCCTAAAATTTGCGAGGATATAGACTGAAATAACTCTTCGGAGAGCTCCAATATACAGGGCCGGCCCAAGGATTTTGAGTGTCCAAGGCCAAATTAAAAAAAGTGTACTCCTAATACTCTAATCCCACTGTAAGACTTCTGAATGAGAATGCTCTCTTCGTGAGCTAAAAGGCAGAGAAGAACTCAAACATTCTCTTCCACGATGATCCCAACAATATTTTTCTTTGTGAATCCGTTGACGAAACTATTGCTTCGTCCACAACCTCACCTTCAATTGAGGTTGAAATACCCCGAGCGTAGGGCTAGATCGATGTCAGCATAGATACCGGAAATCCGGAATCGTTCCCACAGAGAAAGTCTCAAAAGCTTGCTGGGATTTTTAGGTGTAAGGGTTTTTGGCGTTTAAGGCGGCCAACTGTCGGTTTTGCTTTGGAGAGTAATGAACACTTAAGAAAATGACTAGAAAAACGGTTTTGACTAAGTTAAACAAGCGGTATGACATTGGATTCGTTAACGCTCGAAACTTAAGCCATCAAACTAATCTCAACAGAAACACGGTTGAATTGCACGGCTTAGGCTATCAACCGGAAGATTTAGCGGTGAATATAATGAGGCAAGAGAGTTAGCATGAAGAACAAGTGAACTCTTTATTCTTTTGGCAAACACAAGGCGAGACATAGCTCACGGAACCATATGAGCGAGCATATGATCACCGGAGGTTAACATCGACGGGTTTTGTTACATAAAGATGAATTCTCCTTATTTTCCATACAAAACTTCAAGCCATGAGTTGAGAGAAGCTAAATAACGCAAGGTACGAGACGCTAACGGCCCCACGGCCAAGCCTAATGAACTACTCACGCATATTTGAGCAACTAGAAGACAAGCTAGAAGCGGAAAACATTTCTAACCGATAGAATTGAAAATAAACTTAATTTTATAAAGGATCTAAACTACGGTTACAACTTTAATAAACGAGGAAAGATGATACGGGAACAACTTACTTGAATTCAATGGAAATACACTTGAAAAGCTAGAACACCATTAATGGAGGAAAGTTAAAAGCTTAGTAATGTGCTAGATACAAATGAGAGAGATGAAGACTATATTTATACAAAAAGGGGTTCTCTCTCTTCAAATATCTAATAAATATCCTAAAAGTAGCTGATCTTCCATAAATGGAAGGCCCAAAAAGTAGAAAATATCTGATCGAGAGCTCCACGTATCGATACGGAAGGCTCTGATGTGTCTCGAGACCTACGCGTATCGATACGCATAAAAAACCGTATCGATACGCGCCTGCCTTGCCTGGATCTACAGGCCAGCCTTTGCACCTCGACACCCGACGGCCCTTGCCTCTCCCGATGGCCTCCGCCCTCGTTCCTCGGCCATTTTGGCACAAAATCTCCCGGGCAAGGATGCTTGAAATCACTTGGAAGATGGTTTGCCAATCAAAACACGCCTTTTAAGGGCGTTTTGCCTGAAACACTAAACAAAGGCCTTACGAGCAAAAATCATGTAAAAACGACGATAAATAAATAAGTATGCCACAAGCTAGGGTATTTTTAGCACCACGATCTTACAATCTTTGGTGCTAATCAACTATGTCAATTTTGCTTTCGTTCAACACCAAATTTACGGTTTGTTTGGATAGCTAGCAAATAGTTGAACATACCTTGCAAATTAAAAGTCCCAGAAACAAATGAGAATCTTTGTTGACATTGGTGTTTATGAATTAAGTCCAGTTGTTGAATGTATCAAGAAATTTCTACAGATTCATATCATCCTTCAAGTCTTGAACAAAAGTTCAGGGTTTACAAAGCTCTGTGTTTTTCCTTGATTCTCTAGAGACAATGCAATTTGAGTTAAACATAAAATCTTTTTAATCCTAAAAAAATAAGAAGGATATTTTCCAAGAGAAAATTACCTCTAAGTATAAAAAAGTGACACTTAATTCCCATTAAGGAGAGATAAAATACTTAATTACCACTAAGTCCACTTTTACAAAAATACATTTACCATTAATAGAAATGTCACCCTAGGGTTTTAGGGTATGCTAGGGTTTTATGGTACCCTAATGGGTACCCTAGTACCCTTGGGTACCCTAGGATTTTAGGATTTTAGGGTACCCTAGAGTTTTAGGGTACCTTAAGATTTTAGATTTTAGGATACCCTAGGGTTTAAGGTACCCTAGAGTTTAGGTTTTAGGTGATTTCATAGAGCCATAGGGTTTAGGTTTAGGCACTTTCATAGGAGTTTTAGGGTGCACTTTCCTATTATAGGGTTTTAGCGATTTAGGCACTTTTATTGGGTACCCTAGAGTTTTAGGCACTTTTATAGGGTACCCTGAGGTTTAGTGTAATAACCCGAAAATTTAACTAATAAAAAATATTCAGAAGAATTTATTATTTATGATAATATTGATTTCCTTATTTATTAATTAGTAGATAATTACAAAAAAATAAGTATTTTATCTAATTACCTCTTAAAAATTATTTTGTCATTATATACATACATATAAATGCATGCATGCACGCCTATATTCTCCCTCACTCTCCTACTCAATCTCTACCTCCTCCTTGACCCAAAATTCGTGCGTAATTCGTCCATGCAAAAACCCGATACCGTTAGGACTCGTTTTAATTCGAAACTCATCCAATTCTCCTATATATATACACTACACCGACCCTAAGGCACGCACATCACCCCACCACGTTCCACGGAGCCAGAGAGAGAAGAAAAACCAGAGAGAAACCAATTACAATCCATAGATTTTTAGAGAGAGAAAGAAGAAGAAGGAAAAGTGGGTTTCGTGGTTCCGTGCCCCCGAGACTCAAATTGATCGATTGAATTACTTCACACGACTCCTAGCATCCCCGAAGATCAACCAATTCGAGCCCAAGGTCCCTTGATCGAAGGAATTAAAGTCGTCTTTCCCAAAACCACGTTTTCGATCGAAAACGAAATTAATCCGAACCAAGGTACTATAATTCAATCCGAGCCCTCCTCTAAGTATATATATGATTTATAGACATAACCCAATAAGTCCCGTGCCCCCATGCATCGAAAAACACGACGAAATAACAAAAAAACGAAAACAGCAAGAAAGTTCGCGGCCGCAACCTTCGGGTTGCTGAACCGCAAGAACCAGGCGGCTGGACCTCGCGGCCGCAAACTCCGCTCGGCCAGCCGTGCGGTTTTTGGTTGAGTTGATTTTGCGACCCTTTAAAAATATATTTTGACTCCGAAATTTTTATCCTAGGTTCCTAACATTCTAAAGTTCATAACTTGTTAGTTTCATATTTTTTTTTTATTAATCTACTATTTATTTAATTTTTATTCGTAATCGTGAGATCGTTTGTAAACTAAAATTCGTTACGACCCTTTAAATTACTCTATAAATCCCCAAACTATTTTTCTTAGATTCCTAACTTATTAAAGATCATAAGTTGTTGATTTCATAACTTTTTAATGTTATTTGCTATTTATTTTATTTTTAATTAAAGATATAAACGAAAATTAATAACGATCTTATAAAAAAATATTTTTAACATCGAAAATATTTTTCCTAGATTTCTGACAGTTCGAAGGTGATATTTTATTAAAATAAAATTTTATTTATTTGATTTACTATTTATTATTATTTAAGCATTGTTTCTTAATAATAATATCGTAAAATATTATACAGAAGGTTTAAAAATCCGAATAATTTTATTTAGACTATTTACAGCCCTAGAATAATATCCTGTAAATATAAATATATTTCCAACTCTTTAATTATTTATCGTCTATTTATTCTTGTTTCGTCTATTAATTTAATCCTTTTATTTAAAATAATTCCGTGAGCATCCAAACCCAACTTTTAGCACTTGAACTTATTATAGGGGACTGTTAGGACCTTTATTAAGGTTACGATATTTATTTTAATATTTTTACCTAATTAATGAATTTAATTAGTATTTAATTAGCTTAATTACTTGATTAAATAAATAAAAGTTTAGAAAATTATTATTTAAGCTTAATTAAATAAATCTTACATTCTTAATTACTTTGTGATCATACGAGATTAAGGGCAACGGCCCAGTCATAAAAAGTTACGTGATTGCATTGCTAAATAAAAATTTGATCCGTCTGTTGTTCGTTTTTAATCATTATTGAGATTGATATTGTGCCGATGCTTCATTTGACTATTAGATTGGACCCTAGAGACATGGGGTGGTATGCGAAATAGAAATCACGTAGACGATGTTAAGTAATGGATAAATTGTGAAGTTTATTTTCTGTTTAGAGGTTGCCTGCAGGCGTGATGTTGTGACATGATGAGATTGTGATGAGAATTGATACTGGCGGGTGTCCAGTGATGAATTGATAGATGGCGTGCGTCAGTGATGATTGTGAAAAGAATTGTGATGTGGTTTATAAGATAGGCGAACCCTAGTCGTGATCTGGCATGATAAGCTTACCCCTTGTTGTAGTTATTGGGGGTGCACACTCGGTACATAACTTAGGTGTTCTGCGACAACAAAGGGAAGTGATCTCATGGGGCTGAGCATGGTAGTGGTTGGAGAGGAAAGATCTCGTGGAGAGATCTTAGATTTCAGATTAAGTTAATGGATAGTAATGAATCAAGTTGTATGGATTATCTCTGTTTTACTTTTTCGCACCATATATATCCTGTTTGCCTGCTAACTGTATTGTAAGACGGGTATTTGGGTTGGATTATAGTTCGGGGTGAACTCTGTCACTCAGCACGGATTTCCTGGCATCCGTGTCAGATTTTGCAGAAAATCAGAAAGAACCGCAGAATCCCGAAGGTGACCAATTCATGCTGAGGAGAATCCGGAAGTGGGAGTTGAGCCAGAATACGCTTGGGACCCATATCAGACTTAGAAGATGGCTCAAATATCTGTTTAGCATATCCCTTTAAAGACTATTTTCAATATTTTCACAATGGTTTGTAATAGATAAATCATTAGGATGAATTATCTGTTTTGGATTTCAAATTGGATTTAATAAGTTTTTCAAGAATTAGTATTTAATACCTCCGATTTTACCTTCGAAAATCGGGGCGTTACATTTAGGCACTTTCATAGGGTGCCCTAAGAGTTAAGCACTTTTAGTATTGGGGGTTTTAGGCACTTTCATAGGGTTTTAGTGTTTCGTTAATTAGAGGAAACTTGGTGGGAATTACTTTCTATTTTCTGGATCTAGAGGTAAATTGCCCATTTTCCAACAACACAACGCAAAACCCCAAAATTGAACAATTAAACTACGGGAACATCAGAGGATGTAGAATTTGAGTGTTTGATGGTGGCGGGATTGGGTGTCAGTGGCGGTGATGAAGATGAGAAGCAGACCATTCAACGAGGAGAGAAATATTTGAGAGAGAGAGAGAGAGAAAGAGATGAGAAGGGGAGGGAAGGAAGAGGATGAAGATTTTGGGGGAACTTAATTAGCCATCCTTTTTATCCTACTTATTTAGGTTCTCATCCTAATGTGTTTAAATACTTATCTTTCCATCCTCAAATTCAATTAAATCCTAAACTACCCTTTCTTTCTCCTAATTATTCAAATCTTTCTGTTTCTTTTATTTTTATTTTTATGTTTTCTAATTATCTTAATTCTCTTTCCCTTTTTAAACATTTCTCTCACCTAATCTTTTGAATTTTTCTCTCTCTTAATCTTCTCTATCATATTTTCATTATCCTAAAATCTGAAACGAAAACACTGACTCTTACAAAAACGAATGTGTAAGATGGAAAACATGACAAAACATGATCAATTTACAAAACATGGCAAAACCTGATTGAGGTAGATGAACAAAAAAAGATCAATTAAAAAATATTACAAAATCAGAAAACATGGCAAATTTTTAGAAGTGTAAGTTTCGATCGAGGTAGATGAACAAAACATGATCAAATAAAAAACATGACAAAAATCAGAAAACATAACAAGTTTTGAGAAATGTAGGTTTCAATTGAGGTAAATGAACAAAACAAGATCAATTAAAAAACACGACAAAATCGAAAAACATAGCAAGTTTCAAGAAGAGTAGGTTTCGATCGGAATAGATGAATAAAATATCATAAAAAAAATGACAAAATCAGAAAACATGACAAGTTTTGAGAAATGCAGGTTTCAACCGAGGTAGATGAACAAAACATCATCAATTCACAAAATGACAAAAATCGAAAAACATAATACCTAAAACTGATATTCCTGCAACGGAATCCAACAAAAAAAAAGGGGGAAAGGGAAAGGAGATCCAACAAAAAGTTTGCCTATGAAGACGATGGTCAAGATTATTGGAATAATTTGACACCAAAAGAATTACATAATTATGATAATATGATGGAATTCTAAGCTTGAAAGAGTCACAAGTCCATGAAGCCATCTTCAATCATCATCAGTCACAAGAAATATTATTCAACCAGTCATTATCAGGTATCCTGCAAAAGGAGTCAACAAGTCATCATCAGTCACTATTCAATCAACTTTCACTGTTCAATCAGCTTTCCACTGAAAGAAGGAGGCAAGCAGCATCTCCCAACAGTAACCTCTGGGTTACTGTTGGGAGATGCTGCTTGCCTCATTCTTTCGGTGGAAAGCTGATTGAACAGTGAAAGTTGATTGAATAGCAACTGCTTTCGGTAGAAAGTTGATTGAATAGTGATTGATGATGACTTGTTGACTCCTTTTGCAGAATACCTGATAATGACTGGTTGAATAATATTTCTTGTGACTGATGATGATTGAAGATGGCTTCATGGACTTGTGACTCTTTCAATCTTAGAACTCCATCATATTATCATAATTATGTAATTCTTCTGGTGTCAAATTATTCCAATAATCTTGACCATCGTCTTCATAGGCAGTAAATTCAGAAGTTGCTGACGAAGAGTTGTTGGTTTGTTGACTTTGGTATTTGGCCACTAATTTTCCAAAATGGGTATGGAAAATAAATGGAACTTCTTTGATAGGTTCAGTGGATCGAATTTTCTGAATTGAGTTTTCACAGATTAATTTGTAATTATCCTCTAAATAGTGATCATAGTGATCTATATCACCGAGTTGGCAGGCAATGGACCAGGCTCGATGATGTCTGATTTGACTTCTGATTGACTCGGAACAAGACCAAGGGAATTCATCTCCGATAAGCTGAATTGGGAGATGAATCCTGCTGAACGATCAATTTGCTGAGAGATACATGATGTGCTGAGCTGGTATTATGCTTCCTGTGAATGTCCATTCAGGCATTTTATTTTTGATTAGGAGTTGGCAGCGTAAAGCTCCATATTTGGCAAAAAGATTGGTAATACATACTGCCATTTTTCGAGTGACATGGTCTGTTTGCTCAGGATCATTAAAAATTATTTGTCGAAGAAATCCGTAGTCTAAAAGGGTCATTGGGGTGATTTCAATAATTTTGCCTCTATATGTAATACTAAAATTTCAAAAGTATTGCATATCAATGCAAGCTTTAGGGATACTAAAAATTAGTTGGCAAGGACAGTCAATTCATAAGTAAACGAACGTACTGTTTCTTTATTTACCCCAATCCTTCACCTGTTGCTTACAATAAGCAATAATTTATTTTCAGTAATCCAATTCATTGCAGTAATTTTCAGTAATCCAATTTGTTTATATTTACTCTGATCTCTTATTCTTCAAGTACTGTGTCTGTCCTTCCGCCCTTATCTGGTATCAAAGCCAAGTTGAGCGATTGGTAGAACAATTGCACTTAAATTTTTCTGTTTATGTTCTTGATAGTTAAAGACTTGAATTAGTAGTTTAATTCTTATTATTATTATTTGGGACCTAGCGTGCATACACTCATACCCTAGCTTTAACCCAAACCAGTGATATCCAGTTACCAACCAGTTGGCTCTGATACCAACTTGGCTTTGATACCAAATAAGGGCGGAAGGACAGACACAGTACTAGAAGAACAAGAGGTCAGAGTAAATTTAAACAAATTGTATTACTGAAAATTTCAAGTTAATGCTTTTAATATATTTTTATCTTTTAAACTAAGGGCTACAATGAATTGGATTACTGAAAATAAATTATTGGTTATTGTAAGCAACAGTACAAGTGAAGGCTGTGGTAAATAAAGAAAGAGTACCTTCGTTTACTTAGAGAGAGAGGGAGAAGATTAATTCTGCAACAAAGAAAAACTTAAAAAAGAACTTATTGAACCCCTTTCTGACTGAAGCCAATGGTTCCTTTTATAGAATAAGGACCAAGCACTGTTTACAAAGTATAATTGGTTCTACTGTAACCATGAGACTCCTTTCGGTGGAAAGTAATTGGGTTCTGCTTGCCTCATTCTTTCGATGGAAAGCTGATTGAACAGTGAAAGTTGATTGAATAGTAACTGATTTTGGTAGAAAGTTGGCCTGTAGTCAAAAGATGCCATCATTAATCAGCAAAACGAGTCAACAGGTCATCATCAGTCACTGTTCAATCAACTTTCCACCAAGTTACTATTCAATCAACTTTCACTGTTCAATCAGCTTTCCACCGAAAGAAGGAGGCAAGCAGCATCTCCCAACAGTAACCCAGTTACTTTCCACATGGTAATGTCTTGACATATTTCTTGACTTTCTGGACTATAGAAGGATGTATGGATGACCAAGGAGGGGGTTTGTCTCTTAATCTTTCAAATAAGGGTTGACATGTTTTTCTAAGATCTTTCTTTATTTACCCCAGTCCTTCACTTGTACTGTTGCTTACAATAAGCAATAATTTATTTTCAGTAATCCAATTCATTACAGTAATTTTCAGTAATCCAATTTGTTTGAATTTACTCTGATCTCTTGTTCTTCTAATATTTTGTCTATCCTTTCGCCCTTATTTGCTATCAGAGTTGCTTAAGTCTTTTAGTTCTTGATAGTTAAAGATTTGAATTAGTAGTTTAATTCTTATTGTTATTGATTTGGGCATCGTGTCTCTGGCCACCCGTAGTAGGATTCCCTGTAATTCCCATTGGTCAGTCCCAGGTGAGGCAGTTGAGGGTTATATACAGAAATCTTCAGGTAAAGACCTTAAAATGAGGACCTTAAATGCGGACCACCCCATTTCTTTTCTTTCCCGATTGAATTTTGATGATCCAAGCCGCTCAATGTGTTCAGAACGTGATTTTAAGGGTACCCTCAAGAAATCGACAAAAAAAATGACGGGAAAGGGCTTGATTTGAGCAGTTTTTATTTGAACCGTTCGATAAAAAATAAACAAAAACTTCTCGGATGAAGCCTTTTTCAGTCTTTTTTTTTTGCTGATTTCATGCGGGTATCTTTACTCACGTTCTGAACATAATGAGCGGCTCGGATTATCAAAATTCAATCGGGAAAAGGAGGTTCTCATTTTATTAGAATGAGGTTGTCCTTATTAGAAGGGGACTCTCTCTCTCTCTCTCTCCATATATATATTTCCGATGGATCCTGTTATATTCACCAATCATGACACAAAAAAGTTTCACATAGTCTTGCAGTCTTGCTCCAAGCCTCCAAGAGTATTGTATTATTTTTCCAATTTCCGTGTCATCCAATTCCAGACAACAAGAAATAGTCGCGTTTAAGGTCAGAATCAAGAATTTAATTTGGATGAACTCGAAATTATTTTCTCAAACCCAAAATTTTCCCTCACATCCATTTTCTCAGGAGATGATGTTTTGGGTTTGAATAGAATCACTTAGGCTCCGTTCAGTTGTCAAGAAAAGAAGGGAAAATATGAGAAAACCAATTTTTTCATAACTTTTCTAGTGTTCAGTTGACAGGAAAATAGTGAAACTTACCATTATAAGTTTTCCTGCAAGATTTACTTTCTTGCAAAAGTGATCCTGTAAAAAACATAGGATTTTGCGTCGCGGGAAAAGGAAAATGAGTGAACACTCACAAAAATTTTCCATAAGTTTCTTTTTCCTGACAAATGAACAACTAAACTTTAATTTTTCTTGCAAAATTCTTTTGTCAAATGAATACTCACTGAAAAATAATTTTCTTTTTCTTTTACTTCACCTCACTTCACTTTTTCTGGGAACCAATTTCCCACACAACATTCCCGACAACTAAACGGAGCCTTAGAGGTGGCAATCCCAACCCATATTTTTTTAATCTGTCCAATCCGTTCATTTGTAACCCAACAACCCGCCCATATTACATAATGGGTTGATATGGGTTGAAGCCATATAAACCCATATTTACATGGGTTTAAACGAGTTAAAAATGGATTCAATGTGGATTGGAACTAAAAGACCCACCAGGCAATTCAACCCATATTTACATGGGTTTAAACAAGTTAAAAATGGATTCAATGTGGATTGGAACTAAAAGACCCACCAGGCAATCGATCCTTCTCGGCTGGTCGATGGACGATCTGCGTCATTTGTTGCCGCTACTTTTTCCGCTTTTTTTCCGTTCATTTCTCGTCATGTGTTTTGTTTTCTTATTAATTAGTTTACTTTTCTGAAAACAAATTACAACTTACAGGCTTGAAAATATTTTTTCCCAATCAAGAACGAAATTAATTCAAATCTATGTTTTAGAGGCTTTAGAGATGAGTTTTCCGACAAATATTGAAAATAAAAAATTTCACATGCAATCAACTCAGTGCGTCAGAATTAGGCGGATTACGCTGAACCGAACTGGATCTGTCAGAATTAGTATTTTTAGATCCGTATCCGTCCGTAACATGCTTCGGTTTAGTTTGGTGCGGATTGGGCAGTTCGGTTCATTCGCTCCGCTAGACAGCCCTACAATGCACACATTTAAAGATATCACAATCTATATCTATACTACAATACACACAACCTAATTTTTCATTTTCCAAGCCTCGTTCCACTAAACCTTCTTTAAAAATAAGTACTTTTTTTAAAATTTAATAAGTTTACAAAAATAAAAAGTTAATTTTAATTCGTTTACTATTTAACCTGTATCCAACCCGTCCATATTTGACCTGTGACCCATTTCAACCCGTTCAAACTCGCCCATTTTCCACCTCTAACTTTAATCAAAAAAATTTATTTTTCTAAATCCCCTTATTCAGACAAATCAGAGAGGGGAAGGGAAACAACACACCCACACACACACACACACACAAACCCCTGCCCTCAAAAAAAAAAAAAAGAGGTTCGGGTTTGGATTTAGCTTGACCCATATTTGACCCACGACCCCGTTTCAACCCGTCCGTTTGCCACATCTAGAACCACTCTTCTAGGGCTAAGGTGGGCTACAACCCAAGTCACCTTCAAAAAAAAAAAATTGATAGTATGAAGTATGGTGTGATTAAATTGGGTTAACCTAGGGCTATTATGCCCTATTTACCCACAGTAAAAGAAACATTAAAGGGCAAGCAAATACTCACTTCGTCCTATAATATTTGTCTGACCTGTAAAACGAAAACGTAAAAATAATGGTTGTATTTGGTTGAGAGTTTAGTTTAGTTTAGTTTTGGTAGTGGGTAGAGAGAGAAATAGAGTAATTATTGAAAATAGGGGTAATGATTGGAGAGAGATGAGAAAGTAATAATTAAAAAAATAGGGTAATGATTGGAGAAAGAAATAGAGTAATGATTGAAAACAAAACTAGAACTAAAACTAAACGGTTAACCGAAATTTTTTCTAAATTTTCTTCAAACAATTCACTAAATATCGATGAGTTCTTTTAATTTATGAAAAACGTTTGAATTTTTTCTTGAAAGAAATACATTATTTTTTAGTTCTCGTTTTGCAAACTGGACAAATATTTTGGGACGGAGGTAGTAATACATCGGCCACCTTTTGCACCATCCACCTTATTTTATCCACTCAAACAAATTAGCAATCAAACCAAATATAAAATAATTTATCCTACTTATTTAATCTACCCTTCTACCATATTCTCCTCTTATCTGCCCTTCTTATTTAATTCTCGAAACTAGTCCGACCAACAAACGGCCTCAAGACTTGTTACTCCCTGTGTGCCTAAATAAATATTCGGTGCGGAAATCTAGGCCATTTAAAGGTGCATTTTGTCGTTAAAAAATTTATTTTTTCTCACAACTTAGAAGAACTCATTGATATCTATTGATTTGTAAATAAAATGCATCTTTTTAAAGGTCTTGATTTGTTCGCCATATATTTATTTAGGGACCGAGTGAGTGTATTAGTTGGTAAAAAAGAGTGCAAGTGCGTGGTTACGAAAAATTCTACGAGTAAATTTTAAGATTTTAATTTTTTAAAATCTGTTGTGACTGTTTGTCAAAAGAATTATCAATAGTTATAGGATTCTAGGGTTTCTTATAAGCTGGAAAATGCTCCAAACCGTGATAATGAAAAAGTTGAATTTGAGATGCTATTGGATCAGATTTTAGATACCAAAGTACTATGAGGAGTGATACCATGACACTGAATCGATGAAAATAATTCATTTCTTTTCATGGATGATTGAGTGTCATGTATTTTAAAATTTTTGAAGTACTACTAAACCAACTGCACTGCAAGCTATAGGGCGGCGATCCGGCCGTCCATTTTGGGGATAGACGGCTCAAATTTTAATTCGAGCAATGGACAACTTGAATTAATAAGAGTTCAGATTAAATCTTAATCGTTAGTATCAAAATAAACGGCCAAATCGACCACCTATAGCCCCAGGTTGCACCGCAGGATCTCCCATTCCAGTACTACTCGTATAAGGAATAGCCACCGCCTGACAATGCAGCGTTGGAACCGAGTTGAGTTTTGTTCACCCTCCACTTAAGAGGGTGAACATTACTCTCATTCCTATTGGTTGAAATGTTATGGGTCCCATCACAAAATGATGTCATGCTTATCAAAAAGTGTATTGTAGGGTAAGCATGACATCACATTGTGGTGAGATCCACATCATTTCAACCAATAAGAAGGAGGCAATCTTCACCCTATTTTAAGGAGGGTGAACATAATTGCACAGCCCCAAAACCCTAACCTAATCAAGATACCGCGCACACACTCACTCACACGCACAGTTACCCAAACCATAACTCTATTCTTTCTCCGGCTTCTCGATCATCTCCGATCGGAGACTTTGTTCCCAAACAAGGTTCGTTTTCAGCTTGTTTCAATTCCAATCGTGGTGGTTGCTACATGGCAGCGGTGGAAGCCTCCCTTCGTCCGGCGGGGTAAGGTTTTCTGATGCCTCTGATCATGTTTCTCTTCATCGTTTTGTGTGGTTTGTTTGAGATACATACATGGACGGTTGACTGTGTTGTTTCCAAAACATTGGTGGATTGGTTCTATCTCGAAACTAATTTGTACGAATTTTATTTACAAGCATTACGATTCTGATTAGAATTTTTATTTGAAACCAATGTGTTCTGATTGGAGTTGTGGTCGTGTTAAATCATCTATCATGGTGGAATCTTAATCTGTTTGCGATGTTCGATTCGAACGTCTGATTTCCCGTGCTTACTAACCCCAACCTAACCTAATATGCAGGCATGAAGTAAAAGGGAAAGAGCGAGCCAACAGGCATGTTGGTGACAACGGAAAAGGAGTAGATCTCAAGGATGCTGTTGTCGGTAAAGTTTGCGTGCGGTTTGCACCAGAACCCAGTGGTTACCTTCACATCGGACATTGTAAAGCAGCCATATTAAACCAGAAATATGCTCAAGATTTCAAAGGGAAGCTGATTGTGCGCTTTGACGACACTAATCCTGCTAAAGAGAGCAATGACTTTGTGGAAAATATACTGAAAGATATAGAAACTTTGGATATCAAGTATGATAAAGTAACTTATACTTCTGATTACTTCCCCAAACTAATGAAAATGGCTGAGGAGTTGATTATTCAAGGGAAGGCTTATGTTGATGATACACCGCGTGAGCAAATGCAAAAAGAGAGAATGGATGGCACGGAGTCAAGGTGTAGGAATAACAGCACAGAGGATAATTTGAAATTGTGGAAGGAAATGAGTGCTGGATCTGAAAGGGGATTGCAGTGTTGTCTACGCGGTAAGTTGGGTATGCAGCACCGAAACAAGTCGCTGCGGGATCCGGTGTATTACCGCTGTAATCCAATTCCTCACCACCGTGTTGGCTCATGTTACAAGATATATCCAACTTATGATTTCGCATGTCCAGTCGTGGATGCGTTGGAGGGGGTAACGCATGCATTGCGATCTAGTGAGTATCACGACCGCAATGCTCAGTATCATAGGATTCAGGAAGATACTGGACATGAAAAGGTTGAAATACACGAGTTCAGTAGATTGAACTTGGTTTATACCCTACTGAGCAAGCGAAAGCTTGCTTGGTTCGTTACGAATCGAAGGGTCGACGGATGGGATGATCCCCGCTTCCCAACGGTACAAGGAGTTGTGCGGAGAGGTCTGACCATCGAGGCGCTGAAAGAATTCGTTGATGAACAAGTAAGAACATGCATCCCTGCTATATTCCTAAAGTCGTATCATGCTTTACAGAATGTTTTCTTTCCTCCTTTCGGGTATGCCAGAAGTCGCTTCGATACAAGTTTTTATCTTGTTTCAATTTTATCTATTATCTTTGATCTGGAACTCGCCTTTTTAATTATGTAGCGGAGCATGCCTTACAGAAGACTGTCTAGCTAGCTTATTTATTCCCGTGATGCTCAATTCTGTTTGTAACTTCTTCTTTTCTTTTCTTTTCTTTTTTTTGCATCGCAGGGAGCTTCAAAGAATCTGAATCTCATGGAATGGGATAAACTCTGGACGGTTAATAAGAAAAAAATCGATCCTGTCTGTCCCAGACATACCGCTGTGATTGAAGGAGGACGGGTCATGTTAACCCTAACTGATGGGCCAGAGAAACCATTTGTCCGCATCATACCCAGGCATAAGATGTCCGAAGGTGCTGGACAAAAGGCTACGATGTATGCAAGGCAAATATGGATTGACTCTGTCGATGCCAAATCCATCTCAATTGATGAGGAAATAACTTTGATGGACTGGGGCAATGCGATAGTGAAAGAAATTGTCAAGGACCAGAGTGGAACGGTGCTGCGGTTAGCTGGGGTTTTGCATCTTGACGGATCTGTCAAGACCACAAAGTTGAAGCTGACCTGGTTGCCTGAAACGAGTGAGCTGGTGAGTCTCTCGTTGGTGGAGTTTGACTATCTAATTACCAAAAAGAAGGTCGATGAAGGCGAGGATTTCCTTGACGTGCTTAATGAAAATACGAAAAAGGAGACTGCAGCGCTGGGGGATTCAAACATGAGGAACTTGCTGCGTGGAGATACATTGCAGCTGGAGAGAAAAGGCTATTTTAGATGTGATGTGCCTTTCGTTAGGCCTTCTAAGCCCATTGTTCTCTTCGCTATTCCAGATGGTAGGCAACGGAGGGTATTGATGTAAGACCTCTTTCAGTTTTCACTCATCTAGATTGACTTGCATAATAGAGGGAACGGGAACGGCTACGTTGCACACCTGTACGATATGCACCCATTACATTTACCATTGAGAAGAGATGTAAGTCTTAACATTTTACCAAATTGGCCTACCATTTTACCAAATTGGCCTACCATTTTACCAAATAGGCGTAACAGTGCATACCGTATGCATTGAGAGGCATAACATTTACCACTTAGAGGCATAACATTTGTCCAAAATCGGCGTAACATATTTCGTCATACGTTGTGTATATTGGAGCTTTTCCCCTAGATGTAATACTGATTGACATTTCTGAACTTTAGAAAATTAAACTTGATGATCAACTTTTACTATTTCGGTTTTCAGTAGTTGAATCACTGTTGGATCAAGGGCTTATGACAAATCAAGTTCACATTTCTATGTATCTGCTATGGCGGCATGTGGAGTATATGTCTGCAAGGACAACTTGTTTTCTTGTTCCTTACTATTATTAAGAAAAGCATAGATAAACTGCATTTCCAGTTTATGTAAATCCATGCTCCTTCCAGAAGAAGCATAGTCGTTGAATCAGATCCATCAAAACGATTTACCCCCGACGCCTTCTCGCTCTTCTCCGACCCCTTCCTCCGGCGCCAACGAATCTCTCCACTCCACGAGATGTCACAAACAGATCTTCACCTTCTCTCTCTTTATAACGCCGCCGGTGAGTTTGGTGGTCGGAGGAAATTAGTCACAAGAGGATATTGAAGTGGGTACCATTGTGGGAGTAAGGTAAATCGATTGGACAAAAGAGAAACACTACTTCAGTCCAACCGTCCCACCGTTAATTTTGGAGGACATTTAACTCCATTGAATTATACTCCTTGCATTCGATTTTAATGTTTTAACTCTTTATCTGCCATTAACAGAGGAAAATAGATTTATGCGGTTGACCTGAATGTGTTGGAATCCAATGGAATTCACGAGCTCGAAGCCAAATTATGTTTTGAAACCCAATGAAATTTACAAGTTTTCGAAGCAAAGTTGTTGAGTTTAATGTACTCCCATATTTTGTTAGTAGCCTACTGATATGAAAATTAGAAAGACCACCGAAGATTGGAATTGGGTTTAAGGGTAACAAACCTAGCTGGCGGCTATTTCTATCTCGATCACTTGCACAAGGTGATGAGCTAAACATATACCCACGCCCAACGCCAGCGGATTTGCTAACCCTTAGTTTTATTCACGTGACTCAAAAGTTTTAATTCAAGTTCATAGTAACCGGTGTGGCATTATCTCATATGCCACTTCCACTTTCTATTTATAGCCAACGTGGGACTCCCTTGTCCCTAAACCGCCCATACATTTTTCTCATCTTTATCGACGACCTTCCTTCCACATTGGCATCTGACCACCAATTATTTTTGAGCAATGGTGGGATTGAACACAACTTAAAGCGCGGCTACATTGGCGTCGATCGATATATGGGGGTCCGCATACATTGAACGGCATTGGATGTAGTTGTGGCTGGAAGTCGTGTTCTTGAACTTCTTCTTAATTTATTTTTTTCCGGATCTATCATTCACTGCCTCGTGGCTTGTTTGGAAACATCTACGGTAACAAAAAGGAGAGTGATTTTGCCACTCCTCTCTTTGTTAATGTCACTCCCCTTTATGTCTATATAAAATGATTTATTTTGTGAAAGGAGATGAGTGACATTAACAAAAAGGGGAGTGACAAAATCAATTCCCAATAAAAATTGTTCATTACCCTTGAACTCCAACTCCAGTCTTCGGTGGGCCTTCTAGTTTTCCTATCAGCAGGCTACTAACAAGATTTCTTATAGTATATAATTGGTTTGATATTTGAGTTCAAGTTGCTGCTTTTACCAGAGCATTATTATCTTCCACCAAAGCAAAGCAAAGTATAATCTCACAGTATATATTTGACCTTGTTCGTTTTGGTATTTTAAATTTTGGATTCTCTCTTGCGCACGGTCTTCAATAAATTTTCTCTCAATCATTACGCTCATATCTCTCCCTATCTCTCTCCGCTCAAAATCCAAAATTCAAGTACCAAAACAAAATGCTTTAACATAATCTCCATATCCCCGCGTATGCTGGAGATGAAGATATTGTCCTGGTCGTACAAATACGAAGAATCGCGGCCGATCTTGGATCGTTGAACTCAATCAGGTACAAATCGCAACCTCTCTGTTTCTCAAATTCTCAGTTTCACTTCCAATTTTTCAACCTTTAATCTACTTGCAAACAGATCAAACAACGTCCCATCCAAAAACGTACCCATCGCTAATACAGAGAGGTTAGTTCAAACTTCAAAGGGACTCTTCCATTGGTTAAGTTTTTCAAACAAAATTTGAGAATCCAAAAAAAATTATACCGAAAATGTTTTAACCAAAAAAAGAAAAAGAAAAGAAAGATAAGATTTTTATAAACAAGAAATTCTACAAAGATTTGAATCTTTATGTGTATTGGTTCCGATTAGTAAGAATTTTCAAAATCGATCTTTAATTTTGCAAACCGATCTGAAACAAACCCCAATCCTTTATATTTTAAAATATATAATAATAACGAAAAAAATGAGAAGTTTCAGGAATTCGAAGTCCCGGGATAACCTTAATTTGCATCCTGTTCGTCATGCCTCACAAAGCATTTGAAGATTAATTAACCACTCGTTTATCAGAAAGAAAAGAAATGCCATGATCATTATCTTTTCAACATAATTGTCCAATCCTTGGGAAATTTTATTAATAATTTTCGGCATGTTATACATCAGATGAATTGACCCAGCATTTGAACTAAGGTACTGGTGGTTTTTCTTGTATGTGTGTGTAAAAAAACTAACTCGAACGTATCCCCAATCGTTTCATTTCAGTGATTGAATTTTTTCCATTTATCAATCCCTAAATCATTATATGTGGTTGTTCTTGTCCCGGTTTGCTTTCACAATTTGTTATTTTGCTTTGTGTGATTGTTTCTTTTGTATTTGTGTATAAAGCTGACTTTTGGAACGTCTCCCCAAACCTTTCAGTGATGTTAAGGGGCAAACCATTATACGAAAAAGCCAATGATCATTTTATTTGTGTTGATGCTACTGATTGCTCCTACAAATTGCCAAGTCTATCGATCTTCTAAATTAACAGTCATGTTGATACCGAGTTTTTGCAAACACCAACCCACGCGTCTCAAATACACTCTCATTATCCATTCATGGGTCATGGGCTCAGGATGCTTCATAATTTTTCAATCAGATGTGCACCTCCGTCCCCGAGTCAACCAAACCAAAGTCAACCGGGTCAAAGAAATTTATTTAGGTAATAAATTCTGTTACTTTTTCTCTTTCCTTTCGTTTTAGTTTTTTTTTTTTTTCCAACAGCACTCATGGCTGGACTATGAATGATTTTATTCTCTGTATTCTGCAGCTATTAGCATCCACATGTTTAATGGTGACACCATTAAATTTGCACGAAAAAACCCCTCCAATTTGGAGCCCGAAACCAAGAACAAATCTGTCCCAAAACCAGTGCACAAGACTGCTGCAAATGGAAGAACAAATCTGCCCTTGCTCCTTGTCCTTAACCACCATAGCACTCGCACACTTGATGCACACACTTTCCTCTTCTCCACCGAGAGTACACACACAACACAAACCAGGGGCATTCCTCTCTTCTCCACGCAAAAGTGCACTCACGTTTTTCCTATTCCAGGAGACTAAACCATCCATTTCGATCTCATGAAAACATTTCATGTTCCATAACATTTCTCGAAGCTAAATAGGCTCCCACACACATGTGCCATAGGTGTAGAAACTTCAACAAAAAATAACAGCACAAATTAATCTTTTTGGGCCAAATACTATTGAACCTATTTTCAGGAGAAAAACCCAACATCTATTTACCCTTTTAGCATCCATTTCTCTTGGGCCCAATTCTAGAACACCTTCTTAAAAATAAGTACTTATTTCACATTTTCAAACTAAAAAATAATCTAAATGAAAGATAATTTTTGATTTTTTTTTTTGCATCGTATTAAAAATCTCATTGAGATCTTTCAAATAGGATCCATATTGCATATTTTTAGATTTCAGTAAGCCCATTATTTTTTAGCTTGAAATTGTCTTCTTAAAAAATAAGTACTTATTTCTTATTCGGGGGCCCCGTTACACATTCTCCAAAAAGGACTTAAAAAATAAGGACTTATTTTCAAACTTAAAAATAATGAGCTTACGAAAATAATTTTTTAATTTTTTTTTTGTGGGGTTTGATAGATCTCATCGATATCTATCAAACAAGATCATAGTCCATAATTTTTGATTTCAGTAAGCCTATTATTTTTAAGTTTGAAAATTATAAATAAGTACTTATTTTTAAGGGGAACCAAAATAAGGACCGATTTTCAAATTTAAAAATAATGGGTTTACGAAAATATTTTTCAATTTTTTTTTACAGGGTTTGATAGATCTCATTAAGATCTATAAAACTAGATCCATATTGCATATTTTTTTATTTTAGTAAGTCTATTATTTTTAAGCTTGAAAATTGTAAATAAGTACTTATTTTTTAAGGGGGTAATCCGGAACGGGTCCACTATTACAAATATTTTTTGAAAAAGTAATTTTTTTTCCTTACAAAAAATTAGGATACGGTTATTCAACAAAATAAGAATTTTATTTAACGAAAATAAACTAGTACAAAAGCGAAACAGAATAACAAGCAAGCAATCTACATCATGTATTTAATAAGAATTGGGTACTAGCGACTAGGTACAGAAAATTGTGCCTTAATTTTCATTAAGGAATAACTCTTTTTTTAATTACCACTAAGTCTAGTCATGTGCTAAGAACGTTCTAAGAGCTAAGAACACCAAAGAATAAATTACTAGTAAGTCTAGGTGTGTGTTGAGAATGTCCTCAGTGTTGAGAACATCTGAGAATGTCCTCAGTGTTGAGAACATCTGAGAATGTTCTCAGAAATAAGAATTATGTCTGAGAATGTCTGAGAATGAATTATCTCTAAGTCTAATGTGTTGAGAATGTTCTTAGTGCTGAGAACGTATGAGAATGTTCTCAAAACTGAAAACGTCTGAGAATGAATTACCACTCAGTCTAGGCATAACGTTCTCAGAGCTGAGAATACTCTGAAAACATTCTCAGCTTTGAAATATCCAAAGTTATCAGTATTACCATTAAGTCTAGGCATGTGCTGAAAATATTTTCAGAGCTGATAACATCTGAGAACGTTCTCAATGGTCAACGTCGGTGGTCAACGGTCAACGCCAATATTTGGTCAACAGTTCTCTATAGTGGACCTTAAGGGTGTAGTTATGATTTGGGGCTGACCCGGTGGGAATTACTTTAAATTTTTGGAACCTACACGTAAATGTCCAAAGTGAATAAGCAAAGTAAATATTATACTTATTTTGTACTTTTCGCTAGGTAAAGTAAAGAATAGGGTTGGAGATACTCTTCTCTTTAAAAGCCTACGAAAAATATTCCTTGCCCCAGAAAATTGCTAAATGCAAGTGGAACGAGAAGTAAACTGAGCCCATTGCTTTTTGATACGTAGCCCAGAAAAATTAATAAGTGGACAAAAATTGCTAGACAGATCGAATTAGCCAAAAAATCACACAAGTGTTCGAATGCAATTCCCACCAGGTCACCACAAGCAGGTTCAGTTCGTATAAAAGTGTCTAAACCACTAAAATTTTATGAAATTGAGTGCATTCTAAAACCCTATGAAAGTGCCTAAATCGCTAAAATCCTATGATAGGAAAATGTATCATAAAATTCCTGTGAAAGTGTCTAAACCTAAACCCTCGTACGCGTGAGTGGGTGCACCTTACGGGAATTAAGTTTCTGTGTTTGACTTCGTGGGAATTAGTTCCTTGAAAAGAAGTGGACCTACACGTAATTTTCCGATGATATTGATTTGTTAAACTCATAAATATGCCACGATTGTAAAATTATCTTGAAACCCAATACTTAGAATTGGCCCAATTTATGATAATTTTGTGGTGGGTCATCACCAAGTAAATTAAGTAATGATGATATCGACCCATCCAAGCCCATGAAATAGACGCTTATGGAAAAGCCTCAGAGGAGGCCCCACGGAAGATGGACGGAGGTGGGATGCTATCGAGCAGCTTCCTGCTGAGCGGATGCACAGCGATTGATTCGATTGTTTATTTTGGCACAGACGGTTTGGATCAAATCTGGGCACATACATATTTGACCCGTTCATTGCTCGATCGGTTAAGATCTGAACCGTCGATTGCCGAGATAAGCAGTCGGATCAACTGCTCTGCACCGCTTTACAGGAAGATGCTTGGCAGCGTCTCCCTTTACAAGATGGACCGGTCCAAATCAAACCAAGCCGATCCTTAAGTCTCAATCAATTAGGGTCTGCTATATGAATCTTTTTTCTCCTTTGAGTTTTGTTAAAGGCCACTTGTTCACAAGATGGATTGGCCCAATGAAACAAAATGATCAGGGCGTCGTATCTGGCCCAATAATGTAGGCCTCATTTAATGTTTAGCTTAAAGCCTTGAAGAAAAAAAAAACTTCGACATATTTTTTACTTAGATTGCTAATTTTCTTTATTTTCTCCTCCACAATTTCTCTTCCATGACCCAAAAACTACCTAAATAACTGGTTATTAGTTTTTTTCATCAGCAAATAATTTAATTACTGTTTACACCCATTTTTGGCCAAAAATTTAGAAAACCAATTGTTTGGGCTAATAGATGGGCCAATTGATCACAAGGGGCCTCGTTAGTCATGGGCTTAAATAATTGGGCCGGTTGGAAGGCCACCAATTGGACGGAGCTGGGAAAAAGGTGGGCCAAATTAATGTTTCAAGTCCTCTTATCACAAGCCCAAGCCCAAGATTGACCAGCCTGGTCCCAGGAGGTGCTTAGGCCTTCAAGTAGGTCCAAATCAGTTAAAAACAGGCCTTATTCCTTAACCCAGGCCCAGAAGGCTTACAATGGGTAAAGGCCCACAAGTTATTACATATTCAGGCCCATTCAAATAGGCCCGTTACTTTCAAAACGTGCTTAAATGCCTTTAAGGGCCCGTTTGGATAAATAAGCCACTTTAGCTTATTTTTTGTCTTTTTTCAAATTTTTTTCGCATTTTGTGGCTTATTGTCAATTTTTTGGGAATTATTGCTTCGTTATGACGAGAGGAATCTAAAAAGTAAAAAATTTCGATCCAAATCCAAATATTCGTCTTTCCCGCCAAAAAGTGGCTTTCCCGCCAATTTTCGTCAAAATTCAAAAAAAATTGGATTTCGGTTGAAATTTTTTACTTTTTAGATTCCTCTCGTCATAATGAAGCAATAATCCCCAAAAAATTGACAATAAGCCACAAAATGCGAAAAAAATTTGAATAAGGACAAAAAATAAGCCAAAGTGGCTTATTTGTCCAAACGGACCCTAAGTAGCATTAAAACCTTAAGCTACTCATAAAACAAGTTCAAAGGCCTTGAAGCTGCTTGTGGCCTGGAAGCTTCTTACTTAGACAGATCTGGCAAGCTGCTCACAAGCAGCTCAAGGACTGGACCAGTGGGACCCTTTCTTCAGCATTGAGCAAGTTTAGTGACAAGTGGCGTGCATGCAACCAATAGAGCTGGTGGAAGATGACCTCTGCAGACCTAAGCAAGCTGCTCACAAGCAGCTCACCCAGGCCTGTATGGTTTTTGTTTCTCGATCCTTCTTGCCCAAGGAGTCAAGTCCAGAAGGTTTTGGGGGCCCACAAGGGATGAGAGGTCCAGTAACATAATGGGAAGGCTTGAAAAAGTGTTGGTCTTCAGCTGTGGTGGAGCCCAGAAGAAGTCCATACAAGTAAAAGATTGAGTGCTGAAGCAGCTCGAACAGGCCTGGATGCTGCAAGCCTGCAAAGCCTGATATTCTTTTTGCCCCTTTTACAGAGTTTCATGCAAAAAGGAGACCTTCTTAGCCCTTTGCCGTTTTCTTGGAGTAAAAGACACGTTTTTCTCAAGAAATAGTTCCTCATTGGAGCATTGTGAAGCTGCTCAATCTCAGGCCTTTGCTGGAAGGCCACTTGGTAGTCATGCATTGGAGCATTTTGAAGCAGCTCAAGGCTTATAGCTCCTATAAATCATAGTTCTGGAGGCCTTGGCAAGGGTCCACGACCTCAAAGCTCACAGCTTATACATTTCCATTTCCATTTCTTTCAAGCTTTACTTGTACTCACTTCATAAGTAGCTTAAGTTTTTATCACGTTCCTTGTATCCAAGCTTCATTAAACCGTTAATGGAGTTCGTTTGATCTACGTTTAGTCACGTTTCATCTTCATTAAACCGTTAATGAAGACCTTTTCATTCCCGTTTTAGACCTTGTGTTACTTTCTTCTCATTTTCTACAACGGTAGGAAATTCTAAAGTCCTTTTCGTTAAGGCAGCCAACGAACCATCACGAGGCCTTACCCTTTAGGCCAAGCGCAGTCACTTGATAAGAGTCAGATCTTGAGGCTTTCAGGCCTTGACAAATTTCTGGACAGCAGTACTGTCCTGGCACGCCCGCGCATTCCAGACCGATTTGTTTTTTGTGGAAAACAATTACTCCTTTCCCTTTATTTGGACGGAAATTGTTAGAGATATTGGCCGAACTATAACGTGTCAGGCTTTCACAAATCCTACAAAAGCAAGAATGACTCACGACTCTGACATTTCAGATAGCTAAGGCAAACTTCGAAGAGGAGCCCAACTTTAGTCTTTCATTATACACGCATGTGGACGAGAGAGACTCAAGAAAAATAGTGAAGGGAAAATGCCTAAGAAAATATCAAAATTTCTATATACGTCAAGTTATCAACGACCACTTTCAAGGAAGACCTATGTCTTTGTCTAGCGGCAGACACATGATTTTCTATTTGGAAGGATCAAACTATTTTAGTGATGAACAAACCTGCAAAGTGCAAACAAATGGCACTCAATCCTCACAATGACAACGAGGACCCGTTCATGGCATTTGATTGTTGGCGATTCGTGGCCTTCTGACATGAGCATGCCGGCAGTTTTGACTTTGTTGGGTAGCAGTTTCTGGAGGGATTTTTCGCTAGCGTGTCGAGGTTGTTTGGTATGGGGTCTAGTCTTTGGACTGTTTCCCCGCTGTCATGGTTTCTTGTTCCATTATTTTGGGACGAGTCTCATCCTTGATGTAATAGTTTTTTTTTTTTTTTTTGGTGATATAAAATATCAACTATTATCATTGTGGCAAAAAAAAAAAAAAAAAAACCCTCCAAATTACTTAATCTCTTCATTGCCAAACACTAATTAATTGTTTGCGGAGAGCATCTCCAACGGCAGATGCCAAATCTGATGTGGAGCTTGTAACGGTAATATTTGACACGAATTCACTATGCAACCCAAGTGCCTTCTATCATGCCAAAATCTATGTGGTTTTAAAGGGAAGCCCAAGACTGCTAACTATGGCAGCAACCTCTTCTCATGCCAAATTTCAAAACTTGATAGTTAGGACTTTGAAAATGTTCGCGTATGAATAATATAAATTGACATAAGGGTTGAAGAGGGATAGCTTGATCTCAAATAAATAAAATTGGCATAAGGGTTGGAGAAGAGACTTTGATGTCAAATTGAAGATGCCAAAAGTGTCACATAAGCCTTCAAAAAACATTTGACATCTCCAATTTGAAGCCAAAGATTGGAGATGCTCTAAAGTAGCTAGATGGCTTGTTTTAGTCTTGTTTCAAACAATTCAATATAATATTTCTTAATTTTCTCTTACCAAAAATGAATTGCACCAACTTCTGTGTAGCCCATCTTGGAAATGAGCGGTTCGAATGAAATATGGCTTGGATTAAATCCGAGCCCTTCATATCAAGTTGGACGGTCGAATCTGCCGGCAGCAACTCCCAATCTATAATCATATGTCGGTCCTATCGGCAAACGAGAAACATCCCATTGAACCCGCATGCAGGACATGCAACATGGTTGAATTGCTAATTTAGAATGAGTGTTTCACTTTCACATATCCAATTTCATTCAAGCTCTTTAATTGTTGATGACACCACGAAGGAAAATAGTTACACGCTGTTTGTTCCACATTGTGGTTAAGTGATTCTATTGGTTGGTATCGAGCCTTGAATTAAGCTCCGTTTTGTTAAGGCTCTTATTTTTATTTTCCGCTTTACAGGACAAGTCATTCTCTCTCACAATACCCCACTTTTAATTCAAAAAAAATAAATTTAGTTAGCGGGGGCCTTACAAATTTCTCTAGAAACAATGGATAACGTTAATTATATTGGTAGTTGCATGATAGTATCAATATTGGAGTGTTGGGTGGCACCGTACATTGTTTGGTTTGAGCAGTTGGAGGAGCTGTCATTTATGATACATTTCAAGAATTAATTACCCAATTGTTTTCGAAATTCATTAAATGAAGCCACTGGTTTTCACCTACGATATGCCTCTGGGTCATCGAATTCATGTGCATCACTTTCTTTTGGCCAAAATTTTTAAAACTTCTAGCGGTACATGCAGTTGTAAGGTTTAATCAGAACCAGAAACTGGTCGGGTGATTAGTAAAACAGCGACTCCCTCGGGCCGGTGGACAGAGCTCGAACCGAACCATTTATATGTCTAGCAGAATGCACTCACCAATTTTCAAGAGCAACAATTCTTGAACACGTCAAGGCCTATACAGAGAAGATTGTATGTCGTTCACCGTTATCTACACAGGGGGGCGTGGTTTTCTGAATTTGTTTTGGAAACTGACAAATGGGTGTGTTTTTGTTTTTAACCAGAAGGGGAGATGGTTGAATGTTTTGGAACCTGGAACACGACCAAAAATGGGGTGCAGTTTTAGCTTTTGTTTGTGTTGGGTTTTCGGTTTTCATCGTGTCGTTTTTCTTTTGGGGGTGTTCAGGGAGTAGGAGATGCTGCCAAGCATCTCTCTGTAGAACAATGGAAAGCGATCGATCTGGTCACTTATCTCGGTAATCGACGCCTCGAATCTTGACCTAGTAAAAGACGATTCAGATTTGTATGCACTCAGATTTGAAATGAGCCTTATGTGCCGAGATGAACGGCCTCATCAGCCACTCTGCAGCTGTTCAGCAGTATACCTAAGTGACGTGTTGGATTGGTATGACCTAATTCGTGTTTTGTTTATTTAAGTGTCAGTTATTAGCCGTACCTCTTTCTTCTTCTTTTTTTTTTTAATCCCTGTTACTTAAAACTACAAAGCGTTAGAACATAGCATACTCCTAATACTTTTTTAAAAGATATGAGCCATAAGATTTCTCCTTCCAAAGACTCGGGTTAAAATTTGCATCAATTGGGGCACACAAAATAGTAAACTTAATTCATAATTCATCAATTAATACATTTTTTGCCTGTAAAATAACAAATTGACGAGTATATTTGTAATTGGGTGTTGATAATGTCAAAAATGTACTTGGGTAGTGATACTGCACATGACACATGGTACATGCCTTTTGTGTACTAGAGTTTTAGCACCAACAAAAATAGTTTTAGCATCATCATTTTCTTTGTATTTTCATCTTGTAATTAACAAAAAGGGACGTGCTTATAAAAAAAAATGATGTGAAAATTTAGTACTTACAGAAATTGATCAGAAAAATATCCTCATAATAGAAATCTAGAATAATTTTATCGTAACACTATCACAAATTTACAGGGTATAATTGAAATATTCAAGAAAATTACTCCATTCGTCCCAAAAAGGATGGCAATTTTTAAAATTTGTGTCATTTTTCATCGTTTACATTCTTCAATCTATAATAGAACTAATTAAGAATTTTCAAACAAGATCTATATTGCATATTTTTTGAGATCCATATTGAAAAATATAAGGAATTGAAATTGGCACGGATATCAAAAATTAACATCCAATTTGGGATGAAGGGAGTAATATAATTCTACAAGATGAAATGGGGACCCGTGTCCGCTCGGGCCCCTACTTGTATCCGTTCTTGGTGTCATTAGCTCTTGTAGGATCTTTTCATTCAGAGCTTTATCCTGACTTTAATAATGGTTCACGTTAGTGAATGGTGGTATTAATTTTCCGCAAATTAATCATGGTGTGCATGACCCAAACATCACGACCATATTCATTTTGGGATTTGGAATTCTCTCTCTGCGCGCACGGTTTTTAATAAATTTTCTCTCAATTGCTACTCTCATTTCTTTATCTATCCATCTATACTCATTATCCAAAATCTCAAAACGAACATGGTAATAACAAAAAAAAATCCCATATCTAATCTATAATTGAAAAGTACATATTTAAACAAATAAAACCAATGAATTATTGTTTTTCATTTGGGACATAAATATGTAGAAGACTCATCAGACTTGTGCACGCTATCAGAAGCATGGCCTACTGCCACCAAATACTCTAATGCAGCAATAATTTCCTTCTCTGCGACAAGATAATAATGTTAGTCAAATCCCAACCTCCCACGTCCCCTTTACTTAACCAATTAATTAAGGGGTCCATTAATTAATCAAACCGTGCAATAAACTACTGGGACCAAATACTTTAATACGAGTACCCTAAAACAATAATCAAAACAAAAGTACTCTTCTCTTTTCAGATCAGATCCACCAGGGTTACAGGGCCCCACGTACCGCCACGTGTCCGTGTACTTTGTATTTGCCCTTCTTTTTTTTTTTTTCCTTTTTTCTTTCAATACTCAATGGATATCATTACATCGTATGAATTACTTTAAAATATAAAGTTTCTAAAAAAACAAACCACGAGACAAGATATTACTTGTGTGAGAGTCCATGAGATAACTGATTTCAACAATTGGGGAAAACTCAGAGCACAAAGCTCCCACCATTGCTGGGTTTGGGGAGGGGTCGTTGTACTCTGAAAAAGCTGTTTTCGCGACTAGAATATGTGGTCACAATAAAATAATTTTATCGTTCCGCTAGGCCTCGTCCTTCCAATTACAAGACCAATTAGGGGGAGAAATACTCAAATTTCTGACCTTCTAATGATTCGCAAGAGTGCTGCCAAGCTAGTCCCAGTCAGGGCTGCAAACGAACTTAACGGCTCGTAGCTTGGCTCGTTAGTGGCTCATTCAAGCTCGGCTTAGAAGTTAAACGAATGAGCTCGAACCGATTTTTTCAGCTCATTTTGTAAACGAGCCGAGCTCGAGCTAGGATAAGCTCGGCTCGAGTCTGCTTGCGAGCCCGGGTATATATACTTAAATTTAAGATTTTTATTGTTTTCATAATTTGTTTTTTCCGTTTTTACTTTCCAGTCAACCAAGGGAGGCGAGAGCACACTAGTACACCCCCTCTGCCTAGGAAAATGAAAGATATATATACATTCACAATCAAAATATTTTTGGTTGTGTTAGACCTATGCGAGGATATATATACATTTTTTGTTGGTTCGTTGAGGCTCGTGAACAAGCTCGAGCTCGAGTCAAGCCAAGGCCCGCTCGGCTCGAGCTCGATTTGTTAAGTTTCACTGAGCTCCAGCTTAGGTTCGTTAAAAACTTAACAAAACGAATTTGAACACGGTAAAATTCGGCTCGACTCGTTTGCGGCACTGCCTCAGTTGGTTGTACTTTCAATTTGCTTAATTAAAAATTGCGTAAAAAAGAAGCAGCAGAATTTTTGAACGATCTGGCACGGTCAAACCCCAACCCGACAATTCCACACCCGAGGTTCATCGATTGCTGTACACGGTCAAAAGACCCAAAACAAAAATACAAAAAAAAAAAAATACCAGTCAAACTGTCCACCTGGCGTTTCGTGAGTGGCACGCCATGCCTCACTGTGGGTCCCTCCGCCACGTGCTTCCATCTCCCCAACCTCTTTGAACAATATCCGACTCTTTATTTTGGCTGTACTGTATGAGTTCTCCGGCGACGGGTGACATGGATTTCGGCGACTGGAACGGCCGCCGATGGTATTTTCATTCATCTATCTTAAAGGGTGGGCTTTCCTCAAAAAATTTGTCCGTAGCTTATGGGCTTTATACAATTTGTTTTCGTTAAATAAATTTTTAGTTAATGTATATAAGAAGAATCATCTAATCTAGTATTTTGTTAGGGTTTCAGTTCATTTATGTTGTGTTTGGATTATGTTTTGAAATTCTTTTTAAAAAATAGTACTCCCTCTGTCCCTTTTTTTAGAGTCTGGTATTCTATTTTGGGCTGTCCCTTAATAAGTGTCCATTTTGTAAAGTTAGTGGGTAAAAGTTGGTGAATTTTCTATTTTGCCCCTTAATGTAGATTCCATTTTGAAAAGTTAGTGAGTAAAAGTGTAATGATGATGGATAAGTAGGGAAAGTAGAGGAAAAAGTTGATGTGAAAGGTATAATGATAATGTCTTTTTAATAAGTTAGAATTACGAAGCAGGACACTTAAAAAGAGACGGAGGGAGTAGAGATTATAAGTGGAGAGAGAAATGTTAAAAGTAGGAAGAATTTTTTGAAAGGCAAAAAGAACAATGCATTAATCTGCTTAAATTGTCATCTAGACGAAGAAGAAAACGATGGCGATCAATAAAAGTAGCCTAAAATTGTCATCTAAAGATGAAGAAAACGGCGGCGATCAAGTCGACGATCGCAGTAACAAATGACGGGAATGACTTCAGTGTCTCCAGTCATTTTGGAGACACCGTAACTTTTGACGTAACAAAACTATTATGAACTAACCAAAATCCATTACAAGCATAATACTAACAGGTTTGGTTATGCTTTGGTTGATTTTTTGGATATTTTTTGGTTATATCTTATTTGGGTTTTGTAATGTTTGTAATGGATTTTAGTTATACTCATAATGGTGGAGTTATGCCAAAAATTACGGTGTCCCCAAAATAACCGGGGACACCATAGCATCATCCCATGAAGAAATTCTTGGGAATGACTTTGATAATTTTTGGCATAACAAAATCATTATGAGTATAACAAAAACCATTACAAACATAACCAAAACCTTTACAAACATAATCAGAACCATATCAAGGCGCTTTGGTTGATTTTTGGTTATGGTTCTGTTATGTTTATAATGGTTTCTCATTATGCCAAAAAATCGACGGTGATTCTAAAAGGGGCGGAGACACCGAAGTCGTTCCTGTCTTGTACGTAGATGTTTAGGATTTGAACAGTGTAAATATTTACTGCATCTGTTAGGTTTTGAAATGACTCTGCCTTCCCCCCTTCTGTTGCTCACGATGTCAAAGGTTGTCCTTTCGCTGCCCACGTTCTGAAAGTAGACTGTTATGACATCACCATGTATCTATTTTTAGACGGTTTGGATAATGATGAGAGATTTTTCAGTAAGCACGTACTATCAGCAAAAATATAGGAGGACTGATTCAAAGGCAAATGTTATGAGCCCTTTGAATTTTCTAAACTTAGGTCTCGATTAATTTACCCTTAAACTTACCTGGCAAAAAGAGCCTCTCGAATGAACAAGTACCTAATTCCAGAAGCCAATGTGATAAAATTTGACAACCTTATTTCAATGTATGAAACACACGATCGTTTTCAATTTTACTAGAAGGATTTGTGTTTTAATACGTACAGGCTATTTCTGGGAGCGTCAGTTGATTTCTTTTCATGGCGAAGACGGGATTGATCAGGGCATGTTTTTATATTACGCTTGTTTGAGCCGATTTTTGTGGTTGGTGTTTTCATTTTTCAATGCAATAAAGAGAAGTGAACTGTGAATGCCATTAATAGGAATACATGAAAGGAAACGTATTCTTTAGTTCCAATTTAAGTTCTACTCCGACTTCAATCTTCATTCTACACTTTTTGTTCTCTCAACTCGTAGTAGTTTAAGATGCTTTAAGAAAATTGTTACACGTTTGTGCTCATAGTTGTGCTTACGCATGGATAGAAGTGTAAACAAGTTGAGTCGAGCTTCATCGTGTTCGAGCTTGACTCATTTATTAAATAAGCCAAAAATTCGAGCCGAGCTTAGCTCGTCTTTAAATGAGCGAAGCTTGACTAATTTACTTAACGAGCCTCTTTATAATAGCCGAGCCAAGCTTTGGAGTGTGGAGTGTCGAGCTTGACTTGGTTTAGGGGTGAGAAAATCCAACAAACTGGTAAACTGGACCGACCAGACCGAACCGATCTATTTGGATTGGTTTCGTACTTTAATAGATTGGTTCTGGTTTTAAAAAATTGGACACCGAATATCTTGGTTCGGTCCCTAGTTTTATAATTGAAAATCATGATTTGAACCAAACCGGATCGTTTACCTACATATATATCTTGAAAACTCTATCACCTACATATATATCTTGATCAAAACTCTATCAATAAATATGTTGCATCTGTTTCCCACAAAACTCTTCCAGTACTCCCCCATCACAATCTTCTGTTTTCCAAAATCCTATGAAGTATTTGTTTTCTTAAAGAACTAGTGAATCTGTTGCATCTATTTTGCGGTCCATTTTGTTAGCTACTTTAAGGGTCTAGTGGTATGTCATCATGTTTTTTTTTTTTTTTTTGGTAATTTTTAGATGCTAACATAGTTTGGAATCGGAAACCTAACCGAACCGGACCAGTCTAAAAAGGCTTGGCTATGGTTTGGTTCCATATATATAACGGTCTTGCTATAGTTCTCAATTTCTTTGGAACCGTTAGATATGATTTGGCTCTTAAATTTTTATAAAATCAGTCAAATCCGGCGCATGTACACCACTAACTTGTTTCATAAATGAGCCTCAAACTTAAGCTCAGCTTGTTTATTAAACGAGTCAAGCTAAGCCAAATCAAACTTAAGCGAGCCGAGTTAAGTGCTGCTCGTGAGCAACTCGTCCGTATGCGGCCCTACGCATGGACTTGGGGTGGAAATCCGGAAAATAATGGAAACCCAAAAAATATACTAGTATATAGTAGAAAACCCGATTTTGGAGTTCGGACATCAATGCACGTGTGGTGCTCGTGCACCAAGGTCCACATCGTCCCAGTCCACTGGCGTAGCCCGTACCTCATGCCTCATGGAAGTATTTTCCCTTTATTTTCCCAAACTGAATAAAGGAATAAAAAAGAAATTTTGTAGGGTTTCACCTTCACTCCCAAATCAAGATCCGTCCACGAGAGATAGAACTTTCTCCCATCTCTCTCTCTCTCTCTCTCATTGTTTTGGGCCTTTTGGCCATTTCGGTTTTCCCAATTCTTATGTTCTCAATTTCCTTTGTTGCTCGAAAACCCCTTGTAAATTAATTTAGGGCACAGTCCGTCCTTGAGTCCTGGACAGTGATTATTCCTCCTTTTTTTCCTCCCAACTTTTAATCACTCCCTCTTCCTTTTCCCATTTTTTCTAATCTGGGTTAGAATCATTTCACTCCTTTTCAGCTTCAAGAGGAAGTGAGCTTCGGTATTCGAGCACAAGATTACCCCTTCATGATGTGCTAGATCGTGATGATGAAGAAAACGTACACCACCAGTCTTTTGACCAGAAAAAGAGACCAGATAAAAGCAAAAAAGCAGTCCGCGAAGAAAAATTGCCCCCTTTGGTTGATTTCCATTGTCAATGAGGTCAAGATACTGATGGAGATAGAAAGACTGTAAGCCTCTTTCCTTTCCTTTTCCACCCCTCTTTAGTCCTCCACCTCCACACGCTTCATTTCCTGCATTTTAGTTGGTTGTTTCGTAGTGGTTTGAAAAGGGTTCCTCAGTTCTTGGTTTGAAAAGGGTTCCTTAGTTCTTGATTTCAAAAGGGTTCCTGAGTTGATTTCTGGAGATTCCTCAGTTCTTGATTTCAAAAGGGTTCTTCAGTTTTGGGGTTTTGATAACCTTTTTCTATTAAAAAATGCCGATGTATCAACCCTCTAGTCGTAGGAGGGATGGGGATTGGAAGAAAGAAGTGGGTGGTGGTGGCCAGGTTTTAGATCTGGAAACCGCCGTGAAAGATGGGATATTGGGCGGCGGAGGCGGCGCTATCTCCACCGGAGAGAAGTTGGATCTGAAAACGATGATTGAACGGCTCGATTCCATAGAAGTCCCGTCGGTGTTCATTTGCCCGATTTCTTTGGAACCAATGCAAGATCCAGTGACCCTTTGTACTGGTCAGACCTATGAGAGGTCTAACATTCTCAAATGGTTCAGTTTGGGGCATTTGACTTGCCCCACTACAATGCAAGAGCTTTGGGACGATTCGGTTACGCCGAATAGTACTCTTAGCCATTTGATTTATAGTTGGTTTTCACAGAAGTATACAGCGATGAAGAAGAAGTCAGAGGATGTGCAGGGGAGAGCTTTGGAGCTTTTTGAGATGTTGAAGAAAAAAGTGAAGGGTCAAGCTAGGGTTCAATCACTCATTGAGCTTAGAAAGATAGTCAATGCCCACGATTCGGTTAAGAAAACTGTGGCAGAGAGTGGTGGGATTGGGGTGATTTGTTCTTTGTTGGGTCCTTTCACTTCACATGCCGTTGGGTCTGAGGCAATTGGGATTCTTGTGAAGTTGGAGTTGGGTTCCGAATGGAAGAAGAATTTGGTGGAACCCGCGAAGGTTTCGCTAATGGTGGACATGTTGAACGAGGGATCGGTTGAGACGAAGATCAATTGCGCGAATATGATAGAGATGTTGATGGAGGGGAAGGAATTCGAGTCTGAAGTTGTGTCAAGTTTGAGCCTTTTGGTTGGGTTATTGAGATTAGTCAAGGATAAGAGGTACCCAAACGGGGTATTATCCGGATTCAGATTGCTCAAGATGATTTGTTCATATGAAGGAGTGAGGAGCTCGGTTGTGAGCATTGGGGGAATCCCTCAAATAGTCGAGCTTCTCCCCAATTTGAATTCTGAATGTTTGGAATTAGCTCTTTATGTACTTGAAGCCTTATCAAGCCTTCCAGAAGGCAAAATGGCATTGAAAGATTGTTCACATACAATTCCCAATGTGGTTAAGTTGTTGATGAGAGTTTCGGAGAATTGCACAGAATTGGCGCTTTCGATCTTGTGGGGGGTTTGTGAAATTTCCCCAGAAGAGTGTGCACCCATTGCCGTTGATGCTGGGCTAGCAGCTAAGCTCCTTTTGGTGATTCAGAGCGGTTGCAATCCGGTGTTGAAGCAACGGTCAGCTGAGCTATTGAAGTTGTGTAGTTTGAATTACACAGCTACCATTTTCATTTCCAAGTGTAAACTCACAAGAACAATACAATGAAGCGAAGTTTTGGCATACTTGTTCATATGAAGAGCTTGTGGGATTCAGGACACCTGAGAGACGGTGGTTTAGCCAGCGGAAATGTCAGCAGTATGAGACCGGTTTTCACCGACTCGTGAACTTAGGTGTTAAAATGCAAAGTCAAATGGGTTCCTGAGGTACCCTTCATTTTTCCCTCCTGTGTATATTTAAGAATGTCAATTGTTGATCATTGGTTTCACACAATGCAAGTTTATGGGCTAATTGTTATTGCCAGTTGATTCAATAAGCCTATGTTAGTTTTGAGTCCCTATGAATCCACATTTTCCCCGACAAAGATACTGATTTGCGACATGTAACTGTGTTGGTTGAATCTGTAAATGAAATATGATCATTTTTGTGCAATGGATTTGTGTCTGATGTGGAATCTGAAGAACTCATATATGCGATACAGAAGTAGCACCTAGGCTTGTATTTGGCAGTTGTAATTGTAGATAATTTGATTAAGTTCACTGCCCCATTGACCCAAGCTTTCCCTCCCTAAACTCTCAGTAGTTTCATTTTTGTTCATTGTTGGATGGATGATCGAGCTGAAATGCTTGGGACATGAATCTGGACGGGGATGTGTTCGCATTCACATGATGTATGTTGGTCCCACTTGCATCAAACGTTCTCGAACACATCTGTCTCCGGCGATTCAGTTGAGTCCCACTATTGTGAACTTTGCAAAGAGCTTACAGATGTGTCAAAAGGTTGGTGCAATTATAAACAAAAGTAGGGACACTAAATTTCACACACCAAACTAGTACGTCCGAAATGAACTTGAATATGCTTATCAGGAAATTTAAAAAATTCGCTGTTGTTGAAGTTAAGCCACCAAACAAGAGAAAGAGACAGGAAAAATCCCAATGATGCGGTCTAAAAATTTGAGAGTGGGTTACTACTATTTTCTAACAATGGGGTCAAAAGGGGTACAACAGGTCAGATGTAATGCTCGTTTCCAAATATTTCAGGCAGCCTCGTGGGGTCAGCATCGTTCGGCCCTGAATATTTACAACCTAATAAGATATGAGAAAGTAAGATGACATACTTTTTACTTACAGAGATTCTTCTCGTCAAGACAAAGAACCACACACAAAAATTTACAGGAAATATTCATGTGGATAGGAGTAGTTATGTAGGGATGGCAATGGGTCAGTTCTGCCTGTGTTTCTTGGCAAAATCGAACTGAAATTTGAATTTTGCAAGTTCAGCCTGTGTTTCTTGACAAAATGGAACTAATTTGAATTTTACAAGTACCCGGCGTGGACCGGTTTGGTTTTTCTCCGAACCCAATGTTTGTATATACATAAATATAGTACGTGTCGTGCGTGCGCGCCTATACCGCTATACGTATATGACGACATTGTGTAAATAGGGTTCGGGTTCGGTATGTGTTTGAGTTTTGGTGCGGTTATTGTATAAAATCAAACCCAAAAATTTTTCTGACTAAAATCCGAAACCATATCCACAGGTTTAAAAAATGGACAAGAACCGATCCGGTCGGTTCAAAAGCTCACCGGTTAAGAATGAGATTGTCATCCCTAGAGTCCCATGGTGCGCTAGTGTACTACGAGGTGTAGTGCGCCTTGTTCAGTTCTATGACAACTCATCATTGGGATCTAAAACAATTTGTAGAGTTTTCTTGGTAGATTATCTGGGAGAAAAAATTAATTTAATTTAATATCATTACTCTATTGGTCGAACAACATTTGCTACGATCAATACGTTTCTAAAGATAAATCTATCTTGATTGTGTTGTAGTCAATGTCCTATTAATTTGACTTTTCATGCCAAAATACCGTTCAGAAAAAACTTATTCGCTATGAAAAATAATTTAACATTTGTCAATAAATTATTCATTACCGAAAACATCTAACAACTTGATTGCAACAAATTTTTTCTCAAGAACTTATTTACTGCCGGAACGCACCCTGAGGTTACTTTAAATAGTACACTTTAAAATACATTAGGGCATTACTCAACCCCTTGCTTGTGGGGCTTGGATCCCAATAGTTGGGCTTCCAACAAGTTTAGTCCAGCGATGCACCGTTTTTGGGTCCTTTCTGGGCTCATAACAATAATCGAAACCGTTAACTTTTTAAAGCTCGTCGAGGACATTGACTATGCCCAAAAGACATTGAAACAAATTAAGTTTGTAAGAAAAAAAAGTGTAAAACACTGGATTGCAACCCACTTGACAAAATTATGTAAAGATAAATGCCTTTCTATATCATATCAAACGGGACCCGATCAAATTGATTTTTGGCGCGGTCTATGTTCTCGACGAGCTCTAAAAAATAAACGATTGCGATCATTGTTATGAATTCGGAAAAAGCCCAAAAATAATCTGTAACTGGACCAAACTGATATTGCTTTGTGACCACCTTGTCATCAAGTAGGGGCCGTAGGGCACCACCACCACCTATGCTCCCTCCCTGCAACAAAATAGGAATAGGAATAGGAATAGGAGTATTAGTCAAATCTCAAATTCCCATGTTCCCTACTTAACTGTGCAATAATTGCATTAAATAATTTTAAAAAAAGAATCAATAATTAAAATGTACACACTTTCTCAGTCAAAGGCCCAAACAAAAAACCAGTCAAACTGCCCACCTGGCATTAGATGAAAAGCAACGCTCCACCTCTCTGCGGGTCCCCCCACGCCACGGGCTTCCACCTCTTTCCAACTATTTATTGCCCTTTACCCTTTACTTTTCAATATACAATTGTTTGAACAATTAATTAGTAAAAAATACTACACTCTCTAATTTTATTTCTTTTCAAGCTGCTTAAAAAAAAATCTTATTTTTTTCAAATACCCTTTTGCAAATTTTATTTATTCTGGAGGGCGGTTATTTTCATCAAAACTCTAAATCTAATACTTTTTTTTTTTGTACTTACTTGAGGCCACCATTTGCTGTCACCTAACCCTTTTATTAAAATTACCTATTACATCTAGAAATTTTGAAAATTTCCCTCATCAAGGGAAAACATAGAGTGAAGTTATTTGAATAAGGCAGTGTAAAAGTCATTGCCAAAAAAAGAAAAACAAAAACAAAAATAAAAACAAAAAAAAGTATTCTACTTATTTTTCATTAAGAAAATTAGACTTTATAGGTGATTTTGGACACCGCAGCACGTGTGGTGCTCGGAGCACCAAGGGCCCAGTCTCCCAGTTTTTTCCACATTTTTTCCAACACACAAAAATTAATTAAAAAATCCATCAAATAACGAATTTTCTGTAGGGTTTCTCATCTTCATCCCAAAAAACAAAGACCTGTCCACGAGAGGGATAGATAGCTTCTCTCTCTCTCTCTCCTGGTTCTGGGTTTTCCCATTCTCTTCAATTCTATTCTTGTCACCCACCCAAATTCGTCGAAACTCCCTTGTAAACTTATTTGACAGTGATTATTTCTTCTTTCTCTCTCCTTTGATTACTCCTTTTCTCATCTGGGTCAGAATCATTTCACTCCTTTTCAGCTTCAAGAACAAGTAAAGCTTCGGTATTGGAGAAGAAGATTTACACGTTCGTGATAATTGGAAATCTACACTTTGGATCTTTTGACCAGGGAAAAGAAAAGAGGTCAGATAAAGCCAAAAAGCAGGTCGTCAAGAAGGAAAAAAATGCCCCCTTTGATCTGTATCGTTGATTTCAGTTGCCAATAAGGTCAAGATCCTGATATATAGAGATACAAAAGAGTGTAAGAGTCTTTCTTTATCTTTTCCCCCATCTTTATTCCACCACACGTTTCGTTTCTTGTACTTTTCTTGATTGTTTCGGAGTGATTTCTATAGGGTTCCTCAGTTCTTGATTTCAAAAGCGTTTCTTAGTTCTTGATTTCAAAAGGGTTCTTCAGTTTTGGGGTTTTTGATAATCTATTTCTATTTAACAATGCCGATGTATCAACCATCTAGTCGTAGGAGGGATGGGGAATGGAAGAAAGAAGTGGGTGGGGGTGGCCAGGTTTTAGATCTGGAAACCGCCGTGAAAGATGGGATTTTGGGGGGCGGAGGTGGGGTGGTTGCCAAGGGGGAGAAATTGGATCTGAAAACGATGGTTGAACGGCTCGATTCGATAGAAGTCCCATCGGTGTTCATTTGCCCGATTTCCTTAGAACCAATGCAAGATCCAGTGACCCTTTGTACTGGTCAGACCTATGAGAGGTCTAACATCCTCAAATGGTTCAGTTTGGGGCATTTGACTTGCCCCACTACGATGCAAGAGCTTTGGGACGATTCGATTACGCCAAATAATACTCTGAGCCATTTGATTCATAGTTGGTTTTCGCAGAAGTATACGGCAATGAAGAAAAAGGCAGAGGATGTGCAGGGAAGGGGGTTGGAGATTTTGGAGGTTTTGAAGAAAAAAGTTAAGGGTCAAGCCAGGGTTCAATCCCTTAAAGAGCTTAGGCAAATTGTCAATAGCCATGATTCGGTTAAGCAAACAGTGGCGGAAAATGGTGGGATTGGGATGATTTGTTCTTTATTGGGTCCTTTTACTTCACATGCTGTTGGGTCTGAGGCAATTGGGATTCTTGTGAAGTTGGATTTGGATTCGGAATCAAAGAAGAATTTGGTGGAACCAGCGAAAGTATCACTAATGGTGGACATGTTGAACGAGGGATCGGTTGAGACGAAGATCAACTGCGCGAAAATGATTGAGATGTTGATGGAGGGGAAGGAATTGGAATCAAAAAGTTTTTCTAGTTTGAGCCTTTTGGTGGGGCTATTGAGATTAGTGAAGGATAAAAAGCACCCAAATGGTGTATTAGCCGGATTCAGGTTGCTCAAGTTGGTAAGTTCTTATGAAGGGGTGAGGAGTTCAATTGTGAGCATTGGGGGAGTCCCTCAAATAGTTGAGCTTTTGCCCAATTTGAATTCTGAGTGTTTGGAATTTGCTCTTTATGTACTGGAAGCCTTATCAAGCCTTCCAGAAGGAAAAATGTCTTTGAAAGATTGTCCCAACACAATCCCCAACATGGTTAGGTTGTTAATGAGGGTGTCAGAGAATTGCACTCAGTTGGCGCTCACGATCTTGTGGGGGGTTTGCGAAATTTCACCAGAAGAGTGTGCTCCAATAGCTGTCGATGCAGGGCTAGCAGCTAAGCTTCTTTTGGTAATTCAGAGCGGTTGCAATCCGGTGTTGAAGCAACGGTCTGCTGAGCTATTGAAGTTGTGTAGTTTGAATTACACTACTACTCTTTTCATTTCCAAGTGCAAGCTTACAAGGACAATACAATGAAGGGAAATTTTTGGCATAGTTGTGCATATGAACTAATCATTTTTCCTGCTATTGTGGGAATGATGGGGTTGAAGAGAAGGGATCCAAGATGATTACTCAAAGCAACGTGAAATGGGTCCTGAGGTACACCCTTCTTTCACCTGTGAATATTCAAGAATGTCAAATTTTGATCATTTGGTTTCACATAGGAAGCTTCATAATGTGAATTTCTGGGCCCATTTTTATTTCCAATGGATTCAATAAGCCTATGTGAGGTTGTGTTCCAATGGATCCACATGTTTATTCATCAAAGATACCGATCCGCGACATGTCTTTGGGTTGTTTGAACCTGCAAATGAACTCATTTTTGAGCGATAGTGTTGGGTTCGAATGCATTAGAGCAGCAGCAGCAGCAGCGGCAGCGAGACTTGAATTTGTCAATTGTAATTATAGTCAAATTTTGTAAGTTCCCTTTCCCACCGATCCCAATTTTCCCCTCCCCTATGCCTTCTTTCTGAAGGTTTTGTGGGGGCTTCTCACTTATTAGTCCAATTTTGTTCATTGTTCAAAGGGGTGATTCACTACTGAGTCCCACCATTGTAGACTTTGTGTATGTTTTTTTGGGCTTGCAATAGAAAATCAACATAAGCAATGAGTACCCATTCCTTCATATACTTGATTGTCTATTTCAGTTTTCCTTAGTTTGCTTTTGTTTGCCAGAAGCCTCAAGTGTTGCTCTCTCTCTCTTTTATGGCATTTTGATAATATGGATTGCTTTCAAAAGAAGTATAGGTTCTCATCCTTTTCGACTTGAAAGATCGATGAACTTTATTTAGTCCACAGGCAATTATATTACAGTATTCTTGAAGCAAATGAATGCTTGATGAAACAACTTTTTGTTTTTTGGCTCAAGAGTCTTAGATTGAGCCAATGGGTCAAAATTGGGTGGCTGAGGATGAGTCTAAAAATTACCCATCCAGCAAATGTTGACGAAGAGCATTTGAAATTAGTCGAGGTGCGCGTAAAATGTCTGGACACCTGGTTATAAAAAAAACATTAAATGGTTAATACCTGAACTATGTGAAAACAAAAATGAAAAGTCTTTCTTTTCTATCAGGTATAATAAGCAAATCTTGGATTGAAAAAAAGATATAAGGAGGAAATCAAATCAAAACGAATTTTAAAGGGATCCATTAAGATAGGTTATACAGTATAAATTACTTTATCCATTAAATTCAATCGGATATCCGGTTATTGAACAAAAATCTACAAGGTAAATCGTGTTTTGTGAATAATTGTATATATAACAGAGTAACTTGGGATAGCAAACCTTGAGTTTAGCCAAGTAGGCATGAAGAAGCAAATAAAGAATCCACGGCTCCTCCCATTGAATACCCACCCCCTCACTCCTCCTGATTGAGTTTTTTTCTTTTTCTTTTTTTTTTTTTTTTGCGGGATTTGCAGATTCCTTTCTTTTGCTAATCTCATGGAGACCAAAAATTTCAAACCTTGTGGTCACTCGAAGGTTTTGCCCTGCCGTTAACTTAAAAGGCTCCAAAATTAATTGATGCGTGCACATGCTTGTTCGGACATTCAGTTATAAAATAAAATCTTTGGATGTAGCAGTATATGAATGATGTGTTGAAGGAGGGTTAGAAATGGGATTTTAGATCTCAGTAAAAGGGTCTCTGTATTCCATGGATTTTGATGCAGAAAAATGCTGTTTAGAGGGGCAGTGGGAATCCACTTTTTCTTTCTTTTTGTCCACAAATGAGTGCCCCACGTACACTGCCTTGGACCAGGAAAAAGGACGCAGCAGGTAGAAGAAGAAGGGGGGGAAAAAAAAAAGTTAGTCCAGAAAAAAGAGCTAGGAAACATTGCCTTGCCTTAAAAGGAGAGTAGGGCACAAGTTTTTGTACTTTTGTTGGCATTGGCTATTTGGGATCTTTGACTGATGAGACCCCCACCCCAACTAGCACTTGTTTTGAACATGAGAGAAAAAACAGCTAAGCCTAGCTTTAAAGTTGAATCTGGTCAAATCTCCCTAGTTGTTTAGATGCGTTTGAATGGACTGACTGGCACACGGCCAACCTCTTTTGTGCTAATTACAACTAACTATAAAGAAAAATTATTGCAGTAAAGTAGTATATCAGTTGGAGTAAGCACTATGATGTGTTACATTTCTTGGAAGTTATAATTAGGCTATGAGGTTGAACGAATACTTGATATACGTAGAGCCTGTAGAGGCGTGAATATTACGGACTGTTTCATAAGGAAATTAGTCATTGCTGTTGTATATTTTTGGATGTCTTTTTTGAAGAAGTTGAATACAAAGAAGAAATATCTAAGACCTAAGGTGGATGCGGACATATATCTATCTACAAAGAGTCGCACATAACAAAATGTTAGTTTTGTCGATTTGGTAGCATGGCAGAATATGGAATTCAAAGTGCTGATTTAATTAAATCCCTTCTTTTGTTTTGGGAAGTGATTTTCACACTTTCCTTTATACAATTCACACTCTATTTTTCGTCTCTATCCATATTAAGTTACTATTTTACTCTTGTTTCGATATAATTTTTCACACACCCAAGCGCAACCTTGTAAATTCATGTGGATAAAGACAAAAAAAAATAGTGTGGATTATAAAAAAGGGGGTATGAAAATCATTTCCATTTTGTTTTTCCATGAAAATTAGATGAGTTGAGTGATCTTGCGAATTTGGCAAAGTCAAAAATTGCTCTCAAAATTCAAAATTGATGACGACTTTTTCTTTTTCTATAACAAAAACTAACAACACTGAACTCAAATGTGATCGCAAGTGGAGCAGTAGCCAAGTGATAGGCACCATGCACTTTCATGCATTTGACAATGATTAAAATTTTCAATAACTACTACCAAACTTTCGCCGAGGAAAAAACACCTTGAATGTGATTTAAAGAAGTTCAATTAATTCTGGCTTTGCCAGTCAATATGGCGACGGGTAAACTTGCTCTTAGATGCTCTTACGTGGTGTCTGAATACCCTTTCCAGTTTCTAAGAAAAGATGCAAAAATAATGAAAGACTCGAACAACTTTCTTAGGCCTGTGATGGGTTTCCATAGTATTAATGAGCACAACAAGACCCTGCTGCGTTGTTTGAACCAGTTGGCACTTTCATAGTTTCATGGTACAACTTCGATCTTAAGATGGATTTATTGCCTGCCTAGCTTGTGCCTATGCAGATTTTGGGAGTTCTTAAATGCATGGGTAAATGAAGTTTGAATATGGCTTGGCAGTCAATATATGGCTGAAGTGGCTCTTACATGCTGTCTCAATACTTTTCATAAAAACGCATCCAAAAATAATGAATGACTCGATTGCCTGCCTAGCTAGCGCCTATGTAGATTTTGGAAATTCTCAAATGCATGGGTAAATGAAGTTCAAATATGGCTTGGCAGTCGATATAACTACGGGTAAAGTTGCTCTTTAGATGCTCTTACGTGGTGTCTCAATACCTTTCATAAAAACGCATTCAAAAATAATGAATGACTCAGAACTACTTTCAATATGGTTTGCAAAATGAGACAAGTGTTTGAACTTTGAATAACACATGCAGTTGGCACTTTTATGGTACAACTTCTTAATGCCTGCTAATTAATGTAATTCTGGAAATTCTTTAAATTCATGGATAAATGATGACCAAATGCTTGGCTTTGAGCAGTACTTCATCATTATAGAATATCCAACCAAATTTACACGATAACCATATTTTCCATATAATATAAAATTCTTATTAAAAGTAGTAAAAATTGTAGTGGGTGTTTCTTATTAGTTTGGAAAGATAAGAACAAGGTCTACCATATTAAGGTTCTGGATTTTTTATTTTTTTTTTGGGTATGAGTGTTTTATGTATATCAGTTTTTTAATTTATAATTAACATGTCTAAGCCAACTTATGCACGCCAACCCCATCGCCCACTAGCGGGTGTCCCAATTGGAGACCAATCCGATCGCATACTTGCGGGTGTCCCAATTAAAGTTAGAGCAAAACTCTATATATGTGGACAGGTCCTGAAAGAATTGATAGCATTTGAAAAGTTTCGAACCTGAAATCTTAAAAACAGAAGGAACCCCTGAATCCCAAACCTTATCACTAGGCCAACCCTTAGGGTTTTCTATTTGGTCAATGGGGAAAAAAATAAATAAATAAATAAGAGGAGTGCTATGCTGTTAATGTCTTGCTTCTGGCATACATAATGCTTGGTCTTCTGGCTCTCATCTTCCATTATATTATTGCTAGTTTAAAACTCCGGGTTTCCCCCAAAAAATTTACATTTATTTGTCAGAGAACCATAATGTGGACATGGTTTCATTGTAAAGCTACAAAGACCCAAGTCAAGGAGTCAAATGGAGGTGGCCCTAAATATAGGGCCAAGTTTTGAGATGCAAATTTAATGCAAAATCAGACCCATTTGGATTTGGCTAATATTTTAAGCTTTGCTTTAAAAGAGGGTAGGAGGTAGCTACAATGCTACATTGACCCCTTGAATTATTGAGGCTTTTTTTTTAATCTATTGGATGCTTTTGTTAGCTTAAATGGATCAAGGATTTGTATAATTCAGATGTCGTACTTTTCCTTTTATCGATCTTGCTCTCACAAAAAAAAACATCATCCAAACATGTCTCTTTTGTTGTCTTTTCAGAAATTTTGGTACTTTTGTATCCAATTTGTTGTAATTAAGACATGGTCTCAACGCAAAAAATCTGAAAAATATTATCAGAAGTAACAAAAAGTTCAATAAAAATAAAAAAAAAAGATTTCAAAAAAGGCAGTTTTGGAGTTTTTTGTTTGTCTTTATTGAATTTCTTCAACTTTCAACTTTCATTTTTATTTTTATTTTTTTGATTCCGGTGGTTGAGATGAGTTCTTAATCTCAAGAATATGGAGAATTTCTTGGGTTCTAGGTGGCATATGATTGTCGGGTTACGAGGGTATGTGCCTTTTGTTGGGATGCTCGCTTCTTAATGTGATGCCTTCACATCCCGGATTCTTTTAATCTCTTGTAATTTTTTTGAGATTAATTAAATTTCTTTTTCCGCCGTTAAAAAAATAATTCGCAGTATGAATTGTGTACATGGTAGATTATGCAAAGACCCTGATCAAAAAAAAAAAAAAAGATTATGCAAAGACCACTTTAGTAAACTCTATCACCTGCAGAACGTATAGTTAGGGACACTCCGGCCAGTGTGGTGTTTGGAGGGAAATGTCCCGACCAGATGACCGTCGAGAAGGGATAGCTAACTTACCAATTAAAGAAGTATTACATATTGAACGATTCAGATGTTTCACGACATCACATGGTAATTAGAATTCAATTCACATTTTACTACATACATAAGGAAATATCGAAGGTTCCACGAAGCATTTCGTTGGTCTTTCGGATTACTCACTTTAGACAGATGTTGCTTTATTAAAAGAAGTCAATGTTGTTAAAGTTGACGGGAAAAAGACATACTTGACATTAAAAGAAAAAGGGTACCAAATTTTAAAAATCCACTCAGCACATGTCTTCAAAATTTATATACTCTTTTTTTTTTTTTTGTCAAAATTTTCCAATAATCATAAAAAAATACTAGAAAATATGGTTGGAAATAATTTAAACGAAAACTCATTAAGGAATAAAAAAAAGGAAAAAAAAGAGAGAGAGAGAGAGAGAGAGAGACTCAAATAGAACAAGGCTATACTTGGCAGGCTGTGCGGGCCTGATATTGTATTTTCCCGGGCCTAGGACCATTCCAAGAAACCAGGCTGGAATATCGTCCAGCCCAATGGAAACCAGATGGGTCGAATCGTCGCTCGGCCCTCTCCAACATGTTTGGAGGGCCCATTACATGCAGGCCCATTAATTTTGTTTTTTTGGGTATAGAATCTAGAGTTTTGAGGAATAGGGATTATTCGTACGAGACCCATAGCCATGCCATGAACACGCACACACAAGAACGATCGAGGTTGAACTTTGCATTTTGGATGACGAGGTTGAAGAACTTGGCATCTTGAACACGTGCGATTAAAGGACCAAGAACACGACACCAATCCTATAAAATCATTTCGCGAAGTTTGAATACCTCTTCTGCCTTCTTGAATGCATGAGGTTGAAGGGTAGTGACGATGATGGCGTTTTGGAAGGAAAATTGGAGAAACTTTTGTGTACCCTGGGGATACAAATTGTATCCCCTCTATTTTGTTTCTCATTTTTCGGCCATTTTTCAATCACATTTTAATGATCGGTTTCGTTCGTTTTGTAGAGTTCAGTGAGAACTTTATTCATACCAAAAATCGTGTTCGTTGGACTTTATTTGATGTATGATCGGCACACGTGAATGTTGAAGAAAATCAAAATTGGGTCTAAAAACACACTGAATTGGAACCCAGTTGTAGTTTTTTTTTGCGATTTTCACGTGTGTCGATCATGTATCAAATAAAGTCCGATAAACGCGATTTTTGGAATGAATAAGGTTCACACCGAACTCTACAAAATGAACGGAACCGATCATCAAAATGTCATCGGAAAATGACCGAAAAGCGAGAAACAAACCGGAGGAGATACCAAGAAACTTGGTATCCCCAGGATACACAAAAGTTTCTCGGAAAATTGGTACCTCGCACCTCGAGGACATGAGCCTTGAGGTTCATGGAACGACTTGCTGTCCTGCACGGCTGCACCAATATTTCATGTTTGATCGGTCCAATTTCCATTGGACGGTGGTTTTTCTCTTTTTCAATCGATAGGAGTATTGTTTATTATGTAGTTATGTAGAGATATGTAGAGATGCAGTAATTCTTACATGATAATTCTTCGCGTGGTCTCTTATTTGACTCAAACTGAAATCTATCACGAGTCTTCTTCAATGATTCGAAACGTTCATTTTATAGATTCTACGCGTAAATTATACCTTGAAAAATGAAATTGTAGATTGCTCGAACGAACGGCATATTGCGACCGAAGTGACTGTAGGCCCAGTCCTCTCAACTCAAGTCAAAAAAAAATTTCGAACGAACTCTCAAGTCAATTAACCACAATTATTTCAGAAACTGTTTTCCTTTTCTCCGGAAAATCACCTCAACGAACCAAAGCATTGAACATAAAACAATCATCTTCCTTGTTTTAAAAACCGAAAAAAAAAAAACAGCAACCACATATACCGAGTAAGATGCAAACGAATCGCATTGCTTGCGAGCATCACATGGCTCGGCTTGACTTGTTGACTAAACAAGCTGCGTTCGAGCTCGAGTTTTAGGCTCATTTAGTAAATAAGCCGAGGTCAAACACTACAAAACTCGACTTAGCTAGGCTCGTTTGCACGGGTTTTAACTAGTAACGAATCAAAAAAAGACAGCATAATAAGCATATGTGAATCCAAATATAACAACTACAGAGGTGAGACGTGAGAACATGAGAAGAAAAACGACCAACAAATAAGTAGAAGAAAATGGATAGTGTATATGGTCTGAAAATGAGTTAATTACCTCTAAGTACAGAAAAGTGACACTTAATTCCCATTAAGGAGAGATGAAGTACTTAATTACCACTAAGTCCACTTTTACAAAAATACATTTATCATTAATAGAAGTGTCACCCTAGGTTTTAGTGGTATGCTTAGGGTTTTAGGGTAATTCTAATGGGTACCCTTTAAGATTTTGTACCCTAAATCTAGTACACTTAGATTTTAGGTTTTAGGGTACTCTGGTTTTATAAGATTTTAAGATTTTAGATTTTAGGATACCCTAGGGTTTAAGGTACCCTAAAGTTTAGGTTTGGGTGGTTTCATAGAGCCCTATGGCTTAGGTTTGTGACTTTCATAGAGTTTTAAAGTGCACTTTCCTATTATAGGGTTTTATCGATTTAGGGCATTTTTATTGGGTACCCTAGAGTTTTAGGCACTTTTAGGGTACACTGAGGTTAAGACAGCATAATAAGCATATGTGAATCCAAATATAACAACTACAGAGGTGAGAAGTGAGAACATGAGAAGAAAAACGACCAACAAATAAGTAGAAGAAAATGGATAGTGTATATGGTCTGAAAATCCCCAAACAGCCTAAAATGTTAGGCTCAAGTGTAAAGCACAAAATCAAATTTTTGGTGGTGTTTTGAAGGATTATTGGTACCATAATTAGACCAATACATCGAAATTCTGGCCAGCGAGATTGGGAGGTTGAGCGAACAAGCCATCCGGGTTAACGAACCCGTGATCCTCTTCCAATCCCCCAAGGATAGTATCCAAATCATCGAAAGCATCATCCGGATATAACCCGCAATTGTCGTCCAGCCCCCAAAGGGTAGTATCCAAATCAGCCAAGAAGTCATCCTCATGAAAATACTTGTTGTCTAGGTGCTGGAAAGCAGGATATCTCACCTCAGCTGATCGAATCTCGCCATTGAGAATCGGTTGATCAGAAACAACGTTCGAGACATGATCAGGGAGGAAACCATCTGTGGACCGCGAGGTTTGCGAAAGTTTGGTTGATTGAACATATATGTCGTCATGTTCAGAGCTTTCAAACATCATATCATTTTCATCAACAGAGGAAGCAAACAGAGTTGTGGGATCGGCACCCTCCTTCCTTTTTCTTGGTTCTTTCTTGTAAATCTTACATAAAACCCAATCCAACTGCAAGAAAAATAGTCAAGTAAGTACTACATGAAAAAACGAAGTCATATTTTATGAATATGATATGAAAAGGGTTTGGATCCTTTCAAGTCTAAGGTTTGGATTTGACCGGATAGTCTACATCTGAATCATACACTGGTATAACTAATCGTTTGGATTTGTTGAGTGAACCCTTACTGATAAAAATAGTAAACAATTCAAATTTGGGCTATCACGGGATCCTATGCTTTATGAAAACCTAGTAAAATTGAGGAAGGAAATAGTAATTAATACCCTCATAGCATTTTCTCCTTCTTTAGTTCTTGAAGGCTTATCGACTATAAACTCGTGCATGATCCAATTGGTCTTAATACCCTCTCGTGGCTTTCCAAGATAGAAAACCAATGCCCTTTTATACCCAACTGTTTGACCTTTATGGTGCACGGGCATGTCTGCTCCTGTGGCTTTCCAGTGTCCATCACCCGCTGTTCGATTAGGACGTTTTCCGTTGCGATGTTTTCGTTCCCTTGGTGTGAAGAAGTACCAATGGTTATCCCCTAATGGTGGATAACGATCTGCAATTAACTCAAACCAAAAGTTTCATTTATGCATGATGATAAGCTTTTTAAAAGTTTACATGATACGTACATTATACTATTTGAATTATTCTGCATTTAATAAAATATATCATCACAATTATTTCTTTCTTCAACTTTTTATTTGGACGGTTCAAATATCCATAAGAATCTGGCCTTTTAATTATACTTTTTAAAACTCCAATTAATTAATTTAACGTTAATTTGAAGCCCAACAATTAAAGAATTTTGAGCCATTAAAAGCATTGAGAAATTGCAAATAAGAGAACATATAAAACTTGTTATTCGAATGCGGAACCAAAAAAAAAAAATGAAATCATAACTAAGCAAGAAAATAATGGTAAAACAATTTAAAAAATGATTATGAATCTTTCCGTAACCTTATACAAAGTATCCAATTTCCGTGAGCTGACGGGGATGTCATTGACGATGCACAACAGCTAGGGGAATGCTCCGGCGATACCGGAGTCGATGCTGGTGGGGGTGGGAGGGTAGTTGTTGTGGGATTTGGGTGGGTTTGGTGCATGGATAATTGTTGTTTTTGTGGTGGCGGTGGGTTTGAGGGGGAGGAGAGAGGGGAGGAGGCGGAGGAGGAAGAGGGTGGAGGAGATGAGGAGGAAGAGGGTGGAGGAGATGAGGAGGAGAAGAAGTGGGCAAAACAAGTAGGAGTAAGTAGTAGAGACAGAGAACAAACCACCTTAGCTGTAAGGAAATCGGGATATAAACCAACAATCATCTACGAATCATGAAAAATATCGGGTGCTCCTAGAACACCATCATGGCGTGCCCTCAAGCACATTCACAATCAGACATCCACAAGGAACCCACAACTCAGTGTATCAATCCTGTATGAACGTATGTTTGTGGATAGGGTTGGGACATCACACGTGGCGGAGCTCCATGATCACCAAATAATTAATCATAAATCATAGATTACATCAAGTCAAACCGGAGGAAGAAGTTAAAGAAGAATGATTTAAGTCACGATAAGAATAGAGATTTGAAATGATACAAACTCCTCTTCATTTTATTGTGCGCGAATTCAAATTTGTTCGAATTATGAAATCATAGATTATAATTTTTGGATTTATTTATTCGAGACGAACGATTAAACTTTAAAAATTACGCAATTCTAATAAAAAAAAGTTAACAAAAAGTATCATTCAATAAATTTTGGCGAACTGCTATAATGAAAAGAAAAAGAAAAGAAAAATTCAATTTTTAAAGTACCTGGCTTAGATCTATGTTCACTGTTTGCAACCAAATGGGGAATGGAGGGAGTGGAAGTTTGTATCAATTCTGGAACCAAAACGGTGTAGTATGGGGGCACTTTGGAGCCAAAACGGTGCAGTATGGGGGCATTGCTAACCCTATTGTGTCCAAGGGCAGTAGCCCTCCGAGTCCGCATGTCTATGCCTTCTGTTCTGAGTGATGCTTTGTGCTTCGGATCCTTTTAATCTTTGTAATTCGTTTTCAAAAATTAACAAAATCTTTTTTTTTTTTTCTATTAAAAAAGAAGAAGAAGAACCATGCATGCATTTATACCTAAAGACGTTTTCCCAAAAAAAGAAGAAGCTTGAACGTGTGGTAGAAATTACTGATTTTCTTATGAGATAGTTTGTGAAGTTCACGTCGATCTGTGATGGGCTGCTACATCCCTCAGAATTCCTTAAAAAAGCTTGTTGAATAATATTGTTTTCAAAACCCTAAAACTAATTATCCAAAACTTGCACTAGAGAACCTTTCCATAAACCCTAGAACATAAGATCAACCTACACACAAGCGGCTACATGTGCTCTAAATCAACCAAAAGATACGAATAAGCACAGACAGAGAGAGAAGAACCTGTAAGGTAGTTCGGATTGTGCTCGTAAAGATTCACATCTATGATTCCGTCATGCGGCAACGCCTCGTTATCGATCTTCTTCTTCAAGTAGTAGAATATGAGCTCCCCGTCGTACGGGCAGAACCTGTACCCGGCCGGGATAACTTGGGTCTGGCTCCTGGTTTTTTTTTTTTTTTACATACATGAACAAGAAAAATTATCAAAAGGGTAGAAAGATCAATGAAATTCTGTTCGAAAAAAAAAAAGGGGGTAGAAAGAAATAACAATGTAAACAAAGCTGTGAAGTGGTTTAATTATCTCTATCACCCGTAACAATCAAGTATCGGCCGTAACGTTGAACCAAAATTTTCAAGTATTCAACTAGCCATAACAAGAGGTCGCATAAATTATCCGACCCTTCCACCCCTGCACATCCAATTGTTATCTTCTTCAATCGCAAAATCTGGGGAATAGTGGAACAATAGTATGGGTGAGAAACAAAAAACGAAAAATACCATAAGAAAAATTATGTCCTTCTGTTCGGCAATTCAACGGTCCAAATCTCATCTCTATCATATAGAATCCGAACCGTTCATTGCTGCGATGGGATGAGATTTGAACCGTTGAATTACCGAACAGACGGCTCAGACCCCGTTGCGTTTATAGTAGCAGTAGATTCGGTCTCTTGGCCACGATTCTTTTTTATTTTTATTTTTCCCTTGGCGACTATTCCGTGATAGCAGCAGCCCTTGTATTTGCAATGGTATCCTGAATCTACCGCTACTATAAAACAGAAAACAGAGTTTTTTTTATGGTAATTTTTATTTTTGACCCATACTACGGTAACACTATCCCCCAGATTTTCAAATTGATAAGTAACGCGAATCGGCCATACGCATGGGATCGGGACATATAACGCTTTTAAGAGGGCTAAAAAAACAGTTACGTAACGACCTATTTTTAAAACCCTAGTTCTAGATTTCCAAAAAAAAATAACAATGTATACATCGGACTCCGACACCATATATGTTAATAAGACAAAATAAAAAAAAAAGAAAACCAAATATTGATACCCATTAAAGTGGATGAAGTTGCTATTGATGTCGCCAAAAGTTTGGTCTTCGTCTTCTTGCTCTTCATTTGCGGGGATGAAACTATCGTTATGGATAGTTGCAATAGCCTGGAATTTTGGTGGAGTTTGCTCATTGGAGGCCATGATTAGACGTCTTTTTGCAGGAGACTCGAAAGGAGAAGACATTGAAGCGCGATAGAATTGTGTTCAATGGACTCTCTCTCTCTCTCTCTAGAATTCTTTGGGAAGAAGAGTTACGTAAATGATAATAGACTCTGGTTTAAATAGAAGATTAATATGATATTATAACGTTGATGTATATCACTTCAATTAATGTTAACTAATCCTTGGATATATTTCACTTGCTATTAATTCCATATTGTTACTGGAATGGACCAACAGTTTTACGATTTGTAATTGACAAACTATACCGTGACCTTCACGGTGATATGCTTGGCACGCACCCTTGGCCAGTCCAGTCCGAAACTTGTCCGTACAGAATTGTGTTTCCTCCATCTCCTCTGTTCTCTCTCCTCCATCCCCGCCCAAACCATCTCTCCAAACCCAACCACCACCACAACCGACGCACCCCGTCCTTGCCACCACTGACGCACCCCGTCCTTGCCACCACTGACACACCCGTCCCCACCACCACAGACGGCCGGATGGGCCACCACCGTCGACGGTCATAAATTTCCTCGCCGCCATTTCGTCACTATATATATATATATATATATATATATATATATATATAGCAGTTCCGGGTACAACAAATTTGACAACAAAAAAAACAACACATAGTTCTTGATCAAATTTTAATGATCTGAGCCGCTCAATGTGATCTGATTTTAAGGGTACCCAAAGGAAAAATCAGCAAAAAAAAGACAGGAAAGGGCTTGATCAAAGCAGTTTTTAGCTTAGATTTATGAGCGGTTCAATTAAAACTGTTCAAAACAAACACTTTCCGGTCATATTTTTGCTAATTTCTTGTGGTACCTATAAAATCACATTCTGCACACATGAACTATGAGATCATAAAAATTTGATCGGGAACTATGAGATTGAGATTTGTGTTGTTTTTGTTGTTTTTTTGGAATATGGAGCGCATATATATATATATATTTTTCCTTACAGTGAACTTTCTTTGATTTGCAAAAGATCAAGAATTTCTATTCTAGTAATCCAGGTTCCCAATCAATGGTTTTGCATCTACTTACATATACCAAATTCGTGCGTTGATTTGCAGAAGACGAATTGGCCTTTAAATTAAGAATTACTATCATACTTAGATGTCTCTTTGGAGTTGTTTATTGCATCGGTTGGGTTTTGTACCTCTTTGGGTGTTGGTTTTCCGTTTAAATTTATGCCTTAATTGGCTTCTTGCCAGCCTCAGGTTGTTATTTCTCTCCCTTTGAATCCTGACAGCATATGATTGTCGGAACTTGTGACTTCTATGAGGTTATGCTCCTCTTTCGGCTTGGTGCCTCATACTTAGGGTTCTTTTAATATTTGTAATTTGTTTTTTTTTTAAATATTAATAAAATTTCTTTTGCTATTAAAAAAAAATAGAGCAATGAAAAACAACCTTCCGTCCTTGGTCTCTTCGCCTATGGGCTTGGAAGGCAAGCTACCTAGCTTGATGGGCTTCGATTCATTATGCGCAGCAGCTCCAACAAGCCCGTCGGTCTCTTGCTGCCAAAAACTCTGCCAAGAAAGTGCTGCTTTACGTTTGATCATTTAAATAAGTGTAATTAAAATTGTGCCCATTCGATACACAAAAATTTTAAAAAAAAAGAAGAAAAAAACTCATTCTTTTCTTATGGTCTTGTGCGTTGAACGGACAGAGCACTAGTTAATAAGGAAAATACCAATCAAGAGATGAATGGAGTATGCTGACTATTTTTCTGTGAGAAATTCGCAGATAAAAGTTAAAAAGGAAGTAGCTACCTGTGTGGCTCCTATGTTTCATATTCAAATTTTGTTAGAAATAATACATTGTAATTATATAACATAGAGAAAGACGTGTGAGAGAGAATGACGTATTTAGAAGAATCGAACGGGCACGTATTAGCATTGTGCCTGCATGATGTACATATTATATATATATATATATATATATATTGATCACTATTGTTAATTTTCAATTTGTTCCTGTTTCGATCTTTTTCGAATTTACCAGGTCAAAGTTGACAATTTTTTCATTTTTTTTAGTAACTTTTCTACAATTTTGGTCATTGTTTCTGTGTGTGTGTGTCTAGACTTGATGTACCAAAAAAGTTAAAAAAATATTTGATAATCCTTGGTTTATCCTGACCTCCTCACTTTGCTTGATTTTTTCGGAGCGATTATTCGGTGCCTTGGACATGGTAGATCGGTGCCCCCAACTCCCTCTGCACCCCAAAATTGTGTGGCTCCACACACTTTTGTGGTGGCCTCTACAAAAATATGTGTAAAAAGAAAATTTGGGACATCCACCTTATACCATGCCCAAAGGAGATTTTTCTTTTTGCTGCTATCCTAACTGCCCTCCCACCATCCGTTCTAACGCTCAAAGGAGGACAGAAGAATAACAAAAGGGGGTACGAAGGCCCGTTACTGCTGAACTAGTACAAGTTATAGACTACAACGTTTTTATTTTGTCCTTTAAACGTGCATTGTAAAGCGGAGTGTTATGTTTTTGTTTTCGGGTGCCGAGAATTTTCACGAGTGGCTGATTATCAGATTAATTATTGGCAACAGGCCAAGTGAACCAGCTCAGTGCTCAATCTACTAGGCCGTTGGTATGGGCCTGCCCTTTGGGTTCAATGCTTGGAGGGCCCACTACATGCAGGCCCATTAATTTTGGAAAATCGTCCAGCCCAATGGAAACCAGATGGGCCGAATCTCCGCTCGGCCTTCTCCATCATGTTTGGAGGACCCATTACATGCCGGCCCATTAATGTTGTTATTTTGGGTATAGACTCTAGAGTTTGAGGAATAGGGATTATTCGTACGAGACCCATAGCCATGCCATGAACACGCACACACAAAAACGAGGTTGAACTTTGCATTTTGGATGATGAGATTGAAGAACTTGGCATATTGAACACGTGCGATTAAAGGACCAAGAACACGACACCGATCCTGTAAAATCATTTCGCGAAGTTTGAATGTCTCTTCTGCCTTCTTGAATGTGTGAGGTTGAAGGGCAGTGACGACGATGGCGTTTGGGAAAATTGGTACCTCGCACCTCGAAACACGAGCCTTGAGGTTCATGGAACAACTTGCTGTCCTGCACGGCTACACCAATATTTCATGTTTGATCGGTCCAATTTTCTACTTGACGGTGTTTTTTTTTTTTTTTTTTTGTCAATCGATAGGAGTATTGTTTATGTAGTTATTATGTAGAGATATGTAAAGATACAGTAATTCATGAGTTGGTCGTTGAGGCAATCTCTGTTTTGTAGATTGTGAAACTCTTTTGAATTGGGGACTCGGGCCTGCAATGTGACCAATCAAGGATTCTCTTATGCGATAATTCCTCGTGTGATCACTCATTTGGTTCAAAATGAAACCCATCACGAGTTTTCTTTAATGATTCGAAACGTTCATCTTATAGATTCTACGCGTAAATTATACCTTAAAAAATGAAATTGCAGATTGCTCGAACAACGGCATATAGCGACCCCAGTCCTCTCAACTCAAGTCAAATTTTTTTTCGAACGAACTCTCAAGTCAATTAACCAAAATTATTTCAGAAACTGTTTTCCTTTTCTCGGGAAAATCACCCCAACGAACCAAAGCATTGAACATAAAACAATCATCTTCCTTGTTTTATAAACCGAAAAAAAACAGCAACCATATACCGAGTAGGATGCAAACTATTATCCCCATAGGTTTGGTTACACAATGTCACTCCCTGCGACTGCTCTAAAAACAGACATGCAGGTGCAATATCGAATGCCATAAAAGACTTAATTGAAGCTTTCGCTAACGCCAATTAATTTTAGGAGAGATGATGAAAAAGCGGTCCGAAACAAACGAATCGCGTCGCTCATGAGCATCTCATGGCTCGACTCGACTCATTTAGTAAACAAGCCAAGCTCGAACTTGAGTTTTAGGCTCATTTCGTAAATAAGCCGAGGTCGAATACTACAAAACTCGACTCGGCTAGGCTTATTTGCACGGGTTTTTGCTAACAGTGAATCAAAAAAAATAAGAAACATCATAATAAGCATATGTGAATCCAACTACAGAGGTGAGAAGTGAGAACATGAGAAGAAAAACGACCAACAAATAAGTAGAAGAAAATGGATAGTGTATGAAGTGGATGAAGTTGCTATTGATGTCGCCAAAAAGTTTGGTCTTCTTCTTCTTGCTCTTGATTTGCGGGAATGAAACTATCGTTATGGATAGTTGTAATAACCTGGAATTTCGGTGGAGTTTGCTCATTGGAGGCCATGATTATACGTCTTTTTGCAGGAGACTCGAAAGGAGAAGACATTGAAGCGCGATAGAATTGTGTTCAATGGACGCTCTCTCTTTAAAATTCCTTGGGAGGAAGAGTTACGTAAATGATAATAGACTCTGGTTTAAGTAGAAGATAAATATAATATATTAACGAAATTTTCTCTTTGATGTATATCACTTCAATTAATGTTAACTAATCCTTGGATATATTTCAATTGCTATTAAATCCATTTTGTTATTGGAAATGGACCAACAATTTTACTATTTGTAATTGACAACAAGTAGACCGTGACCTTCACGGTGATATGCTTGGGACGCACCCCTGGCCCACTCCGGTCCAAAACTTGTCCGTACAGAATTGCGTTTTCCTCATCTCCTCTGTTCTCTCTCATCCATCCCCGCCCAAACCATCTCTCCAAACCCGACCACCACCATCACCAACGCACCCCGTCCTTGCCATCTCTTACACACCCCATCCCCACCACTACAGATGGCCGGACGGGCCACCACCGACGCACGACCACCACCGACAGTCATAAATTTCCTCACCGGCATTTCGTCATTAAATATTTTGTTTTTCCCCTTACAGTGAACTTTCTTTGATTTGTATAAAAGATCAAGAATTTCTATTCTAATTACATATACCAAATGCGTGCGTTGATTTGCAGGAGACGAATTGACCTTTAAATTAAGAATTACTATCATACTTGGATGTCTTTTCGGGTGTTGTTTTTGCATCAGTTGGTTTTTGTACCTCATTGGGTGTTGGTTTTCCTTTTAAATTTATGTCTTAATTGACTTCTTGCCAGCCTCAAGTTGTTATTTATTTCCCTTTGAATACTGACAATATATGATTATTGGAACTTGTGCCTTTTATGAGGTTATGCTCCTCTTTCTGCTTGGTGCCACATACTTAGGGTTCTTTTAGTATTTGTAATTTGTTTTTTTAAATATTAATAAAATTTCTTTTGCTTTTAAAAAAAATGAGCAATGGAAAACAACCTTCCATCCTTGGTCTCTTCGCCTATGGGCTTGGAAGGCAAACTACCTAGCTTGATGGGCTTCGAATCGTAATGCTCAACAGCTCCAACAAGCCCGTCAGTCTCTTGCCGCCTAAAACTCTGCCAAGAAACGTTTGATCATTTGAAGAAGTGCAATTAGAATTGTACCCGTTTGATGCACAAAAAATTAAAAAAAAAAACTTATTCTTTTCTTATTGTCTTGTGCATTGAATGGACACAACACTAGTTAATAAGGAAAATACCAATCAAGAGATGTGTGGAGTATGCGGACTATTTTTTGTGAGAAATTTGCAAATAAAAGTTAAAAAGGAAGTAGCTACCTGTGTGGCTCCTTTGTTTCATATTGAAATTTTGTTAGAAATAATACATTGTAATTATAAAACATAGAGAAAGACGTGTGAGAGAGAATGACGTATTTAGAAGAATCGAACGGGCACATATTAGCATTGTGCCTGCATGATGTACAGATTATATATATTGATCACTATTGTTAATTTTCAATTTGTTCATGTTTTGACCTTTTCCGAATTTACCAGGTCAAAGTTGACAATTTTTTTCATTTTTTTAGTAACTTTTCTTCAATTTTGGTCATTATTTGTGTGTGTGTCTAGACTTGATGTACCAAAAAAGTTTAAAAAATATTTGATAATCCTTGGTTTATCTTGACCACCTCACCCTGATTGATTTTTTCGGAGTGATTATTCAGTGCCTTGAACATGGTAGATCGGTGCCCCAACTCCCTCCTCACCCCACAATTGTGTGGCTCCACACACTTTTGTGGTGAGCTCTACAAAAATGTGTGTAAAAAGAAAATTTGAGACATCCACCATGTACCATGCCCAAGGAAATTTTTCTTTTTGTTGCTATCCCAACTGCCCTCCCACCGTCCTTTCTTTCAGAGATGGTAGGAAGGAAAAAGAAGAGAGAATGTGCATGTCGTATCGAAATCTAACGCTCAAAGTAGGACAGAAGAGTAAAAAAAAATGGGGTACAAAGGCCCCGTTACTGCTGAACTAGTACAAGTTATAGACTACAACGTTTTTGTTTTGTCCTTTAAACGTGCATTGTAAAGTGGAGTGTTATGTTTTTGTTTTCGGGTCCAGGGAATTTTCACGAGTGGCTGATATCATTTCCACTGGACGGTGTTTTTTTTTTTGGGTCAATCGATAGGAGTATTGTTTATGTTAGAGATACAATAATTCATGAGTTGGTCAATACGGAGTATCTGTTTTGTAGATTGTGAAACTCTTTTGAATTTGGGTACTCGGGCCTGCAATGGGACCACCAAGGGTTCTCTTACGCGGTAATTCCTCGCGTGGTCTCTTATTTGACTCAAAATGAAACCTATCACGAGTCTTCTTCAATGATTCGAAACGTTTATCTTATAGATTCTACGCATAGATTATACCTTGAAAAATGAAATTGTAGATTGCTCGAACGAACGGCATATTGCGACCGAAGTGACTGCAGGCCTAGTCCTCTCAACTCAAGTCAAATTTTTTTCGAACGAACTCTCAAGTCAATTAACCACAATTATTTCAGAAACTGTTTTCCTTTTCTCCGGAAAATCACCTCAACGAACCAAAGCAACCATAAAACAATCATCTTCCTTGTTTCATAAACCGAAAAAAATTGTTGGACCATAAACTTGATTTGGTATTTTGGTCCAAGAAAAATAAAATCCAAGACAAGTCCAATAAAGAAGCCCAAATAGAAGATATTATTGGAGGAGTAAAAATATCTTGTTTCTAAAAGAATTCTAGAATATCCCTAAAAAATATATAGATATTTGTTATAAGTAAAAGGTCACATATGTAAATCTAGAAAGTACCTAGTTATTATCTTGTAAGAAGATATCTACAACCTACAACCTTCAATTGAGTACTATAAATATGGGGAGGTTCTAGTCTTTTTGTACCATGTCAAAAAAGTTCAGGTTCTAAGTGAAATACAAGTTATACTCTTCCCCTCCAAAATGAGTTTTAGGCTCATTTAGTAAATGAGCCGAGGTCGAACACTACAAAACTCAACTTGGCTGGGCTCGTTTGCACCGGTTTTTGCTAACAACGAATCAAAAAAAAAAAGACAGCATATATAATAAGCATATGTGAATCCAAATATAACAACTACAGAGGGGAGGAGTGAGAACATGGGAAGAAAAATGACCAACAAATAAGTAGAAGAAAATGGATAGTGTATATGGTTTGAAAGTTACACTCAAGTGTAAAGCACAAAATCAAATTTTTGGTGGTGTTTTGAAGGATTATTGTTACCATAATTAGACCAATATATTGAAATTCGGGCCAGCGAGATTGGGAGGTTGAGCGAACAAGCCATCTGGGTTAACAAACCGTGATCCTCTTCCAATCCCCCAATGATAGTAGCCAAATCATTGAAAGCGTCATCCAGATATAACCCACAATTGTCGTCCAGCCCCCAAAGGGGAGAAGTCATCCTCTTGAAAATACTTGTTGTCTAGGGTTTGGAAAGCAGGATATCTCACCTCAGCAGGTCAAGTCTCGCCATTGAGAATCGGTTGATCATAAACAGAGATCGAGGCATGATGTGGAAGGAAACCATCTGTGGCTGGCGAGGTTTGCAAAAGCTTGGTCGATTGAATGTATACGTCGTCGTGTTTGAAGCTTTCGACCATGACATCATTTTCATTAACAAAGGAAGCGAGCAGAGTTGTGGGATCGGCACCCTCCTTCCTTTTTCCTGGTTCTTTCTTATAAATCTTACATAAAACCCAATCCAGCTGCAAGAAAAATAGTCAAGTAAGTAAGTACAACATGAAAAAATAACAATGTATACACTGTACTCCGCCACTACGTTAGTAACCAAAAACAAATAAAACAAAAGGGAAAAGGAAAACCAAATATTGGTACCCATTAAAGTGGATGAAGTTGCTATTGATGTCGCCAAAAGTTTGGTCATCTTCTTCTTGCTCTTGATTCGTGCGGATGAAAATATCGTTATGGATAGTTGCAATTGTTTGGAATTTCGGTTGAGTTTGCTCATTGGAGGCCATGATTACACGTCTTTTTTTTGCAAGAGACTCGAAAGGAGAAAACATTGAAGCGCGATAGAATTGTGTTCAATGGACTTTCTCTTTCTCTCTCTAGAATTTTTAGAGAAGAAGAGTTACGTAGATGATAATAGACTCTGATTTAAGTACGTAGAAGATAAATATGATATATTAACGAAATTTTCTCCTTGATGCATATCACTTCAATTTTCTCTTTTCAAGTTTAAGCCAACTTGTTAGGACCAAATTCCGTAGTCTTAATTGTGTTGGTAATTCCATACGACAAAACACTTATTTTATATCGAGTTGTAATTTTATTAATTATTTTTTATAGGCTAGTGAGTCGGTATATGTTTAGAGTGGAAGGAATCATATTTATTTGTAATCGAGAGTGAGCAAATTGGATAAAATTGTGTTGGTAATTCCATACGACAAAACACATATTTTATATCGAGTTGTAATTTTATTAATTATTTTTTATAGGCTAGTGAGTCGGTATATGTTTAGAGTGGAAGGAATCATATTTATTTGTAATCGAGAGTGAGCAAATTGGATAAAAAGGGATCGACTACGGCGAGATGAACTTTGGCGAAAACGGATCGATGGAGGAATTGATTTGAGTATCAATCGGAATCTACTGCCTTCTAAATGAGAGAAAAAAAAAAGTCAACACAAGAGGACTAATTATGGATATGGACTTTTCATTCCTAGGTTTTTACCACAGCCATATAAAAAGAAAAGAGGCAGTAAAAGCAACGTGAGGAAGCCACATATATTATACTCAACTGTGATGAGAGAAAAAGAGAGGTGTGCGGCATATTGAAGCAACAGAGCAACCCAGCTTATTCGAGATCCATTTGAAAGGGAGATTTACATTAGGTTTTAGAGGACTTGTGGACTCAAGGCCGTTGGCGATCAAGATTACTGAGTGCGGTGTGCGTGTGACTCGACAAGTAGTACTTAAAACGTTGTAAGGATTTACACCGTTTGGATAGATATATCTGTAACTGCACAATGGTTATAGTGATTTGATTATTTCCCGTGGTTTTTATCCATTATAGGATTTTCCACGTATATCTTTGCGTTGTGCGATTGATTGCTTTGCGTAGTTTTTGCTAATAATTTTACTTGGTGATTCGACAGTTCATATTGTTAGGGTTTTTTACGGATTATTAGGGAACCTGATTTTTCAAATGTTAACTAATCCTTGGATATAGTATTTTACTTGCTATTAAATCCATCCGATATTGTTATTGGAATGGACCAGCAATTTTACTATTTGTAATTGACAAACTATACCGTGACCTTCACGGTGATATGCTTGGCACGCACCCCTGACCCACTCCAGTCTGAAATTTGTTCGTAAAGAATTGTGTTTCCTCCATCTCCTCTGTTCTCTCTCCTCCATCCCCAGCCGTCCAAACCATCTCTCCAAACCCGACCACCACCACCACTGACGCACCCCGTCCTTGCCACCACCGACACACCCCGTTCCCACCACCACTGACGGCCGAACGAGCCACCACCGACGCACGACCACCACCAGTCATAAATTTCCTCGCCGGCCGCCATTTCGTCACTATTTTTTTTTTCCTTACAGTGAACTTTCTTTGATTTGCAAAAGATCAACAATTTCTATTCTAATAATCCAGGTTCCCAATCAATGGTTTTGCATATAATTACATATACCAAATGCATGTGTTGATTTGCAAAAGACAAATTGACCTTTAAATTAAGAATTACTATCATACTTAGATGTTTCTTTGGGTGTTATTTTTGCATCGGTTGGGTTTTGTACCTCTATGGGTGTTGATTTTCCTTTTAAATTTATGTCTTAGTTGGTTTTTTGCCAGCCTCAAGTTGCTATTTCTTTCCCTTTGAATCCTGACAGTATATGATTGTCGGAACTTGTGCCTTCTATGAGTTAATGCTCCTCTTTCGGCTTGGTGCCGCATACGTAGGGTTCCCTTTAGTATTTGTAATTTGTTTTTTTAAATATTAATAAAATTTCTTTTGCTATTTAAAAAAATAGAGCAATGCCAAAAACACAATCCATTTTGAACCTCCATCCTTCGTCTCTTAGCCTATGGGCTTGGAAGGCAAGCTACCTAGCTTGATGGGCTTCGATTCATTATGCTGAGTAGCTCCAACAAGCCCGTCAGTCTCTTGCCACCTAAAATTCTGCCAAGAAAGCACTGCTTTACGTTTGATCATTTAAATAAATATAATTAGAGTTGTGCTTGTTCGATACATGGAGAATAAAAAAAAACTCGTTTTTTTCTTATGGTCTTGTGCATTGAATGGTGTGTGGCCCGTGGTCTCCGGTTCGAGTCCTTCCTCTGGTTCAGGGTTGATCAAGCTCTCTTCGCCTAGCCTGCACCACGAAGCACGACTAAAGACCACACCGGAGGAGCCCCGGTATGGCCCTCCGGCGCAAGGATGAGTATAGTGGAGAGAAAGAGAGAGAGAGCTAGGGTTTTTGGGTCTGGAATGTTGTGTACCTTTTAGGGTTGTGGGTCTTCTGTATTTATAGCACCTCCTTAGCTTGCTCTCCAAGTACTGTCACGTGCTCTGCACGAGCCGAGTGACGTTGTGATGACGTCACTAGATTAGATATTTGTAACCGTTCGAGCGTGAGCTGTCCTCTCCCATGTGCTTTCATCATTATCTTTGTAACCCGGCCGCGTGAGAGCGGGCGTGTCCCTGGGGGCAGCCGAGCTGGCCTGGGGCCGAGCCCAACAAGAGGCCGAGCCGTTATTGGCGAGCCAGCCAGGACCGTGTGTGAATACCACGCGTCTTTGAGAGCCGGCAGCAAAGGTCCGCCGTGCGTGAGCGTCGTCGGCTCTGGTGACTCGACATGGCTTATGGGAGAATCGAAGCTTCGCCAGTACCGAAGCGTACCTCCAGGTTCGGGGGTTGCAGCGTCGGTAAACCCGGTCGCGGTGTGTTCGGCTTTGCTACAATAGCCCCTCGATCTCTGCCGATGCCGAGCGCGAGGTAGGGATCGATACCTAACTATGGCCGATCGTGGAGAATGCCGAGGATAGATTATTGATGATGGAAATGAGATCAAGCTGGTCTTAGCTCGTCTTTTCATCTGCGCAGGGTAACCGTCAGGGGCGCCCGCCAGTGCGAGAACGCCAAGTGTCACTGTGCAGCTGGGTACGGCTGGTGAGAGGACGGTTGGGGTGGGCATGGGCCTGCAAGCTGTTACGTCGCTGCCACGTGTCAAACCCTGATTGGAAGCCCGTTCGGCGGTGTAATAATGGGCGGGAAACTCGAAGATCCTAACCCTAGCCCTATAAAAAGGGCGATGGGAGGAGAGAGAAGCCACCGTTGCTTTCTCTCTCTAAACCTCCATTGTCAGAGCTCCGTTCCGCGCTCGTTCATCTTTTGGTTCTGATTTGCAGCAGCTTCATCACCAGATCTTGTCAAAAACCACAGGTACGAGTTCGCATTTATCTCCTCTTTAAGTTTCTGTAGTTTTTATACGTTTTTTCTGCCTTTTTTCTGGGTTTTATGGGGTTTTTTGTTCTGTATGAACAGTAGAAGGCCTGGAGATGAACGAACTGTTCATCTTCGCCTTCAACCTGTTCTTCCGAGCACAGGCCCTCTTTGATCTTGTGCTGGGCTGATGTTTGGGTTGGCCGAGCCCTATGTAGGTAATAGAGGGTTTGGCCGACGGTAGGCTTGGCCGAGCCCCACTTCACGGTTGTCTAGGCCGAGCCCCCGCTGAATTCCAGAATTCCCCGAGCTTGAGTCTTCATAGGATAGAAATGGTGGGCCAGCAGCTAGCCGAGCGTAGAGATCCTTGCCTTCTGGCCGACGACGAGGCTTCTCATTCGATTTTCGCTTGTCTTGTTTAGGTCTGGCTCACCAGGTGATAGTGATATCATCCGACTCTGAGAGCTCAGGAGACGGTTCTGAGGAACTCTTCATCCGAGAATATTTGGAGAGGCGACGCAGCCGACGCCAGACATCCTCCATTGCGTCCAACATGTCTGGTTCTAGTGATTCAAACGCCGAGCGAGATTACGAGTATGATGAAGGGTTCCTTACCGAACCCGAGATATCTTTCTCCCAGTCGACTCATTCCGACGCCCAACATGAATTGGGTCCCGAAGCCGAGTCCAGATTTAACTCACAGGCCGAAGTCGCTACTTCGCGGTCTGCGCCTAGCGGGGCCCCGTCCGAGGATAGGGAATATGCCGATCTTTTCGAGAGAGGTCAGGTCTGTCCTTATGCCCCGTCCGCAACCCGATGAGTATGAAGACTTCTGCCGAACATACGACATTCCTAATGACGTGGTAATTAGTCAGGTAGCTAGTGATAAAATTAGGGACAAAAGGGAGGACCATCCTGAGCACATTACGGTCCCCCTCATGGCTATCTGTGAGGCTGGGCTCCGCTTCCCTCTGCATCCATTTTTGAGGGAACTGTTGGCCAAGTTCGGCTTGGTGCCTCATTTTTTTGCTATCAACAGTTATCGGATAGTGATGTCCGTGATAAAGCTGAAAGAACTGCATAACCTTGAATTCACGGTCTCCGACCTTTTCCACACATACATCATGTCCAGGCACGGCAAGACCAACCGTAGGTACTTGTCAACACGTGGTGGCCAAGAGCCCCTGATAGACGGTCTGCCGGATACGGACAAATGGGCTAATTTTTATGTTGAAGTGAGTGGGAATTATGAATTCGGCGACCAGTTGGTGCGGATTCATACCGTGCCGAAGATAAAAGATTTCCGAGGTGGTTTCAAATCTTCTCTTATATCACCGAGCATGATTTCCTCTTTGCTTGGTTGTTGCTAATCTTGGACGATTGACATTTCATTTGCAGATCACCGAGCTATCACGAAAAGACAACAGGACTTGTCCGTTAAAAAGAACGTCGAGATACTGAAGGCTCAAATCTGCAGGGACGCTCCTACGCTGCTGGGCTACGATCCCTCGTATAAGGGAAAACTGAGGAAAGAAAAGTCAGGGCCGAGCACAAAGGCTGGTGGGAAGAAAAAGGTTGCCGAGAGAAGAGGCGGCGAAGCTTCAGTCCATCCCAGAAAGAAGGCGAAGGAACCGAGGGTAAAATTCCCAACGCTCAAGAAATCGGCAGACTTCTGGTTCCAAAGTAGCCAGCCGTCAAATTTCGAGGGTATTGATATTCCCCCTCTCCGGACAATTATCCCGCATTTTCCCGACGACATGGGCCGAAGAAACGTCGTCAAGATAAACATTAGGGACGGCGCTGCGGAAAGACAAAAAGCCGCTGCGGACTCCGAGCATGCCGCGAAGAGGCAGAAGACAACCCAGGACTTCTTCCCCGCCAAGCCCTCAACGACGCTTCCCAAGGAGAGGGACCAGACGGAGTCATCAGCTGCTGGCGGCTCCAAAGCTTTGGAGAGGGCGACGGGCTTGGGTAACCAAGCGGTTGCTCAGGAGTTTTCTCCTTCTTATGCCATGGCCGACGGCAGGGTTATCTCCATAAATGACAGCGTGAAGCTGGAGCCTGGCCTAGCCCCAACGATGCTCCAAGGTTTGGCGCTGCCAAACGATATGTCCAAGGTTCCGGAGGAGCTGCAGCCGAGCCTGGTCCATGCCAGTGCTTACATTGTTCAGGTATTTTGACCGAACTCAAAATTAATATTTTTTTTTTTTTAATTTTTTTTTTTTTTCAAAAGGGTCAGGCCGTACTTCGGGCATACAATCAAGCCAACCTCCTGAGCGCCGAGCGTAAACGTTACCACGCCGACTTGAAGGCCGAGCGTGAAAAATCGAGAAGCTACAAGGGGAGCCTTCAGATGGCGAAGACCCAGATAGCGGAGCTCGAGAAGGAGAAGGAAGAAGGCCGAGCGTGAGCTTGGCCAGACGTTGAGGAGGGAAAAAAGGAAGATGAAGGAGGTCGACCAAAAGGCATATCAAGCCGGGTATGACCGTGCTGGGCAGGAGTATATGAGGGATGCGCGGTCGATGGTAAATGACGCCGTCCAGGATAGGGTCCCCATTGCTTACCGAGCCGGCTACAAGGCTGGCGTGGCAGCTGTTGGTGAAGGGATGCATATCGATCTTGACCTGAGCAAGATTCCTGCTCCAGTGGTTCCTGAGCTTGAATTGCCATATACCGAGGAGGAGTGTGCTCCGCTCCCTGATGAGGAATTCCCGGAGAGTGAGGAAGACCTCGAGGACCTCACCATTGTCAATGTTGAGGATGAAGGGGAGAAGGTTGACGAAGCTGCTGCAAAGGAAGGTGCTGTTGATGCTGCAGGAGCAGAAGAAATGCAGCTTGCCGTAGCCGGGAATGCCACTGGTGAGGGAAATGCCAAGGCCGATGCTGATGCCGCGGCTTCAAAGGATGCTCCTTAAGTTTTTTTTCCTATGGGTTTTTGTTTGAACTCAAAACTTTATGGACTTGGACGGCGCCAAACTCGGTGTTTGCCGTTCCAGATGTAATAGTTGTTGGGGGTCGGCAATGAACGATTTACCACGCCGTACCTCCAGTCAGGAATTTCTGCTACACTTTGTCTTTTCTTTGAATGAATGAATGTGTGCTTTCCTTTCTTTCAATTTGTTTTGTAGCCTTGCATGTTTTGGATTGGTAGATATCCGTAGCCCCCACTTTGGGCTTGGTTCGGCGTGATAGTGTTTGCTTGATGTAGGGTGGTGCAGCCGAGCCTTGACCAAAGTAGAATGGTTTAGCTATTTTAGGATACAACTGTTTAGTGGGTGGTGTGCTCACCAAAGTGTGAGTGTAACCTGACTGCAGCCGACCTTACTGTCTTGCCAAGTCAAACCGAAGCCCACATTCCAGCCGTAATGTGTGTTATGGGCTCGGTGGACCATATGTCCAATGCTTTTTTGGGCAGCAAGTATGGCCAAAGCTGACCCTGAGGGCCGTTTGTGGGTGTGACCGAGGTCATCGTTTGTGGGAGGCAGTGTTTGCCGAGAGTAAAAATGTAAACGAGATGTTTGAAAAAATATGAAGTTACATACATGGAGATAAATGACTGCCGAACACAAAGGTGATATTCCCATTAAGTTACTGAGACGAAAAGACAAATAGTCAGTGGCCTAGGCCATTCTTGGGAGTTTAAAAGACTTAACAGAATCTGACAAGTAAATGGTAAAGGAGTGTTTGTAAAACACAGTGTGAAATCAGGTAGTTTAGCCGAGCATGAATTTGAGGATCACATGTACGCCTTCTTGAGGTTCTGGGCGTTCCAAGGGTTGGTCAGCACCTTCCCATTCATGTCCTCCAGTATGTATGCTCCTTCGCCAGCAATCTTGACGATGCGGAAGGGACCTTCCCAGTTCGGCATGAATTTCTTTTTCTTAGTCGCCTGGACCACCTTTCGCCAAACTAAGTCGTCAGGCTTGAATTTCTTCACGCGGACACTGCGGTTATAGCCCTTGGCCACTTGCTGTTGATAGTCTGCAAGCTGCAGCCGAGCGTCATCACGCTTTTCTTCAGCGAGGATGAGCTCCTGGGCAACAGCCTCGTCATTGGTGACTGGATCGAACGTCTCAGTCCGGAGGGTGGGAAACTTAGACTCCAAAGGGATGACGGCTTCCATGCCGAACGCCATGGAGAATGGGGTTTGGCCTGTAGATCGGCGAGGTGTAGAGCGGTAGGCCCAGAGAACCCTTGGCAGCTCCTCTGCCCATTTGCCCCGTTTTGATGTTAAGCGACGTTTAATCCCAGCACACACAGTTTTGTTTGAGGCCTCGGCCTGGCCGTTCCCCTGAGGGTACGCTGGAGTAGAATTAAAGAATCGGATGCCGAACTCTGTAAGGAGACTTGACAGGCCGTTGCCAACAAATTGTGTGCCGTTGTCAGAAACAATTGCGTACGGAACGCCGAACCTTGTAAGAATGTTCCTCCAAACAAACCGCCGAACGTCAGCCTCGGTTGTAGTTATTAAAGGTTCAGCCTCCACCCATTTGGAGAAGTAATCTGTAGCTGTGATGAGGAACTTGAAGCCCCCAGGGGCAGTTGGCAACTTCCCGACGATGTCAAGCCCCCATTGGGCGAATGGCCATGGACTTGTTATGGGGGAGAGGTTTTGAGCGGGCTGCTTGGGTATTGGGGAGAACAGTTGGCATGGTCGACACTTGCGGACAACCTCTTCGCAATCTTTCTTCATATTTTTCCAGAAATAGCCTTGACTTAGCGCCCTCTGGCATAAGGAACGTCCGCCAGAATGGCATCCGCAGCTGCCTGAGTGAAGCTCGTTGAGGATCGTTGGTACCTGCGTAGGGTGGACGACGAGTAGGTACGGCCCAGAGATGGACTTTCGATAGAGTTGGCCGCTGTCGGATAACCAATAGTATGCAGCCTTATTCCGGATTCGGTATGCTTCCTTTTTGTTATCAGGTAGAGTGTTGGTCCTGAGGAAGTCCACGATCTCATCCATCCAGCTTGGGCCGAGCTCGATGTTCAGCACTTCTTGGGGAATGTCAAAGCTTGGTTGACTGATGTTGCCGAAGTTGATAGTGCGGAATCCTGAAACCTTAGAGGCCGATGCCAAACCAGCGAGAGCGTCGGCGTGGGCGTTGTGTTCCCGGCTTATCTGCTCGATTTTGAAACTTTTGAACTTGGTGATAAGCTCGGCTACCGTCGTCTGATACTTCATCATTCTTGGATCCCTGGCTTCGTAGTCCCCTAACACTTGATTCACAATCAGTTGAGAATCGCAGTAAACAATAAGGTTATCGGCTTGCATTGTTGAAGCGGAGCGTAGACCTGCTAGGAGGGCTTCATACTCGGCCTCATTGTTAGTGGCGGGGAAGTCAATGATGATAGAACTTTCATGCATTGTCCCACATGGGGAGATTAGGACTACACCCGCACCTGCTCCGTTACTGTTTGAGGCTCCGTCGACGTGCAGTCTCCAGGAGTCGCCCTGAAAAAGTAGCCAGGGTGTCTTAGCTTCCATTGGTTCGGCCATAGCTGGTAAAGGAGGCGTGTTGAACTCTGGCATCTTCAGGGGTGAGTTCGGCAATGAAGTCGGCGAGAACTTGGCCCTTGATTGCTGTACGAGGCTCAAAGTGGATGTCGAAATTAGCAAGTTCGACGGCCCACTTGGAAACTCGATTGGAGAGGTCGGCCTTTCGAAAGAGAGCTTTAAGGGGGTACTCTGTTAAGGGGGCGCAGGCTGTGGTGTAATGGCCGAGCTCGTTGTGGTAGGAGCATTTCTTCCTTGGATTCTGATCTGGCTGCCCCGTATCTGTGCCGAGCTTCCCAGTCGGCCATTCAAACCATGGCTGTCGCATGATTTCTTTCAAGAAGGACCAGATAGGTTCCTTGAAATATGTAGTCTCGGCAACGTAGTCATGTACCTTTGGCTGACGCTTTTTGCCGTCCTTGATATTGTTCACGTGCTTCTTCGAATGTTGTTGCTGGGCTAGGGTTGGTGCGGGCAGCTGTTGGGTGACAGCTGGGGTTGTTGTATTTACGCTCGGCATACCCTGCGCCGCCCTGTCAGCGTAGAATTCCTCTAGCGCGCAAAATCGTTCGACGACACGCATTAGTTCGCCCATGCCGTGGGGTGGGCGAATGGCGAGTTCGTCAAGGATTTTGCTGCCTGTCTCCAGCCCATTCTTGAAGGTACGCGCGGCCCAGTATTCGTCGATCCCAGGTATTTCGTTGAAGAGCTGCCAGTAACGTTCGGCGTACTGCATGAGGGTCTCGGCCGGGAGCTTCCTCATCTGGGAGGATAAGGACTCGTGCTCCTTGGCGATCTTGTTCTTTGGTGATAAAGCGGGTATTGAATGCTCGCTCGAGGTCGGCAAGATTCCGAATGATCCAGTGGGCAACTTGTTGAACCACTAGAGTCCAAGGGAGCCGAGGCTGGACGGAACGCTTTGCACTTGATCTCATCTTTCTAGGTACAGAGCTCTATTGTTTGGCGGAAGTGGATGAGATGGGTGTAGGCTTCACATGTTGATGGGTCGAATTTGGTGAACTTAGGCAAGTGAAATGTGGATTCGGGTGAAGTATTGATGATATGGGAAGTGAAGGGTGAAACGCCGAGATCCTTCAACTGCCTCTCGAACCCAGGGCGTGGCGGCTTGCCGAACTCATCTGTCTTCGTTCGTTTGGGGTCCCTTCCTTTGGGGTCCTTAGTGGTTGTCTTCCCATCGTTCGTGCCTGTGTTTATCCCTCAGGTCTGTTGTTGTTCGCCGTGGGCCGTCGATGGACTTTTCTCGTTCACGGCGAGTTTTGTTATCATGGGTCCCTTCGCCAATTCCTTTCCCGCGTCGTTGTCGGATCTCATCATCCTGGTTCTCGGGTGCGATTTCGCCGAGGCGTTCAGACACGTGGGGCCTGGTTTGTACGAAATCTCGGCTATGGTGCGAGACCGTGGTGCGAGAGAATTCCGCACGACCAGTCGAGTACGTGCTTGTGAACGACTCGGTGTCCCGCGTCCTGGTGCGTTCTTGGTGGCTTCTGGAACGATGTGCTCCAGAAGCGTTTGGCTGTCTGTAGAGGATGATCTCTCGTGCGTCACCAGGCGCAGGGGTGAAGCCAAGTCTGTCCTTCACAGATCCGCGTTGGCCCAACTCTTGTTGCTTCTGTGGTGGCGGTGGAGGTGGCGTTTGTCCCCGTCGCCTCCTGCTTCCACTAGATCTCGAGGTGGCAGGGATTGCTATTTGCTGAATGTGCTGCTTCATTTGAGCCACCTCCGCTCTCAGCGCCGCCAGCTCGTTGTCTCGTTCGTCGTCTCGACGTTGTAACAGACGGATGTAGGACGCCGTGACTTCTTCCGCGGCTGGTGATAGCCTGGAGCTTGCTGGAATGGAGATGGACATGTGTCTCTCCGGGGGTGGAAGGATGATGTTTCCACTGGCGTCCTTGGCCCCAGAGACGGCTGCGTTAGTGAGATCACCGCCCATTGTGGTTGGATTTGAGGTTGTTAGTGGCGGAAGGGAGGTTGGTGTTGGGAGGAGTGAGCCGTTTGGATCAGAAGTAACTTCACGTCAGGTTCACCAATTGTGTGGCCCGTGGTCTCCGGTTCGAGTCCTTCCTCTGGTTCAGGGTTGATCAAGCTCTCTTCGCCTAGCCTGCACCACGAAGCACGACTAAAGACCACACCGGAGGAGCCCCGGTATGGCCCTCCGGCGCAAGGATGAGTATAGTGCAGAGAAAGAGAAAGAGAGCTAGGGTTTTTGGGTCTGGAATGTTGTGTACCTTTTAGGGTTGTGGGTCTTCTGTATTTATAGCACCTCCTTAGCTTGCTCTCCAAGTACGAACACGTGCTCCGCAGCCGGGTGACGTTGTTGTGGCGTCACTAGATTAGATATTTGTAACCGTTCGAGCGTGGCTGTCCTCTCCCATGTGCTTTCATCATTATCTTTGTAACCGCCGACGCGTGAGGCGGACGTGTCCCTGGGGGCCGAGCTTGCCTGGGGCCGAGCCCAGCAAGAGGCCGAGCCCGTTATTGGCCGAGCCCCCAGCACAGACCGTGTGTGAATACCACGCGTCTTTGAGGGCCGAGCCGACAAGGTCCGCGTCGGCGTGAACGTCGTCGGCTACGGCTGATTCTGACATGGCTTGTGGGAGAACCGAGCTTCCGCCAGGTACCGAGCGTACCTCCAGGTTCGGCTGGGTTGCAACGTCGGTAAACCAGTGCGGACTGTGTTCGGCCTGCTACAAATGGACACAACACTAGTTAATACGGAAAATACCAATCAAGGGATGTGTAGAGTCTGCGGACTATTTGTAACAACCCGCTCCATCTTTGTACAATATTGTCCGCTTTAGACGCTCAAAGCCCATAGACTTCCCAGTAGGTCACCCATCCCTAGACTACCCCAGGATGAGCACGCTTAACTGTGAAGTTCTTATGCGCTTTGACCGCCCTCACGGCTTTAAAAGGCCTTGTACAAGTTGGATGGGTTTTTTCTTATAAACCATGACTTACCCCCTCCCGTCCGGACGGAGCCTGCTTCCTGCAGTACCGCCGGCCACCGGAAAGCGGGGTGTCACACATTGTGCCTGCGCGATGCACATATTATATATATATATATATATATATATATATATATATATAGATATATATATATATATATATATATATATATATATATTGATTACTATTGTTAATTTTCAATTTGTTGGTGTTTCGATCTTTTTTGAATTTACCAGGTCAAAGTTGACAAGTTTTTCATTTTTTTGGTTACTTTTCTACAATTTTGGTCATTATTTGTGTGTGTCTCGACTTGACGTACCAAAAAAGTAAAAAATATTTGATAATCCATGGTTCATCCTGACCACCTCACCCTGATTGATTTTTTTGGAGTGATTATTCGGTGCCCTGGGTTATGGTAGGTCGGTGCCCCAACTCCCTCTTTATTATACATTGTGTGGCTCCACATTTGTGATGGACTGCACAAAATTTGTGACATCCACCTTATACCATGCCCGAGGAGCATCTAATAATTTTTCTTTTTGCTACTATCCCAACTGCCCTCCCCCCTCTCTTAGTGACAGCAAGGAAGAGAAAAATGTGCATGTCATATCGAAATCTAACGCTCAAAGGAGAGATAGAAGAGTAACAAAAGGGGTATGTGTTACTAGGCCCCATTTCCACTAAACTACAAGTTGTAAACTACAACGTTTTAATTTTGTCCTTTAAACGTGCATTGTAAAGTGGAGTGTGTGTTTTTGTTTCTGGGGTCCGGGGAATTTCATGAGTGGCTGATTATCAGATTATTGGCAACAGGCCCAGTGAACCTCAGTGCTACTAGGCCGTTGGCATGGGCCTGTCCTTTGGGTTCAATTCAATTGCCCCTTAATCATGTATATGGATGGCTCCAACAATTTCGCTTTTGTTCGGTTGTGGGTTTTGAGTAGTGTTTTTGAATAAATATAGAGAGAGAAATGAGAGTAATGATTGTGGAGAGAGGTAAAAAGTAAAGAGAGATAGAGTGAAAAATGAGAGTAATTATTGAAAAGTTAGAGAGAGAAAAAGTAGAAAAGTTGCTTTTTCTAAAATTTTGGGTTTGGAATTCTAAACCGAAATCATGTTTTATTTCTTCATCAGATCAAGGGGCAGACATTGGATTACAATTTGAGAGGCGTCGACATTCCCCACTTGAATGGGCACCTAAATCAGACCGAACCATCTCAAAGGAGAGGGGGAAGGGTGGGCAGCACGTGAGTATTAGTATTAGTATTAGTGGAGTAGCAAGTAGGACGGGCAGTGGATGGATCAATATTCAATACTCTAGAGGTTTCTACCATCCCACCAAGGTGCGAGCAGAACGAAGCCGCTCCTGCATGGTATTTGGTTAGCATAACTACTGCCGCGACAGAACTCAATCCTGTGACGCACATTTACGCTTAAGTTCGGCCAACTTTACCAACTCGTGACTACCATAGTGGTCGAATTGAACTGCAATAGTCATCAGTGTTTATAAACGTCTCTTAGAGCTGGACTCGTGGTTTGTCTCAGGACGTGTCACGATCGGACCAGCATAGCATATGTAGTTCCATTTTCCCACTTTTGCTAAGTATTGGTCATTCCGCTCAGTGTATAGTAGCAGGCTTACCTAAATTCGAAATCTGTGCAGTATCAAATCTTAAAATCTACAAAGACTCTTCTAGTGGGCATGCATTAAACTTTAATTGGCTACTAGTATTGAAGAATTTATTCTCTCTCTCTCTCTCTCTCTCTCTCTCGAGATCTCGATAGTACTTAGATGGAGAAGGCAAGTGGGTAACCCATGATGAGAGAGACTTTAATCTTGGACGCGGGGGCCTGCTCCTCCTTGGGGAGAGCAGGGCCCTGCTGTCTCCCGTTTGGGGTCCACTCCGGGCTCTCTCCGATAATCGGGATCGTTCACTTTATAGAGCTCGTCGAGTAGAACAATCATGCAAAAAATCAGCTTAATCAGATATCGTTAAGTGCTTGATCGGAACCTTTTTATCTTGAAAAGAATGGAACCGAAACACTGAATCAAATCCACTTAAACCCATGTACCGAGAGTTATATGGGCTCCAATCAGGCACTTAACAATGTCCGATTAAGCTTATTTTTTGCATGATTGTTCTACTCGATGAGCTCTACAAAGTGAATGATCCCGATTATCGAAGAGAGTCCGGAGTGGGCCCCAAACGAGGGGCAGCAAGGCCCTGCTCTCCCCAAGAGGGAGCAGGCCCCCGGCTTCGTTTAATCTTTGGGTCTCATCATTGTCATCTTTGGCCAATGTTTTCCCCCCCTACACACAGTACTTTATTCTCAATCTTGTTAATACGTATTTTTTATGCGATTTTTACAGTATAATAATATACTCCGGCAAATGGCCTACGTCATTTTGTACTAGTTCCACAATGTATGTTTTCTTACGGCGAGTTTTGCCCTTTCGTTTTGTTGGCACCACTACTGTCTTCTGTTTTCTAGTTGTCTTCTATTTACTACATTTGACTGAGTATAATTCTTGAGGCCGCTAGAGATTTGGTCGGATATTTACTTCAGTGTCTCGGGATTAATTGAGGTGGGTGTACGTTGTCCTGAACATAAGATTATAAAAAATAAATGACAAGCGATAAGTGACAGTATAACTGTACGTACACCGCGCGCGGGACAAGAAACAACAATTAGGAATCCAAATCGTGCTCTTTGTCTTAGTGTTAGGATTACAGCCTTTTATGGGTTAGGACTTGAGTAATGAGTGTGTTAAAAGTTGTAAATAGGACTTGAGGAATGAGTGTGTAAAAGTTGTAAATATGAGAGATAGGTTCCTTCTCTCGTTCTATGGTTCTGTAGTTTTCCCATTAGACTAAGGGGTTGTTTGGCCTAATAAAAGCCAAATGGTTTTTCTTTTTTCTTCTTTTTTTTTTTTTTTTGCATGCATTTGTTAGTTTTTCATTAATTTTTTGAGGATTATTGTTTCGTCATGACAAGAGGAATCTAGAAAATAAAAATTAAGATCGAAACCCAATTTTTTTGGAATAAAGACAAAAATAAGCTAATTTTTTTGTCTTTATTTAAAAAAATTGAGTTTTGGTAGTACTATTTTAGATTTCCCTCGTCATGACGAAGCAATAATTCATGAAAATCCAACAAATGCAAAAAAAAAAAAAAAATCTGAATAAGAACAAAAAACCAGTGAAATAGGAATCTGACAAAAAGTCATTTAAAATTAAGATCGAAACCGCAATTTTTTGTGTTAACTATATGTGTTAAGACTTAACAAACAAAAGTACATGTTTTTGTCTTTATTTAAAGTTATTTGTTGAAAATAGTGTGCTAGCATGGTTATTAAGTTTAGCAACCAAGTTAACAAACAATAAGTGGGCCCTATCTCAATAAATTCAAATTTCAACCACAAAACATAAATGTCCACACTATTTTTTTTATTATAGCCATTGTTTTTATATTATTTTAAAGAGTTAACGCACTCTTATCAAATCCATTGAAGTACTCATATATTTACTAACATACTTTTAAGTTAACATATACTTATGGGATCCATTTTTTATCCTAATACATATCTTAACAAACATTTTGATACATAAATATAACAAAACCATTGCGGATGCTCTTAGCAACTTAACGGCAAGAGAAGAAAGGAGAAGGCCACCACCCACGATTCATCCATTCATTCTACATTCCGTCCAGTCATGGATTCGGATACACATTCTGGTCTTCAATTTACTAACATGCTTGTAATATATTCAAATTAATTACATAATTTTTTTGGCCTTCAAGTAGTCCCCTAGACCGGATAATTACGTGCAACAATCAATTTCTTACCATTTTTATCTTTCCTTACTATATCTTGTTTTAAGCTCCGTTTGTTTTGGCGTAAATTGTTTTTCGATAAAATGTTTTATCTATTTTCCAGTGTTTGGTTGTGTAAAAAGTAAGGAAAATATTTTACATGTAAAACATTTTTCATTAATTGGATGAAAATGACTTACCCTTAAATCTTCTGTAAGTTATTTTCCGAAATGAACCCGCTACCTTCTTCTCCAATTCTCACTGCTCAATTTCCTCGATTGTCAGTCCTGACCCACATTCAATTCCAATAATCTCAGATCTCTCCACCGTTTAAGCCCCCTTTCTCTCTACACCATTTTGTCCCATTTTTTTGAGTACCAACCAAATACCGAAAAATAAAAATTTAAAATTTAAAAATAAAAAAATAATTATTTGACATGAAAAATATTTTACACCGTAAAACAATTTAAATCGAAACAAACGGAGCCTTAAAACTATTTGGCTGTGGAATGTTTCATGATCAGTTGTTTACTCCACGCTGGCAATTATGTAAATCCTCAAGGGCATTGGTGGAAATAAGCCTCGCCTCCTAATCATTCTGCATCTTTAAGTTTTAAAAGCCTAAAGACAACTTAAAAATAGGAGTAGCTCCACCACTTTCTTTCTCCGTGTCTCACCGCTTTGGAATATCACCCCCAATTCATGGCAGCTACCACATCAACCAGCTGCACAACCTTCCTCAACCTCAGATCCAATCCGGTCGAGCCGAGGGTCCGGTCCTCGCCGGGTTGCGGAAAACTCGATGGCATGGCCATGTGGCTCGCCAATGGTGTTGCGAGCGCGTTCTTCGCGTCCTTGGAACGGTGTTCTTGCATCCGCATCGCCACCGAGGACGACGGCGACGATGCCAACGACTTGCCGCTCATATTTAACGTCGACGGGAACCACCGCCACGACGGCGGTTCCGGCAGCCGGAGGAGGAGGGCAGCTGGCAAAGGAAAGAAGGGAGGGGCTTCCCTTGAAGATTACTAGCTAAATGGAATGGATTTTGCATTTTTATGTTCTGTTTTGGTAAGCTGTATTATCATTGAGGTCTATCTTTTGGAATTGTGTGTGAGTTTGCTGGTTTTATGGGGGGAAAAAAAAAAAATTAAGGATGATTATGAGTTATGTTTACTGTCTTTCTTTGTATGCTTCCACTTGCAAATTAAACTTCAAACAATTCCAAATTGTACTTGCTTCTTGTGGGCTGAAGAACGAGTTGCTTTAATTGGGCTTTTGTTGGGTGATGAGTTAATTTGTTTAGATTGTTCATTCTATCCTGAATAATTTGCATCAATGTTAGAGGAAGATTGTGATAAATCAAGAACTTGATCATCTTCATATATATGTACGTATAAATATATCAGCATCCGGCTCAATGGACCGAGTAATCTGGAGAGATCAATTCCAACTATCCACTAGCACGGGCCAATTAAAACCGACGAAAAACGCCTTTAGAAATTGATAGCACGCAGTGAGAGTCGTATCTCAGATCAAATTAATGATTCTTGAGGCCTCTGATTCTCAGGTGATTAGTACTACCACGTGAGTAGCTCAAGGGGTTAGAATTTGATCATCTTTAATCAACATGCATCACTGATCCAAAGGTCTAGCTTACCACACTTGTGGTGCTAACTTGAAACTACTTACTATTGTGATTTAAGCCCCGTTCTGTCAATGTTCTTATTTTTAAATATTTATTTTATGCTTTACGAGACAGATCATTTCAAATTGGATCAGTATACTAGGTTTAGTGGGGTTTGGTTATTAGGTTTGAACGCTTGAATGTTGAACCAACCAGTGTACAAGCGACTCGATCAAAAAAAAACCTATTATTTGAAAATGTAGCAAAAGTAAAAGGCATGGACTAAAGGCACTTTGGTTAGTTAAAAAATTTGATACTTTCCTGTTGATTTTTAATGATGCTGTCCTTCTGGTTATCATAGTGACCACTTAGCACATGCTGCTTTAACTTTTTTTGTTTTTGTTTTTTTTTTCTCTTCTAAAAGACAGTCAACAGTAAGGAATCCTAAGAAATGCAAAGCACTAATCAACTAAAGCAAATGCCAATGGGAAGAAGTAGGTTCCTTACATTGTGCCTTGATCTGTGTTTGTACCCCATCTTATAATAGGAAAGTGTAAAGATACACATGTACACTCTTTTTTTTTTTTTTTTTTTTGATATTTCTCGGGTGTCCTGATCAAATGAGCGCACTTCGACTAATTCCGAAAGATACGACACACTCTTATTTGAGTGTTTATTATAAGCACCACTTGAATCGCTTTGAACCACGATGTATGCCGAAGAGTTCATAAGATGCATTTGCATAAAAATTCACAAGATTTCCGTAGCTTTTTATAATATATATTAAAAATAAAAGCTTGTAACATACAAAATTAAGATGTTTTGAAGTTATGAAAGATGCCATCAATTCAAGATGGTTAACTAGCGATACGTACTATCTATATATATACTAGCATTTTCCTGACTTTGTGTAATAGTATTTTGGAAGAATACAATGCATGCTAGCTATCAATCTCAAGAAGAGGACAAGATATCATTCTTAAGAAGAGGACAAGATAAAGAACGAAGTGGGGTATTTGTGAAACGGTGTGGTAGATTCCTGCGTCTGAAACGACAACATTAGCGTCAACTAACCAAAAGTTACTCAGAGAGCACTCTTATGCCTAACTCATGCTCAATTTTGAAGAAGTATTCAAAGGTAAAAAGTAGAATATAGACGTACGTACCTCTTTAGGATTTTCATCGTGTATTTTCTATATAGAGAAGAGAGTGACTTGGCCTCCAAGCATATCCGCGCTCATTGCTCTCGTAACGGCCTTGTGTGCATGACATCTGTTGAGCGCCACGTCGCTCTCCGCCATATGGCCAAAGCAGTGCCATCCGTACTTCCATTGGGCCTAGACTGGATCAGATGATCCGTCAGTGCTGGGCCTGGTCCAACGTCATTCGGCCCAATGTCCACACATGCGCTATTCCAGGGGATGGGCTCAAAGCACTAGGCCTAGCTTGTCGCAGCTCAAACGGCTCAAGCTAATTACCCTTGTTCGGCCCAATAACACATGCAAATGATTGGGCCCACGGGATGGGCCCAATGCTTGCTCGTCATATATAACTTGTGTTTTGCGTTTACGGACTAAAAACCAATGTAAAAAGCTGACTTTTGAGACTTTATCTCAAAGTTTTTTTGGTTGCTTACGAAATCGAATTAAAAATTTTCATAAATTAACCTTGAAAACTTGGACACATAAAATAGAATTGATTGGTAATACTTTAGATTGCTAACTAAAAAACCTTCTAATGCAATTTCTCATTTTAGATCAAATTATTAAGTTTTTTTTTATTCCTCTTGCCAATGCGATCAAATTAAGAAAATCAGTCTAGACCTCATGATAATTCGATCAAATACTGTTGATCGTTACTTCTCTCAGACGATGAAGAGAGGCTGATTGTCATGAGGTTTTAAGGGAATCGCTCGCTACTTTGACGTACAGGGTGTTTCCACGAGGCTGATGAAGATGCTCTCATGTAAAATAGTCAAATTAGAAGAATAGTAAGATGTAGTCAAAACTTGAGTCTTAATGACAACATGCTACAATTGGACCTCTATTTATGATGTTCACATGCCCTAACCTTGGCCCGGATCCGGCCCAAGCCAATGCTAGGGTACCAAACGGGCCGAAACCAAGGGGTATTTCCGGAAATCAAACAATTTCGAAATCACAAATAAACGCGTAAAACCCGCCCATTGTTTATTCCGATTTGAAACCAAAAGACTTGACCACTGCTTTCTTCTTTGTGTGAGTCTGTGAGAGATACAGTGTGTGTGTGTGTGTGTGTGAGTGAGAGAGAGAGAGAGAGAGAGATGGAGAAGATATGCGTAGCGGTGAGAGTGAGACCGCCTGTGAGCGAGGAAACCTCGAATGGAACATTCTGGAAGATCGAAGATAATCGTCGCATTTCTCTTCACAGGTCCCTGAGCACTCCCATCTCTGGAGCTTCTTACGCTTTCGGTATCCACTCTCTCTCTCTCTCTCTACATACGCACACACTAAACGCCCAGGCACACGCGATGTGTGTGCACATCAAGTTACATATATTAGAAAAAAGAGAAAAAATCTTGAATTAAGGTTAGTATGAAATCTGAGGTGTGAAGTAGAAAAAAAAAAAGAGGGAGAAAGAAATTTGGATTGTCGATTTTCCGGCCCCTGACTTTGTTTGGTTTGGATTTTGAGGGAGGTTTTTGAGTGATGAGTGGAGAGAGAGAGAGAAATTAGAGTAATAATTAGGGAGAAAACTTATCAGGGACCGTGTGCAGGGAGAAATGGTTGGATTTCTAGACCCAAACGGAACCCAGTATGTTTGGAGCCATGTATGTGAGCCACGTGCTTCAAACTGCTCTGGATGCAGTTGTGTTTGGAGTTATGTTCCTAGCATTGCTCTTTTTTATTAGTGGTTTGGTTAGGTCATTGAAGGGGTAAGTTTGAGGACAAAAGTACAAGTCAGCTTCAGAACTGACGTTCACACCAAAAACTTTTGTTGTGTGGATGATTTGTCTGTTGAGATGGATGTGTGTGCAAATCATGTTATCTATTAAAAAACTATAAAAATCTTGAATTGAGGTTAATAAGAAATCTGACGCGTGACAGTAGAAAAAAGAGGGGAGAAACAATTTGGAGTGTCGATTCTTTAACAAAAAGTCTAAGAACACAATTGTGTGTGAAGCCGTCCAATGTATGTGAGTCATGTGCTTCAAACTGCTTTGGATGTAGTTGTGTATGGAGTTTTGTTTTCCTAGCATTGCTCTTTTTTTATTAGCAGTTTGTGTAGGTGGTTGAAGGGGTAGTTGTTGGAGGAAAAAAGTACCGAGTCAGCCTCAAAACCAATGTTCACACCAAAGACTTTTGTTGTGATGCCAACAAATTCAACCTTTATAGTAGTAATAGATGCATATATGTATGATGCAGTGGGTGAGTTGTTTGTTGACATGGATGGGTTGCAGATTATGTGTTTGATCAGGACTGCAGAAATGAAACGGTTTACGAGCTCCTTACAAAGGAGATCATTCATGCTGCCGTTGAGGGTTTCAATGGTATGCTTCCTTTGTTTTGTTTTTGTTTTTTTCAATTTCCCTAATTGTTTTTTGAAGGTGCTTATTTGTTTTTCTTAGCTGGAATAATTTGAGCTGGAAATGGATGTAACTTGTAAGTGATAAAACAAGTAACCAACCAAGATAATAGATACATCACATGTATTAATGTGTTTTGAAGAATAAGTACATGAAGTTTTTATCTTGTTTTTCTTTTTACATCCTTTTTTTGGAAATTTCGATTGTACCTTCTAGATTTCTTACTTTTGTGTCAATCGACCTTTCTTTTGATGTCAAGAAGGTTCTTTTATGCTTTCGTTTATCTTATTGGTCCAATTGGTGTTGGTTTAATTGCTGTGAAATCTCAGCATGAGAACGGAAATAAATTTTGAGTTGTATGTTTTGGTTTATGATAGGCCTCCAATAAAGGAACTAAGAACGGAAATAAGTTTTTTTCAAGCTGTTATATAATTTTAGTTTTTTTTTAATTTCCTTTGTTCATATGAAAAATAGAATTACCTATGCCACTAACATATAAGAAGAAAAGCATTTTTTTAAGGGAATCGTTGCAACGTATGCAGGGACTGCATTTGCATATGGGCAAACCAGCAGTGGCAAGACTTTTACGATGAATGGTTCCGAAAGTGACCCAGGAATTATTCACAGGGCAGTGAAAGATATATTTACCAAAATTCAGATGGTAATTTCTTATTTCAATTGCCTTATTTTTTGTAATAGTCACTTTTATCGGCCAGTAGGATTATGGAAGTTACAATCACTACTGCTATTTATTTTCAATGTAATGTTCCTGGAATTCTTACGGTGTTTATGTACTAGTTCTTTTGTGTTATTGTTCCCAGACAAATGATCGGGAGTTTCTGATTCGAGTTTCCTACATGGAAATATATAATGAAGAAATCAACGATCTTTTTGCTGTGGAGAACCAGAAACTTCAAATTCATGAGAGTTTAGAGGTATGTTATGGACAGAAAAAGTTGGATACTTTTGTAAGCTTTTTGAAGAGGTGATAAAACATGACATTTCTTGTTTTCTAGCGTGGAATTTTTGTTGCAGGCCTTAGGGAAGAAATAGTTAATAGTGCTGAACAAGTCCTAAAGCTCATCCAATCCGGAGAAGGTTTGATCCTCCATTGGATTAAGTTCTTTAGGCATGTTATAAGCATGCCATACTTTCCGATCTGATGCTGATATACTCTTTTGTCATGGCTTCTTACAGTTAACCGGCACTTTGGTGAGACAAACATGAATGTTAGAAGTAGTAGATCTCACACAATATTTAGGATGGTATGTCCTTGACGTTTTCGTGGAAATGCTGCTCAAGTTTGAAACTGTTTCGTCATGTCATTTACTCAGATGGTCATAGTTATATGTACCAGGTAATTGAAAGCAAGGGAAAGGATACCAGTCTTGGTGATTATTCAAGTTCAGATGATGCAATTCGTGTTTCAGTATTGGTTCGTATTTCTTTGCTGGTCTTCTACAGATACTAAAGTTGGATAATATTCCACGTGTGTTATGAATCTATGGTCCTTATTTTTTGCTTAGATTGGTATATTTATCGTCCATCCTTCGTATGCCGCTAATTTTTTTTATTTTCTTTTTTTGTTGGATGTAGAACTTGGTAGATTTAGCTGGTTCTGAACGGATTGCTAAAACTGGTGCTGGCGGAGTTCGTTTGAAGGAAGGGAAACACATCAATAAGAGCTTAATGATTCTTGGCAATGTGATTAACAAACTAAGTGAAGGTGCAAAACAAAGGTATTTGCCTCTTCGGTATTAAGCATTCTCATACGAGAGCCAGGTCTAAGTGAATCGAAATATTAATGCAGGGGACACATTCCTTATCGGGATAGTAAACTCACTCGCATACTTCAACCTGCTCTTGGTGGCAATGCCAAAACATCTATTATTTGCACTGTTGCACCAGAAGAGGTAGCTATTCCTGTATCATATATTCGTATGCTTATGTTGTATCCTACAAGAAGTTCACGTAACAATTTGATTTGGAATTCTGTTTTGTCCAGGTTCACATAGAGGAAACAAAAGGAACCCTCCAGTTTGCTAGCAGGGCCAAAAGAATAACAAATTGTGTTCAAGTGAATGAGGTCTGTTTGTTATTTTGTTTACTTACATTTTACCTCTTGTTCATCCTAGTAGGATTATGATACTTTAACATATACTCAGATATGTGATACTGTAGCTGGCGTTTTTGTCTGGTTAACAATTTACTGTAATCTGTTGAAGTTGAAAAAAGAATGGACTATGGACCCAGTGGAGCTAGGCCTAGAGTCTGAAGTTTTTGAGATGCGGTGCCTGTTAAACATTCTTAAGATCATGGATATTGGTTACTGTTAATGCCTTATTTAGACATTTTCTTTTCTTTGATTGATACTTTACAATGGAGGAGTTATAATTTAAAAGAGTTGGAACCAAATAGGCATTCCATTTAAAAGCAGCTTACTGTTGATTGGATGGTCATTGTTGTCTAAATTTCCAGTTTTGGCGTGTGCCGTGTGACATCAGTATGTTTTTGTTTTTGCGACATAGTGGTTGCTAACTACAAAGTGTGAAGCAAAGTCCCACATCTCTTGGGAACCAAAGTAATATGAAGAATATAAGCGTGAGGGCACCCTCACTTCAATAGCTAGCTTTTGGGGTTGAGTTCCACCCAAGACGGTGTACCACAAAGTTGGCCCTTGAGCTAGGTGATAACTATAATGTGGCATCAACTTCAATTGATTTGAAAATATTCCTAGTTATTCAATGGAGTTAATGGGTTTTTGTCAGAACAGAGGTTTAAAAGTTGGAGGATCTAACCAGTCTGAGTTATTGCATTATGATAACATTGTAATTTCCTTTGTGTTTTGATCACCAAATTGATAATGTAGATCTCTGTGAGGGAAAGAGCTAAACATATCTGGATATGGGCCTTGGGAGCCGTCACTCCTTGCGTGGCATCATTTTTTGGCTGCAGATAGTTGTCGCATAATGATTGATCATATCCTCTACAGTAGTAGTTATTGTTTTGGAGTTGATTCCTTCCTCCTTCCAAAAATTATGGCTAATTTGAGGTGAATTTGTTGTAGATTTTAACAGATGCTGCTTTATTGAAGCGCCAAAAACTAGAGATAGAGGAGTTACGCAGTAAACTTCAGGTGACGATTGTTTTTCTGTTTTTTCTTTGCTTACTACCAACAGGCAAACAACTGATTAAAATTCCAAAAACATCTTTTTCAGGGGTCTAGGGCCGAGGTGTTGGAACAAGAAATCTTGAAATTGCGGAATGACATGCTCAAGGTCAGTTCTTTTCTCTGTTTATTTTGTTTGTCTATCTTCTATTGCACTGAGCATTGTTACTGTTGCTCTTTTGTAATGCCATTTGTTCACCATTTTCTCTTTATCAGTATGAGCTAGAGCATGAGAAGCTTGCCATGGAACTGGAGGAGGAGAGGAAATCACACAAAGAACGAGATCAATGCATTAAGGAGCAACAAATGAAACTTGACAATTTCAGTAGTCTTGTCACCTTGTCGGACTCTGATAAAAAGTCTAGCCAGGTATAGACAACCCAATACCTTTATAATCTTTATTGATGCCATCTGTTTAAACTGCAAGTCTTTGCTAAGTTAAAGATGTTGTCTAATTCACCATTGTTCTCTCTTTTTTTCGTAAGTCTAAAGATAGAAAAGAATACGTAACATCCTTCTAAGCAGAATTTTATAGATATTGGGTCATTTTAGATTAAAGAGTCACCCAAGTGTTTTCCTGGCCCAAACAATTCATTTTCTCCTTTCTCACTTTCCTTAAGTATTCTATAAGTTTGTAGTAACTACATAATTATCAAAGGCCTTTTATTTAACATGTTTTTGGATCAGTACATCAATTTCAAGAATTTTAAGGTAGGTATAACATGTCTGCGAGTTGTGGGCTTGTTTTTTTAGAAATCCTGAAAGGGTCTGATTGATTATCACAAAGCTAGTCTTGCTAAAATAATGAGATTGGTGAGATTTGAGCATTTGATATAAATGGTAGGATATGATCCGTTCCACCCTGGGTGATGCAGAAATTGTGATTCTTCTTCTTATTTTCCATGAAACAGAAAATGTGTGTTACCATTTTCTACAAGGTGCTACAAATTCTGCCTTATTCTGTGAGTTCAGTGTAGCTCATTGAGACATATTATGGTAGCAGGGCCAGGAATTTTCAAAACAGAGCCTCAAGGAAGATGGCAGTGATGGTCAAAGCATATGCAAGGAAGATGCTTTTAGTACCCCTTGCTTCAAGGCAGTTCCTAATGCCTTCGTCATGAAAAGGTCAAATTATTGTCAGCAACCTGAGTATAGTCCTCTTCCGGATACATTTAGTAATGTTGCTGATGAAGACACCTGGTTGAAAATGAACAAAGGCTATAAAGCAGACCTTGATTCACTTCACATGACTCCTGCAAGGAAAGTTCAATCCTTCCCTGACGGCGACATCACTCCAGTAAGTTTATTTCATGCATCCATCGAACTCTTTATGTTTTCAAGTTGCAATTATGACTTGTTATTATAAATAATTAAATAAATCACTCTGCCATATAAGTTAATACGAACCTTTTAGCACTACTAGTGACTAGCAAAAAATTACTTATTTCTGAATAGGCATGGCTAAGGATGGGAAAAGACATTTAAATTAAGGCTCTGTTTGGAACCTGGAGAAAGGAAAAGAAAGGAAAGGAAAGGAAAAGGGAAGGAAAATGAGAGGAAAATAGGAGGGAAAATGTACTATTCATTTCACTCAAAATCTTTATTTTCTTCTCACTTTCTCTTCTAACCAAACAATGGGAGGGAAAATCTTTTAATTTTCCTTTCTTTTCCCTGGGTTCCAAACAGAGCCTAAATATTTCTGCATGTTTGCAACCTTTGGGACGGTTGCATGTAATTTTTCTCTTTTAGGTCTTTTTTAGTTTTAGAAAAAATGCACTGCATTTACAACAGTTATGATTTTAATGTGATTACGTCTGTGTATAGGAAAAAGTGATACAAAGGTGAACGCTTTCCAAAAACTAAAAAATCGGAAGGCATTCGCCCAATGCGAAAACTTTCTTCGACGAACCCGGACTTTCTCTCGGGTAGAGAAAAAAATAGAGCCCGAGAGGATTCGGATTTTGATGAATAGTCTTGCACGTGGACAGTGCAAGGAAAGGTGGTAAGAAACGTCGGAACTGGCCTGGCCACGGGAAGCACTTCGCTCTACCTAAGGGAAAGAAAGAAAACGTAATATGAACTCTTTATTATCCTTAGATGACTAGCAATCAGTTCAATTGATGCCTAAGTAAATAGTCTTCTTATTGAATGTCAATTGACTCAATACATTATGTGAAGGGCTCATTATTATGGCTTTCAGGGTTGCTCAATTGGGAATTACAAGCAAGAGATACAAAATCTCAAGAGACTATTGGAAATTGAAAGAAAAGAAAAAGATGAACTCAAGGTTAGTATTCTACTACTACTATATGCATTTGCTGATTGCCTTAAAATGCATGATTCCGATAGTCGCGCTAGAAACAATATACAGTCCAAGGCAATGTTTTAGTGATCTTAGTATTGCTGTCACTTCTGAATAGATGCTTTAACTAATGATGAATACAACAGCTTTAGTGCTATAAAAGCTTAGGAATCCTCTTTTTACTCCAATTATGGTAGCATGTGCAATCTTTTATCGTAAGAACAATGCTCGCAATGCCGATAGTATTTCATAATTAGGAGGTTTCTGTCACATTTCTTTTTTACCTACTTGTTTTGTCTGCTCCTTCATTGCCTATAAGGCCACAATGACAAACTCAAGCTCTTGACCTGTTATCAGTTCTTATTTGCTACTAGTAAATATAATAAGCAACCATAGTGATTCAAAATAGACAATCTTCCTAACCTTCTGGTTAAGCTCTCTTGCCTATTGTGTTTTCCAGAGAAATCATGCTGAACAAAAACTGCTGAATGAATGTTTAATGGGGGAGATATCTGAAATTCAACAAGAGGCACAGCTAGTTCGAGAAATTCCTAGACAACTGCTCGAGTCTGTAGCAAATTGTAAAGATATGTATAGTGATGTTTTGTGGACTTTGCAGGTTTGTACTTCATTTTTGCCTCTTTCAACTTTACTATTAGAAAGTTCAATATTTGAGGTTAAGTTGTTAACTATATGTTCTTTTGACACCTGAACAGAGTTTCGTGACTGATGAGAAATCTTCAGCCTCAAAGTTACTCTCTAGCACAAGTGAGATCGGTACAAGTCTGTTCTCAACTTTGGAAACTCACTTCTCCAGGGCTATAGAAGGCCAAAGAACCTCCACAGGAAATAATATTCTCGTTGAAGAACAAAGCAAAATGCTTTGTGAGAGAGTGAACAGCACAATTAAGTCCTTGGTACTATCAGAATCACCAAAGAATGAGGATAAATTGTCGAGAAGTCTACTATGCAACTGGGACTATAAGGTAGCTGTCTCACCATTGTCAAAATGCCACTGGTCAGTTTTAATATTTTCACTAATTCTGATGTTGGGATATCACTACCTAATCTTCTTATGATATCCCTATTTCTTTTGCTGTATGCTATGCCCCTCCATTGAGGTTGAATATTGATTGAAATAAGCAAAACATGCTCCTGATATTGCAAATAATCTGTGGATATATTTTTGTTTGTTTTCCCGCAAAGAATTGATAGGAATTCATTGTCAGCTCTTCTTTAGTTCATTTGACTATTGTGTCCTACTTTATAAATGAAAATTGATTTCTTCTTCATATGTTCACTATGTAGTCATCTGCTGGTGTTGACGTTGTGATATCCCATTTTGACTAGCTTCATTGGGGGCTGCATGCCTTTTGATGTTTTCCATGTAAACCTTTGCTGGACCTAATTTCAAGTTCCGTTGCATATGTGAGACTTCAGAGTAACAGTTTTTAGATTTCCTCAAAGAACCATTGTTTTTACACTGCGAACAGCAAAATACTGTAGTAGTTTGGCTACAGTCCGTGTGGTAGTGCATATGTTCCCATTGGTTTAAGCCATGCAAGCAGAAAGTGTGCTTGAAATTTACATCCAATAGTTGTCAGATGCACAAAAATGTGGTCTGTAACATTCCCGATTAGTGACTTATGATTGTTAATGGTTGGTATTAACTATTAAGTACTCTTTCCTGCTTTAGAAATTAGTTTTAACTTTTAAGTCCTATATGGCTATGCACATCATACACACAACATTGGGTGGCAGTTTATACATGTAGTGAATTGTGTTAGTAAATGAATGGATTAAGTAGCTATATCAGAAAGAACACTGGTTTGAAATTAGATAGGTACGAACTATGGAGACAGTGGAGTGAACAAACTAATAATGTTTGAGTTAGCTTCTGGCTGCTTGAAATTATAGAACCTAGCATGTGAACTGGTTTTCAGCTCAAATTCCTGCAGTAGTTGTTGGTATGTCTCTCTCCCATTTTAAGATTTAGTTTTTAAATGCTTAGGACTGCACTTTGGGAGAAGAAATTGCTTGTTTGCAGGAGAAGCTGAGTAAAGATCTCGGTAAAATCACGGAAAAGTACCAGAGCTTGGAGAAAGAGTTGAATGTCAATACTCATCTTCTCGAGCTTTCCAAGGAAAAATATCATACCTTGGAAAGGGAATTCCATCTTTTGAATGAAGAACGTGACACTTTGCTCCAAACAGTCTCCAGTTCATCAAAAAGCCTTGCACAGGTTAGTGAAGAAAAGGATAGAATTTGGCAGGATTTGAACTCTGAAGTGCAGAGAAGAAAACATCTTGAAGAAGAGATGAAGCAGTTTGGCATTGCTTTCGCACGTCGCCAGAAATCACTCGTGTCTCTCCAAAGTGAGTTCAAATCCAAATTTGAGAAATTGAAATCACAAAATCCAATTTCAATACCCAAATCTCTTGGGTATTGATTAGAATAGTTGTACTCTGTGTAATGAAATCCAGTAACTTATTTGACATAACTTTTTTTTTTTCACCCTTTGGGAACCGAAATACTAGGGATATGCTAATCCTCATTGCCATGTATTTATGTTGACTTACTTTTTTACTCAATCATAGACTTAATTCTTGACACCTGCATATTTCTTCAGATTTTATCTGTTTAGTAGTGAAAGATGATTCTATTACAATTTACAGGGAATCCCTAGGGCATTTGGCCGTTTCCAAGTTTTAGAGGGAAAGTTGATTCTTGGTGGAGCTCACCGTGCATCTTAGTTCACCAGTGAGCTTAAATTTACATAGCACCCCTTGCCTTCCAGGGGAGGAAATATATTGTAACTCACTATAGCCAAATTTGCAGAAGGGTAGAGAATTGACAAAATAGTATGTGTCTGACTCTGTTCGCGTAGTTCATACCTATTCATGTGGTAATTGTTTTCTTCTTGTGTGTAGATACGCGTAGGATGTGAAAAAGAAAAGCGGTGAGATACATCTTGTCGGAAAGATAATTGTCGATCGCGAATATTATTGTTGGCATTAATCTCGACATCCCCAAGTCCCAACATCATCAAGCAAACCAATAACAAGGAATGGTATTGAAAGAGAAAGCAACAACAGCATATTTCACCTAGCAAACTTTACGGACATCGAGAATTAGAGCTCCCTATCTCTGTCTGATTTTGAGTTAGGAAGCTTAGAGATCCTAACCATACTGTCATCTCTCATGCTTACAGAGTGCTTACATGAAAGAAAGTTCATATTCTTCCTTAACCGAAATCCGCCACCATCTTTCCCTTCTATACTGCCCTTAGTACACTCCCTATAGGCATTGAGAAAAGGATCGTCTTGCTTCCTAATCCCTCTCCTAGAAGAACTCCTCGTCGGGAGTTGAAACACAGAAGGAGGGAGAGGGACTGGAAGCTCATGAAAAGAAGCCCTAGCACTTTCCGGCGGGCAAGGCGGTGGCGGTAGCTTCTGCCCAAGCTGCCCCACATCCTCCGAGCAGTCCCAGTGGGCGGCCACCTTGCTTACTCCAGGCCTCTTCTCCCATGAGAAGGGCACTGCCCCTTGCGAAGGAACCTTATTATGACTCATTCTGCTTTTCTGTTTCTTGGTGAAGTTATGAGCCAAGTTTTAAAGGCTTATAGGGGATTTGGCACTTTGGGTTCATTTATTTTGTGTTGTCTAACTGCAATTCTTTGATAAGAACAAGCAAAGGAAACGTGAAGGGAAAGGCTGGTGATAGCTTTTAAACAGAAATAACAATAGATAAGATAAGGAATGTCTTGTATGGGGAAAAAGGTGAGAGGAAGACTGTTTTCTTTTCTATCTTGTGGCAACGTCATGAGAAATGTAGAAAAGTGTGCAAATCAGGCCAGTTGGTTACGTTACGACATTGGAATTGATGTTTTTAGAATGATCAGAATGAAAACAAACATAAACGCTCTCCTTTCTAGGAAAAATCTTTCAGGAAAGTTCTCGAGAAGTAGAGCCGATGAACGAAGAGAACGAACCGAACGTTTTGATTATTCGAGTTTGGTTTGAAAACAGGTTCTAAAAAATATGTTCAAGTTAAGCTTATTTATAAGGTGAGCGAATCTCAAATAACCTTTAAATAACCTTTAGTTAGTTGACCACGAGCTGACTTTTGAGTAGTTTGGCAAATCAGATGGGCCGAATAATAGTATTAACAAATATTCATGTATTTATGTTACAAATCAATTTTAGGCAAACTTTTAACAAGCAAACACGAACTGTTTGATTTGGTTAAATATTGGAGTATTTAATTTTTTAATATATAAACGGTGTAAAAAATTAAGTTATCAAATCTTCAATCCGTTTGAATCAAAGAGAGTACATGTTTTCTATTTTGTTCTAAAATTCTCTTGGGGTGCTCAATTGAAAGTCTAAGCCAAAAATTTATTATGACTATTTAGGATAAAATGATATTTTTGTCTATTTGAGAGCAAAAATAACGTGGAGCCATTGATTTGGCATAATGCATCCCAGCCACACACTGTCCCATACTGGACAATGGAAGACCGGAGGGGAGCCGAACTCTCCAATTTAGGCTCTGTTTAGAACCAGTGAAAAAGAAAAGAAAGGAAAGGAAAATAAAAGAGAAGGAAAATGAGAGGGAAATAGGAGGGAAAATTTACTATTTATTACACTTAAAATCTTTATTTTCTTCACACTTTCTCCTTCAACCAAACAATGGAAAGAATTTTTTTTTTATTTTCCTTTCTTTTTCATTTCCTTTCCATATGTTCCAAACGGAGCCTTAAGCATCACTTAGAGCATCGCTTAGAGCTCCGGCGAAGTCTAACTGGCGAGAAACCCCCATTTTCCCGTTCCCAGCAGCCTCGGCTGGGTCTCGCCAGTTGAGCCCCTCGCTCGACCACCTCGCCCAGCCCAGCGAGTACAGAAGGCTCGCTTCAGCCCCTCTCCCCGAAAACAGATCGGCAACGGCCTCCGACAAGTTAGATCTGCTTGCTCCGGTGAAGGTAAAAATAGTTGCCGTACTTCGAGATATTCCGGCCAAGAAAAAACCCCTCATCTCACGGTCGCAGAGTCGACGGACAGCTCCGATCTTGAATAGCGTCGTCATCGTCAGCATCATCATCGTCGTTAACTGCTCTACTTTGGGGGTTTGAGGTTTGATTTTTGTGGATTTTTCAGTTTTGGGGTTTGATTTGTGGGTTTTTCAATTTCGGAGAGAGAGATATGGAGGGAGGTGGTTTCCGATCTGGGTTTCAAAAAGGGGAAGCACAGATTGTGGGTTTTCCGATCTTAGATCGGTGGCTTTCCGCCGTCGCCGTTAATATATATATGGTGTGCAAATGTGTGTGTATGTAAGGTTTTTTTTGTTTGTTTGTTTACAATTGGCTAGAGTGTTGGTTGTTGCCCTTGTTTGGTGACTAGCTAAGAGAGAAATTCTAACCAAAATGGCTAAAAAATTGCTTCGACTGGTTGAGATGCCCTTTAGTACTTCCTCTGCTCTCTCACTATCCATCTCTCTCTCTCTCTCTCCCTAGAACCCTCGCTCATTCTGTAATCCACTACTGTTCATCCGTTTGATCCTACGAACATCGCTAGTGTTGGACTTATCCCATACTACATTCTCTCAAGAATGTTCGAGTGCGGTTACTTGAAAGTTTACTGAGTTTGATTTGGTGTCTTCAGAGTTCTTGCTTTTTCAATTGGTGCTCTTTCTCCTAAAAACGATCCCCAGTTTAAATTATTATCCTCTTTTTAATTCAAAAATGTATATTTGTGAATGTTGCGGATATCATGTGGTGTGGAAATGATTTCAGATAGAAATGACCTTAGTGTATATAATGTTAAACGAGTCAGAAATTCAATACCCATATTACGGATATCAATACTCATATTACGGATATCAATACACTTTCATGGATATCATAACACTTTGTTTGGTTCTCCTTTCAGATATAATCTCTCCAAAACTTGAGTGTCATCCGTATTTTTTCGTCTTTAGTGATTTTTTGTCAAATTTTTTACTTTTTGGATGTACAACGTGCCTCTATTCAAAAAGTAAAAGAGTTTGTCAAAATGTTGAAAAAATTTACTAAAGACGGAAAATACGCAAATCTATAGAACATTTTGTCTCAAAAATAAATCTCAAAATTGCAAACCAAACACAGTGCCTTTCTCGGATATCAATTTAAGCATTATCCACCGCCCTAAGCCCTGTGGTTAGCAATTTCTTTTTCTTTTGGGAAAACATGAATACCTTGCTTTTCTTAAATTAGAGTAACAGAACCAGGTTTCGAGCAAAGTTCGGGGAGATAAATTAGGGGGTTTGAAAAGATTGAGAGGATCTTAACATAATGTTGGAAAGAGCACATTAATCACCCGGAGGCAGATGAGTTGTCAGCATTCTAAGAAAATCAAGGCAAAACCCCTGCAGAGAATGCATTACAGCATAAATCAACCATAATCATAGTCAAAGGACAGTATTGAATCTATTGATGAGTAAACAATGTACGATAGTGAACTTCTCACGGGTCTTATATATCTGATTAATGACCTTTTGTTTGAAATTTGGAATCAGCCATTGATAATAGTACTGCGCGAATGGAGAGACACAGAGTTGGCATATGTTATTGCCATTGGCTTTGAAGTTCTCTTGAGTGTGAAATGGAATGGGAGTGCCATAGACATTGGGGGGGTGTCGTGGTTGTGCCGCAATTGTGTTACTAATTAGACCTCGCAGTTGTGGAGACAAATCACAACCGGACTAGAGAGTATTACCTTTTATTAGATAATTAGGGATTGTAAAAATTGACAGGACAACAAATTTGGGAGAAACCATTTGATTTTCTCCCTTTATATGTCAGTATAGATGTTCGCTCAAAGCACAAATGCCATTGCAATATGTGTTTTGGAATGTAGTTCCGGAACATGGTATAACTCTGGTCCAAAATAGTGATCGTAGTGATGCAAATCGATCACCGAAGGTTTTTGGATTCTTTATATTTTATTTGGAGAAAAAAGTCAATTGTTGTTTTGGCAGAACAAAAGCTATATGGTATGCGTTGAGAAATGGGTCGTAACGCCCATATAACAGGTTGTTATGTTGGAGGGAGTAGTAGCCACTAAGATGCAGGATTCTGGTGGGCTTTCTTTCTTTCTTTCTTTTTTTTTTGGTACTTTGGATTCTGGTGGACTTTCACCTCCATTATAGACTGAGTAGGCTCACATGTGAATCTTTTTTCGCAACGTCAGATTTTGGTGGATTGCTGTTGATGTTTCAACGCACATTGTTTTCATATAAAGAAAAATAAAATTTTCAAATATCTATTACGACTACTGTTCTTGAGGATAACAGTTGTTTGCTTTTATGTGTGTGCATGCCAGTTTTGTGTGGGTACAGGTTTGGACCTTTAGAAAAGGTGATTTGCTTTTCTGCCTCTGCGCTTGATTTTGTAGTTTCGATATTGGGTGCACCTTTATAGAAATTTTTTCTTTTGTATGTGGGAGTTCATCAGTTCACTCCCCCTCCACTTCCTCTCCCTCTCCCCTCTCTTATCTTGATTCTGTAAGTTTATCAAGCATTTTAACAAACATAGAAAAGAAATAACTTGAGTATAGAAATTTGCTTTTTGTGTTTGTAAGGTAATGATTGGGCATATCTTAAGCACATAATCTTTGCTCTCTGTGTTGATTTATTATCTTTGCGTACTTTTTTTTGGTGGTATTTGAAACGTGTATAATTCCACTTGCTTGCTTTGAGGAAATCTTTTAGCCTCTTTGCGCACTTATTTTTGGTGGTATTTGAAACGTGTATAATTCCACTTGCTTGCTTTGAGGAAATCTTTTAGCCTCTTTGCGCACTTATTTTTGGTGGTATTTGAAACGTGTATAATTCCACTTGCTTGCTTTGAGGAAATCTTTTATCAGAGATTTTATTTGTTGATTGAATAACCTATGTAAAATCATGAAAGGCTATACGTCATTGTTTGTATCTGTTGGTGCTATGTTTGTGGGGGATATGTTGATGTCAGCCTATGTTGCTATGATAAATTAAGCATTTGACCTTACTCATAGTCAGAGTGTTTCTTGTTCTGGATTTGAGTCCTATCTATCTAGATTTAAACTTTTACCCTTGCTCTATATGTATTTTTCACTTTTCACGTTTAGCTTATTTGTTTCTTTAATTCTTGACTTCGGTAATTATGTGTTTCACAGAATGGATGCTGGGAGGAAGAAAACCACACTTACTTTGAAAGAAAAACTCAACCCTCTTCTATAGTGAATTGCAGTGCACCTGCTAGAAATCTACTAAAGACAGATCTAGCTGCTGTGATTTTCGGATGCCAGCATAATACAATCAGAGAATGTTATTCTGAACTTTTGTTTGGTACGTGTCCTGCAGTCATCTACTTAGACGTTTTCCTCAATATCCAGATTTTTATTTTGGTGTTGATGTTTAAAGTCGGTCGTTTTTAATTTCTTGCATAGGTTTGCCATCTCCTCATTTTGCTTATGTGAAGAATATCAGTCCTGGCTTGCCACTTTTCTTATTCAACTACAGTGATAGGAAGCTTTATGGTATCTTTGAGGCTGCAAGCCATGGACAAATGAATATCGATGCATATGGGTGGACTGGTGATGGCGCAAAGTACTCGCCATATCCTGCACAGTTATAGAGACTTGATCACCCCCTCCTCCCCATATTGTTTGTCCAGTTTTGGTAGCCGTGCCTTTAATCACAAATGACATATTTTTGTCAATTATTTATATGTTTTCCAGCTCTCGGAAGAACTAATTTGAGTGGTGGAAAACATATTGAAAATTTGGATTCAAAAATCTGTTATCAGCCAAACTGAAATGGACAAACAATATGGCGAAGAGGGGGTGTTGTACTATTTCTGCACCTGCTTTTGGGTTTGTTCCAGGATGATATGGGTGTTGTAGGTTAACTTACGCTCTGTGCTTTGATTCAAGGTTCGAGTCCGAATTCAGACCCAATGCCAACCCTTGCTTGAAGATCAGTTTAGGCCAGTTATTGCTGACAACTACTATGAGCAGAGGCTTTTTGGGTTTGAGTTAGATCGGGCTCAGACCAGAAATTTGATATCTAGCACCAGTAGATACGAGTATCTCTTTCCCACGGAACATGCCTAGGTGTAATACCCTCGCCAATTCTTTACCAACTTCTGGTAGGAGACATGTCCTTGATCAAGTTGAGGCCCCATTTTCAGAGGCAGTTTCTGTTCATTCAAATCAATCTGATGTGCAATGGGGCTGGTCAAATACAAATTCTTCGGTTATAGGCAATGCAAACACTTCCCATCAACAGAAAATGTGGAGTTCATTGTTCCAAAATTCGACAACTTCTCAAACAATGAAGGAAGATCAAGATTTAGGGGCACAAGCTCCAGAGTCAAACTTCCCCCATTCAGATCAGTCTAACATGGAGTGCGATTCTTTATCTGTCCCTCCTTGGTTGGAAGGAGAAATCCTGAACTATGAAGCTCTTCCGGAAGATTCAGCTATGTGGAATTATGAAGTACAAGTGGGGTCAGAATCAGGTTGGTACCCATGGCCGGTTCCCGTGTCCGTTTCTCCAGCTTTTCGAGCCCTTGGAATGGCCTCGGTCCAAAGCCCGACCAATTCTGTATAGATATATAAGGGTCATTCTACTCCGGCACGAGGGTCCGTTTGATTAGTGAGATAATGGTAGAAAGTGCAAGAAAGAGAAAAAAAAAAAGCTTTTTGGGTAAGAATGTCCTAGAAAATGATAAAAAATAAACTTTCTCGTACAACTCTCTAAAGCTAAGAAGTGTGCTTTACTTTTTCTCACAAAAATTGCAAACATTTATTACTATAACTTCTGTATTTTCTTGCAAAACTTACATCTAAATCAAACGGATGCGAGAAAAAAAAAAAAAAAAACATTTTCTTTTACTTCACTCTCTCATTTTCACTTTTCATTATATTTTTCTCACTAATCAAACGGATCATAGAAGAAAAGGCCTTAGAATCGATTGGAAAATTGAGAGAGAGATGGCCAATTTGATCGGCATTGGCAAGCTCTTCGATGAGGTACTCCAGAAGATCGTGGACGAGATTTCAGATGTCAAGTTGCTTTTCATGACATATCTGGTCTTGAGCCGCTTCACTAAGGTGTGCGTTACTCTCCCATGCTTTCAACGGGATTTCAGGGCTCTTACCACCCACATACGATGTCTCGCTATGGAGGTGTATGAGGAGTTAACATGCGATCTCTCGCTATGGAGGTGTATGAGGAGTTAACATACGATCTCTCGCTATGGAGGTGTATGAGGAGTTACTGGAGAGCATCATCGACAAAGCGGTGAGGCTGTACACCATCCCTACCATCATGTGTCTGTCGACCTATCTCCTGCTTATATCTCACTTTCTCTCCGCCATTCGATTTGTGTCTAAATTGGGGAAGAATTAGGCATCTCACGATTGAGGTCCCGTCTCAAATGGGCTATCCATTTTGGGGATGGCCTTATACATAGCGTCTATGCAATGTAGAATAGGCATACAGCCACCTGCTGAACAATCTTGAAACACCCAAAACAAGATTGCAAGGAGAAAAAAATCTCAGACCACATGACATTAAATGACAATCCAGCTATAGACAAACAAGACTCGAATAAACCACAATCATCAACGCTAGAATAACTTGTAAGTAGCAAAGGAACCATACAAATGACCTAATAGTTTCCCATGGTGTGAGCCAGGACTTAGAAAAGCACTGGAGACCAAAGTCAAGTTCTCTTAATGAGACAATATTCATCACCAAAAAAAAATACTGCATACAAGTCACATATCACATACTTGTAGCATACTCTAAGCCTAAACTCCAGAACACGTTATCAAATTGCAAAGCACCACTAGAGAAAATCCAACAATATAAAGATTGAAACAAAAAAATTATATCTCATAATGAAAATAACTTAAAACTTCTCATGTGGACCTTCATTTGAAATCCCATCCAAATCGTTTCATGAATGGTGTTTGTGAGAGTGTGCATCCCTCGGTAATCAAGGGAAAAAATATGTAACAGTCAAACGTAGAATAAAGTTCGACTGGAGGCAATCCCTGTGGCGTTGCTGAATCTCTTCGACGGCCTCTTGGAAGATGCTCTCCCTCGAACCTTCCTGTCAAAGCAAGAAACGAACTCTTCCATATCCCTCTCGCTAACTTGAGTGCCAACCTCAACCAGATCTCCTGTGTAGACAAACTTCTGGATGACAATGTGCGCCTCGGGCATCAACTCACCGGATGAGGGCACAAACCAGACCACCTTGATGTTGCGAAGCCACCTTGGATTTCGAGGCTCTTACCTCCCGCATACAACCTCTTGCTATGGAGGTGTGTGACGTGGTATTGGAGAGTCATCGACAAAGCGGTGAGGCCGTACACCCTCCCTCCCGTCATGGGTCACCCGATCTGCCTTACGTCGGTATCTCGCTTTCTCTCCGTCCTCCGATTTGTCTCTAAATTGGGAAGAATTAGGCATGTCACGATCGATGTCCCGTCTTTTGTAGTTGACACGAACCAATTGCTCTCTAAATGGGTTGTCCATTTTGGGGATGGTCTTATACAAAGCGTCTGTGCAAAGTAGAAGAATGGTAACCTCGGTCGAATTCCATGGGAGGCTGTCGCCAAAGATGCAGCTCTAAGCATGGATTTATTGGTTCAACAGTCGCTCCACCATCCGCACTTGCAGTCGTTCACAATGATTGATCCCTAAGGACTACAAGTGTGGATGATAGGGCGACAGTTGAACCAATAAATCCAACATTAGAGCCACATCTTTGGCGACAGCCTCCCATGGAATTTGACCGAGATTACCATTCTTCTACATTGCATAGACGCTTTGTATAAAGTCATCCCCAAAATGGACAGTCCAATTAGAGAGCAATTGGTTCGTGTCATCTACGAAAGACGGGACCTCGATCGTGACATGCCTAATTCTTCCCAATTTAGACAAATCGGAAGACGGAGAGAAAACGAGATACCGGCGGAAGGCAGGTCGGGTGACCCATTTCTATATTTCTTAGATTGCGCTCATCAAGATGTACCAATAATTCACAAAAACAATTGATAAAAAAAATTTAGAAAAATGAATATTTTTAAATAGAAACAAAAAATAGTACTACTAGTACTATAATACTCAACTCCAGAATTATTTAAAATGAATTGATATTTACATCCATTTTTTGTTATTCATTTTTTTGTCTTTTAATTAAAAAATATATATACTTTTAATAATAAAATATAAAAAAAAGTGTAAATAACAACAAATGAGGTGTGAATATCAATTCTCTAATTAAAATCCTTTGTCCTTATCCATTCCTCACTGTCTTTGCCTCACGTGATCATCATCCACCCGCAGTAGTATCTTCCCCAAACAAATCCGATCAGCTCTCCTCCATAAAACCCAAAACCCCCAATATCAGTAATCAATCACTCACCAGAGAGAGAGAGAGAGAGAGAGAGAGTATGAAGAACCCAGGGAAGGGAGGGAAGACCAGCACTCCGAAGTCCGCCGCCGCTCAAGACGCTCGGAAGGACAGGAAATCAGGCACCGGCCTCACCGGCTCGCCGAAGAAAGGCGGCCACGGCGGCAAGTACACCTGGGCCGGCGGCCACGGCTACTACTCTCACGCCGAGTTTGGGTTCGACAAAGAAGCTCTCGATGCGAGGGACCCCAACTTCGAAGCTCCGGACGACGTCGTCGAGGCTGCTTGAGATATCGACGATGTTGAATTGAAGACCTTTTTTTCTCTACTGCGATGTAAATATCTCCCCCCGTTCCTAATAAATTGTTGTAGTATTCTGGATCCGTGTACCGAATTGTAATTTGGCGACTTACGGTTTTCCCCTTTGGATTAGGGATCAGTATCGGTTTACTCCCTTGATCTGAAAAACGTAACGCTTTGTCACCTTGATGCTTGATCTAGAGTTTCTCTGAGATGTAACCATGTAAATACTCCCCGAGTTTCAATATATTGCTACCATCCCATTGGCAATAAAGGGTCTTGCTAACCTCAGCACATTAGGCGTAAGATAATACGCAAATAATGTCAAACAAGTTTAAATATTAACACACTTTTTTACGATATTGATGCAGTGAACATTTGTTTTTTGCCGTAATTTTGTATACTCTTTAGATATCTTTGAGTGAGACGAACAAGTAACCCGCAACTATTAAAAGTTCATATAAATGATATGAAATGACAATTTAAGTTTTAAAAAATCAAATAGATAGGCCAAACCTAGCCTAAATCTTACGAGAGAGGAAACTTGGTAAAAGCAAGGAATTGTTTTTTTTTAACAATATGTTTGTAGTGAAATTTGTTTTTGAGTTTGATCAACTTAAAACAAGGAACAAGACTACAAGAGTACGGAATTGTATTCTTTACGTAGAACGTTAACAATGTTCCTATAAATAGTACCAACACAGATAGTATCGATTTGTTAAATTTTAAGAAGTTGGTGATACAGTTGTATTTACTACAAATTTTGACAACGATTTGCGTTTTGACCGATGCCAGCTTACCTTAACATTTTTTCTGGCATGGGTGGTTCATAATTAATCGTCCAATACTAAATCCATCCAAAGTGACAACTATTCACCAAACTCCATGGCCTATAAATGCCTTCACATTTGCATGAAGTTTCACATCCAGGTACATCTATCCTCTGCAAAAATCTTTTATCCCCTCTCTGATTTTCATCCTCTTGCAAGAGAAGCTAGGCATGGCTAACATCTCATTTCCCATTTCCTTGTGGCTTTTCCTCCTGATATGCCCTGTAATTGCATTCACATCATTAACTGAAAAGGACTTCACATTTGTAGACAATGCAAATTATAACATTATTGACAAAAGTGGCGCTCTACTCCCACATGCAGATTATAGAATCCGCGAAGATGTGGCCTCTCTTCAAGACGAAGAAAGCTACCATACAAGACCATTGTATTCCCGCAAGCTCAAGGAAATGAAGGAGGCTGGGTTGGCTCCAACCTCAAGTCCTGATGTAGGATTCTGGGAGACCGTATTCATTTTGCTAATGTTTGTTGTCTACATTTTAGTCCGTTTTGCTCTCTTTGTTGCTGTTGTTGTCGCGATCATCTATTTTTTGTATTATGTTGGCTTGTTGGCGGTCATGTGTGTGTGTTACGCCGTTGATGGTGTCAAGAAATTGCGGGCTTAGTCCTGCTTTTTCATATGCTTTTCGTATGTTGTATCATCGCGTCTTTAATGTGCTCTTGGATTTGAAGGCTAACTATGCTTCTTTTATCACGTGACTCGTGAATTCGCTTTCATTTGTTATTATTCCTGTACATGTCGATAGTCTAATATTATTAATTGAGGTTGATAAAGAAAAAATTCGTCAAAATTATATCCAATAGTACTTTGTAACGTTGGCATTTTCTCATCCTCAATTCACGGGTTGGAGATCTTTTTAATCCATGAGACAATGAAAGATGCCTTGATATGGGGGTGTAGTGATAAAGAATTTCTTTTTAATCCATGTTGCTGATGATGCCCTGGATTTGAAGGCTAAATCCTGCTTCCTTTTTGCGTACACAAGATCCAAGAGGCTAGTGATGACAATGGTTCGGTGGCCGGGTTTTGGTGAAATGAAAATCACAATCGAAATTTTAATTGGCACCAAAATCATAATCGGAACGGTCATCAGGTTTGCACAAGACCCGAATCATATATCTACCCATTGTTGACCTCTTATTTTGCACAAAATCTACTAGGACAGTTCAACATAGTTAAACAATTAAAATTAGTCATCACATAACATGCGAGTCTCCCCTCGTCCATTGGGCACCGAGAGTCAATTGTAGAAAAAATATTAGATAGTCGGACACCATCTGGCTAGCGGTGCTCAATTTAACAGTAGTAATCGTTGCACCTATTTTTGCGGTCATTGCTAGCGTCGAAACAATTCTTATTGTTTTTGAGAAATTCTAAAAAGACAACATGTTTATGTGGATGTGCTTCATTCGCAATACGAGCAATTACTATTTTGCCATTACATTTCTCAATTTTGGGAGGTGTCTCAATTATTTTTCATGAAAGTGTTCGTCATGAAATTTTCTATGAAGGTGTTCGTGAAAATTTTCTATGAAAGTGTACATGAAGACATTAGTTACCTATTCATGAAAGTGTACATGAATTACTCCGGACCGCGAAAAATTACTCCTAGCGGCATCGAATTACTCATGCCGCGAAGAATTACTCTTGACCGAAGAATTACTCTTGACCCCGAAGAATTACTCATGGCCGCGAAGAATTATTCTTGGCCGCAAAAAATTGCTCTTGGCCGCAAAGAATTGCAAGATCGTAAAGTAATTCGATGCGGCCAAGTTCAATTAGATGTAGCCAAAAGCAATCTGATGCGGCCAAGAGTAATTAGTAGCGGTCAAGAGCAATTTGACGCGACCAAGTGCAATTCGATGCGGCGAAGTGCAATTCGTAGCGGCCAAGAGTAATTCTTCACGACCAGGAGGAATTCTTCGCGGCCAAGAGCAATTTGACGCGGCCAAGTGCAATTATTAGCATTCAAGTGCACTTCGATGTGGCCAATTGCAATTTAATGCAGTTAAGTGCAATTCAATGTGGCCAAGTGCAATGTGATGTTGTTAAAAGTAATTCTCGGTCAAGAGTAATTTATTGCAGCCATGAGTGATTTATTGCTGCCAAATGTAATTTTCTTTGCGGCCAAGAGTAATTCTTTGTGACTAGGAGTAATTCTTTGTGACCAATAATAATTTTTTGTGAACTTCTAATCTCAGCCATTGGTTTCAATGGTTGAGATGGAATGTCTTTTTTTGTGTCCCCGAAATGCTCCCCTACATATATTCTTTCAATTAGCACAGGATTTGAAAAGTTTTGGTATTCTTGTCTCTTTTTTTGAAAAATCATAGACATTAATGTATAGTGTTATGAGTAAATAAACCCACATGACGGCTCCGTTTGTTTCGATGTAAAATATTTTCCATGTAAAATGTTTTTTCAGAAAACAAACTTCAAACTTTTTATTTTTCGGTGTTTGGTTGACACTTGAAAATATTTTCAGAAATCAACAAAATAGTGTAGAGAGAGAGATGAGGAGCTTTAATGGTGGAGAGATATGAGATTATTGGAATTGAACGTGGGTGGGGACTGACGATCGAGAAAACTGAGCAGTGAGAATTGCAGTAGAAGGTAGTGGGTTCATTTCGAAAAATAACTTACGGAAGATTTAAGGGTAAGTTATTTTCATCCAATTGATGGAAAATGTTTTACATGTAAAATGTTTTCCTCATTTTTTACACAACCAAACACCGGAAAATAGGTAAAACATTTTACCGGAAAACATTTTACGTCCATACAAACGGAGCCGACAATTGTGTAATATGTGCAAAAAGTGAGTATTTTACTAAAATGAGGATAATGAGCCTAAACCATTTGATCAAAATAATCATTCATTGCAACAACTTGGTCTTTTGTTAAGTATGAATAGGCCCTACACCTTTGTGTTATGTACTGTACTATAGAAAATTATGCTAAATAAGAAAATTAATTCAAATGCAGAAATACATGCATGTGTATATTTTCGTTGACTTTCAACTTTCAACCCAATGAAGACGAAGATGAAACTATGACTTAGAATTAAGATGCAACAAAATCAATACATTTGTTGACACCAACATATTGTAATGAATCAAATAACCAAATATATAATTAATTATTTTTTTTTCCTCAATCACTCAACTAACTAAATATTTAGCAATTTGAATACATTTCAAAAAATGACAGGACCGAGAGAGAGACAGTCCTAGATCACAGTAATCATTTTTGACTGATAACTGTTAGGAAAGGAAGGAAAATTCAAAAATAAATAATATATCATAATAAGATTAGGAAACATTAATTTTAGTTTTTGTTTCATCATTCTTCCAAATATTCATTCTTTCCACATATATTTCTAGTCTTACTACTCGTAAATCTCAGCTATAGAAAACATATGTACAAATTCGATGATCCAAAATATAGAGAATTCAAAAACAGTTGCTCCATATTATATAGATAAACAGTATAGATAGATATTCCTATATCTGCATAACAAGAGGGGTGCACACAAATGCACTTAACCTCCCCTCTCAATCCTACAATCAGTTTAAAATTAGGATGTTCCGAAGAAAAATACTACTATATACTAGGATGTTCCATCGAAGTGAAGAAGTTATGTTTGAGGGCAGTAATTTTTTTGGATTTTTCCTTCAAATTTGTTCTGGCTGTATTTGGATCAGGGATTGAGTAAGTAGCAGGAAATGGAAAAAGATATTTAAATGTGATAGCTCGTAGCAAAAGATCTTGCAACTTTGCCCTTTCCGATTACCCTGCCGAAATCCTTGATCCAATCATAGCCTCAGTGTTTCTTTTTCTCTTATTTAAACAAAGCTAATATATACCAGCTCAGAGTAGTTGGTTACACGCAGTGGAAGGATTTGCTGCAAACTATACAAGCTGACACGTACAATTATGAAGAATTGCATTTCATGCTCTCTTCCCAGCACTCCCAAACAACTTGGGCGAGTTTAGTACAGACAACAACACTTTCCAAACCAAGGATACTATCCATATTAGAATTAAACTGAGTTACACTTTTAACTTCGCGCACATACACGTATCTCCTAAAATCGTTGATGTCTTGACCGTCAATTTTTTGGAACACAATGCACCACACAGCAACACCAGCCTGTGGAAACAAATTCAGTAACTTTACGGTCTATGAGAAAAGTAGAAATATCACATTTAGTCAAGCAAAACGTATCTATGCTGGAATCAATATGAAAAGTAGAAGGAAGAGATCTACAAAATGAATGGAATTGTATGTCTCCTACCAGACAACATGGTATTCATACTCAAATTAGCGCAAAGCACCATGAAAAATGTGGTATTATGATCTTTCGCAATCAATTTGCAAAATGCGGTCATATCTACATCTCAGTAATCAGAACTTCATACATATAAAGTTTAAAGCAAAAGATACTATAGCCACAAAGGACCAATTATAAATGCACAGAGTAGAGAAGCACTTTTGCTATGGCATTGTGGCATGACGTTTCTATGAAAAGCCATTGACGTTGCTATGGCACAGCCAAAACAAATTTGAAGGAAAAACCCAAAAAATTTACGGCCCTTAAACTTAACTTCTTCCCTTCGACAGATATGGCATTCGTGCCTTGCATGAGTGAAGAACCTAGTACTAACACATAAGCAAGAGCATTGAAATTAAAGACCAAGAAAAGTAAGGATCCCAAGAGTCGATGCTCAATGGAAGCTTCAGAAACTACTGCAGTTCAATGCAAGTTTCCAAAAGACTGACCAAGACACAACTCAGTAGGCTTTCCAGCACTGGATCCTCGCGCTTATAGGTTAAATGAGCTTTTGGAAGCAGATAAAACACCTCAGTGTATCCAGATGTAAACATTCATGGAAAAATGATGCAATAATTACTGACTTGGTAGAATATAAAACTCAAGATCAACATATCACTTAGGCAGGGTTTGCCAATCAGAATTATCATTGTGGCACTTAAATAGTGACTGCTTGGACTCACCAATAGAGATCGGCATGTCTCCTGCCCAGCCCCCTCCCCTATTTTTCTCACATTATCAAAATATTATTGAAATGTCATCCAACAGAATTCGTTTAAATCTAAACTTACAATCAATGGTTCCGCTGAAAATTTCTATGAACGTCTCACGAACAAGATCAAACTTTGTTAGCATTCTATCTTCAATAACCCAAGGATCATAGTTGGTTATGCAACAATTACATCTTCTCGAAAGCAAGTTCGAATGTGGTGTGAGTACGTTCCAAAAAAGTAAATTTAGCGATCCAAAGTAATCCCAAACTTTTTCCTATCCAAATCTACAGTCTAGAGATATAGAAACTTCAGCAGTAAAATACAAAAAGCTTGGTCATCCTACCTGATCACGTTTCTATTCTCGTTCCTCCTACCTGAACGATTTTTGTTCTTTAAAGTTGCTTCCTGTTATACATGGTGTGAGTACGTTCCAAAAAAGTAAATTTAGCGATCCAAAGTAATCCCAAACTTTTTCCTATCCAAATCTACAGTCTAGAGACATGGAAACTTCAGCAGTAAAATACAAAAAGCTTGGTCATCCAACCTGACATATCACGTTTCTATTCTCGTTCCTCCTACCTGAACGATTTTTGTTCTTTAAAGTTGCTTCCTGTTATACATGGTTCCACAACCGTAATTTCATGAACGTTTGACCTTGGTTGAATATCCAAACCATGGCCAAAAGAAACTGTATGTCACTTATCTAAATAACAAACGATAACGAGATCGTAGGAAATCCACTTCTAGAGAAATAAATGCCCCCATGTAGTGTACTCTTCCAGGAGATGGTGTACACAAACCATATGCAGATACACATATCAAACCAAACACAGCTTTACCAATCGATTGGGAAGTAAAATCAGAGATGAAATAGAGAACATTCAAAGCAATACAACCACCCATCATCCAAGAATTGGATAACCAACAAAAAGATTTCAGTTCCCTCTTCCACAGGGGCCAAGAAGCGACAGCCTAACTTGAGAACTCCCAAAACAAATCAGTAAGCAAGTAAGCAACTGATAAAACTATTAAATTTGGATTTGCCTGAACGTGAATTCAACAATGAAAAAAATTCATGATTTCTTTCACCTTCTACAAATGTACCATAACTATTCACTCAGTAAAGCACATGATAGGCTGATAGCATTTCCATATACGAAATTAGCCATAGAACCCAGATATCTCAATCTAAAACTTATTCACTTTACCGTTGGAATTCATCAATATGCCAAGCCAACAAATAATTTTTCAAAATAGCCACATGTCTATTCGTATAAACCAATGAATCAACTACTGGGTTTGAAACTTGAAAGTGTAAGGCTGTGGAAGTGACAACGGACCTTTTCTGGACTCATTGTCATCCAAAAGCCTATGAAGCCTCTTCTTTGACGCATACTACCTATCAAAATGCTTCACCTGTACGAATGCAAATACACACAAATGCCCAAGAATTAACACCTCAAGCTGCAACAACATAAGACAAAATCAAAAGCAGTTCTTGGAAAAGCTACCTGAGCTCCAATATCATTCAATTCTAGCAGTCAAAATTCAATTTCAACAATTGATTTTCAACAACAAATTGATTAATCACTCCTTCCTCCATCTTCTACACTTACATATAAAGCTAAAAATGTTGTGATTGATCTAGATTCTAGAGTTTATTGTTTCTCTTTCTTTGTGGATTAGCAAAAATAATCATCCGAGATTGTAATATATATCTCCAGGCAAAAAAAAATAGCTATGCAAAAAATGTAGACACTAATATATATATATATATATGTATCCAGGGATAAGTACGCAAAATTGTCTTCAATTGGAAAAATGGCATGCCATCTAGTGGGTCTTTTTATATAAGTAGGAAATAGCAATCAGCAAGGGGAACCAATCAAAACATTAGCCATATAAACTTCTAACCATGACTTTAGTAGCTCAACATATATGCTTATAATGTTCCACTAAAACCAGTTAACCATCCCAATTTAAGAACTGGCTACCACTGAAAAGCCACACAAGTAACAAGCATAATGCAGTGTCATCCAAAGAACCCAAATTAGTTGTGACGAAATACTGAAATAGTAGCCCAAAAATTATCCATTCATAGCCTACGTGCGGAGTTTAAGACGTGCTCGTTGCTGCATGGATATGGAATAATTTACATTAATGTACATAAAGCATGAGAGCACAGACTGGACAAAGTTTGAAACTGAAACTTTGTTTTGCTAGGCCACATTAAACTGAAAAGTTTTTTAGGAAAACAGATTTGTGGTGTAGAACATAGACCAGTAAATTTTCAAAAAGGATTGACCAGAGAAAGTAGAATAGCAGCATGCTAAATCTACTCATATATCATTGGAGTTGCTTAGTCAGTCAGTCTTCTTGGTGTTGCTCCTTGTTTCTGTTTTGAAAATTATAACTGAAAACAAATACATTAAAATTATAACTCACACTCATCATTCATGTTATCGAGATCAAAAATAACACTTTTCATACTTGATCTAAGAAGCACCACCCTCTTTGTACTTGAATGGCCATTCATAAAAAATGAACCACCACAACAGAATTTGGTTTTTGTGGGAAAAACGATAGCATGCAACATTTGATGAATTGATGGTTTGTCTAATTACAAAGAAGGGAGTAACGTAAACAAGCACCACGAATGGGTAAGATGGGAAATCATTGTGAGCATCCACTACTAATGATCTAGGAAAATAATGGCACAAAACATGTTCCGTTGATTTATCTGGGTTAACTGAGGTAAACTTTAATAAATTTTATGCAGGTATTTCTGTAACTAATACTACTGTCCTTCAAAATTAGTCTTAGGACAGAGACAAATAACAGTTGTTTCGCATGCTCATGGAGTAGATCCGTAGGCTGAAACTAATCAACGCAAAATATATACAAAGTTGCAAGAGTGAAAAGTTAATTGGCAGCTTGCCACAAAAATTCCCGTCACAGGGGAAACAGAAACTACGGTCCCCCATCAAGCCTCTTGGCTGAGTTGGCTCTCCCAACCCATTTCGTCTCACCACCTGCCAGATCAGGTCTGAGTTCTCTTGTTCAGATCAATTGGTATCAGATCAACAAACAAAATAGAAAATCAAACAAAAGCATATGAAACCCATCATCGAGAGGTCGGGAGAGATACCAGTTAATCGGCGATCAAGACGTGGAAGAAGTGTTTTTCTTAGTAGGTTTTGTCTTGTAGCTTCCAACCTCAGCAGCATCGGGGAGCCAAGTTTGGTTGAATCAAATCAACAATCAATATTTCTGAAAAATAATTTAATAGTCAATAATCAGAAACCCTAAGTGTATAAATCAAACGCCACATGCAATCAACAATACAAAATAATTAGAAGCCCTAAATACGTATATTCCCTAAAACCCTTACTCGACAACACAGATCTTCCAAAACTGCACCAATGAACCCACCGAACTACATCCCCGCCAACCGATGCCATGAAATAGATCGGCGCCGGCCCAGACCCAAATCCGTCGGCGGCCACCTCAGTTCCTCCCGTCGCTTCACCATCTTAGGGGTGTTCCAATTTTGCTTCTTTTTTTTAAAGTTTTTTTTCTTCAATTTTCAAACTCAAATATAATGAAAATAAAAAATAATTTTTTGAATTTTTTACGCCGTATAAAAGATCTTAATAGAAAAATTATTTACGTAAACACATTATTTTTGAGCTTGAAATTACAATTTTTTTCTTAAAGTTCTTTTTTTTTTTGGAAACTGGAACGCCCCTTTAACCTGTCCCATGAAATCTGAAATCTCGCAACGCCTTGGTTCCGGTCCATATGATTTCGCTTTCTGTGACGGAAAATCTCTGAGAGATTTGGGGGTTTGGTTTAGGGTTAGCTTCGTAGTGGAAGGCGCTCAGAGGAGAGAGGGAGAGAGGTACTGGCGGAGAGAGAGAGAGAGGAGCTTAGCCGTTCATGATCTGTATGTGCGTATAGTTTGGTTGGAGACAACTCAGACAAGGAGGGTTGAATTAGAAGCCTGTGACGTGGCTATTTTCTGTCCAAGAGAAGAAGTCTGGCTGTGAGGGATCCCCAAATGGCTTGGGCCATCTGTAAAATATCAGAAATTAAAGGGCAAATTGGTCTCAAATTGAAAATTGTCCCTAGCAAAGATCGGTTCTTTTTTTTATTGAGGAGAGATTAGGAGATTAGGATTAAGATTAGGATTAGGATAGAAAGGAGGAGAGGGGATATATATATATACTAGTGTTGATCCGTGCCTACGGCACTACTCACCCCGATTTGAATTGAAATTACCATTTGAATCTTAATAGTGGCTCAAAACATTATTTTAATTTTTAGGTAGCTATAAAATTTTTAGAAAAGATAAAGAAAAATAGAGAAAATGATAACCAAAACCAAAAAAGTACTACGTATCAAAGAAAGAGCGAGAGAGTATGTTACCGAGGATTCCGAGTGACTCACCGGCAATGGCGATGACTATTTGTGGCCGGACAATCAGAGAAGAGGCTTTGATGAGAGGGAGAGAGGGTGTTTTTTTTTTTTTTTTGATCCGCAGAGAGAGAGAGAGAGGTGACCACTGGGTTTTTTTTTAACAACAAAACAGAAGCTGATTGGAAGGGGAAAAAAATAAATTGATGGCGTTTTTGTAATATATTTGTAAGAGTGTGAGTGCTTTCGTAAGAGAGTTGGAAAGCACACATGAGCCCTTGGATCAAATGAATCCTAGCCATTCCAACAACTTGTCCCACACCCTTCTGTTTTATAATAGAGATATGTTCTTTTTTTTTAATCTGTTATTGCTCTTGTAAGCCACAAATGGCTACACCTTCATATAGGTTCAAATCGCACAAAATCCACTTTTTCCTAGAACATCTATCCAAATGGAGCCTTGGAGCCCCTTTGGATGGTAAGAAAGGACAAAAAAAAGAATCTCCCTTTGAATTAAATGAAAAAAGAGGGTGAGAAATAGCGATAGGTGGAGAGAAATTGTCGATTTTTATTGGTCCATATTGATTATGGCTAAATCTCACGAATTGGCAAATGGTACTGTGCAGCGGTGTGTGTAGCACTGTGCTGCGCACCGCTAAGCCGTCAGATCGTGCATCCGACGGCTTAGATCTCGTCTCGACAATGAACGACTCTCGATTGCTTCTTTCTCTGAGATGTAACCATGTAAATACTCCCCGAGTTTCAATAAATTGCTACCATTCCATTGGCAATAAAGGGTCTTGCTAACCTCAGCACAGTAGGCGTAAGATAATACGCAAATAATGTCAAACAAGTTTAGATATTAACACACTTTTTATGGCATCGATGTAGTGAATCTTTTATGTTTCTTGTTGTAATTTTGTACTTTTTAGATTTTTTTGAGTGAGAGGAAGAAGTAACCCACAAAACATGTTGTGAAACTAATAAAAGTTCATATGAAATGATAATTTTATGATATAAAATGATAATTTATGTTTAAAAAAATCCAATAGATAGGACAAACCTAGCCTAAATCTAACGAAAGAGGAAAGTTGGTAAAAGCAAGGAATTGCTTCTTCTTTTTTTAACAATATTATTAGATTTCTTGGAGGGTTCCAACCTAAAATCAATCTGCAATAGTGGCTTAAATGACTCATGTAGGATAAGTCTAACACTCCCCCTCACGTGCAGCTCAGATGCACGTGGAAGTGATAGACCAAGAGCTGACTGACTGACTCGGGCGACAGAGATGACAGAGACTTTCCCATGCGAGGTAAGGCCACCCAAGATCTAGCTCTGATACTATGTTAGATATGAGAGAAGAACTATTGAATTCGATATATTAAAACTATACAATGAGGCTTGTATTTATACAAGAGGAGTGAGACTAACTATGGAAAGAAATCATCCTAATTATAATGAAATCGTAATCAATTACAATCAAAATAAAATCAAGGCAATCATATAATATCATAATTATATCAGCACATGATTATGATATTAAATGATTACTTTATCCTAACAAATATGTTTGTAGTGAAATTTGTTTTTGAGTTTGATCAACTTAAAACAAGGAACAAGACTGTTGGGTTTTTCCCACATCAAGTGCAGTTTGAAAAAGAAAAAGAGATTTTAATGGAAATAGTTGGCTGAAGAAGTAAATGTGTTTTTGAATTGAGTTGATGGCCGGCCGTGCATTAAAGGAGCAACTGTGGCAATTGGGTTCTAGACTCTTCTTTGGTCAATTGAAGAGTTTTTGTGTTAGTCACTCTCTTGTGTATATAAAATGGGCCTTATGCCGTGAAGAGGAGAGTGGGGGAGAGAGACTGAGCAGAGAGGAGAGGAAGTTCGGGAGCCCCTTTGAGGGTCTCCCCCCACCGTGAGATTGTGTGTGTGTGTGAGAGAGAGATAGAGAGGGAAAATAGAGATGTTGCGGGTGAGTGAAAAACATTGTGTGAGCCATGGTGTTAGGAGCTCGAGAGGGTTTTTCATCTCACGTTGTGATCGTCTATTTTCCATATAGTGAAATATCTCTCCCGTGGACATACCCGAGTTTGGAGAACCACGTATTTTGATTGTGCGTGTTCTCTCGCTGAGTGATTTGTTTTTGTTTGTTGCGCTTCCGTTGCGAGTGCGATTATCGAGAATAATCCCAACAAAGACTACAAGAGTACGGGATTCTATTCTTTACGTACAACGTTGATTAACAATATTCCTATAAATAGTACTATCACAGATAGTACCGATTTGTTAATTTTAAGAAGTTGGTGATACAGTTGTATTTACTACAAATTTTGACGACGGTTTGCGTTTTGACCGATGCCAACTTACTTTAACATTTCTTCTGGCATGGGTGGTTCATAATTAATCGTCCAATACTAAATCCATCCAAAGTGACAACTATTCATCAAACTCCATGGCCTATAAATGCCTTCACATTTGCATGCAGTTTCACATCCAGGTACATCTATCCTCTGCAAAAATCTTTTATCTCCTCTCTGATTTTCATCCTCTTGCAAGAGAAGCTAGGCATGGCTAACATCTCATTTCCCATTTCCTTGTGGCTTTTCCTCCTGATATGCCCTGTAATTGCATTCACATCATTGACTGAAAAAGACTTCACATTTGCAGACAATACAAATTATAACATTATTGACAAAAGTGGCGCTCTTCTCCCACATGCAGATTATAGAATCCGCGAAGATGTGGCCTCTCTTCAAGATGAAGAAAGCTACCATACAAGACCATTGTATTCCCGCAAGCTCAGGGAAATGAAAGAGGCTGGGTTGGCTCCAACCTCAAGTCCTGATGTAGGATCCTGGGAGACAGTATTCATTTTGCTAATGTTTGTCATCTACATTTTAGTCCGTTTTGCTCTCTTTGTTGCTTTTGTTGTCGCGGTCATCTATTTTTTGTATTATGTTGGCTTGTTGGTGGTCATTTGTGTGCGTTACGCCGTTGATGGTGTCAAGAAATTGTGGGCTTAGTCTTGCTTTTTCGTATGCTGTATCACCACGTCATTAATGTGCTCTTGGATTTGAAGGCTAAATATGCTTCTTTTATCACATGACTCGTGAATTCGCTTTCATTTGTTATTATTCCTCTACACGTGTAGTGCGGCCGATTTGGCCATCCATCTCGGCCATGGACGGCTCGGATTTTCGTCCAAACAATGGACGGGTAAGATTTGTAGAAGCTCGAATTATATCCAACCATTCATTGTCAAGATCGATGGCTCGTGTACGCCCTACAGGGTGCCTTGCAGGGCCTTGCACTACAGGATTTTCCGATCCGAAAAATTATATCCCAAATACTTTGTAACATTGGCATTCCCACAATTCTTAATCAAAATTTTAATTGGCACCAAAATCATAATCGAAACGGCCGTCAGGTTTGCACAAGACCCGAATCATATATCTACCCATCGTTGACTTCTTATTTTGCACAAAATCTACTCGGCTAGTTCAACATAGTTAAACAATTAAAATTAGTCATCACATAGCATGTAAGCCTCCCCTCGTCCGTTGGGCACCGAGAGTCAATTGTAGAAAACATATTAGATAGTCGGACACCATCTAGCTAGCGGTGCTCCAAAAAAATTAACAATAGTTATCGTTGCACCTATTTTTTGCGGTCACTGCTAGCGTCGAATCAATTCTTATAGTTTTTGAGAGATTCTAGAAACACAACATGTTAATGTGGACGTGCTTCATTCGCAATACGAGGAATTACTATTTTGCCAATATATTTCTCAATTTTGAGAGGTGTCTCAATTCTTTTCATGAAAGTGTTCGTCATGAAATTTTCTATGGTGTTCATAAAAATGTTCCATGAAAGTGTACATGAAGACATTAGTTATCTATTCATGAAAGTGTACACGAATTGGTCATGGGCACGAAGAATTACTCCTAACCGCATCGAATTACTCATGTCGCGAAGAATTACTCTTGACCGCGAAGACTTACTCATGGCCGCAAAGAATTGCTCTTGGCCGCATCGACTTGCACTTAGCCGCATAAAATTGCACTTGGCCGCAAAGAATTGCGAGACCATAAAGTAATTCGATGTGGCCAAGTGCAATTAGATGCTGCTAAAAGCAATCTGATGCGGCCAAGAGTAATTCGTAGCGGCCAAGAGCAATTCAACGCAACCAAGTGCAATTCAATGCGACCAAGTGCAATTCGTAGTGGCCAAAAGTAATTCTTCGCGACCAGGAGGAATTCTTCGCGGCCAAGTGCAATTCATCGCGGCCAGAAGTAATTCTTTGTGGCTTAGGGCCAATAATAATTTTTTGTGAACTTCTAATCTCAGCCATTGATTTCAATGGTTGAGATAAAGTGTCTTTTTTTGTGTCCCCGAAATACTCCCCTGTATATATTCTTCAAATTAGTACAGAATTTGAATAATTTTGGTATTCTTCTCTCTCCTTTTTTGAAAAATTATAGAGACATTAATGTATAGTTGTTAAGAGTAAATAAACCCATACGACAATTGTGTAATATGTGCAAAGAGTGAGTGTTTTACTGAAACGAGGAGAATGAGCCTAAACCATTGGATCAAAATAATCATCCATTGCAATAATTTGTCTTTTGTTAAGTATAGATGAGCCCTACACCTTTGCGTTATGTGCTATACAAAATTAAGTTAAATAAGAAAATTAATTCCAATGCGGAAACACAGGCACATCTATATTTTCGTTGGCTTTCAACCCGATGAAGACGAAGATGAAACTATGACTTAGAATCAGGATGCAATAAAATCAATACATTTGCTGACACCAACATATTGCAATGAATCAAATAACCAAATATATATAATCAGTTTTTTCTCCTCAATCACTCAACCAACTAAATATTTAGCAATATGAATACATTTCAAAAAATGACAGGCCCACACACACACACACACACACACACATATATATATATATAAAGAGAGAGAGAGAGAGAGAGAGCGCTAAACATTTGTGTGAGAGAGAAAGCAATTTACGTGCGAGGGAGAGACCAAGAGAGAGACAGTCGTAGATCATAGTAATTGTTTTTTACTGATAACTGTTAGGAAAGTAAGAAAAATTCAAAAATGAGTAGTATATCAGAATAAGATTAGGAAACATTAATTTTAATTTTTCTTTCATCATTCTTCCAAATATTCATTCTTTCAAAGTATATTTCTACGCTTACTACCCGTAAATCTCCGATATAGAAAAAATATGTACAAATCCGATGATCCAAAAGTATAGAGAATTCAAAAACCGTTGCTCTATATAGATATACAGAATAGATAGATATGCCTACATCTGCATAGCAAGAGGCGTGCACACAAATAAACTTAACCTCCCCTCTCAATCCTACAATCATTTTAAAATTAGGAGGTTCCAAACAAAAATACTACTACATCTTTTCTTTTTTTTAATCTGCTATGGTCTTGTAAGCCACAAATGGCTAGACCTTTATAGAGGTTCAAACTAGGTGAATCGCGACGTGCCTTGCACATCCGTCATACCCGTTGTGGTGATCGGTTTTTGAAATCGTAAACGAATGTGAGTGGAACAGAAGTTGAATGCGCAAGTTTGAATCCATCCACAGAATACCTGTTAAGACCATTTGAATCCATCCACAAGTTTTTAACTCACAGAACATTCAGGCTATGATAAAATATGGATGCCCTTTGAATAATCCAACCATAAGTACCAATAAATACTTACAATACAAATATAATTATGATAGTCAAAACAATGATGTATTTGCACACAACTGCAAAATATGAAACAACTTGTACACAATCACGTCAAACTAAAACAACAAACAGATAGAAAGTAGATCCCTATCGTGTACCACCAATATCGTGCCTCACAAGTTTTGGCAGAACGTCAATTTCAATCATGGCAGCTTTGTGGTACTTGTGTATTGAACACACAATTTAGGCCTCAGCATAAAGAAACGTAAAGGAGAAGACTGCTCTGTGTCAAGGGACAAAGGAGCTCATCTCCTGGATGGAAGAATGCAGTAATCGGGCAACCCTTGTACTGTTGTTGAGTGGCATCAAAGCTCCTTTTTTTTTAGTATTTATCTATCAAAAAAAGACTCTAAATTCTCTAATAAAACCTGGTTATGAAATCAAGACAACGGCATACATTTATCTCCACCTTTCCAGGCTCTCACTGACTTCTTTGGTGACGAGTCTCCAACTCCGAATGAGTTTGAGGCCTTCAGCGCCTTTTTTGAAGACTTTTTGTTGCGATCTAATCATTCCAATCACATATATGCCAAGAGAATTCCAGATTATGTTCCAACAAAAGGCAATCATCCAATAGTTCAAACCTAAGTTCAAATGCCACTTGCTCACCAGCAGCTCATGACTCTTTTTGAGCTTTAATGTTACTTACTAGAATTCAGATCCCTAATTCATCAATCTCATGTTTGCTTTTAACGTTGTTGGTCAAGGCAACATTTAAGTGATTAAATGTCCTTTTCTTTGAGTAAACTAACCTGTTCTGTGAGGGCCAAGTTGGCATCAAAGAAGGGCCTTATAGTACCGATGTCAAGTAGTTGTTGAACAAATATGCCTAAAAATTCAAATGCATTAAAGACCTGATATTAAACAGCTGGAACTGTGTTCAACCTGAAGACTATAACATACCTATCATCCATGGGGACACATGAACCCATGATATCAGCTTGTGAGTCGACATACTCTGCAATTACGTTGCTCGATAAGAAATCAACTAAAGACTCTGGATGTGACATTATTTTTATAAAAATGTAAGTACCTGCACAAAGTCCATGTAATCCATCCAGTAGAGATGATCACCGGACAAAATTAGTATGTGCTCCAAAATCTTTTTCTTGGCATCCTATTAAAATCATCAATACCACAATTAGTTCTTTTCAAGTTCCAAAGATTCAAAACAAATTGATAGTGAAGGATTCTACGCTTAGCACATACCTCAAATACCCACGTAAATTATAATCAGCTGCTCCTTGGAACCACTTTTTTCCCGCTTCTCCTAGTGTTTGAGTGGCAGCCAAAAGCTATTCCCAATCAAAGATCTCCATGATTGATCAAGAAGTTTCTCCAAATATTGTCATCTAAATTAGAAGTGTAATCGGTGATCTTTAAAACTAATTGACTATTAACATGAATAGTATGAACAAGATCCTTGATATATTTATACTTCTTGTACAGCGACTCATGCTCATCTAAATCCTTTCACCTCCATAAAATCATCCCCAAAAGTGATGCGTTTCCAAAGTTATACGTTCGAGCAAGGTCAGGTGTTATTGTTGCATTATATGTTAAAAAGCACATTGGATACTTAATAGTTCAACACAAATCAAAGAGAATATGCAACATTTAGCCCCAAAAACGAAAGAGCAAGACCAAAGCACTTTATTAGTCAATGTGTGACCCCAAATTTTCAACCAAAAAAAAAGTGGAGGCCCAAAAATTTTAGATAAAAATCTCACCTTTGACCCTGGATTTCTGTACAAGATCCAATGAATTAGTGAACCCCTATTCCTCTTTGTCTTCCATCGCAGAAGCAAAGAAGAAAAATAGTACACAACAAAGATATTATGATCTCAATCACAAATTACAACAAAATAATCATGAAATTGGATGAAATCTAATTAAAAACCCTAACTTATTTTGCTACAAATTACTTAACGAACATACACCACAAATTACTTAATAAAAAGAAAACATACATAATAAAGTAAATTATCAGATCAATTACTTTTTTTTTGAAAGGCTATCAGATCAATTACAAGTTAATCTCTTCGCCAAAATTTATCTTCCGGAACTAAAAATTTCGTTTTTGGTCACCACAAAAAAGTTACAGAATTACGTACTCTCAAATTTGTGTAAATTAAACATCATTTCAATGTAATTTTAATTTTCGACAAAATTTTCTCAAATTTTCAAAAACAGTGAAACTCTAACTTAAAGCTTCATAAACTAAATTGCTAGTATTATTATGGGTTTTGGGAAAGTAGATTTGGGGGAGAGGGCGAGTAGTGGATTCAAGAGAGAGAGAGAGAAAGAGAGAGAGCTGTAGACACCCCAATCTAGACCTTCGAATAATCTTTAAATTTCCCCGATGATGAAATAAGAAAAAATGTACCTTCGAGGCTTGGATTGTTGCTCCTTTGCTACTCCTTCTCTAAACCTCAAGAAAACCCCTTTCAACAATGTAGGGTGGCCCCCGGTTCAATTGCAAAAGAGAAAGATGCGTTTGCTTTGTCAAAAATAACTTTTTCCATAACACACTGAGGGTAAAATGGGCACATATTTTAATGTATAAAATGGCTTTGAGTGAAACCAATTGGGTTAGAAAGAGGACTCGACGAGCTTTCCAACGCTTCAAACCGCGTCCAAATCCGAGTTTGAGAGTGTCCGGGGCGCCCTCGCGAAGTTCGGTGTGCTGTGCTGATTCACATAGCGCGCGACACTTCAAAAGGGCGCACGGCACTTCAGAAAATTCAAAAAATCACTCTGTCGCACGGGACTTCAATATGTGGCACGGCACACTTGAGAAAAAGTTCTAACAGTCGCAGAAAGCTGTCGGCCACACCTGCAGGAGGAGCGTCTGTGCTCGAAAATGAGTTTTATTCGGCCCAGAAGCCACCTCCCCTCTTTTAGTGATCATCCTTGGCTCTTTCGCCTATAAATACACCCCCCTTCTAGTTGAGAAGTACCCCTTCAACTCAAAGTAAAGTTACTATGCCATTTTTTTGGCTCTCATTCTCTCTTTCTAAAAATACTTCCTTTTGATTCTCTCTCTACAACTTCTTACACCCATCACCACTATACACATCTCTCTCTCTACACTCATTTGCTCTCAAGTCTCTTAAGCTCAATTCAAATCAACTTTCATTCCTCCACATTCAAGCACATCCAAGTTTCGATCAAAAGGTATAAATCCATTTCCTTGGGCTAAACCCCGTTTTGGTCTTGAAGGGAGCCGATCGAGGCCCATCTCGGTCTTTCTATATCGAGCTTGGGTCTCAAACGAGTTTTACATTCAAAGTCTTTCTTTTCTTTTCTTTCTCTTTTCTTTTTTTGCTTTTTCTTTTCATATTTCGGCTAATATTGCTTAAAGGTCATGCGAATACATTCTAGATTTAAGTTTCATGTTGAAAGTCTTTCTTTTTTATACTTTATGAGATCTCTCAACATTTCAAAAAGTTTTTAACATTATTTTACATGATAAGACGAACAAAAGGGTCCCGTAAATCATTTTTCGAAGATCCAGAAAATATAACAAACTATTTTGCGGACCTATGGTTTGTTCTATCATGTAAAAGCAAACTGATTCTGGAATGTGCAGACAAGTGTACCGCACGGTACTTTGGCTGTACCGTGCGATGCATCCGGTGTATCGCGCGGCACCTCATGTGATATTGGCAGCCTGCTGTAATGTTGTTATTTAACTTTCTGTATATTGCTCATCCATTTCATACTGTACAGTTCGCACCACAAGCACGCCAATATATTATATTATATCCCGTGTCCCTTTCCCGTACATGTTTTAAAGTTAAGCTCTTCAAATGATATTAAATCCCCCATTTAAAATGTCTAGTAGAGACCGATTTTTACCGGGCGAGCGGGGTGTTTTTTCAACAAAACCTTCCCCGTTCGTAACGTGGCTCTCGGATCCAAAATCTCAACGTTCGCTAGACCAAAAGCCTTTCTTTTTCAATCAAGCTCTCGGTTTCTCGGAGCATCCATCTCAAAAATCCAGGTGGCGACTCTTCGAGCGCGCTTTCTGGGCGTGGGAGCCCACAAGAGCAAACCACAGATTTGGTTTTGGTTGTCTCCGGCCGCCGCCACCACCACCACCACCACCACAGATTGCCACCACCACCGCCCTCTTTCTCTCTTTGATCCGCTAACTGCTAATCCAGAAAAATTAGCACTAACAAAGACATGCAAAGTGTACAAATCGGATATATAGAAAAGAAAAAAAAAACAGAGGAACAAAAGCAGCAAATCAAAAGAGATACTCCATGATTTCCAACAATGAAACCTAAATGCGAGAAATCATCAAAACACTACATGTTAGAGAACATGCTGACCCATCTCAAAGTTACAAAAGCACACATGCAATTCGAATCGAATACGGAAAAGAGATGAAAAATTAAAAACGCAGGGCCTGCATAAGTCTCCACACACAAATCAAACACAAAAACTACAAAATCAAAAAATCCAAAGAACAAAGCGTTGTACAACATACTGAACCAAACAATGCAAACCACTCAGTAAAAGCAGAGGTGAATGAAAATCATCTATTGAAATGAGAGAACCCAAATATCTTACAGATGAAGGATTTGCCACAAACGTTGTATGTAGCTTAACAACCTTCATCAAATCTCTGAGACCCAGATCTTCCCAATGGCAAAACCCTAGAAAACAACTTGCGTCTGCACACATGAACAGATCTGCGAAGAGAAAGAATAAAAAATAAGATCGGCAATGGAGATACACAGAGAACGTAGCAGCAATGCCCCCTCCAACCGAATCATCGTCGGTGAAGTCCCAAACCGCCTGAAACCCCGTCATCGTCGAACTCAAAATCGCCTGAAACTCTTGAATCTTGGGCTACAAAAGAGATGCTTCTTATTATAGAGGGGAAGGATATCCACACAAAAATCCACGTTTTTAAGAGCATCTCCAACCCATGCTCTATTCCTCCATTTGAGAGTATGGAACTTCTCCAATCCATCCTCTCAAGCCTCCTCTATTTGAAAGGATGAGATTTTGATCCCCATATTTAGAGGATGGGAGAAAATATGGAGGATCCCTCTATAACACTATTCACCTTTTAAAATGGCATTTGTATCCTTAGAGCATCTCCAGCCCATGCTCTATTTCTCCATTTGAGAGTATGGAACTCCTCCAACCCATCCTCTCAAGCCTCCTCTATTTGAGAGGGAAAAATAGAGGGTTTGTAGTTGGAGTAAATAGAAATAGTGATTTCCTCTAAAATCACTTTATGAATAAAATAGAGTATTTTGATACTCTCAAATAGAGTATTGGATTGGAGATGCTCTAAGAACAACATCTATCCAAATGGAGCCTTGCGGCTCCTTTGGATGGTAAGAAATGGACAAAAAAAGAATCTCTCTCTGAATTAAATGATAAAAGAGGGTGAGAAATAGGAATTGGGAGATGGTGTTATGCAATGGTGTGCACAGCACCGTGCTGCGCACCTTCAAGCCGTCGGATCGTACATCCGACGACTTGGATCTCATCTCGGCAATAAACGGCTCTCAATCGTTGCTTGCAGAGATGAGATCCGAGCCATCGGATGCACGATTCGATGGCTCAGAGGTGCACAGCACTGTGCACCTCACTGCACAACACCAACCCGAAGTTCGAGAAATAGCTTTATTTGAAGAGAAATTGTCAATTTTTATGGGAAATTATTTTGCCACTCTTTTTTTTGTTAGCGTCACTCCCCTGCAAGTGTATTTTTGCACCAAAAATACATTTGCAGGGGAGTGACGTTAACAAAAAAGGGAGTGGCAAAATCAGCAGCCATTTTTATTGGTCCATATTGTTTTTGGGTAAATCTCACAGAATGAGTAAGCTTAATTGCATCCTTTTCCACTCTTTCCCACCATGCAAAAGGGTTAATATTGTTAGTATGGTTCGAGGGGGTTAGTAGTGTTTTGGCTAATTAAGCCACTAAATTGGCTTTTTTGTTTTTGTTTTTTAGTATAAAAAAAATCGCATTTGTAAGTTTCGTGTAAATTTTTTGTTGTTTATTGATTCGTCTCGACGAGAGGAATTGGAAATGTAGTCCAAACTTAATTATTTTTTTTAATAAAAACAAAAATCAGCCAAAAAGCCAGATCATCTTTCGGCTTTGTTCAAAAATAAAAATAAAAGAGTTTTGATCACAATTTTTTACTTTTTCGATTCCTCTCGTCGGAATGAACTAATAATTACAGTATAAAAATTTGGCTCGACACTAACAAATGGGAAAAAAAATTGAACAAAGAAAAAAAAAAACAGAATAAGGGGCTAAAAGGAAGAGAGGGTGAGGTTTGTTTTTCTTTAATCCTCCATAAGGTCCTGCCACCGTTGTTCAACTCAATTTTAATAAATCATGCAAATCCTTGTCTCTGTAGGATTGTGCGTGTTTGTGTGTGATCCTCGGGCACAACAAAATTTTTTTTAAAAAAAATCCAGCCTCGTTTGATAATTAATATGCAGATTATCTGTTTGGGATAGGACTAATGCAGTACCTAATCCTAAATTATTTCACATTTGGTTCCCGAAAATGACTGTCGAGATTATTAAAAAAGGGTAAGAATACTATTTATTTAATAGGATAAATAGTAACTAAGAGTTGTTATTACTAGTATTTGTTAAATAGGGTAAAAAGTTGGTTATAGAGCTGTATTAGCACGAGTTCTTCCGAAAGTTCACATCTTGACTATAGTTCCAGCTTAACTTAACATTTTTTCTTGCATGGATGGTCTACAATTAACCGTCCAATACTAAATCCTATAAAGACAGGCCAAAACTAGCCTAAATCTAACCAAAGAGGAAACTTGGAAAAAGCAAGGAATTGCTGTTTTTTAACTACAAATAAAACAAGGAACAAGAGTACATAATTCTATTCTTTACAACCTTAACAATATTCCTCTAAAAATAGTAACACAGATAGAACTGATTAGTTAAATAATTTTTTTGAACGGCATACCGGTTTGTTAAATATGGTAAGAAGTTGGTGATACAGTTGTATTTACTACAAATTTTGACGACGGTTTGCGTTTTGACCGGTGCCAACTTACCTTAACATTTTTTCTTGCGTGGATGGTCTACAATTAACCGTCCCATACTAAATCCATCAAAAGTGACAACTAATCATAAAACCCCATGGCCTATAAATGCCTTCACGTTTGCATGAAGTTTCACATCCAAGTTCATCTACCCTCTGCAAAACTTTCTATCCCCTCTCTGATTTCATCCTCTTACAAGAGAAGCTAGGCATGGCTAACATCTCATTTCCCATTTCCTCTTGGCTTTCCGTCCTTCTGATATGCCCTGCAGTTGCATTCACATCATTGACCGAAAAGGACTTCACATTTGCAGACAATGCAAATCATAACATTGGCAAAAGTGCGGCTCTTCTTCCAACCCGTGCAGATTATAGGATCCGCGAAGATGCAGCCTCTCTTCATAACAATAAGCCACAAAAAATTGACAATAAGCCACAAAATGCGAAAAAAATTTGAATAAGGACAAAAAATAAACCACAGTGGCTTATTTGTCCAAACGCCCCCTTACTATACAAGACAATTTTATTCCCGCAAGCTTATGGAGGTGAAGGAGGCTGGGTTGGCTCCGACCCCAAGTCCTCCAGGATCCAGGATGAAAGAAACGGCGAAAGTAGTATTTTATTTGCTAATGGCTGTCGTCATAATTTTAGTCCAGTTTGCTCTCTTTGTTGCTGTAGTTGTCGTGATCATTTATTTTTTGTATTATGTCGGCTTGTTGGTTGTCACATGTGTGCTTTACGTCGTTGACGCTGTCAAGAAATTACGGGTTTAGTTCTGCTTTGTAAGTTGCAACGTCGCGTCACTAATATTGTCTTGGATTTGAAGGCTAATTAAATATGCTTCTTGATCACGTAACTCGTGAATTCGCTTTCATTTGTTATTATTCCTTTGCATGTCGATATTCTAATATTATATCCAATACTTTGTAACCTTGGCATTTCCTCTATTCACGGGTTGGAGATCTTGTTAATCCATGATGACAATGAAAGGTGCCTTGATATTGGGGTGTAGTGATAATTTTTTATTTTTTTATTTTTTAAGAGATCGTTTGTTATCGAAATTTTGGGGCCAATTGGCCTTCAAAGCATGCATGATTTTCCAAACATGTGAAAAAACTACCCAATTAATACTTTTGAAGTTTAGGGTTCTTAAATAAAGTCGAATTCAAATTTTTTAGGCTGAGGAGGATAAGCTGAGATCATTTTTTCCAATAGACACATTACATTATTATACATATATGCGTATGTTTCCCGTATGTGCTTTCCCCAGTGCAAGCCTTGAAAGGGTATGACTTATTTATTTTTTGAACAGCAAAAAGGATTTTATTAATCTTTGAAAATGAATTACAAAGATTATAGGGATCGAAGCAAATGCATCAAACCAGAGGAAGGACCAACCAAAAGAAGGCAAGACCTAATTCCGACAATCACATGCCGCGAGGACCCAAAAGGGAAAGAAGAACAACCCGAGGCTGGCAAGAAACCAACCAAGAAAAACCCAAAAGGAAATACCCCAAAGCCCAACCAAACCAAAAAAACACACCAGAGAAACGCCTAAGAATCAATCATCCTGCAGTAGCATGAACCTTGGCCCTCTCTGCATCTTTAGCTTCCATAGTCATGAATCCACGAACAACTTCCTTATCATTACCCTCATAATCAATGCACATGATTTTATCTAAAGACCGAATTGCCTGAGACTCGTTGAAATTGACTATCAATATTGATAGTCAATCTCTGTTCAAACAGAAAAGAAACTAAATGTTTGCCATCATTATTTAGAGTATTCATTCAATAGGGGGGCATCAATCGATATGAACTTGCCTCCAATGCCGCCATGTGTCCATTATTGGATTTGGGTGGTTGTTTAGTGGTTTTAATTACGATGATGATAGCGAAATTATGCAAAGAAAGTGGTTTAGGCGTTGAAACTCGAAGGAAGTAATTGAGTCATGAAAACAACTTAACTAAAATTTTTCAATTTAGACCATGGATGGTCGAAGTAGAAAATGATCTCTCTACTCCATCATTACAGGTTAGAAAACCCAGAATAATGGTGAAACCTTAGCCACGGAGTGTATCTATTCAAGCCAAATCTGGCTACATTGTCACGAACAACATCTTCTTCATGATAAAATATATGGTCAAAAGTATATGAATTTTCAAAATAACCTTATGTTGGCCGTCCAAAAGTGAAAGTCATCAACAGCAGATTCTCGTCAAGAGAAAATCTTGTTTACACTTTACAGAGCAGCTATAAACAAATGTTTACATACGGAGCTCAATCTCGAGCGTCCAAAAGTGTTTTGAACGGGCCGATTTAAAAAAAAAACTAAACTATACATGTGAATAGCGCAAGCTATTCGTGTGAATAGTTTTCTTAAAATCCAAACCATTGATTGCCGAAACGGACGGTTGAGATTGCACAACTCCGTAAATAGGTTGTTTGCAGCTGCTTCGGAAATAAGTTTCTCTCGTCAAATGGCTTATACAGAGGCTTTGTTGATTAATCTAGTTGATCCATTCTTTATTACATTTTTACACCCCATTTGCCCATGGTTTGTGGTGGCAGTGTACGTGATTGGTTGTTTGCCCATGGATAATAATTAGCAATGTTCCTGTCGATTTTGCACATATGCTTGTGTCGAAAAAACAACATATATAGCTTTTTGATGCCATTAGAATGTAGAGGGTACTAATCCAATCTTTGTATTCTAGACATGGATGCTCAGTCCAGAGTTGATTTTTTGGTTGAATGTGGGTTTCAAGAACCTAAACTTGCTGGTGATTCTCCATTGCCTAATGGAGGAGGAGGTCTGTCCTGTAGGCCTTTATAATGTTGGTGATTATCAAAAGACAGATATGTCCTTTCTTTGGAACTATTCACTCAGAAGAGGTGTCGATTACATAGATCCTATGGGGCATTTCACTTGGCATTTTTATGGACTACTGATTATGTTATTTTATACTACTAAACAGCTACTGAGGTTGTGGCAGAACCAAGGCTGCTAGCTGATGGGGATATAGGTATTTTAGTGTTCAATTCTTTTTTCTGATCTTTCTTTATTGTGAAATTGTTGAACTGGGTCACTACGCAGCTTACAGTCTTATGGGAATCGTGAGCCGCCTTGTTGCCTCTGCCCAATATGTTGCTCACATCAAGACAGATGGTCAGTGGGTTACTTTCAATGATGAAGTCGGGGTTTCCGAGGACATGGGAGACATTTACATCGTTGAAAAGCTGTATAGTGAAATCAGATCTATCCGTCTGCTCGTGGTCTAGTAACTTTTGTTGATGTCTATGGTAGTTTTGTTAGTATTTTTGATAGGAAAGGATATTATGAACTTTGTGCCGACTTATTCAGTTGATGCACTCCAAAAGTGCCGACTGATTGTCATAATCAGACAATCATTCATTGTAATCTTTTTAGGAAGGGATAGTGATTTCTATTAAATACGTTGGAGATAGTTTGCAGTAGCTCACTAGGAGACTGCATGCCACACCTTTTGTGATGTTGAGAGTTTGCAGACGCGGCCACATCTTCCAGCATTGACATCACACCAGAATACCGATTACTTTTTTTCATGTCCCTGAGTAGATTACTGATACTGCCAAGAAGTTCAAGTTGATCTTCAATTGAATCCTTCTCTAGTGAATCTTTTTTGATAAAGGAATCATTTACAAAATCAAAGTTCTAGTTTGTATGCATCTATTGCATTGATTGGCCACCCATGGTAGTTGATCGTGTGCCCAACCCAACACCTTTCTCGTTATTTGACCTATTACTCGTCATTTGTTTATGAATCGAAAGCAGTCTTGCACATCACAACCTGAAGCATAATGGGGAAGTGTTAAATGCTGGAACATGTGTCAACAGATTGCTGCTCTTAAGATGTTAAACTATAAAATCTCATTACCCTTGTATCAGAATCAAGTGGATTCAAGCAGGAATAGAAATTACGCAGAAACGGTGAGAAGTAGCTTGGAAACACAATGCTCACATAGCTCTAAAGGTAGTTTTCTGCAGAAAAACGCAGCTCAGGGTCCTTCCTGAACCTGGGATCTGCCCTCATAAGACAAAAAAAATATCTGACTACATGAAAATTTCATACACAGCGAAGAAATTGTAGAAAAACTGCCGGGGGGAATTTTTCATTTGCAGTAATTGTTCCAAGTACAAAGCAAACAAAATACTAATCAATATTGGGTGCTTTGGGATAGTCAAAGATACGACTATAAAAAAAAAAGGATACTGAAGAACATAAGGCTAAGCCAGGGGGAAAAGTACAATACCATGAAAGACTAACCTTCTCAAGATGTTGCGAAGGATCATATTGACCTCGTCGATAAGCAAGAAGTTGTGAGAGTTGAAAGAGTGGCTGACCCTCAAGGAAAACACTGTCAAGAGGAAAAATCTCCAAGACAATAGAGACAAACAAAACCTATGCAAGGCAAGAACCCTATACATAACTACAACGATATCAACCTATCGGGGTACGCATACAATTTGAGATATGCCAGTTTTCACAAAGCAAGACAGATCAGTTAACTTAACATTCTTACTGTGTGTACGGAAGGACAGCATTTGAAAGGAAAGGAATTCCGGGTAGAAAAGAAAGGGGTAGCTAGCAAGGAGAAGACTTGGCATATGAAAATTAGTGACTAAGTGATGCTTTCGAGGAAGGTGGGCTTTAATTCTCACTTCAGATTTTTGATCTGGCCAATCACAGAGTCAGGGGATCTTAGACTGCCCTTGAAAACTGTCGTTCCTTTCTTGCCAGATGAAATAGACCATAGCAGCTAGAGCAAGTGTTCTAAGAGTGTCAGGAAAACCTTTCTTTTTGAAATTGGAACAGAACCAAGCAACTTTCTGGGACCAAAGAGTAGGACCAGCAGGGATACAACTCATCTTAGCAACAGTGTTCCAGACTTGCTTACAAAAGGAGCACTCAAAAATAAGATGATCCAAAGCTTCATCATGCAGGTTACTGAGAGAGCAAATAGGAGTATCAATGACACCCCATAATTATTGCAGGTTTCAAACGTGCCTGACTTGTATGTATATTGCTTGCAAGCAACTCGATTTCTTGTATTGCTCAAAATTGCATAATTGTAAGGCACCAAACATGAATGTAACCATAATCATAGAGTAGGGCGATTGAGTTTCATCTAAGCCGAACTTAAGGATTCTGATTGAGGTATTCTATCTGGATGGAAGAATTGATTATCAGGAATTCGTTGCTATGATGCAAAAGGGCAATGCGGGAATTGGAAGACGAACAATGCTGAACAGCCTGAATTTGAGCATGAAAACTGTAAATTAGGACACCATCAGGGGAACTGTGAAGGGAGTATTTTGTTTTCTATTCGTCTTTGCTTTCTTGCTGCATAGTTGTACTGGTGCTAAAGAGCTAAAAGAAAGTTAGTCTGTTAAGTCTTGAAAGATAACTACCGGAGAATTGTGGTGAGCATTGCAAGATGAAAACTTAAAAGTGATGCAGCTGTTTGAGAAATCATACCTCGAGTAGAGAATCCAGCACTAAAAATTCATGAGAGAGAGAGAGTATATTACCTTGAATGTGGTGGTGTTGGCAATAAAATAAGGACAGAAGCTCTTTAGCCAAGGTGTCTGAACTCTTAACTGTGTCCCCTCACTAGACAATGGTTTTCTCTGCTCTTGTTCCTTCTATGGTTATAAACGATTTCAAAGGACTTATATCGACATTCTCCCTCAAGAATTCAAAAAAGAAATTGGAGGCCAAACAAAGAAAATGAAGCATGAAAAAGTAAGAAAGTAAATGAGCTCCCACAAAATTAACCACTTTTGAGGCATGTTTGTTGTTAGTAATACTAAGCCATCTAGATCTTTGTTTAAGACAATATTGGATTGAATTAGTCACAAACAAGCCAATTATCAAGTGATGCAGTTGAGTTTTGAGACGTCTTGGCAGATAGACCTTCCATTTTTACCTTGCGGGTTCATAGATTGGGCTTTATGTTAGAACTTTAGGCTCCATTTTCAAATTTTTCTTTGAAGAAATTGGAATATGAAGTATTAGACCGTCGAGTCCTTGCACTACTACAAAACTGTAACTGAAAATAGGGGCATATGCATGTATATCTAATGTGCTTATTTAGGTGCCATTGTAACTGGTTTATTATACTTGTTCTGATTATAATGATGATTACACTAGGATATCCATCTTCCAACGGAAAAATGCAGCATGTGGGTGAGCTACTGCCCTTGTTGCGGATAAGTGTCGAATTGCACCCTTTGATAACAGTGTTTAAGTCATTCTTGCAAGTTCTTGTGATCAGAAGCGTATGCTGCTTGATCCAGGGTCCACTCTCTGTAAACAAATACACTATCATGTTCTTCCATAAGCCGCCACAACTTGCTCCTATCATGTAGCACTTTGTGGAGTGGCACCCCCCTGAAACGAGAGTGATACACAGATAAAAACCAAGACATCTGATATAATAATAGCAAGCAAATCTGGTGTAGACATCCGAAATCAGGGATGCGACTGAAACCACCCAAAACCATTTAGCCAATGACATTATTAGAAACAGGAACTGGACTTATAATCATCATACCACACTATGAATTAGCTTCCAAGCTAAAATGCAGCATCCAACTAGTAAGGGCGTCTTAGATCTTGGATCACACATGACCATGCCCATCAAATAAAATCACTACGGGAGTGGGGAGGCATAAAGCCTTACTAAATTACGCAGCCTTCAATTAGGATTCATTTTAACAGGATACAAACCAGTTCATCAAGCTCTAAAAAACACTGAGCAAGCAAAATGTGCGAAGGGAAGCAGCCTCCACACAGATGCTACACACAAAAATGGATTTGTTTCACATATTGCAACACATGCATACGGACATAACTTTATAGGAGACAGTTTCTCGTCATATGTTCTATGTCAACATCTTTGTACCAATATACTTCGTGATGCTTGGGAGTCGAGAACCAATATAAAGAGCACATTCTCCTAACTGGCAGAGACCTTCTCTCTTCGGCTCTCTTTTTTCAATCTACAGCCACGGAAGGGATTGAAAAAGATGATTTGGAACCAAGCCATATATATCTAACAAACACCATTGACACGAAGGATCTTCCAGACTTATAATACATAGTAGTCCTAGGAAAAATTAATGGAGACTTGCACAAATCCATTAGTTTGAAACCAGTCTCAAATTGGAAAAGTAAACATTGGTAAAGATTCTCCCTTCATTTACGGGATTCGCGTAAAATAAAGTAGTAGATAGATTCACAATTATGATGCATAGATCTCCAGGCCACTCTTCTAAGTGTTGACTACTAGTATTGTAGTTTAAAATGCCACAGATTAGAAAAGCCAAAAAGAACATTCAGCAAAACACATCTTGCAAAGGCCTCTTCTCCACGGTCTAACTCTTTTAGTAAGAGTACCGCTAGCTAAAGTATAACGTATTCTCAACTAATACAGGAATGGCTCAGAAATATGCTGGAATTGTTTGAAGTGAGGCATCAGAGAGTTATTGAACGACACATTCAGTGCAGGAAAACCAGCCACTGTAACTCCAACAAGTAATGATACATGGACTCATATTAATTATTCTCTTCTTCACATAACGGCTACTTAAAACTTTATCTTATCCCTTTAATTCTGCCATATTTGTATAATCATAAGATCTAGTATGCTTCTGTGCTAAATATTTACTAATGCTTAAGCTGAGTTTCAGGTATCTCAATCTGTCTCGTGCATATGTGGACATAATTGAGAAGCTAATCTACATTGAGAATGCATATCAGAAACATGGCAAAATAAAAATCAAATATGCATTAAAAAATTTTGGAATTCAAAGAAGAACAACCATAATTAGACTTAACCGAGCAAAGCAAGGATGGAAAATGAAACTCAATCTACGACAAAAAGTTCCGTGACCAAAAAAGGGCTGTGCTTTTTCCTAAAAATGATCAATTGCAAGTTTCTGGCAATCCACTAGTTTGGTGCTTCTTTTATATGTTGCATCCTCCTACATGTATATTACAGCTAAAAGGCAGTAACAGATTTGAACATTGCACTTCTTGCGCTATCAATTTTTATTTCCTTCAATGTACTATTCAAAATTTGCAAGTTGGATGACTTTTTCAAGACAACGTTTGCTAATTCTTTTCTTTACTATAAAAGAAAATTGCCCCTCGATGGAATTTATCTCTGCTTATTCACAATCCATAAGAGGAACAAAAGAAGAGGATAAAATCAAGGAAGGACAACTCTTTTTCGGAACAAAAATGGCAAGCACTAGTAACGTTTAAGTAAGTTCAATGGGAAACTTCAGCTAATTGTCTGGCCTCCTTTCTAGGCTCAATTACACAAGCAAGAAAATGAAGCTTTAAAAAAAATGCAACTATTGTTTACCCTCGGCAAAAGTCTCTCCCTTTCCAAGTGCGACCGCTACTTTCTTCAAAATGACTTCAGTTGGCTGGTGGGAATTTTCCGCAGCCTTGGACAGTGCTTGCCATTTTTCCCCATGCTTTGGATCTGCAGCGATGCATCTCTTCAAAATATCTGCCCGAGTCTCCTCTGCTCCATACTGAATTTCGAACTTGTAGAACAATGCCCAGAAATCCCCCATATCCGGTCCAAGAGTCACTGCCCTGTTAAGCCAACTCCTTGCTTTGTCTACCTTCCTGTCGTGCCAAAATAGCTTAGCAATGGCAGCAATGACATGTGGATCGTGGTCGCATCTCGTGCGCGCATCCATGCTCTTTGTCTTCCGTTGCGGACGCGGGACCATCTCAATCGAAGCTGCCCACAGTATACCACTATTGGGGCACACCTGCAACGCCTAAGCCATCAGAATATCTGCTTCCTTCCTGTTCCCATGCCTAGATTCAGCTCTTACAGCAGCCAGCCAGAGTTCAGGACTCTGAGCGTTCTTCTTCCTAGCCATCGTGAGAACTGCTCGAGCTTTACTCAAACCATTCATCTTCTCCTCCAGCTTAGCGAGCGAAAGCCAAAGGGGAACACAGCTGGAACAGTGCTTCAAACCCAACTCATACACTTCCTTGGCTCTTTCCAAGTAAGCAAGTCGTTCCTCCAGCTGTCCAAGCATCAACCACAGCTTGAAAAACGAAGGGAAGCGTTTCAGCCCTTCGTCGAGTAACCTCCTCTCTTTGTCAGTGTTTTTCGATTCTCTCTCAACAATAGCAGACTTCATCCACACTCTTTCTATGCCTCCTCTTTCTCGCGCTTTAGCTAGAAGCATTCTTGCTCTCTCAGGCTCATGGTTCTCAAATTCAAGCTTGAATGCAGCAAGCCAAATCTCCTCGGAGTAGGGAATCGCAGCAAAGGCTTCTTGAAGAATCGCTCTACCTGAAGGTACATCACCAGCAAGCCACTTCTCTTTAGCTCCCATTAACCATAGAACTTCAGCTTGTGGCATGTAAGTCACTGCTTTACGAAGCAGCGCATCAAGAGATTCCCTGGTCCCATAAGTCTTTTCAAGCTGTGCTGCTTTGAGCCAAATACTCTTCTTGGTCAAAAATACTGTAAGGGCATGAGCATATATGGCTCCGGCAGTTTCAATGGAACCCCTTTTCTCGCACTCCTCTGCGTCGGCAACCCATGTCCTTTTCCGATCTTCGTCCTCCATTCCAACCCCAATTGTGTTATGAACAATAGCCTGGCAAGTGGCAACAGATCCAGCTCGTTCAGCGGCCTCCGCCTCTTTCATCCAAGCTTCTCTGTCAATCACCACACCTACCTTTCGCAAAGCTCGAATACCGTTTTCTATAATCTTTCCCACCCTAGCATTATTCCCATTTGCTTCTTCCAATTTCGCAGCAGTAATCCAAATAGACGACTCCTTGGGGAGGCCTAACCTCGCCTTATTCAAAACCTTCTTTGCCCCGTCATAAGTTTCCAACCTAGCAAGAGCAAGCCACAACTCCACATGCAAAGGGCAGCATTCCACAGCCCTCATCAGCAAAAGCCTCGCGTCCTCCTCGTTGGCAAGCTCCACAACAGCCTTCCACAGCCTGACAGAATCAGGAACATGATCCAGTCCCCTCCGCAACACCCTACTCTTATTCTCATCCTCGCGCTCTAACTTTGCGGCCTGCATCCACAGCTCCACGGAGTTTGGTATTGCTTTCACTCCCCTTGCTATCATAGCCTTGGCTTCCTCAGGTCTAGACAACCGACACGCCTCTATCCAAACATCTTCATTCTTCGGACACACCTCGCAACCTTTGGTTATCAACTGCCTCGCAACCCGAATCTTACCAGCGCGTTCCTCCAACCTAGCGGCAGCAATCCAACCGAGCGGTTCTTCGGGCTTCGCTTGGATAAGCGACTTAAGCACCATCCTCTCCTTCTTGGTACCCGATATTTCCGCACCACTGGTGATCTTCGTACTGTTGAGATCAGTCAAGTATCCCTTGGGATCAACAACTGTCAACCCTGATACCGAATCCGAAAGCCTATCCAGTTTGAGCGACAGGACGGTCCCTCTCCCTTCGCCCACTCCGGTCAAGTCATTAACCCCAGGGGTCTCTGTCCCTCCGGCTGCCCAACTCTTCGGATCAAATGCCGTGGCATATGCTTGTTCTTGCCTAGCCTTCTCAAGAAGGGTGTCCGGAACAGGCACGTAACTCTCAAACCTTCTCCTCTTCTTGTTCGTCCACGAATGAGTACTCTCAGGGATGCTTTTCCACTCGGAAGGCGACATCGTGTGCAACTTCCTTTTCAGATCAGCAAACTGCTCGGTAATCGTAGGGTTAGACGCCCTGTACTCTTCGATCTTCCGTTTCAATCCAGCTTCCCTTTTCTCCTTCCGGCTATCCATTCCCTCCTCAATCTTCACCATCACCGCGTCCCATTCCTCATCCTCCTTATCGTACTTCGCCCAGGCATACATCAAACCCACATCATTCCCTTCAAACTCATCACACCTTTGACTCTCATTATCATACACATCCTCATTCTCCTCTTCCTCCTCCCCGCCCGTCCCTCTCCCTCGGCCCACCCCGATCGTGGCAGCAGCAGCAGGCCGGTCAGGGGCAGCACGGGCAGGGCCGATATCGGAGTGGGTGGTGAACCCGATGGCGCCGCGGCCCAGACCGGCCACGTAATTGGGCGGGGGAATCGCATTGAGGAATTCTAGCCTAGCCTTGGGTTGAACGGGGCCCTGCATGATGACTCCAAATACAATGGGGATGAGAAAACAGAGAACTTTTGGCGTGAATGAGAAGAAAACGGGGTGAAATTTATTTTGGAGAAAATTACCTCTAAGTATAGAAAAGTGACACTTAATTAATGGATAGATGAAATACTTAATTACTACTAAGTCCACTTTTACAAAAATACATTTACTAACTAAGTGTGCACCCTCGTTTATAAGCGTCTATAAGGTTTTATGGTACATTCCTAATGGCATCTCCTAAGACTGCATAGATGTAAAATCTTGCAAGTGCTTTAAAGACTCCAAGATTTTAGGTTTTAGTATAGGTACCTTAGGTTTAGGTTTACCACTTTCATGAGGCTAGGCGAACAAGGCAACTTACAGGAGCTTTGTGTGACTTTCCTATTATAGGAGTTTTAGCTTTAAAGCAGACCACATGCGTCCCTGTGGGTTTAGGCATTTTTATAGGAGTGCAGACTCTAAAGCTTTAAAGACTTTATAGGGTGCCCTAGGGGTTAGGCACTTTTAGTATTTAGGATTTTAGGCACTTTCATAGGGTTTTCGCGTTTTGTTAATTAGAGGAGACTTGGTGGGAATTACTTTTTATTTTCTGGACCTAGAGGTAAATTGCCCTTTATTTTGTAGGACAACAAATACAATGGGTATACGTACGTTCATAATAAGTATATAGATATATATATACTCCAACGACATATGTATAGGAGAATGTGAAGTTCGTTTGATCATTGTTTATTGAGAAGGGGAATCCTAAGTTTGATCGAACTAGGATTTGGTTTCATCAAACTGTATAGAAGAAGTCTTGGAGTTCAAGTTACAGAATTACTGCAGCAACTACGACTCGGATTTGGGATAAATTTTTGGTTGCCGGGTGGGTACATGGGGGCACGCCACGTGGTGCCCAAGTAACGCATCCAGGCCGTCCAAAACCGACCATTCTCTCTCTTTGGGAAAATTTTTCAGTGCCGAGCGGGTACCACGTGGTGCCCGCTCGGCCATCCGAGCCGTCCATTTCATTTTTTAACGGCCCAAATTTGGAGAGAGAAAGTGTTTGGAAATGAAGAGAGAGGGTGTTTTAATCCGAACTGTCCAAAAATATATCGGACGGCTGAGATTCGCCGAGCGGGTGCCACGTGGGCAATACCCGCTCGGCACTGAAAAATTTCTCCTTTTTACCCGACCACTTTCTTTCCTCTTTCTCTCTCTCGAAATCCGAGCTGTTCGAAACTGAAAAGGATAGTTGGGTGCACTGCTCGGACACTAAGTGGTGCCTGCTCGGCACTGAAAAATTTCTCTGGATTTAGACCATTTGAATTTATTCAGTGCTGCTAGCAGGGGACTGATGTACATGGGGCACATGCCCCACTCGAAATTAAAATAATTTTATATACCCCGTATTTACTTATTAGTATAAAATTATGAAATTAAGTGTGCTACTACTAAACATACGCACTTGCATGCATATCGCAAAAAAACATATAGAATTAGTTTTATGTTTCAATTTTGTCATATCGTGCATTTATACTTGTTTTCAAACTATTTATCTATTTTGAAACAATTCAGGAAATCTTTCACGGGCAATTAGACGATTTGCAACACATTGCCACATTAACACATAGTTGTGCAAATTTTTGTGTTAGTAAAACTTTTTTCGAGCAATGGGTGGTGTCCCAGTAGGGAGCCCTGTACGCAGCCAGTGTTCGATCCCTCGCCCACCCTCCCAGAATTGAGAAATGTTATAGTCCATCAACACTTAAAGTGTCCGTGATGAAATTTTTTTCTTGAAAGTGTTTATGAACACATATCAAACGGTCTAGATTTACTTTTGAGTGGACCCTATCAAACCTGTACAGAATTTTCATCATTAAAAAAAAAAAAACCCATAACCAAGGGAAAAAAAAAATCTCAAAATTGATTCCCAAATTTGGCTAGAATCTCAACGACCTCTCTGATTTGCGAGATCAACGGCTTCGAGAGGTGGGACAGGCCCCTGTTCGGATTGGGTTCGGACAGGGGATCTAGACTCAGTCTGACCGAGTATCCCCTGTTCGAGTCCAATCTGGACAGGGGCCTGTTCCACTCCTCGGAGCAGTTGATCTTGCAAATCAATGGCTGAGACGTGTCGAACACATTTTGCTCCAAAATGACGTCGTTTTGGCTCAATACATCTCAGTCCTTGATTTGCGAGATCAACTGTTCCGAGGGGTGGGACAGACCCTTGTCCGGATTGGGCTTGGACAGGGGATCTGAACTCAGTCTGACCGAGTCTACTCTGACAGGAGCCTGTCCCACTCTTCGGAACCGTTGATCTCGCAAATCAACGGCTGAAATGTGCCGAACACATTTTGATCCAAAGCGACGTCGTTTTGGCTCAATACATCTTAGTCTTTGATTTGCGAGATCAAAGGTTCCGAGGGGTGGGATAGGCCCTTGTCTGAATTGGGCTCGAACAGAGAATCTGGACTTAGTCTGGCCGAGTATACCCTGTATGAGTCCAATCTGAATAGGGGCTTGTCTCACTCCTCGAAGCCGTTGATCTCGCAAATCAACGGCTGAGATGTGCCGAACACATTTTGATTCAAAACAATGACGTTTTGGCTCAATACATCTCAGTCTTTGATTTGTGAGATCAACGACTCGGAGGGATGCAACAAGGCCAGTCCGGATTGGGTCGGACAGGAGATCTGTACTCCTCTAGTCTCTACAGATCCAAAAAGGCTAAACTCAAACCAAAGAGTGTTGCTATTGGTACCGATTGAGATATAGAGAAAACGTACTGACGGCTACCGTCCGGCCGTCTCCGGCCACCGGACGGCCGATCCGAACCGTCCAAAAAATTTATAAAAAAAAAACGAGGGGGCCCGTGCAGAAAAAAGTGCATCCGAGGTGTGTAAGTTACTTGATCTAAACACTCTTTTTTCGTGTATATACACGAAAAAGTGCATCCGAGGTGTATATACACGAAAAAAGAGTGTTTAGATCAAGTACCTTACACATCTCGGATGCACTTTTTTCTGATATGGACCCCCTCATTTTTTTTTATAAAATTTTTGGACGGTTCGGATCGGCCGTCCGGTGGCCGGAGGAGGCCATACGGCGGCCGTCGGTACGTTTTCTCTACATCTCAATCGGTACAAATAGCAACACTCTATTTTTATCGAAAACGAAAAGCATGTACGCTAAGTCCAGTCCACACGCAACACCCAAACACCACGACGGCGACGCCCTTAATTCCTCCGCCTCCGCTTATTCGCCGCCCTCTCTCGCCAAAAACCTACACCTCAATTCATTACCAAACCACATAGCACAATCACACACACACACACACATCTATATATACACACACACAGAGAGATAGATAGATAGGGATAGAACGAGGTATATATCGATATAGATATTTATATATAGAGAGAGAGTATGGGGAACAAGATCGCACGGACGACGCAGGCGTCGGCGACGGAGTACTACCTGCACGACCTGCCGTCGTCGTACAACCTGGTGCTGAAGGAGGTGCTGGGGAGCTGGCGGTTCCTGAAATCGATACAGTGCAAGCACGACGAAGGCCTGGTCCTCGTCAAGGTCTATTTCAAGCGGGGGGACTCCATCGACCTCCGCGACTACGAGCGCCGCCTCGCCCAGATACGCGACATCTTCCGCCGCCTTGATCACCCCCATTGCTGGCCCTTTCAGGTCCCACTTATTGTTATTATGATTATTGTTATCTTTTCTTGCCGAATTTGTCTCGTTTAAAAGCCCTAATTGAGCTGTCTTCGTTTGGTTCCTGAGAAAAGTAGAGAAAAGGAGGGAATTTTGGGGTTTAAGTAGTTTGGGTGGTAAAGTTGAAATTTTTGAGTTTGATCAGCTTGAAGCTTGAAACACAGTTTAGAAAGATGAAACAAGAATAATATTTGTCTTCAAGAAAGAAAGTCTAGGAACATTAGAAATTCCTGAATTTGTCTCGTTCAAATCCCTTATCGACCTTCGCGATGCCAGCTCACCCAAATCCGCGATATCTTCCGCCGCCTCGACCATCCCATTGCTGGCCCTTTCGAGTCCCATTATTTTCCCCCCGAATTTGTATCGTTCAAAGCTCTAATTGAGCTGTCTTTGTTTTTTTTGTTGTTGGATAACTCAGGGTGTACAGGTCAGTTGATACGGGACTTTGCTCCGGCTTTAATTGGGTTCCAGCTGGTGGACGGTGGGATTGGGTAGTGAAATTGAGATTTTTGAGTTTGATCAACTTAAAACTACTATTTTGAATGATCAAACAAGAATTATTTATGTCTTCTTTTTTAAAAGCATTTGTCTCAGTTAAAGCCCTACTTGAGCTGTCTTTGTTTTGGTGATTTTTTATATCTCAGGCTGTCCGGGTCAGTTGATACAGAACTTTGCTTTGGCTTTAATTTAATTGGGCTCCCGCCGGTAGACAGTGGGGTTGGGTACAAGTAGGGAAAAAGGGGGATTGCGGGGTTTAAGTAGTTTGGGTAGTAAAATTGAGATTTTTGAGTTTGATCAGCTTAAAACTGCTGTTTTGAGTGATCAAACAAGAATTATGTATGTCCTCTGGCAAAAAAGTATAGGAATTTGTCTTGTTCAAAGCACTAATTGAGCTATATTTGTTTGGTTGCTGAGAAAAAGTTGAGAAAATGAGGGAATTGCGGGGTTTAAGTACTTTGGGTGGTAAAGTTGAAAATTTTGAGTTTGATCAGCTTAACACACTGTTGAGAATGACCAAACAAGAATAATGTCTGCTTCAAAATCCCTAATTGAGTTGTCTTTGTTTTTGGTTGCTGAGAAAATTGGGGAAAAGTAGGGAATTGCGGTTTTTGATTAGTTCGGGTTCAAAAATTAGGAATTTTTCTTTGATCAGCACTGTACTGTTTAGTTGGGTTTAAGTAGTTTGGATTGTAAAATTGAGATTTTTGAGTCTGATCGAATGATCAACCAAGAATTATGTATGTCTTCTCGCTAGAAAGTATAGGAAAATCACATGCTCCACAAATCCATTGCTGGCCCTTCTAGGTCCCACGCTTTTTTTTCCGAATTTGTCTCAAAGCCCCATTATGTTGATAATTTTTCCGAATTTTTCCCGAATTTGTCTCACTCAAATCCATTCCCAAATTTTTCCATTTCTTTTTTTGGTTGCTGAGCAAAGTTTGGAAAGTGAGGGAACTGCGGTTTTTTAGTAGTTTGAATGATCAAACAAGAATAATATCTGTCTTTGTTTGGTTGCTCTGGAAACTTTGAAAAATGATGGAATTGCGGGGTTTAAGTAGTTTGGGTAGTAAAGTTGAAATTTTTTAGTTTGATCAGCTTGAAACTGCTGTTTTGAATGATCGAACAAGAATAATGGCAGTCTTCTAGCAAATAAAGTTGGGAAAATCAAATATTCATAATTCATCGACCTCAAATCCCTTATAAGCTATAGATTTTTTGCTTGGTTGCTGAGTAAAACTTAAGAAAAGGAGGGAATTGTTGCGTTTCAGTAGTTTGGATGGTAAAATTGAATTTTTGAGTTTGATTAAAAATGATGGAATTGCGGGGTTTTAGTAGTTTGGGTAGTAAAGTTGAATTTTTTTAGTTTGATCAGCTTGAAACTGCTGTTTTGAATGATCAAACAAGAATAATGGCAGTCTTCTAGCAAATAAAGTTGGGAAAATAAAATATTCATAATTCATCGACCTCAAATCCCTTATAAGCTATAGATTTTTTGTTCGGTTGCTGAGTAAAACTTAAGAAAAGGAGGGAATTGTTACATTTCAGTAGTTTGGATGGTAAAATTGAATTTTTGAGTTTGATTAGCTTAAAACTACTGTTTTCAATGATAGTTCCTAAGACGATTCTCATTCAAGTATCTTCGCCTTTCCATTTCTTTATTAAAGTATAGTACTTATGGCACAAGTCAGTCTGCAAAGAAAGGTTGGGAAAATCAAATATTTCACGAATTCATCTTTCTCAAATCCCTTTTAAGCTAGCTTTTTGTTTGGTTGCTGAGAAAAACTTGGAAAAGGAGGGAATTGCGGGGGATAAGTAGTTTGGGTGGTACAATTGGAATTTTTGAGTTTGATGACTTTAAAACTACACTGTTTTGAATGATTAAAGCAAAGAAAGTCTAAGAAAATCAAATATTCTACGGAGTCATCTCACTCAAATCCCTTTTAGGCTAGCATTTTGTTTGGTTGCTGAGAAAATCTTGGGAAAAGGAGGGAATTGTAGGGTTTAAGTAGTTTGGCTAGTACAATTGCAAGTTTTAATTTTGATCAGTTTTGAATGATTGGCAGGAATAATGTCTGCCTTCTGGCTAGGAAAAGTATTGGAGAATTAGATGTTTCACTAATTTGTCTCACTCAAATCCCTTTTAAGCTAGCTTTTTGTTTGTTTGCTGAGAAAAACTTCCAAAAGGAAGGAATTGTTGGGTTTACAAATGTTTATACGTTGAAATTGTATTTTCATATTTTGTGTTTGATCAGCTTAAAACTATTGTTCGGAATGGTCGGCAAGAATAATGTCTATTTTGTACAAAGAAAGTCTCTGAAAATCAAAGTGATAGAAATGGTGTTTGCATGCTGTGAAACCTGGGAGGAGGGAATTGCGTATGTTTTTGGTTGACGAAATTGTTTAACAAGATTATTATGACTAGGAAGATGCTCGACGAATAGAGAAGGGGCACGCTAGTACCTATCTATAAGAATAAAGGGGATATTCAAAGCTGCAACAACTATAGAGGTATTAAATTGATGAGTCACACGATGAAGTTGTGGGAGGGTGTTATTGAGCATCACCTGAGGATGGTGACTACGGTGTCAGAGAAACAGTTTGTGTTCATGCCTGGGAGATCAACCATGGAAGCTATCTACCTATTAAGGAAAATGGTAGAAAAACACAGAGCAAAGAAGAATGATCTCCATATGGTTTTCATAGACTTAGAAAAGGCTTATGATAGGGTGCCTAGAGACATCATATGGTGGGTTTTGGAGAGAAAAGGTGTGACCAAAGGGTATATCGAGGTGATTAGAGACATGTATGATGGTGCCGTCACTACCATTCGATCATCATTAGAGTAAACGAGTGAATTTCCAATCACTGTCGGATTGCATCAAGGGTCAACCCTGAGCCCGTACTTCTTGGCCTTAGTTATGGATGAATTGACTTAGACAATTTCAGGAGGATATCCCTTAGTGTATGATGTTTGCAGATGACATTGTCCTCGTAGATGAAACCGCTAGAGGTGTTAATACGAAACAAGAAATTTGGAGGGAAGCATTGGAGTCAAAGGGTTTTCAAATAAGTAGGAGTAAAATTGAGTATATGGTGTGCAAGTTTAGTGGTACCAGCAGTGCGCTTGACGAAAGAGTGATGATCCAAGACCAGGAGATACCTAAGAGTGATCATTTTAGGTACTTAGGCTCAATTATTAGTAGTGATGGAGAGATTGCTGATGATGTGACTCATAGGATCCAAGTGGGGTGGCTGGTGTACTTTGTGACAAGAGGGTACCCACAAAATTGAAGGAAAAATTCTATGGAACTGCCATCAGACCAGCGATACTTTATGGAACAGAGTGTTGGCCTATTAAGAAACAACAGGTGAACAAGATGAGTGTAGTGGAAATGAGAATGTTAAGGTGGATGTGTGGTAAGACTAGACGAGGCATGATTAGAAATGAAACGGTTCATGAGATGGTAGGTGTAGCACCTATAGAAGAGAAGTTGAGGGAGAATAGCCTAAGGTGGTTTGGGCATGTCTACCGTAGATCAGGAGATGCAGTAGTATAGGGAGCGGATATGATAGCTTTGGGTAGCAATGCTATGGGGAGGGATAGACCTAAATTGACACTAGATGCTGTGGTGCGTAAAGATTTGAGTATAGTAGGTTTGTGTGAACAAGTGGCCCTCGACAGAGTTCAATGGAGAAAAAGGATTCATGTAGCCGACCCCAAGTGATTGGAACATAAGGCTCGGATTGGTTTGGTTTGGTTTAGTGATATAACTTGATGTTGGAGTTTTTCCCACATCGGTTAAATCACCCCGAAAACTAGTATATGAGCCTGGGCGCCTCTCCCCTCATTGCCAATTGGTATTGATTATTGAGTTGGATGCTTTAACATGGTATCAGTCTAGAAAATAGATCATGTGTTCGAACCTCACCACCTACCTCATGAATAAAATTTATACATGTTCAGCCTGGTTATGAAGGACAGCTTGGCTACACGTGAGGGGGTGTGTTGAGACATAACTAATACAGTTTCCCCCCTCTCTACAAGCTTGAGCTTTTAGCTGAGTTGGTGGTTAAGAATCTAAGAGTCTGTTCCGCTTTCTTTTTAAACCTTCCTTTTCAAAAAGAAGGTAATTTCGAACTCACATATTATGAAAATGAAAAAATAATTTTTCAATTTTTTTGTGCATTGTTTAAAAGATCTCAATGGAGATCTATCGAACAAGATCCATATTAGTAGGAAAATGATTTGCGTAAACACATGATTTTTGAGTTTGAAATTACCTTCCTTTTCCTAAAGTTCCTTTTATTGTTCATCTGGAACGGAGCCTAATATGGTGTTAGAGCTAGGTCTTGGGTGGCTTTACCTCGCGTGGTAGAGTCTCTGTCGCTCGAGTCAAATCTCCTGGTCTTCTCAATTCGTACCTTCACGTGCATCCGGGCTGTACGTGATGGGTAGTGTTAGACTTAAACCCACATTGCTCATATAAGCCACCCAAACTTGATTAATATATTCTAGAGGTCACTCCACCTATTGCCAATTGGTTTTAGGTTAGAACCCTCCAAGAAATTCTAACATGGTATCAACCCTTTGTTTGTGTCATGGTTGCACTTTATTTCGTTGTGATCCATACGTTCCGGATCTTTTGTTGACCTCTCTACGTGCGAGTCGGGGGTCGCACGTGCGGGGGAGTGTTGGAGTTTGTCTCAGATTGGTTAATTATCACCCCGAAAACTAGTATGTGAGCTTGGATGCCTCTCCCCTCATTGCCAATTGGTATTGAGTTGGATGCTTTAACATTTGCATAGCAAAGTTGATGTATCTGGTTCTATCATCTTTTTTCTTTATTGTGATTGTAAATGTACAATTTTGAGTCTGATCATCTTGGAACTGACTGTTATGAATGATGGACCAAAATTATGGTCGAAATTAGAATGTTAGTATTATTAAATATGATTCGGTCCAAGTTATGGTAATTTTTCTTGGTGTCAAAATGTGTTACAATCATTCAGTCACTACTTTTGGTGTTTTAGAAATTTTAATCTTTCAATGTTCTTACATGGTGAATATCACAGTTTTGGCTTGAAACCGATAAGGCTGCTTATCTGTTGAGGCAATACTTCTTGAACAATCTTCATGATAGATTGAGCACACGACCTTTTCTCAGTATCGTTGAAAAGAAATGGTTGGCTTTTCAGGTCTCTCTCTCTCTCTCCCTCCCTCCCTTCATAATGTTTCAAGCTTTAGTTGGCTTATAAGACTTACCATTTTATTCTTCTGGTTCACAGCTACTGTATGCAGTTAAGCAGAGTCATGAGCATGGAGTTTGTCATGGTGAGCTCACTCTCAGTCCAATTCTACCATCACTATTCAGTTGTACTTGAGTTTTTGTGATATATCTGCATTAAATGTTCCAGGCGACATTAAGTGCGAGAATGTGCTTGTCACTTCATGGAATTGGCTTTACCTTGCTGACTTTGCATCCTTCAAACCCACCTATATTCCCCACGATGATCCCTCCGATTTCTCATTTTTCTTTGACACTGGAGGAAGAAGACGGTGTTATCTTGCTCCCGAGGTTGGTCTCTCTTTACTTATAGTATTTTATATTTTCAATATTTGCGATGGAATTGATAATATTTTGTAACCTCCAGTCACAAAGGTGTAAAAAATTGAGCTAATTTGATGACTTTCAGTAAGGACCTTATTTCAAAGGATTTTAAATCAAGCAACAAAAGATAAATTGTGGTGACTTTCTATGCTAATTTTTCTGTCTTAATTATGCAGTCATGAACATAATATGTAATAAAATTAAGTAGAAGCTACTTGAACTTTGCTAGTGAGGAGGTATAAGGGGCTTGTGTTATTAATAAGTGCATTGCTGCAAGTTTTATGGTAGTCATTGCAAAAGGTTTGGTTCATCTTTGGGGGGAACCTACGATAAGTCAGTAATATGAAACCACACACAACTGCATGGGCGTCAGGAGCTCTTGACTGGTTCACCATACCATAGTTTTCAAGGGCGAGAGGCGCACCGAGGCATAAACCCCTCTTGGGGCTTAGGTGATAGGCTCAGGGCCCTACAGTAGCAGGAGTAATGGATTATATTTCGAGGTGCAACCCCCTCTTGGGGCCTAGGCGGTTTGCATCCTTCAAACCCACATCTATTTTGTAACTTCCAGTCGCACTTGTTTGAATTTAATGGATTATATTTCAAGTGAGAGTGTGGGGAGAATTAGATGTGACTTAATTAAACACAATTAAACATGATTGATCAATTTATTTGGTAGAGCTGACATTTCAAATTAGTAAAGCTGATGGAAATGTAACCCTAGGCTGTCATCGACACATCAATGATACTCTTGCGTTTTCGTGAACTTTTTTTTTGAAGTGTATTTTTCTGAACTTAAGGCACAACGTTCCTGTTAGAAAGTATTGCTTCTACTAATGTGCACATGCTTAACTAACAATCATCGACTTTTATTACTTATCAAAAAAAAAACTTTTATTCTACTCTAATATGATGATTATATCATTATATAGAAAGTTAATAAATTATTTACTGTTTGACTGACAGAGATTTTATGAGCACGGCGGTGAGATGCAAGTTGCACAAGATGCACCACTAAAGCCATCTATGGACGTCTTTGCTGTTGGGTGAGCTTTTGGAGGATTTTACCTTTGATGTTTTGCTGATGATGACAGGATATGATGAGATATAACGCCAAATGTATTATTGCTATGATCAAATTTGATTGCCTATCATTATTGTTTTCTGTATGGAATGACAGTAATAGAGTTTGTTGTCCTGTTTGTTACTATTGGTTAATTCCATCACCAACACAAATGGCTGCCATTGTGAGCTATGACCTCCTTTGGCATCATTCCACTTCTGCCAACATTGGTTCCACTGCCGTTTTTTCATTTGTGTCACGTATCAATTCACTTTAGTCCTCTCTTAGAATCTCATAAAATGATGCCTAGTCAAGTCATTGTGTTCAGCTGAATCGATTATGTTGAAAATGATTACAGTATCACAGTTTCTCCTTGTTGTCTTCTTTTTGTCGGTTCTTCTCATCTTTGATTAACATTATTTTTATGCTATCAACTTTCTCATCCAACAGCTTTTTTGAATATGTCTGGTTTGTAAGTTATAATTGGTTGGATTTATGTTGCTTTAGGTGCGTGATTGCGGAGCTTTTCCTTGAGGGTCAGCCACTCTTTGAACTCTCACAGCTTCTTGCTTATCGACGAGGTCAATATGATCCTACGCAACTTCTTGAGAAGGTTAGTCTTTCATGGTATTGTGCTTTTCTCCCTGGCTTAGCCTTAAGTTCTTCAGTCTCCTTTTTCTTTTTATAGTAACTGTCCCAAAGCACCCTATAATGATTATTATTTTGTTTGCTTTGTGCTGGGAACAATTACTGCAAATGAAAAATTCCCCCTGGCAGTTTTTCAACAATTTTCTTCACTCTGTGTATGTAGTTTTCTTATTGTCAGAATTTTTTTGTTTGGTCTTTTGAGGGCAGATCCCAGATTCAGGAATCCGCAAGATGATTCTTCATATGATTCAGTTGGACCCTGAGTTGCGTTTTTCTGCTGAAAACTACCTTCAGAGCTATGCAAGCGTTGTGTTTCCAAGCTACTTCTCACCGTTTCTTCATAATTTCTATTCCTGCTTGAATCCACTTGATTCTGATACAAGGGTAAGGAGATTTTATAGTTTAACCTGTCAAGTGCAGCAATCTGTTGACACACGTACCAGCATTTAACACTTCCCCTTTATGCTGCAGGTTGTGATGTGCCAGACAGTATTCCAAGAGATACATAAACAAATGACGAGTAATAGGTCAAATAACGAGAAAGGTGTTGGATTGGGCACACGATCAACTACCATGGGTGGCCTATCAATGCAACAGATGGATACAAACCAGAACGTTGATTTTGTAAATGATTCATTGAGCAAAAAAGATTTACTAGAGAAGGATTCAGTTGAAGATCGACTTGAACTTCTTGGTGATATCAGTAATCTACTTAGGGATGTGAAAAAAAGTAATCGGTATTCTGGTGTGAAGCCAATGCTGGAAGATGTAGCCACGTCTGCATACTCTCAACATCACAAAAAATGTGGCATGCAGTCTCCTGGCGAGCTACTGCAAACTATCTCGAATGTATTTAATAGAAATCACCATCCCTTCCTGAAAAAGATTACAATGAATGATTTAAAAACCTTAATGTCTGATTATGACAATCAGTCAGACACTTTTGGAATGCCTTCCTTACCATTACCTCAGGATAGTGTAAGCTGTGAAGGAATGGTTTTGATTGCCTCTCTTCTGTGTTCTTGTATACGCAATGTCAAGTTGCCTCATTTGAGGAGGGGAGCGGTACTGTTACTTAAGTCTTGCGCACTATATATTGATGATGAAGACCGACTGCAGCGAGTGCTTCCATTTGTTGTTGCAATGCTCTCTGATCCAGCAGCAATTGTGCGGTGTGCTGCCTTGGAGACTCTGTGTGACATTCTGCCTTTAGTCCGAGATTTCCCTCCTAGTGATGCTAAAATTTTTCCTGAGTATATTCTTCCAATGCTTTCCATGCTTCCTGATGATCCAGAGGAAAGTGTGAGGATATGTTATGCCAACAATATATCTAAGCTGGCGCTAACGGCTTACGCGTTTTTAATTCATTCAATCAGCTTGAGTGAGGCCGGTGTTCTTAACGAATCCAATTCCTCCAACAAATCCCCATTTACTGAGGCATCTGGACGGTTGAAGAATCTGAACAGTGATGCGCAGCTTGCACAGTTGAGGAAATCCATAGCTGAGGTTATTCAGGAACTTGTAATGGGCCCAAAGCAAACTCCAAATATCAGGAGAGCACTCCTGCAGGATATTGGCAATTTATGTTGGTTCTTTGGCCAGAGACAGAGTAATGACATTTTGTTGCCCATCCTCCCTGCTTTTCTAAATGATCGAGACGAGCAGCTAAGAGCTGTATTTTATGGGCAGATTGTTTATGTCTGCTTCTTTGTGGGCCAAAGAAGTGTGGAGGAATATCTTCTACCATACATTGAGCAGGCTCTAAGTGACGCATCAGAGGCTGCAATTGTGAATGCATTGGATTGCTTGGCCATTCTGTGCAAGAGTGGTTACCTTCGGAAGAGGGTACTGCTTGAAATGATAGAGCGTGCTTTTCCGTTGCTGTGTTATCCCAGCCAATGGGTAAGAAGGTCAGCTGTCACCTTTATTGCAGCTAGCAGTGAGAGTTTAGGTGCTGTAGATTCTTATGTTTTCCTGGTCCCAGTTATACGTCCTTTCCTTCGCAGACAGCCAGCATCTCTAGCTTCTGAAAGGGCTCTTTTTGCCTGCCTAAAGCCTCCAGTCTCAAGACAGAGATTTTATGAAATCTTAGAAAATGCCAGGAGTTCAGACATGTTAGAGAGGCAGAGAAAAATATGGTACAATTCATCAGCACAGCCCAAACTATGGGATACTGTAGACTCATACAAGCGAGGAGCTGAAGAATTGAGTCCAATGAAGGGATGGTCTGACAAGAGATACGATGTTCAGGGTCATAGACCTGGTGTGAATGGAATTGAACTGCTGGATCAGGCCGAAAGTGATGATGGTGATGCTAAAATGAGTTCTACGTCCAGCTTTCTGCCTAATGCTTCTGGCACCGCTGCTGGTCATGATTCTCTATCTGTGGAAAAATTACAGTTCTCTAGCTTTATGTCTCCTCAGGTTGGTGGTTTGAACAGCTTTATTGGTGAAAAATCCTCCGAAGGCATACCTTTGTATTACTTCAAGAAAGATAGACGAGCAGTAGCAATAGCTCCAGCAGCCTCTGATTCCTCATTGCAGTTAAATACATTTGGATTTGGTTCATCCTCCATGCCTTGGATTGACCCAGCAAATAAATCATTAGGCTTGGCTAGTTCAGTTCCAGCACCTAAGCTTGTCTCAGGCTCATTCAGCATTAGCAACAGTTCTAAACAGTTTCACAGAGTGGTGCACGAAGCAGAAGGCCGGGGAAGCGATCAAACAGCATATGTTAACAGCAAGTTTCAAGAGTTGAGTATATCTAGTACAGCGAAAGGGAGTTCAATTACCACGGAAGATGCCCCGTCTCTGACTGATGTGACTGGAATGGCTTCTTTCACTCGAGGTGCGTTGGTTCCAGATTCAGGGTGGAGGCCTCGTGGGGTATTGGTTGCACACCTTCAGGAGCATCGTGCCGCTGTAAATGAAATTGCTATTTCAACGGATCAAAGTTTCTTTGTGAGTGCTTCTGACGATTCTACTGTTAAGGTGTGGGATTCCAGAAAGTTGGAGAAAGACATTTCATTCAGGTCAAGGCTAACTTATTCCCTGGAGGGAAGCAGAGCGCTATGCATCACAATGCTGCAAGGCTCTGCTCAAGTCATCGTCGGAGCTTGCGATGGCATGATACATATGTTCTCTGTGGACTATATCTCCAGAGGTCTTGACAATGTTGTCGAGAAATATAAAGGTGTTGCTGATGTGAAAAGAAAGAGTGTTGGGGAAGGTGCCATACTCAGCCTCTTAAACTATTCAGCTGATAGCGATTCCAGGCAGATGATTATGTATAGCACCCAAAATCGTGGGATCCATCTGTGGGATATAAGAACAAATTCAAACGCGTTGAATTTGAAAGTAAGTCCTGAGGAAGGTTATGTGTCTTCTCTGGTAGCAGGCCCTTGTGGGAATTGGTTCGTTTCTGGGTCCTCAAGGGGAATCCTTACTCTTTGGGATCTGAGGTTCTGTCTACCTGTCAACTCATTTCAGTATTCTACTGTTTGTCCTATCGAGCAAATGTGTCTTTTTCTTCCGCCTTCGAACATGACTATATCCACTGCAGCAAGGCCGCTTGTTTATGTTGCAGCAGGTTGTAATGAAGTTTCTCTTTGGAATGCAGAAAACGGCAGCTGCCACCAGGTATGTGTCTTTTGTTTGTGGTTACTTTCAGAAAACATTTATTTTGGAAAGTTAATTCACATAATCCAACAAAAAAATGGAAAAATAAGATAGCCTTGAAAACCCTGCAACCAAGAGCCCACGGGGCCAAACCAAGAGCACAAAAAACACAGCCGCAACAGGAAACACAATAAAAAACCACTGCATAAATTTCTGGAATTGTATAAAATTGGGGGCGTGTTTGGTATCCGGTAGGTAGATAGGAGGAAATTTTACAATACCGCTTTCAAATTCTATGAAAGGGTGTAGGGCCATCTGAGGTGATCCGGAAATTGTTCAATGATGACTGGGTACAACCGTACAAACGAGGAAAGGCTGAAGAGGTAATTGTTGAAAGCATAGGAATAGTGCAAGGTTCGGTTCTTTATGAATTGATGGCATATAGCGGTAAGTGAGATTGATGTAGACAAGGAGATAGAGAGAGGAGAGAGGGAAAACACATAAGTGCCACAGCCCTAATTTCATACAATTCTTTGTGGAAACTTTATATCCATCTCAAAGCCAATTGGCAATGAGTGGAGACGTCCCAAATGTTATGAAGTGATCACCCATTCCACTCCCAAGCAATGTGGGGCTTCATTTCCTTAACACCCATATTTTAATTGATCAAAGTCTGATACAACCTTAATCATCTTATTTATAGACTTACAAAAAAATAAATAAGAGATAAACTCAACCTAGCAACAAACTGATAAAATCCCATCTCTATCTTCAAGCTAAACAAATCCTATCCTAAACTAAGTAACTTAAATAAATTAAATAACTTAACTACCAAGCACAATTATTGGACCAAAAAGATTTATTCCCACGTGACTTGACACGCGGCTTCCAGAGAGGACTCTTCCGCTCCAACCAATCAAGGGCTGCGCCAGCAGAGTTAGTGTTCAATGTTTCGGACTCCAACAGAATTGATGAGGAATTGTGCTGGATTTATGAGTTTGAAAGTTAAAGAATGTTGTAGTTTATTCAAAAGATATCCAAAGGACCCCTTGAATACATAATAGATGTGACCAGTTGATAAATTCAAAACTTTGCAAGTACTTCCCAGCTGGTGAGGAGGATGAGCTGTTTGTAAGTAATGAGAATATGAGATAGTCTCATCTTGGGAGTCCAATATAAGGAGTGATGAATTTGCCTTTGTTTTCACGAATGTTGCTTATTTTATCAGTTTGCTGCTGGTGATTTCATTCTTTGATTGGTTTCTATGGTTTGCAGGTATTGAGGGTGGTAAGTAACGATAGTGATGCTGATTTGTCTGATCTTCCTTCAGCCCTGACCAGATCACCCAGTAAGGCAAATATGAAATCTGACCTAAGACGAAACGTCAATCCAAAGTACAGAGTTGATGAACTGAATGAACCTTCGACCCGACTTCCTGGTATCCGTTCGTTGCTCCCCTTACCTGGAGGAGATTTGTTAACTGGTGGTACAGACTTGAAGATACGTCGCTGGGACCATTGCAGGTTTTAGACATTCTCCCAGTTTTATTCCTGTGATTGTCCTGTGATTTTTCCTGTCTGATTGACCTTGGGCTTCTATATTGCAGCCCTGACAGGAGTTATTGTGTTTGTGGGCCATCTATAAAGGGTGTTGGAAGTGATGATTTCTATGAATCAAAGTCTAGCTTTGGAGTACAAGTTGTGCAAGTATGTTGGTTTATTGATGCAGGAAATCGTTTTTCTAATTACTGTTCTTTGTACTCTTGGTGTGTGGTGAAATATCCCCTTCTTGGAAGATTAAAGTAGGATGACTGACAGTTCAAACATTAGAACTAACTGTCGGAATTGCACTGGTTCCACCCGAGCTGGAGTTACGGAAATTTTTAGATTTTGTAACATTTTAATGGATACTTGGGCAAAAATAGTTCAACTCCTGTTTCCATGTCTTAACCATATAATTCATATCCGCAACTTTTTTTGATAGCATGTCTGGTGCCTATGTGTTTGCAATCAACCGGTTGATGCATTAGTCTGTCCACCTTAACTAACTCAGAGGAAAGTTGCTTAACTCAGAGATTCGTCTGATGGAAAATATATGTATATGTAATGTTCGGAAATCTGAAACAGGTCGAGTCCTTTCTGGATCTTTGCTCCCCGATTTTTCTTGATAATGACTAATTTCCATAAAGGTTTTTTCTTTGGTAAACCCATTGATGGATTTATTTTCCTACTGCATTTAAGAAGTAATCCTTCTCCTTAGATAGTCCCTCAACTCTTTTATTTTTAGTGGTTTTCTGTTACGGCTTAAACAGGGACCTTCTTACCTCTTCCCATTTGACTGACTTTTTAATTTGGTACTGTATTTGATGTTGGGATTTGTACTAAAACTTTGGTGTTCCTCTCTGGCAAACAGGAAACAAAGAGACGACCTCTAGCTACAAAGTTGACTGCAAAGGCAGTTATTTCAGCTGCTGCAACTGATTCTGCAGGTTGTCATCGTGACTCTATTCTCTCTTTGGCTTCTGTCAAGGTGAACCAGCGACTTCTGATATCAAGCGGTAGAGATGGGGCGATCAAGGTTTGGAAGTAAAGGACCCTAGTTTTTCAGTGGGTTATTGTACATAGTAGTAAAAATGCTAGTTAAAACTGTACATTATATGCTATGAATTGCGTTAAGTTCCATTTGGATCATCTCTCTTATTTTGAATCCTTCCCCAGTTTATAATACAACCCTTGCTTAACTTAAACACGTGCGCATGTTCGGACGAAGACAGATTAATGATTCCTGTAGTTTGGATAATGGATATCAAGAATTAGTCTGTAAGTTGCAAATTTCAAATGCAGTAACACCCCTTGGTAATACGTATTGAATAAAAGTAATTTGTTTGACCAAGGGCCTATTAATATTCTGGAGTAAAAGTTGGTAGAAAAGCTACAGAACCAGAATTTGCAAACAATGTTGGAAATCTGAGTATTTCTTCCTTAACTTGAAATGCATGAACAATGGTTGGTACACGGTCATGCTCATGTCAATTTACCATTGAGTACTAGCGATACATGCGTGACAGCTCTAGAGACTCTCCAAACTTCATGTTGAACGAGACGCCACGACTCTGCTGTGTTAAGACTTGTAGCCTTTTCAATTGCATCATCAACCCCAGGGAAGGACTTAGATCCATAATCATTGTGTTTTGAAGGCGCATAAATCTGGGAAAGGCAGAGTTAGTTAAATTTGTTGCATTTGCACATCAACTACAGTTTATAGTGGCAGAATCTCCTTGCTATGTATTGCTCTCTTTTTTAAGGAATGGAACCAGCTGGAGACAAAAGAGTACTATTATCAATAAGGCTATTTCACGTTTTGAAAGGGAAAAACATACCATATGTTTTGACCATGGCCTTCCTGAAAGTCCGTCTCGATCTATGAATGCTCGCTCTGCCATCATTAATCTATCATTCCACTCTCTCACCTTCTGAGGGTCCTTTTTCCAAATCGATTCCCAACCTTTATTTTCTTCCAATGCCTGTGAAACTGAATTTAACTTTCATGTTGAAAGAGTATGTGTGTGAGGAGATCTTGGTCAAGAGAAACACAAGGAGTACCTTTTGGTGGCTGCCCTTTTGAGCTTCTCTATAGAGTTGAACAGAGGAACAAGGTTTATGCCCTCACTTGATACCTGCTCTTTTAACTCTTCTGCACTTTTCTGTTTACGGGAGTTAGATGCATTTGATTTATTCACTACTGAACCCTATGTATGATGTTCATGATGTGAGCTTAATGATTGTTATCAGAGTTTCAAGACATACCTGGAGCTCATGTGAATAGGAAAGATAATTAAAAGGCAAAAGTTCCTCATCTGCGAGTTTTAGAGCTACTAAACCCCAAACACTTGCCGCTGTTTTATGATGACAATTAAGCTTATCACAAAAAGTGAAATGGAAGTTGATTTTACCATTGTATAGAACTCCAACATCACAGAATTTTAATCGAAAGGGCATTTAATTATTGAAAGATATATTTGTTTTGGGTCCTTCTGTAATTATTTTGGTAGAACATGCATGATGAGAAGTGAGAACCTTTGTTATTTTCTTTGTAACTAGTCTTGTGCATCATTGAATGCCTTGAACATTGCATCTCTTAGCCTAAGAAGCATAGATACGGACATGAATGCAGGAAACGGACACGACACGACACAACACAGATACGCGGACAAGTGATTTTTCCAAAAACTAGGACACTAACACGTTGCGGGATGCAAAAATACATAAAGAAATACATCATCTATATATCTATATACATATACATCAGGATATGTATGACATATTTCATATTGTGGACAGCAGATTGTGTTCAGTTGAGAACATCAGGTTGTGTTTTCTTCATAGCATAGATTATAAATTTCATATTTCCTAATTTTATCTAGAATATTTCTTATTCTTAATATAAAATATTACACTTCTCTTCCTCAAGTAATTTAATATTAGTTTTTAATTGGTTAACCAAACCAAACTGAGCCTTGTTTCCCAATCAATTAGGGTCGGCTGTAAGAATTTTGTTTTTCAATTGAGCTTTGTTTAGGCCTACCTGTTCACCTAGATTTAGTAAGCCCACATTACAAATATTACATATTAGTTTTTGATTTGGTTCACATTTCAAATATTACATATTTTACCCAGTTTAAAGTTTAAAAATTATGTTACGACCCAAATTGTGTCCCCACGCGTAGCGGGTACGTGTCGGAGTGCGTCCAAAACGTGTCCGACTAAGGAAAAAACAATGATATACTTGGAATTTCACGTGTCTGTGCCCGACACGTTGCATCTGTGATACAGATATGAAATGCCCGGAGAAGTGTCCGTACTTCTTAGCTCTTAGCTTATGATGGATTCTTTAACTCCACAAATGATAATGAAATAGGGCTCGAGGCTATCGCTTCACATACAGGGATTATGAGGCTTTTAATTTAGAACAAACCTGCTACATGCCTATGAAACATAGGGTCACCAAATTTCTTCATCCAGGTGAAGTCATCATACATTGAGTGGTAGACCGGATAACCTGCAATAGATAGTTTTGTGAAGAATTCCTTGAACATTCTTTAACATCAGTCACATTTTCTAGTTACAGTATTTGGAGATCTAGTGCCAACATTTCTTTTCTTCTTGTTTTTATTGTTTAATAAAAAATGTGATTTCTAGAAAAGCGCAAAAAGTCAAAAACCTGTTCACACGATGTACACACCAAAAGGAAAAAGGGTAAGCAAAAGTAAGCTTGCTTATGCTCAATCAAAGACAAGGAAGACTCACTTCTTCTTCAGCCAAAAAAAGCAAACAATGTAGCATCAAGACAATTTTAGCCTATGGATTGTCCTCTTTATATGGTCAAACTTAACAAGGAATAAATTATATACAATTGGGAGTGGTATCCTAGTTGGTAAAGGCACGCCTAAGCTTGCACCTAGGCTTGAGGCCCATCCAGGTGCAGGGTTGGGGTGCGTCAATGGAGAAGAGGCTCAACGTAGGCTCCTGCATGCACAAAGGGCAAGCTCCTTTTTCATTTCACAGTGAAAATTAAAGAAGATGGTCAAAGTAAGAACCCTTAAGGGCCTAAGCTCGGTCGACGCCTATGGGTATTTGATAGCCTTATCTAGAGCCAAAATACTCTGCACGATCAATCCACGTACCAAACTCGATCGAGCCCTCTGGATTGCCCATTTCTGACTGTCGATTGAACAAGGTATATCTTCTTCTTCTTCTTGTGTCCTAAATTGTTTTTGAACTGTTTTGTCACACGGTAAGTGAATTCGGTAGGATGGGTTGCAAACTTTCAAGTTGCATCCTGTAGTTGTTTTTCCAATCATGGCAATGCATGGGTGGAATATAGATATTCTATTGCTCTCCTCTTATTACTTTGTACTTCTTTCTAAAAGAATGTACTCTGTCTCTTTTTTTTGGCATGGCAAAAGAGAATTTTATTACCAAACCAAACCGAGCCTTATGTCCCAATCACTTGGGGTCGGCTACATGAATCCGTTTCCTACATTGAGCTCTGTCAAGGGCCACTTGTTCACACAGACCTAATATACTCGTATCTTTGCAAAAGAGAATTTTATTAATCTTTGAAATTGTTACAAAGACTAAAGGGAACAAGGATTTGATGGCATCATATCCTTAACTATGCTGAGAACAATCATGTGCCATTCCGAGACCCAATCCGAGATTGGCAAGATGCCAACCAAGGAAACTTCCATTGGGTCAAGCCCACACACACACCTAATGGGGCAAGCTCAAAACATCTATTGGGTCAAGCCCAAACCTAAAAAAACCCTAAATAGCAGCTACTCAAACCGGCGCCCCGCACCCAAAACCAGCAGCCTCAACCCGACAACCACAACCGCAACCGCACCATAGTCATAGTCACCAACAGATCCTCCAACTGGAGCCACCACCGGACCACCACTCAGTACCAAAACCTACCTGAGAAGACTTGAGGAAGAGCTGATCGGAAGGGGAGGGGGGGGAGTTCTCTGCGCCCCCCCACCCAAAATGAAAAACCCTATCTGCTAGTTGTAGAGAGAGAAAGGTTAGATAGAAGGGAGAGGAAAAATTAGCTTTTCTAAATTTAGTCTCAGTCGTGAATGTTGAATGAACATCGTTAGTCATATTTGTTCTAGCTGCCTGTCCGTGGTGTTCTGATAATTATGCTAGATAAATTCGGCATGGTAATTGGAACCAGGCTAGAAACACAGGCATTGGGGACTTGTTTCATAGTTAATGTCCTTTATGTTGTTAATTGCTTTTTCTTTGACAAGACATGTTTAATTGTTATCTACTGTCGATATAAGATAGTATTATGGTGGTTGAGGTCTTTACCATGCAACTCAATGCATATAATGATTTTAGGGATTGCTTTAAAGTCTTATATCAATTCAGGTTGTCGGAGCTTGCGAGAATGCATTCCTAGTTAGTCTAAATCTCTAGGATTTTGGTTCTTTTGAAGTATTTGCATATTGTGGTCATTCCCATCCTTCTAAGTTTCTCATAAGTCATATCAGCTTAGTTGGAACGATAGCAGTTGATGCCTTGTTCTGTTTTCTTACTCTTGATAGGTGTCCTTTTAGTAATTATACTTACCATTTGAAATCCAAGTTGTTTTTCTAATTCTATTTACTTTCAAGTGAAAGGAGGTGTCAAAGGGTATACTCTTCTCTATTTCACCATCTCATCAATGGGAGTTTGATTTCATGCACTAGTGAGCAGCTTTACCTGTTCTCTTTTCTTGTTTGACTTGACACGAAAATTATACTTCTTATTCTTCGCCGAACAAATACGGAAAACTGACATAAACACAATATATGCGCCTGCTCTCCTTGACAAAGCGATGGTAATTTTGATAACTGAAATGTTTTTATTACCTTTGCCGAAAGACATATCAACTGAAGGAACACCAATATGTTGTACAAAAGCTGCATAATCTGATCCTCCACCTCCTAACCTTCCAATCTTCATATACACATGTATATTTAGTTTGCGAAAAGTTGAACTAATTTATTGTGAGTTTATTCCACCTATGTTTAATTTTCAAAATGCTTACCATGGGCTCATTGCTTTTGCTGGAGCCAACCCAAGCTTCATAGATTGTCTGTGATGAGTTATCTGGGTCCTGAACCTGCAAAGATAATTACAAATTCACAGCTATGTCAGAAGATTAAATAACTAGCAGGAAGAACAATGGAAGCAATGGCTACGAATAGTTATATCACTCATATGGGTACTTTCTGGAATTAATATGTTTGAAAATGTTTCTTTTGCTGTTGGATGTTGCTAAGTTCAATTATTACTTATGATTATGGTTTTGGTGTTACTAGTAATTCTCTGGGGCTGCCTGTTGAGTGGCTTGTTTAAGTAGTTCATCAAGCTGTGGAGTTGCGGAGGCATGGAAACCTGCTGCTTGTACTGCAATATCAACATTCAAGTAAGCAACAACCCTTGAAGCTATCATTTCCCTGTTCTCTTCAACCCATTCTGTTGATCCTATCTGGAAATGGCAGGTGTTCTTTACTTAGTCAAAACTTGTGATTGGATGTTTGTGTGTGTGTGTGTGTGTGTGTGTGTGTGAGAGAGAGAGAGAGAGACCAGGCCATACTCCTCGGCGTCCCAATTGCAAAAGACTATTGTACGTCGAGGTTTCCACCCCCTTTTCTGCAGCTTACCGAGCCTTTGTGCAACCTTCATTCCCAGTGAAAACGTGGTAAAGAGATGGGAATTTTTCTTGATAGAAGAGAACTGTGAAGAGAATTCATTGGAGCCTAATTACCTCAAGCATGGCTGCAGTGCCACTGTTGGGATCAACAGCTCCAAATGTCCATGCATCCCGATGATTACCCAGGATGACAAATCTAGATACAGTAGTCATTCCAAATACTGAAGGTTAGTTCCTTATGGTACTTAATCATGATTCATATTGATGAATTCATGATTTCTTACTAATCCTCCAGCTTTTCCCCGTGGTACGATGCATATTGAACCTAAGTGATGTTATCAAATCACAGTGGCAACTACCATGAACACTAGAATAGCTTTACTGCTACTCAAAAGGTTTTGACATACCGGTCCGGTTCTTCTGCTCCTTCGATAATGCCAATAACATTTTCGAGCAATGGGTGGTGTCCCAGTAGGGAGCCCTGTACGCAGCCAATGTTCGATCCCTCGCCCACCCTCCCAGAATTGAGAAATGCTATAGTCCATCAACACTTAAAGTGTCCGTGATGAAATTTTTTCTTGAAAGTGTTTATGAACACATATCAAACGGTCTAGATTTACTTGAGTGGACCCTATCAAACCTGTACAGAATTTTCATCATAAAAAAAAAAAACCCGTAACCAAGGGAAAAAAAAAATCTCAAAATTGATTCCCAAATTTGGCTAGAATCTCAACGACCTCTCTGATTTGCGAGATCAACGGCTTCGAGAGGTGGGACAGGCCCCTGTTCGGATTGGGTTCGGACAGGGGATCTAGACTCAGTCTGACCGAGTATCCCCTGTTTGAGTCCAATCTGGACAGGGGCCTGTTCCACTCCTCGGAGCAGTTGATCTTGCAAATCAATGGCTTCTTGCAAATCAATGGCTGAGACGTGTCGAACACATTTTGCTCCAAAATGACGTCGTTTTGGCTCAATACATCTCAGTCTTTGATTTGCGAGATCAACTGTTCCGAGGGGTGGGACAGGCCCTTGTCCGGATTGGGCTCGGACAGGGGATCTGGACTCAGTCTGACCGAGTCTAATCTGACAGGAGCCTGTCCCACTCCTCGGAACCGTTGATCTCGCAAATCAGTGGCTGAAATGTGCCGAACACATTTTGATCCAAAGCAACGTCGTTTTGGCTCAATACATCTCAATGTTTGATTTGCGAGATCAAAGGCTCCGAGGGGTGGGATAGGCCCCTGTCCGAATTGGGCTCGAACAGAGAATCTGGACTTAGTCTGACTGAGTATACCTTGTCTGAGTCCAATCTGAATAGGGGCTTGTCTCACTCCTCGGAGCCGTTGACCTCGCAAATCAACGGCTGAGATGTGCCGAACACATTTTGATTCGAAACAACGTCATTTTGGCTCAATACATCTCAGTCTTTGATTTACGAGATCAACGGCTCGGAGGGATGCGACAAGGCCTGTCCGGATTGGGTCGGACAGGGGATCTGTACTCCTCTAGTCTCTATAGATCCAAAAAGGCTAAAACCAAAAGCATGTACGCTAAGTCCACACGCAACACCCAAACACCACGACGGCGACGCCCTTAATTCCTCCGCCTCCGCTTATTCGCCGCCCTCTCTCGCCAAAAACCTAAACCTCAATTCATCACCAAACCACATGGCACAATCACACACACACACACATCTACATACACACACACACACAGAGATAGATAGATAGGGATAGAACGAGGTATATATCGATATAGATATTTATATATAGAGAGAGTATGGGGAACAAGATCGCACGGACGACGCAGGCGTCGGCGACGGAGTACTACCTGCACGACCTGCCGTCGTTCTACAACCTGGTGATGAAGGAGGTGTTGGGGAGCTAGCGGTTCCTGAAATCGATACAGTGCAAGCACGACGAAGGCCTGGTCCTCGTCAAGGTCTATTTCAAGCGGGGGGACTCCATCGACCTCCGCGACTACGAGCGCCGCCTCGCCCAGATACGCGACATCTTCCGCCGCCTTGATCACCCCCATTGCTGGCCCTTTCAGGTCCCACTTATTGTTATTATGATTATTGTTATCTTTTCTTGCCGAATTTGTCTCGTTTAAAAGCCCTAATTGAGCTGTCTTCGTTTGGTTCCTGAGAAAAGGAGGGAATTTTGGGGTTTAAGTAGTTTGGGTGGTAAAGTTGAAATTTTTGAGTTTGATCAGCTTGAAACACAGTTTAGAAAGATGAAACAAGAATAATATTTGTCTTCAAGAAAGAAAGTCTAGGAACATTAGAAATTCCTGAATTTGTCTCGTTCAAATCCCTTATCGACCTCCGCGATGCCAGCTCGCCCAAATCCGCGATATCTTCCGCCGCCTCGACCATCCCATTGCTGGCCCTTTCGAGTCCCATTATTTCCCCCCCGAATTTGTATCGTTCAAAGCTCTAATTGAGCTGTCTTTGTTTTTTTTGTTGTTGGATAACTCAGGGTGTACGGGTCAGTTGATACGGGACTTTGCTCCGGCTTTAATTGGGCTCCAGCTGGTGGACGGTGGGATTGGGTAGTGAAATTGAGATTTTTGAGTTTGATCAACTTAAAACTACTATTTTGAATGATCAAACAAGAATTATTTATGTCTTCTTTTTTAAAAGCATTTGTCTCAGTTAAAGCCCTACTTGAGCTGTCTTTGTTTTGGTGATTTTTTATATCTCAGGCTGTCCGGGTCAGTTGATACAGAACTTTGCTTTGGCTTTAATTTAATTGGGCTCCCGCCGGTAGACAGTGGGGTTGGGTACAAGTAGGGAAAAAGGGGGATTGCGGGGTTTAAGTTGTTTGGGTAGTAAAATTGAGATTTTTGAGTTTGATCAGCTTAAAACTGCTGTTTTGAGTGATCAAACAAGAATTATGTATGTCCTCTTGCAAAAAAGTATAGGAATTTGTCTTGTTCAAAGCACTAATTGAACTATATTTGTTTGGTTGCTGAGAAAAAGTTGAGAAAATGAGGGAATTGCGGGGTTTAAGTACTTTGGGTGGTAAAGTTGAAAATTTTGAGTTTGATCAGCTTAACACACTGTTGAGAATGACCAAACAAGAATAATGTCTGCTTCAAAATACCTAATTGAGTTGTCTTTGTTTTTGGTTGCTGAGAAAATTGGGGAAAAGTAGGGAATTGCGGTTTTTGATTAGTTCGGGTTCAAAAATTAGGAATTTTTCTTTGATCAGCTCAACTGTACTGTTTAGTTGGGTTTAAGTAGTTTGGATTGTAAAATTGGGATTTTTGAGTCTGATCGAATGATCAACCAAGAATTATGTATGTCTTCTCGCTAGAAAGTATAGGAAAATCACATGCTCCACAAATCCATTGCTGGCACTTCTAGGTCCCACGCTTTTTTTCCAAATTTGTCTCAAAGCCCCATTATGTTGATAATTTTTCCGAATTTTTCCCGAATTTGTCTCACTCAAATCCATTCCCAAATTTTTCCATTTCTTTTTTGGTTGCTGAGCAAAGTTTGGAAAGTGAGGGAACTGCGGTTTTTTAGTAGTTTGAATGATCAAACAAGAATAATATCTGTCTTTGTTTGATTGCTCTTGAAACTTTGAAAAATGATGGAATTGCGGGGTTTAAGTAGTTTGGGTAGTAAAGTTGAAATTTTTTAGTTTGATCAGCTTGAAACTGCTGTTTTGAATGATCGAACAAGAATAATGGCAGTCTTCTAGCAAATAAAGTTGGGAAAATCAAATATTCATAATTCATCGACCTCAAATCCCTTATAAGCTATAGATTTTTTGCTTGGTTGCTGGGTAAAACTTAAGAAAAGGAGGGAATTGTTGCGTTTCAGTAGTTTGGATGGTAAAATTGAATTTTTGTTGATTAAAAATGATGGAATTGCGGGGTTTTAGTAGTTTGGGTAGTAAAGTTGAAATTTTTTAGTTTGATCAGCTTGAAACTGCTGTTTTGAATGATCAAACAAGAATAATGGCAGTCTTCTAGCAAATAAAGTTGGGAAAATAAAATATTCATAATTCATCGACCTCAAATCCCTTATAAGCTATAGATTTTTTGTTCGGTTGCTGAGTAAAACTTAAGAAAAGGAGGGAATTGTTACATTTCAGTAGTTTGGACGGTAAAATTGAATTTTTGAGTTTGATTAGCTTAAAACTATTGTTTTCAATGATAGTTCCTAAGACGATTCCCATTCAAGTATCTTCGCCTTTCCATTTCTTTATTAAAGTATAGTACTTATGGCACAAGTCAGTCTGCAAAGAAAGGTTGGGAAAATCAAATATTTCACGAATTCATCTTTCTCAAATCCCTTTTAAGCTAGCTTTTTGTTTGGTTGCTGAGAAAAACTTGGAAAAGGAGGGAATTGCGGGGGATAAGTAGTTTGGGTGGTACAATTAGAATTTTTGAGTTTGATGACTTTAAAACTACACTATTTTGAATGATTAAAGCAAAGAAAGTCTAAGAAAATCAAATATTCTACGGAGTCATCTCACTCAAATCCCTTTTAGGCTAGCATTTTGTTTGGTTGCTGAGAAAATCTTGGGAAAAGAATGGAATTGCAGGGTTTAAGTAGTTTGGCTAGTACAATTGCAAGTTTTAATTTTGATCAGTTTTGAATGATTGGCAGGAATAATGTCTGCCTTCTGGCTAGGAAAAGTATTGGAGAATTAGATGTTTCACTAATTTGTCTCACTCAAATCCCTTTTAAGCTAGCTTTTTGTTTGTTTGCTGAGAAAAACTTCCAAAAGGAAGGAATTGTTGGGTTTACAAATGTTTATACGTTGAAATTGTATTTTCATATTTTGTGTTTGATCAGCTTAAAACTATTGTTCGGAATGGTCGGCAAGAATAATGTCTATTTTGTACAAAGAAAGTCTCTGAAAATCAAAGTGATAAAAATGGTGTTTGCATGCTGTGAAACCTGGGAGGAGGGAATTCCGTATGTTTTTGGTTGACGAAATTGTTTAACAAGATTATTATGACTAGGAAGATGCTCGACGAATAGAGAAGGGGCACGCTAGTACCTATCTATAAGAATAAAGGGGATATTCAAAGCTGCAACAACTATAGAGGTATTAAATTGATGAATCACACGATGAAGTTGTGGGAGGGTGTTATTGAGCATCACCTGAGGATGGTGACTACGGTGTCAGAGAAACAGTTTGTGTTCATGCCTGGGAGATCAACCATGGAAGCTATCTACCTATTAAGGAAAATGGTAGAAAAATACAGAGCAAAGAAGAATGATCTCCATATGGTTTTCATAGACTTAGAAAAGGCTTATGATAGGGTGCCTAGAGACATCATATGGTGGGTTTTGGAGAGAAAAGGTGTGACCAAAGGGTATATCGAGGTGATTAGAGACATGTATGATGGTGCCGTCACTACCATTCGATCACCATTAGGGTAAACGAGTGAATTTCCAATCACTGTCGGATTGCATCAAGGGTCAGCCCTGAGCCCGTACCTCTTTACCTTAGTTATGGATGAATTGACTTGGACAATTTCAGGAGGATATCCCTTAGTGTATGATGTTTGCAGATGACATTGTCCTCGTAGATGAAACCGCTAGAGGTGTTAATACGAAACAAGAAATTTGGAGGGAAGCATTGGAGTCAAATGGTTTTCAAATAAGTAGGAGTAAAATTGAGTATATGGTGTGCAAGTTTAGTGGTACCAGCAGTGCGCTTGACGAAAGAGTGATGATCCAAGACCAGGAGATACCTAAGAGTGATCATTTTAGGTACTTAGGCTCAATTATTAGTAGTGATGGAGAGATTGCTGATGATGTGACCCATAGGATCCAAGTGGGGTGGCTCAAGTGGATGAGCGCTACTGGTGTACTTTGTGACAAGAGGGTGCTCACAAAATTGAAGGAAAAATTCTATGGAACTGCGATCAGACCAGCGATACTTTATGGAACAAAATGTTGGCCTATTAAAAAACAACAGGTGAACAAGATGAGTGTAGTGGAAATGAGAATGTTAAGGTGGATGTGTGGTAAGACTAGACGAGACATGATTAGAAATGAAACGGTTCATGAGATGATAGGTGTAGCACCTATAGAAGAGAAGTTGAGGGAGAATAGCCTAAGGTGGTTTGGGTATGTCTACCGTAGACCAGGAGATGCAGTAGTAAAGGGAGCGGATATGATAGCTTTGGGTAGCAATGCTATGGGGAGGGGTAGACCTAAATTGACACTAGATGCTGTGGTGCGTAAAGATTTGAGTATAGTAGGTTTGTGTGAACAAGTGGCCCTCGACAGAGCTCAATGGAGAAAAAGGATTCATGTAGCCGACCCCAAGTGATTGGAACATAAGGCTCGGATTGGTTTGGTTTGGTTTAGTGATATAACTTGATGTTGGAGTTTTTCCCACATCGATTAAATCGCCCTGAAAACAAGTATATGAGCCTGGGCGCCTCTCCCCTCATTGTCAATTGGTATTGATTATTGAGTTGGATGCTTTAACATGGTATCAGTCTAGAAAATAGATCATGTGTTCGAACCTCACCACCTACCTCATGAATAAAATTTATACATGTTCAGCCTGGTTATGAAGGACAGCTTGGCTACACGTGAGGGGGTGTGTTGAGACATAACTAATACAGTTTCCCCCCTCTCTACAAGCTTGAGCTTTTAGCTGAGTTGGTGGTTAAGAATCTAAGAGTCTGTTCCGCTTTCTTTTTAAACCTTCCTTTTCAAAAAGAAGGTAATTTCGAACTCACATATTATGAAAATGAAAAAATAATTTTTCAATTTTTTTGTGCATTGTTTAAAAGATCTCAATGGAGATCTATCGAACAAGATCCATATTGGTAGGAAAATTATTTGCGTAAACACATGATTTTTGAGTTTGAAATTACCTTCCTTTTCCTAAAGTTCCTTTTACTGTTCATCTGGAACGGAGCCTAATATGGTGTTAGAGCTAGGTCTTGGGTGGCTTTACCTCGCATGGTAGAGTCTCTGTCGCTCGAGTCAAATCTCCTGGTCTTCTCAATTCATACCTTCACGTGCATCCGGGCTGTACGTGAGGGGTAGTGTTAGACTTAAACCCACATTGCTCATATAAGCCACCCAAACTTGATTAATATATTCTAGAGGTCACTCCACCTATTGCCAATTGGTTTTAGGTTAGAACCCTCCAAGAAATTCTAACATGGTATCAACCCTTTGTTTGTGTCATGGTTGCACTTTATTTCGTTGTGATCCATACGTTCCGGATCTTTTGTTGACCTCTCTACGTGCGAGTCGGGGGTCGCACGTGCGGGGGAGTGTTGGAGTTTGTCTCACATTGGTTAATTATCACCCCGAAAACTAGTATATGAGCTTGGATGCCTCTCCCCTCATTGCCAATTGGTATTGAGTTGGATGCTTTAACATTTGCATAGCAAAGTTGATGTATCTGGTTCTATCATCTTTTTTCTTTATTGTGATTGTAAATGTACAATTTTGAGTCTGATCATCTTGGAACTGACTGTTATGAATGATGGACCAAAATTATGGTCGAAATTAGAATGTTAGTATTATTAAATATGATTCGGTCCAAGTTATGGTAATTTTTCTTGGTGTCAAAATGTGTTACAATCATTCAGTCACTACTTTTGGTGTTGTAGAAATTTTAATCTTTCAATGTTCTTACATGGTGAATATCACAGTTTTGGCTTGAAACCGATAAGGCTGCTTATCTGTTGAGGCAATACTTCTTGAACAATCTTCATGATAGATTGAGCACACGACCTTTTCTCAGTATCGTTGAAAAGAAATGGTTGGCTTTTCAGGTCTCTATCTCTCTCTCCCTCCCTCCCTTCATAATGTTTCAAGCTTTAGTTGGCTTATAAGACTTACCATTTTATTCTTCTGGTTCACTGCTACTGTATGCAGTTAAGCAGAGTCATGAGCATGGAGTTTGTCATGGTGAGCTCACTCTCAGTCCAATTCTACCATCACTATTCAGTTGTACTTGAGTTTTTGTGATATATCTGCATTAAATGTTCCAGGCGACATTAAGTGCGAGAATGTGCTTGTCACTTCATGGAATTGGCTTTACCTTGCTGACTTTGCATCCTTCAAACCCACCTATATTCCCCACGATGATCCCTCCGATTTCTCATTTTTCTTTGACACTGGAGGAAGAAGACGGTGTTATCTTGCTCCCGAGGTTGGTCTCTCTTTACTTATAGTATTTTATATTTTCAATATTTGCGATGGAATTGATAATATTTTGTAACCTCCAGTCACAAAGGTGTAAAAAATTGAGCTAATTTGATGACTTTCAGTAAGGACCTTATTTCAAAGGATTTTAAACCAAGCAACAAAAGATAAATTGTGGTGACTTTCTATGCTAATTTTTCTGTCTTAATTATGCAGTCATGAACATAATATGTAATAAAATTAAGTAGAAGCTACTTGAACTTTGCTAGTGAGGAGGTATAAGGGGCTTGTGTTATTAATAAGTGCATTGCTGCAAGTTTTATGGTAGTCATTGCAAAAGGTTTGGTTCATCGTTGGGGGGAACCTACGATAAGTCAGTAATATGAAACCACACACAACTGCATGGGCGTCAGGAGCTCTTGACTGGTTCACCATACCATAGTTTTCAAGGGCGAGAGGCGCACCGAGGCATAAACCCCTCTTGGGGCTTAGGTGATAGGCTCAGGGCCCTACAGTAGCAGGAGTAATGGATTATATTTCGAGGTGCAACCCCCTCTTGGGGCCTAGGCGGTTTGCATCCTTCAAACCCACATATATTTTGTAACTTCCAGTCGCACTTGTTTGAATTTAATGGATTATATTTCAAGTGAGAGTGTGGGGAGAATTAGATGTGACTTAATTAAACACAATTAAACATGATTGATCAATTTATTTGGTAGAGCTGACATTTCAAATTAGTAAAGCTGATGGAAATGTAACCCTAGGCTGTCATCGACACATCAATGATACTCTTGCGTTTTCGTGAACTTTTTTTTTGAAGTGTATTTTTCTGAACTTAAGGCACAACGTTCCTGTTAGAAAGTATTGCTTCTACTAATGTGCACATGCTTAACTAACAATCATCGACTTTTATTACTTATCAAAAAAAAAAAACCCGACTTTTATTCTACTCTAATATGATGATTATATCATTATATAGAAAGTTAATAACCGTTGGTTTCAAGTCAGGACTCCCTGATGAGAGCTTATGTCCGCACCCTGTTTCTACGCCGTTGGATCTAATCCAACGGCTGGGAAATAAAAAACCAATCTCACGGGATAAATAGGGGTTGGGTCGGGTAAAAATTGTCTCACGGGTCGTCCGGTTCCCACACGCGGGTCAAAACCACTTCTGTCCTCAACCCAATACAAACGGACAGAGCAGAGGGAGAAGAGGCGATCGCAGAAGAACGATAACGACGAACGATTGATCTCCCCGACGCACGACGACTAACGAACGGCATAGCAACACCAAGGTAGCTCCCCCTCTCTCTCTCGCTCTTTGTATCGAACTCGAGATCTTTCTCTCTCGATCAATTTCAGAGATTAGGGCTTTTCGGAATTTTTTTTCGAACCAAAATAAGGGGCTTTTTTTGAACGAATGTAGAACAAGATCGAATCTCTCGCTCTCTCTATCTCAATCTGGTTAGGGTTCGAGACCCGATAAGGGTTCGAGACCCGATAAGGGTTTTGCTAATTTTGAACGGAAAGTTAGGTTATTTGAGCAAAAGTTGCGGGGGTCTCCTAGCATTGTTGATTTTGCCGATTCCAATCATTATTGTGAACTTGGAATGAGCTCGCAATAGCCCAAACTGGACACTGGACTAGAATGAGTTCATAGTAGTATTTGTTCATTGTTGATTTCTTGGATTTTATTCTCTATCATATTTCGAACGGAAAAGGCCTCACTTGAAAGTCAGATTTTCATTATCCAAAACAAACTCAGATTTTCTGTTAATTGATTATTCTTTTGTGTGTGTGTGTGTGTGTGTGTTCTAAGTTCTTGGTTGTGTTAGCACCAGGAAGTTCATCACTGCCTGCTCTCTGTTTATAAGTTTACCTTGTCATATGACAGAAAACTTTTGCTCATGTTAGTTAGATTTTGAACTGAAAATGGAAATGGTTTTGGATTCATTTTTGAACTCAAATTTTGACTCCATATTGACAGGAGTTGTCCGAAGCTCGTCAATATATTCATGTATCTCTTCCTATTTTGAGTTTGTATGAAAGTCAGATTATCTTTAGTTAGATTTTGAACTGGAAATGGAAATAGAACTGGTTTTGTTCATTGGGATTGGCATGTATGAGCCTCCTTTTCCCCTTTAACTATGTTAATTCTTGAATGACCATTTTGTCACCTATTTTGTGCTTTGAAGATTTTTGATTTGTTGGATTCTGTAGCTTTTTTCTCCCACCTGGTAGAGATGCTATGGCAGAATAATTAGTTATGGTTTGATTCACAACAATTACCTTTCAAATAGAAGTTTACTGTTGAATTTTGCAGAATGTGCCCTATGTCTTTGTCCCTTCAAAGCAAGCCCTTTGACAAGCATTTGGAGTCACAAGACCAGTTACTTTGGTTTGGGGAGATAAATGACAAGAATCTGAAGTTTATCGATGAGAAGAAGTTGATGGACTCAAAGCTCAAAATGATGGCCAAAAGGAAAAAATAGTTTTATGTCACTTTGGTTTGGGATTTTGTGGCTATTGCGATTTCACTTTGTTTGTTTATTTGGAACATGTACTAAAGGAGGAGATATGAGCTAGTAAAGTACTGTTAAGTCTCAAAACTTGAAATCTGGTTTCATGATTTTTTGGCTATTCTCATTTTTTGCTATGAATGTTAACATAAGCTTGCAGCAGAGAAGAGAGAGGACTTGCTCCTAAGTTAGTTTTTTGCGAGTAAAGACTACAGAAAATACAATGGTCTGATGTAAGTTAGTTTTTTGCGAGTAAAGACTACAGAAAATACAATGGTCTGATGAAAAAATGGAGCCAAAAAATGGCTGCCCAATGAACACTAGCAGTAGCCTTAGGAAATGGGAAAAACAGGGGAAGAGAGATAGTGCTCTCTGGAACAGAAAAAATAGAGCCAAAACTTGCTGCTACTAACGTTTTTACAACTTCAAAATCCAGTTTTTGGAACAATGACACTGTCTATTGCCTTGGCCATTTCCTTTTTGGCCACCAGATACATACATACATACACATTAAAGGAAGGAAATTACTAAATCCAACATACAAACCACAATTAAATGCCAAACTTAAAGTACAAAATACAATTTAATGTCATTACACATTTCACACTAAAGAACCTACAAACCACAATCTCAATTCCAGTTATCTTTTTTCAAGAACCAAAACCCTTCAAAATTACAAGAGGCAAAGTGACAAGCATGCAGGAAACAAGTTCTGCCGTTCAAAAAAACAATGAAACTCGTCTTCTTTTTCAGCGAGTAACCAACACCTAATACAGGTATCTTTCCAAAAGAAATTACAAATCACACAAAATGTATCTAAATTACAGTTTGTCGATCTTCCAAATGTTGAAATACAACCTCACTATTGCCTTGCCATTTCCTCCATCTCTATCTCCGTATGTCGCCATCTTGTCAAACTTGGTAATCTATGTGCTCTTCCAAACAATAACTACACCAAATCATTTTTTATGCCTATCCATATCTCTATTAAGTAGAGAGGTAGAGAGATATACCTTGGTGGTGGTCGAAACAAGGGGGTTGGATTGATGCTTACACTATCTTCTTCTTCCATTTCTTTTCTTTTCAATTCTTTTTAATCTGCAACACAACCATGACATTAGCTGACTATCTCGACACTACCATTCTGGTATGCTCAATATGGAGTCAAAATATGAGTTCAAAAATGAATCCAAAACCAGTTCCATTTCCATTTTCAGTTCAAAATCTAACTAAAATGAGCAAAAGTTTTCTGTCATATGACACGATAAACTTATAAACAGGAATGGAGCAGCTTTAAGAAATCAAATTCGATAGTGAATCCAAGCTAAGGTTAGAAACAGAGAGCAGGCAATGATGAACTTTCTGGTGCTAACATAACCAAAAACTCAGAACACACACACAAAACGAAAAGAAAATCTGAGTTTCAAGCGGGCCCTTTTCCATTTGAAATCTGATAGGGAATTAAATCCAAGAAATCAACCATGAACAAATACAAGGAGACACCTGCAACTTTTGCTCACATAACCTAACTTTCCGTTCAAAATTAGCAAAACCCTAATTGGGTCTCGAACCCTAACTAGATTGAGAGAGAGAGAGAGAGAGAGAGAGATTCGATCTTGTTATATATTCGTTCAAAAATAGCCCCTTTTTTGGCTTTGAAACAAAAAAATCCAAAAAGCCCTAATTTCTGAAATTTATTGAGAAAGAAAGATCTCGAGTTCGATTGAGAGAGAGACAGAGAGAGGGAGACATACCTTGGTGTAGCGCTGTCGTTCGTTGGTCGATCGATGTTCTTCTTCGCGAGTTCGTCTGGAAATCGCCTCTCCTCTCCTCTCTCTCTCTCTCTCTCTTTACGCGTCTCTCTCTACGCGAAATGGGAAAGGGGTGGATCCGAGCGTGGGTAATCCAAAATACCCGACCCGTCTCCTTGTTTTACCCGCGAGATGGAGTTTTATTTCCAAGCCGTTGGATTAGATCCAACGGCTGACACGCGAGGTGCGGACATAAGCTCCCATCAGGGAGTCCTGACCTGAAACCAACTGAAGTTAATAAATTATTTACTGTTTGACTGACAGAGATTTTATGAGCACGGCGGTGAGATGCAAGCTGCACAAGATGCACCACTAAAGCCATCTATGGACGTCTTTGCTGTTGGGTGAGCTTTTGGAGGATTTTACCTTTGATGTTTTGCTGATGATGACAGGATATGATGAGATATAACGCCAAATGTGTTATTGCTATGATCAAATTTGATTGCCTATCATTATTGTTTTCTGTATGGAATAACAGTAATAGAGTTTGTTGTCCTGTTTGTTACTATTGGTTAATTCCATCACCAACACAAATGGCTGCCATTGTGAGCTATGACCTCCTTTGGCATCATTCCACTTCTGCCAACATTGGTTCCACTGCCGTTTTTTCATTTGTGTCACGTATCAATTCACTTTAGTCCTCTCTTAGAATCTCATAAAATGATGCCTAGTCAAGTCATTGTGTTCAGCTGAATCGATTATGTTGAAAATGATTACAGTATCACAGTTTCTCCTTGTTGTCTTCTTTTTGTCGGTTCTTCTCATCTTTGATTAACATTATTTTTATGCTATCAACTTTCTCATCCAACAGCTTTTTTGAATATGTCTGGTTTGTAAGTTATAATTGGTTGGATTTATGTTGCTTTAGGTGCGTGATTGCAGAGCTTTTCCTTGAGGGTCAGCCACTCTTTGAACTCTCACAGCTTCTTGCTTATCGACGAGGTCAATATGATCCTACGCAACTTCTTGAGAAGGTTAGTCTTTCATAGTATTGTGCTTTTCTCCCTGGCTTAGCCTTAAGTTCTTCAGTCTCCTTTTTCGTTTTATAGTAACTGTCCCAAAGCACCCTATAATGATTATTATTTTGTTTGCTTTGTGCTGGGAACAATTACTGCAAATGAAAAATTCCCCCTGGCAGTTTTTCAACAATTTTCTTCACTCTGTGTATGTAGTTTTCTTATTGTCAGAATTTTTTTTTTGGTCTTTTGAGGGCAGATCCCAGATTCAGGAATCCGCAAGATGATTCTTCATATGCTTCAGTTGGACCCTGAGTTGCGTTTTTCTGCTGAAAACTACCTTCAGAGCTATGCAAGCGTTGTGTTTCCAAGCTACTTCTCACCGTTTCTTCATAATTTCTATTCCTGCTTGAATCCACTTGATTCTGATACAAGGGTAAGGAGATTTTATAGTTTAACCTGTCAAGAGCAGCAATCTGTTGACACACGTACCAGCATTTAACACTTCCCCTTTATGCTGCAGGTTGTGATGTGCCAGACAGTATTCCAAGAGATACATAAACAAATGACGAGTAATAGATCAAATAACGAGAAAGGTGTTGGATTGGGCACACGATCAACTACCATGGGTGGCCAATCAATGCAACAGATGGATACAAACCAGAACTTTGATTTTGTAAATGATTCATTGAGCAAAAAAGATTTACTAGAGAAGGATTCAGTTGAAGATCAACTTGAACTTCTTAGTGATATCAGTAATCTACTTAGGGATGTGAAAAAAAGTAATCGGTATTCTGGTGTGAAGCCAATGCTGGAAGATGTAGCCACGTCTGCATACTCTCAACATCACAAAAAATGTGGCATGCAGTCTCCTGGCGAGCTACTGCAAACTATCTCGAATGTATTTAATAGAAATCACCATCCCTTCCTGAAAAAGATTACAATGAATGATTTAAAAACCCTAATGTCTGATTATGACAATCAGTCAGACACTTTTGGAATGCCTTCCTTACCATTACCTCAGGATAGTGTAAGCTGTGAAGGAATGGTTTTGATTGCCTCTCTTCTGTGTTCTTGTATACGCAATGTCAAGTTGCCTCATTTGAGGAGGGGGGCGGTACTGTTACTTAAGTCTTGCGCCCTATATATTGATGATGAAGACCGACTGCAGCGAGTGCTTCCATTTGTTGTTGCAATGCTCTCTGATCCAGCAGCAATTGTGCGGTGTGCTGCCTTGGAGACTCTGTGTGACATTCTGCCTTTAGTCCGAGATTTCCCTCCTAGTGATGCTAAAATTTTTCCTGAGTATATTCTTCCAATGCTTTCCATGCTTCCTGATGATCCAGAGGAAAGTGTGAGGATATGTTATGCCAACAATATATCTAAGCTGGCGCTAACGGCTTACGCGTTTTTAATTCATTCAATCAGCTTGAGTGAGGCCGGTGTTCTTAACGAATCCAATTCCTCCAACAAATCCCCATTTACTGAGGCATCTGGACGGTTGAAGAATCTGAACAGTGATGCGCAGCTTGCACAGTTGAGGAAATCCATAGCTGAGGTTATTCAGGAACTTGTAATGGGCCCAAAGCAAACTCCAAATATCAGGAGAGCACTCCTGCAGGATATTGGCAATTTATGTTGGTTCTTTGGCCAGAGACAGAGTAATGACATTTTGTTGCCCATCCTCCCTGCTTTTCTAAATGATCGAGACGAGCAGCTAAGAGCTGTATTTTATGGGCAGATTGTTTATGTCTGCTTCTTTGTGGGCCAAAGAAGTGTGGAGGAATATCTTCTACCATACATTGAGCAGGCTCTAAGTGGATTTCAAAAGGGTGTCCGAAAGATACTTGAAACACGAAGATATGGGCCTGGCACTAAGCGAAAAAGACCTTTGGGAGAAGAACTACTGAAAGCTTGAGAAGATTTTTCTTTGAAACTTGAAACTGCTCTTGCGCAAATCAATGATTCGGCTGGAATGATATTTTCATTTGTAGAGGGAGCTTTTGTGACTGCCCTTAGAAATGGGGAGTGGATTTTGCTTGATGAGGTGAATTTGGCGCCTCCGGAGACATTGCAGAGAGTTATTGGTGTTCTTGAAGATAAAAACAGTTCACTCTGTTTAGTAGAAAGAGGTGATATTGATTATGTCCATAGACATCCCAACTTCCGTCTATTTGCTTGCATGAATCCTGCCACTGATGCTGGGAAGAGAGAATTGCCCTACTTTGTTGATGACGTGTTAGATGACGAAGATCTAGTGTTGTTTATAAATCAATTTATGGATGACGGTCTTTCTGATGTTGAAATTGTTAAGCAAATAGTCCGTTTCTATAAAGCTGCTAAGAAGGAATCTGAAGAAAGGCTGCAGGATGGGGCCAATCACAAGCCCCAATATAGCTTAAGGTCTCTTTACCGTGCACTAGAATACCCAAAGAAGGCAAGAAGAAAGTTAGGATTTCGGAAAGTCCCCTACGACGGATTCTGTATGTTTTTCTTGACTTTATTGGATGGGGCTAGTGCTAAAATAATGAACCAAATGATTTCATCAGTTTTGTTGGATGGAAATATACCGCCACATGTCCCTTGACAGCTTTTTACATCTTCTACTCTTTCTTATAATCCTCAATTTATCTTCCATCCAAACCAAGTACTATTTTATACCTTTCTAATACTACATCCAAACAAAGTATTATTTAATACCCATTTCATAATCATCTTATAAATGTGGGTTATCTCTTATTAACTAATACCTCTACTATCTTATCTCCCTTCTTAACTAATAACCCCAATTCTTTCCACGCATCCATTCAAGCCCTAAAGGATAATGTTCTGTCATATGTAAATAATAATAACACTGTATCGGACAATAAAGACATCTCCCTCTTGTTCATTGGGCTGTTTGTCCAAATGGAGTTCGGAGAAAAATGGAAACTAAACTATCGAAAGTTTGCTTCTCCAACCCTACAACAAGCTTTTACTCAAATTTTTTGATGTGAGACAAGTTTTACTCACGCGGATCTCAGGCGGCCAAGTAACCGGTCGAAACGTTCCCGGGTCATACGGACGTGTTACTTTCTTCCCTTCTCACTCGTTTGAAACCAGAAACGCATAAGAGAGAGAGAGAGGAGGAGGAGGGGGAGAAAAAGAAGAAGAAGAAGAGGCAATTTCGACGAGCAAGGAGAAACGAAGGCAGAGACGGTCGACAACTGAACGAAGGACGGAACACCAAAGATAATTAGGGCTTGTGAGTTTGTTGCAGAGTAATTAGGGCTTTTTTTGTTCAAACCAGTTTAGGGTTTGTATTGGTTTGCACCGGATCTGTTTAGGATATTGCTAAATTCGGTGAATTTCTATGCGTGTGTGTATTAACTTATGTCATCTCTCTCTCCCTCTGTGTGTGTGTGTTTTGAATTCGAAAGCTCAAAATTAGGGAGTTTTTTCTTTTGCTCGATTAGGGTAAAAGAAACCACATCCATGACAAAAAAAAATTAATATACTTTTTCTCTCATTTCTCGAATCACGCAAAGCTCCTTTTATATTGTTATGCAAGTTTATGGATGTTAATTTAGAAACAAAATCAAAATGTTTGGCCGATATTATGTTGATTTGTTGAAAAATAAGAGTCTTGACGGGGCCATTTGTTTTGATAGGCTTTTGGTGCCACTGTGAATGTTGGCAAACCACTAAAGGGCTCACCTGTGGTTGTTTTCGGATTGGGAGCAGTAGGCCTAGCAGCAAGTTTCACTAGTTTCAATTCAAATATTTTGTTGGTGTGGTGTTGACAAAATCCAGTATATTTGAATTGTAATTTCGTGTGATTGGGCTGCAGAAGGAGCTAGAGTTCCCCCTCCCTCTGTTCATATCCCATTTAATGGAAGGCAGTAGTTCGAGTTACAATGGCAGTGGTGATCCCGATTTTTCGATCTTTTGTTTTTTGTGGAGAGCCAGCACCATTGAATATATATTTGTATTAGACTTTAATTGGGACATGTTTTGCTTAAGTAATCTATTGCAACTCACAAGTAACGTATAACTATGCCTCATTGTTTCTCCAACCGAGTGATTTCCATTGGGTTGGACTTTGGAGCCACACCAGAGTGAGTTGAAACTTGTTGTAACGATCTGCACCAGCTGACTTGTGGCTCAAAAGGTTAACCTCAGTTATACAGGAGTTGGCCGGAATCCATACCATTTAGCTGTTTCCCAACTCCCCGATGTGGACTCTTTTGGGACCTTGGGTTGTCACAATCTCCCTCACAAATGTTCATTGTGCTCGTATTAGATTCTAGACGTAGCCCCCACCATGTAGATTAAGGTTGTGCTCTGATTCCAATTGTAACGATCCATGTCAGCTGACCTGCTTAACTCTCAGCCTAAACATGTGACTCAAATGATTAATCTCAAATTATACAGTAGCTAGCCAGAATCTATTACATTCCATTTAACTATTTTCCCAACTCTCCGATGTGGGACTCTTTTTGGGACCTTGTGGGGTCACACTTGTCATTCCTCTCTTATCTATTATTGAATTCATATGGGCTGTAAATGTCAAAAAAAAAAAAAGGTACTATTAATTGTTAGTTCATCCTTTCTTGACTAAACAAAAAAAAATTAAATTGTTAGTTCATCCCTGTATTTTTATTCGAAGATGGAATCAACCCTCAAAATATCCAATGTTGTTGCTCCATCAACAACAGAAGAATCACCCTTCTACATTTTCAATCGAAGCATACACTTGGCTTTAGAGCTATGTGATTGTCAGATCTTGGGTACAGACATGTTATCCAAAAAGTTCTACAATAGACATGAAAATCTTGAGATCTGTCTGGTTAATCCTACTCAAATTGAGGTGCTGAAGTTGTATGTGCTCTATTACATACAAGTTATGCATGTAACTTTTTCATCATAAGGTAATGAGTTAGGTAAAAAAATTCATAGCAAAATAAGACCCAAAAAAGAAAGAAAAAAGACAAAAATAATGCAGTATATAACAAACACATTTTCAGAAAGAAATTACCATAAAAGTATCAAAATTATATCTTCATTATTTGATCAACTGCAAACTAAAAATAGAAGCATACGCAAACCTAATAAAGCTTCAAGACGAACATTAAACATAAACATAAACATAGACTTAGAAGTAAACAAAATATGAATAACAAAGCATAGATAAATAGAAATAGCGGACATGGCCTCAATGATTTAAATAGAAATCAGCTGGTGATGCCTACTCCTTTTCTATTCTTCGGTTTGTTATTCGGATGTATAATGGATTCGATGGATCACACTGAAACTTTGGTGAATTAGAGAATAAGAGTATTCTAACGACCCTGCTTCTGACCTTATTTTTTAAAATAAAATTAAAATTTTACGTCAAATAGCCTTATAAATTAATTTATTAATTATGTAGCTTGATGTGCCACTGGATTAATTAAGTAATAAGTTCTAATAGTATAATTGACTTCACATTTCTTAAGTGTGGCAAAAATGATACTCATACAACGGTTGTGTAAAACACTGTTACACAACCAATCTTTAGCTGTCCGTTGTTGTAATAAATGGTCATGATTCACTCAAATTCTTCCCAGGAAAAGTTAAACATTTCCCTAGAAGAGTTTTTTAAAAATTTAGACCGTTCGAACACATCGGGACGGTAAGAATTAGGCGCACAACCGTTGTGTTGGTTGTAGGGGTGAGCATGGTTTAGATTGGTTCGGTTTTATAGTAAATCAAGAACCAAATCAATACCTACAAATTATGAATTTGGAGAACCAAACCAACCCACAAAAGGCATAGAACAAAACCATATAAATATGGTTCGGTTTCGGTTTAAACCACGGTTTGCTTTGAATTAAATTATCATCTTCAAAAAATATTTAAAGTACTTAAAATTACAAAGATAAATTAAAAAAAAAACTTTATATTAAAACCAATTCCATTCAAATTATCAAAACACGCTAACTTCAAACAACTAATTAAGGCTCTGTTTGGAACTTGTGGAAAAAAAAAAAGAAAAGAAAAGAAAATGAGAGGAAAATTTACCATTCTTAAAACCTAAAATTGTTATTTTCTTCTCTCTTTCTCTCCCAACCAAACAATAGGAGGGAAATTTTTTTAGTTTTCCTTTCTTTTTCCTTAAGTTCCAAACAGAGCTTAAGAGTAGAATACCAATAATTGCCTCAAGTCTTAAATTAAGAAAATGAAATACTGGTAAGTCACTAAATGAACAAACTAAGAATACTAACTATTAAACATCTTAAGATAATTCCTAAAAACTATTGAATTGAAATAAGGCAGTAAAAGGGCAGTGGTAATAATTAAATTATATATAGTTGTATTATATAGTTCGGATCGGTTTGGAACCATGACCGTGAATGTGAATCCACAAATCAAACCATATAAAGAGGTTTTTTATTTTTTTAAACCATGATCAAACCACATTACTAAAAAATCGAACCAAACCTTTCGGTTTGGATTGATTTGGAATGAATTTGCAGTTTGACGGATTTTTTGCTCACTCCTAGTTGGTTGTGCATGTAGCATCTTTGTTTTCCTACTCGCATACAAACCCGCCATATTTTCAGGAGGACGCACTGCATCTTTCTTGCTTGCTTGTTGGCCCTAGCTTTCGATGGCGACGGCTAAATATAGACCACTTGTTTATCTCTGCCTACGACTAAAAGCGATAGATATCAGTCGGCTGCTCCCGAAATAGAAAGAAAGGCATTTATGCCTTGTTCTTTTTAGTTTTCAAAAAGAATTTTTCAAAAAATTCCCTCTAGATTCTCCCTAGATTCCTCCTACTTCCTACATTTCTCTCTTTATCTCTCTCCACTTATTACCCCTATTATTTTCGAAAAAAAATTCAAAAACTAAACCAAACACAGCATATAGTTTGTACAACTCTTCTTCTCTCCTATATAAATAAAGTCACGCACGACTGTGACCGCTTGTCATAATCCTGAACGAGAGGCCCCCTCACCTCTATATGCAAACACTACCTTTCTTTCAACCAATCCCCCTTAGCATGCAATAAAGTCATTTTTTCCCACTTTTTTCACAAGCTTCATTACCATTCCCACATGCAATTGTACATGCACCCCCTTTAACTATAATACAAGCAATATCTCTCTCTTCTTACTGTGTGACATAGCGAAAGGCACGACGTTCTAACAAGCAATATTTAATCTAGAAACACAAACAATAAAGGTGAAGGATGCTTAAGGTTTACAGGGGACTTTTTTTCTAAAAACGCAATGGGATTCTGACAGAATCTAAATTACTTTTGTTACTTCCTCCATTTTAAATTGGCCACTCCCAATGAAAAGTAGTGCAATCTTCGAGTTGAAAATAAAGTACTTTCAGTTTCAGGCATTGTTTTTGAAGTTTCTCTAGACCAAATTAAAAGTACTTCGAGCGATCTTCAATATGGTGCAGATAAATTAAAGAAATTATGTGCCGACGAATGTTATTTTTCGATCTTAAATTGCAAGGTTTTTCTAATATCTAAATGAACATTATTACTAATGCATGAAATTGACCACATGGGGTAACATAGAAATTTGTAGCTTGAATTTTTTTTTGATAATTCAAGTGTTTAGTTCATGTGCATTCCGAGTTCCGACCTTTGGACCAATTAAAGCAGGAGCAAATTCAAAAATAATTGAGCTATACAGCTATACAGGGTCCATAGTATAGCTTTTAGAAGTTGATAGGGGTAAATATGAAATATTTTAAAACAATAGGGTGAAATATGTAACTCTATGAATATATATATATACGTGTCAACCCTAAAACCTCCCCAAAACCTTTTTGTTAAACGTAGCAGCTCGGCTACCATCGGCGGCCAAAGCATCTGTTCGTCTCTCTCTTCGTTATTCTCTGTCCGTCCGTCCGTCCGTCCGTCCGTTTACGGTTTAATTTTTTATTTAATGGGTATCTTAGATCCTTAATAGGAGTACTAACTTCTCTTGGTTTTGGTGAATGAAAGCATATTATTTTCTGGTGCCTGAAGCAGTAGCTAATGTCTTTCTATGCTTCTGCCCAGGACCTGAAGTGGTGACCACTCTTAAATTGTCAGAAACTTGTTAAGTTATCTTGCTGAGGTCCTAATGGCGATTTACCAAAGTTATCGTCTTGAATTTGAGCTTGAGAGGTTCCTCTCTCGGTGTCCCAAACTTGCTTCTGTTTCACGACTCAATTCGCTCTTACAACAGGTATTGGGTCTTATCACTATTCTCAGCAAGACTTCGTTTTTATTGTTTGGAAATACTGTATGCGCCTCATTGTAATATATTTATTTTGCAAGACTTTGTTGTTATGGTGTGGAAATTTTGCATGCGCAGGGATGCTCGTTGACTGAGGAAGAAGTGGTGAATTCATTGGCAGAGCTTTTTCTGAACCCGAACTATACAATCCCATTATTGGGGTGTTTTCGTTTTATAGCTCAGAAGATTGTGGACAGGGCTGTGGCGTTGCTTCGTCTGGTGCCTGATTTAACACTTGATTCTGATGTACCCATGGTGGAATTCGGAAAAAATGAAATCCTAAGAGAAACTGGAAACTTGGATGATTTTGTTGGAGTTATTGACGTGTATATTAGAAGTGGGAGGACTTTAGTTCTTCATGAGCTTGCTTGCCTGGCCTTTTGTCGAGCTCTGGATTTGGCACCTTTTTTATTGGGGTAGGTGTGCTTTTTTGTGAGGTGTTTTGAATTATTTTGCAAAGAAGAGGTTGATGTGATTTACTTCAGGAGCGTTTCAATGTCTTACATGCATAAGACAAATGCCCAATCCCATTCCCGTAATTACATTCATGAACCGGTGTTTATTGTTTATGTTTTGCAGTTCTGTGTTGAGCTATTTCAATTTTGCTCCTCCTCCTTTTGAACGGATTATGCAGAGAAAATATATTTCTCAATTATCCATTAAGGTATCATGGTTGTGTTTTTACCCTGATTGTGCGTGGAATGAATTTTCTCTTGCCTACCTGTACAATTAAGGTATCATGGTTGTGTTTTTACCCTGATTGTGCTTAGAATGAATTTTCTCTTGCCTACCTGTACAAAAGAAATGCCTTTTTTCTTATCAATGCCTTATTTTCCCCCTTTGTTTTCTATTTTAAATGTGCTGGCTATGGCACATGGTTATTGTCTTCACTATGTGACTGAAGTCTTAAGTTTTTATTTGATCTTGTTCCAGTTATTTGCTTCTGCAGGTAGTTTCTTATTGCAACTGCTTCTGTTTCTGTTGTTTGTCCAATTCAGCTCCCCTCTTTGAACGGGGGAAGTGGTTTTGGATCGTTGCCACTAATTAATAACCCTTTTGTTTCAGATTGGAACACAGTATTTATTAAATGTTATCCGAGCATCATACCGCCTCCTCTTGACACGATCTGAAGTTTTTGCTGCACTTTGGGATTGGTACTGTTTTTCAGACCTTGTGGCGCAATCTGCAGATCTTGAGCCTGGTGATGATGCCAAGTTGTATGAGAATGTTTCAGACATGAAATGGTGTGGGATACAGATCCTGTCAGTAGTTCTCAAAATTAGTGACAGAGCAACTGACAACATTGGTCTTGGGCCGAAAGATGCTTTTGCATGTTTACTGCGGTTGGCCTCCCTTTGCGTTCTTTCTAAATTAAAATTATATACTTTCAAGCTTCATGGGTTCAAGAATATGTTGAGGAATTGTTGAGGGAAATATACCTTGGAATCCTCTACATTTACCTTGCCATCAACCAATCCCTTAGCAAATCTTGATGCGAAGTACATTCTCAGTGATTTGCAGTGTTTCTTTTTCTTTTTTTAAGCTTTTGTTATGCCATTTGCAGCTGGCAGGAATTCTGTCAAGATGTGTCATTAGAGAAAGCTGGCTGGTATATTGAACCACTTTCTCATGAGGGGTCCCCTTCTTTTGATGGAAACCTTGGTGTCAGTCAGGAAAATAGACTTTGGACTTCTACTTCTGCTTTTGCAGCCCCTTCCTCTTCAATGTTTCTTGACCTTGAGCCATCACATAGGAATAGAAGGTCGGCTTCACGGTACATGTTCCTGACTTAGAATGGTCATTTTTATACTTCTGTTGAGTTATGCAGCTTGTAGTCTGCTGTTAATGGGTTTTTTTTATACAGATGACAAAGTGGCGAGCCTGTGACAGTGTCTTTGTAGACGGGTGGTGTGGGTTAGATTGGTTAATCACTCACCACCACCCATCTTGAAATAATAAAAGAATTAACATTTTTGTGTACCATATTTTCTACTGGTTTAATTTGGCATCATATTATGTTGTCTGAATCTTGGCTCTTTCAACATATTCAGGACTGTGACATCCACTCGACACCCTTTTATCTTGACATCTACCATGAAGAAAAGTTTTGAGATGGTTCAGTTGGCAGTGGACCAAAAGTGGCCTGTACTTCTTTATGGTCCTCCTGGTGCAGGGAAAACAAAACTAATTAATGAATTAGCTTGGGATAGTGGAAGTCCTGGTACGTACTTCTACCTTGGTTTAGTTATCATGTATTTGACAGCATTAGATATTTTTTTTGGCTTATGGTGGCTGGAATTTTCCCAAATCCCCTCACAAGAACTTGTTAATTGCAAGTAGTTGGGAGAGGGAGAGAACACTTAGTTACTCTCTCTTTTTGATTTTATCAGTATTGCTTCTCTCTTAACCTCCACTAAAGCTAGTTTTTTTTTTGATATACCGTGTAGCGTGGACCTAGGTATGATAATGCATGGAGTGTAGGAGGTTTAATCATTTTTCCACATAAGAACCATGTACTTCTCCCAAAAGTGATTTGGATCACCTCTTTCTGTTGTTAGCTGATTTGGGGTTCGGTGGGCTAACTTATCTAGTTGTCTTAGTAGCATGTCTGGGTTGTTCACAGACAAGGAAGTTGGAGATATTGACTTCGTGGTGATTGTGGTGCTGGGACTTGTGGAGAAGATTCCAAATAGGGAGCACTTTATTTTTTTATATACGATCTCAAGAGGCTGTATTCTCATTCTCTGGTGTTGATATCAAAAACCACATTAGTAGACTCTGGGGCTGGGATCTGAAATTTCCAGTTTTGGTGTTTGGTAGTCTACAAAACGTGTCGAGAAATCATCAGTGGTTTTTGATTGGTTATTTCTTCGGTGCATTTGTACCTTATCTTATAATGTTATCCTCTAGTTTAGAGGCATGTGTTTTGATTGTTTATCGGTTAACTGTATTATTTGTTGTGTTTTTGCAAATGTTCCGTTTTGCATTGATTTGACCGTCTCCATTGATTTTCATGGTACGGTGTTACCCGTCAGCCCTGACTTGATGTTTATTTGGTCACTTATTACGTTTTTTCACTTTGTATTGAAGTTTTATCTATTCACATGGATGAGCAAATTGATGGCAAAACATTGATCGGAAGTTATGTCTGTTCGGAGAAACCTGGTGAATTTAGATGGCAGCCTGGTTCTCTTACTCAGGTATGTCCTCCATAGAAGAATTTTTTTTTCTTTCTGATAATGTTCGTTGTAGTCTTAATTTATTGTTTTCACTACTTCTAGGCTATTCTCACTGGACTTTGGGTTGTTTTTGAGGATATCGATAAAGCTCCGTCTGATGTGCAATCCATCTTGTTACCTTTATTGGAGGGTGCAAGTTCATTCTTAACTGGCCATGGGGAGGTATTTACCTATTTCTCTCTCTCAAAGTATTTTATTTGCACTTTTTTGGCCGAGCTTCATTTGTCCATACATGTTATTTGTTTCTTGTTCTTGAGCAGGATGGATAGCTTCAAATTATTCTTTGAGCTTTATCCCCTTATGTTGTTCCATGTGAATATTCCAGTTTTCTTGAAATTGGTGTTTACATTGGCTCTTGTTATAAGGTGGTGTTCTACGAGGGTTCATGAGTCTTCTTGCTAATTAAAATGAGGTTTCTCCAATTTACATGATATCAATACTATAAAGCAATTAAGTAACATTACAAAAGTTAAAAAACAAAGTATTGAAGACATCTTCTTTTTTCAAACACCATTCAAATTCTGTTATTTTTCCATTTGGAGTTGTACTAATAAGACTTGAACTAAAGAAGATGTAAGTTTTTTGAGGCTCTGACCTTTGTGTGATTTGGCTACGGCCCTTTTGTGCTTCCCCTCTGCCCTTTTTCCCTTCTGATTCTGTGTAACTCTGTTTTTGGCATAAGGGTTTCTTCATCTGCCCTCTGTTTGTATTTATTCATATGTAGCATTCTTCCACTGCAAATCTGCTTGTTTGGGAAAGACTGAAAGACCGTACATTTGCAGGTGATAAGGGTGGCAGAACGCTTTCGACTATTTGCCACAGTGTCAAGTTCAAAGTTTGATATTTCACACGCTACAGAAGGTAAAAGCAATTGACCTTCAGCTGGCTTCCATTTTGGAGACCTAACTATATTTTCATTTAGTGATTTCATTAAACATGATCCTCTTTGTACTTTCACACCGACACATACCCTCTCCTTTTATACGATGGCTTCTTGCTACACTGGGCAATAACCATGATTTATTAACTATGTAAACCATATATTTCATTTGCAGAGGAAGTCAAATCTCGATATGCATGTTTATATATTTATTTTTTGATGATTATGATGTCCGTGTCTGTGTGTGAGAGAGAGAGAGAGAGAGAGAGAGAGAGAGAGTTTGGGGGGGGGGGGGTCGTTGGCTGTTGGTAAACGATTGTTGTGAACTTCTGACTAATTCAAAGGTTTCTACTTTACTCAAGCATCTAGTGTTAGATATTTTGACATACTTAGGTACTGGTCATTGTACAGTTGGTCGGAGTGCTGTTGGTGCTCTTTGGAGGAGAGTGATGATTGGACCCCCACGTGGTGATGACTTGAGAAGCATAGTGAAAGCACGCTATCCAGATTTGGAGTCACTGGCTGAGAGGCTCATTGGTAGGGGAGGTCTATACGGTTTTAGTTGTCAACTTGTGTCAGCTTGAGTTTTTTTTTTCCTTTGACATCTATTGATTATTCTGGCAGAGACTTTTGAAAGGGTTAATCAGCTCACAAGATTTCAGTTTGGAATTTCTGCTTCTTCCGGTACTCTCAGCAGATTCTCCCTGAGGTGGTTAACTGTGTTCACTTTTTCCGCAGATGTACTCAGCTGTATAGAGTGTATTGCCTATAGTAATTGACTTTATCGCTGCACAGTTTATGAGTTCTGCAACTTATAATAGTTCTATTTATCCCTATACAACTGCAGGGATCTGATGAAATGGTGCAAGAGGATTGATGCTCTGGGTTTTAGTGTCAGTGGGGATGATCTGCCAACTTATGTGTGTAGCTGTATTTATCAAGAGGTTTGGAACAGTTGTCCCTACTCTTTCGCGGGATCATCTTATGCTTGCTTTTTTGTGACTGGGAAGTAGCAGTTAATTTTGTATTTCATAATTGTTCATTAGGCTGTAGATATTTTTGCATCTTTCACAACTTCAGTGGATAATCGGCTGAATATCATGAAATGCATCGCAAAGATGTGGGCTATGCCGATGTCTGCGTCAGAGACTTTGTATCCTGTTAACAAACCATTGATCCAGGTTTTCAAGATTTCCACATGCAACATCTTACCTTTTGGCTGTATTTGGATAAAGGATTTGTGGAGTGAGGTGTGGAGGGGAGGAAAAGGTATGGGAAACCAACCTTGAACTTGTGAAGGAAAATCTATCATGTTGTCTTTTCTGTCACCAATCCCTCCGCATCTCCCAATCAAATCCTTGATCCAAACACAACCTTATGATGGCATCCTATCATTGTTCCTCATAGTAGCAACTTACTTGCAGGAGCTCAGCTCAGATTTACGTATTGGACGAATTAGCCTCCAACGCGCTCAAAATGCAGTGAGAGCATGCAATCAATTTTGTCTGTTTGTGTATTGATGATATCTTTTCATCTTCTTTGCTAATACGATTTAACTTTGGTGTTTACAGTTCCATTATGAAAGAAAACCTTTTGTTGAAATTCGAAGTGCAATACATGTTCTTGAGAGGATAGCTTGCTCTGTTAAGCTAAGTGAGCCTGTTCTTTTGGTGGGTGAAACTGGTACTGGGAAAACCACTCTTGTGCAGAGTCTGGCCTTGAGACTGGGTCAGAAACTTACTGTCTTGGTATGTTCATCACTTATCTATGAACCTTTGAATCATTAATTCTTTTGTGTATTCATGATTTACCCATTTGTTTTGGACCAGAATTTAAGCCAGCAAAGTGATGTTGCTGATTTGTTAGGAGGATTTAAACCTATGAATGCCCAATTTGTGTGCATTCCTCTTTATAAGGAGTTCGATAATCTTTTCGCCAGTACATTTCCTAAAAAGGTACTTATTGGTTTTTCTATTGTTTTGTGCTTTTCAGTTTCACTTCTCAACTTCTTCAGTTGGAATAACTGAGTCGTGTTATTGGTTGTCGCTATTCAGGATAATGAGGATTTTCTTTTTCATTTAAAGAAATTTGTGAACGATAAGAACTGGAAGATGTTATTACGTGGATTTCAAAAGGGTGTCCGAAAGATACTTGAAACACGAAGATATGGGCCTGGTACTAAGCGAAAAAGGCCTTTTGGAGAAGAACTACTGAAAGCTTGGGAAGATTTTTCTTTGAAACTTGAAACTGCTCGTGCACAAATCAATGATTCGGCTGGAATGATATTTTCATTTGTAGAGGGAGCTTTTGTGACTGCCCTTAGAAATGGGGAGTGGATTTTGCTTGATGAGGTGAATTTGGCACCTCCGGAGACATTGCAGAGAGTTATTGGTGTTCTTGAAGACGAAAACAATTCACTCTGTTTAGCAGAAAGAGGTGATATTGATTATGTCCATAGACATCCCAACTTCCGTCTATTTGCTTGCATGAATCCTGCCACTGATGCTGGAAAGAGAGATTTGCCCTACTCGTTGCGGAGCAGATTAACGGAATACTTTGTTGATGACGTGTTAGATGACGAAGATTTAGTGATGTTTATAAATCAATTTATGGATGACGGTCATTCTGATGTTGAAATTGTTAAGCAAATAGTCCGTTTCTATAAAGCTGCTAAGAAGGAATCTGAAGAAAGGCTGCAGGATGGGGCCAATCAGAAGCCCCAATACAGTTTAAGGTCTCTTTACCGTGCACTAGAATACACAAAGAAGGCAAGAAGAAAGTTCGGATTTCGGAAAGCCCTCTATGACGGATTTTGTATGTTTTTCCTGACTTTATTGGATGGGGCTAGTGCTAAAATAATGAACCAAATGATTTCATCAGTTTTGTTGGGAGGAAATATACCGCCACATGTCCCTTTCAATACTTACTTGATAGTTGGGGATAAGTCCAGGTTGGATAATTTGTCAGAGAACTATGTCCTGACTAGGAGTGTGAAGGAGCACTTAAAAAACCTGGCGCGTGCTATATTTGTTGGAAGATATCCTGTTCTTCTACAGGGGCCCACGTCTAGTGGGAAGACTAGCCTTGTTCAGTATCTTGCTGAAATAACTGGTCATGAGTTTGTTCGGATCAATAACCATGAACACACAGACCTTCAAGAATATCTTGGTTCTTACATCATTGATGCCAGTGGAAGGTTGACATTCCATGAAGGCGTATTGGTTAAGGCTGTTCGGAAAGGGTACTGGATAGTTCTAGATGAGCTTAACCTGGCTCCATCTGATGTGCTGGAAGCATTGAACAGGTTGCTGGATGACAATAGGGAACTATTTATACCTGAATTACACGAAACTATTCGTGCACATCCTGGTTTTATGCTGTTTGCTACTCAAAATCCGCCTACTTTTTATGGTGGGCGTAAAATGCTTTCTCGAGCATTTCGAAACCGGTTTGTGGAAGTGCATGTTGATGAAATACCTGAAGGAGAGTTGAGTGAAATATTGGAGAAGAGGTGCAAGATTCCCGAAAGTTATGCCAAGAAAATGGTTGAAGTTATGAAGGAGTTGCAGTTCCGTAGACAGAGTAGTAAAGTTTTTGCTGGAAAACATGGGTTTATAACCCCACGTGACTTGTTTCGGTGGGCCGATCGGTTCCGGACATTCGGGAATTCATACGAAGATTTAGCCCGTGATGGTTATTTTTTGTTGGCAGAGAGGCTGAGAGACGAGTCTGAGAAAATTGTTGTTCAAGAAGTGCTGGAGAGGCAGCTCCGTGTTAAACTTACCACTGAGAGTCTGTACCAGAAGGTTTATATACTATCTCTATGCATTTCACTCATTAACTGCATGCACTGCTCACCTATAGTATTTAGGCCACTAGGTTGAATGATGCCACCGGGAATTTTTGGAGTTGCACTGACATCTGAAGCAAATGTCAGCCATTACAAGTATTTTGTTGTTGACTCCGACTCTTCTGTGAAACATGTATTTTTGATACATTTGGTACTTGGGTCCGCCTAACCAGGCATTGTCATATGGTAAATTAACGTGCAAAATTTTCTTTGGAATAACATAATATGGTACAATGTTTATGGAAATAAATGTTGCCCACTATCCTCCTAAAGCTGACTCTTTTACTTTGCCGTTGTAATTGTGGATCTTGAGTTGTCTTCATGCATTCTCTTCTGTTGTTTTATTTGACTGATTGCTAATGGATAGCGTGTCCAAGTGTTCATCTTTTACACACCCATTCTACTTTGTAGGTCCACATAGGCATTGTGTTCACAATTTATAGAAACAGTGTGTGGTGAAGGGGCATAAATCCACTATTCATAGCACCTGTTCTTGAATGTCTTATATAACATGAACCACCAGTGGACATTGGGTTAGTTTTGTTTGTTAATTGGTTTAATTAAAGTATGTGGAAGCTGCTTTGGAGGTAGATTGTTGGTTGAATTGGTCAATATGCTTCGGAAATTGCATGCAGTAGACATACCGCATTTGAAAATCTCCTCATTCAGTTTGGTTGAATAGTGCTCATTCTGTAATTCAGGATCCAGCAGCAAGAGACAAGATCTTAAGCCTGCGCTATGGCTCTGAAAAGTATGAATTGACCTCATAATTGTGTTTATTGTGCTGAGTTCGGTGCGTAACCTTCTGAATTTTTTCCACCTCTTTTCCTGTTTGTAGCATTGCCTTGACTGAGAGTATGTGGAGGTTACACTTTCTTATCGAACGCTGTTACAAGATGCGCGAACCTGTCCTCCTTGTTGGTGAAACAGGTGGTGGGAAGACAACTGTCTGCCAGTTAATTAGCACCATGTTAGGTTCCACATTACACATTTTGAATTGCCATCAATACACGGAGACATCGGACTTTCTTGGGGTTTGTGGCCTTTTAATCTAATTTTGACTTAACTTGCTATGTTTCTGTCTCTTTTCTTGTTGTAGAGGAGAAGTTTAACTTTGCGAACGCTATAGTAATTTTCTATCATTGACTATTGAACAGGGTTTTTTTCCTGTGCGAGAGAGATCAATTATTGCTTCTGAGTTTAAAAATCTATGCAAGCAAGTAATGCTGTCGAAGGCTTTTGTCTACTTTCCTGGCGCTGCTGTATGTTTCTTTTATCCAGCTCTTTATTACTATCCAGCTCTTTATTACTTGTTTTTTTTTCGTATAGTAACCGATAAGCTGATTGTTTTTGCCCGCAGAAAATATCTGCAGACATCGGTGAAGCTTCAACAACTATTGATCAGCTGGATGTAGTTATAAATAGTTACAGAGAGGGTCTTGTTTCCCATCCTGAGGTTACTCTAGAAGATCTTGATTCAATTGAAAAACTGAAACTGCACCTATCTCAGCTGCAACAGAAGTGGCAGACCATTTTCATGTGGCAAGATGGACCGCTTGTACAAGCAATGAAGCATGGTGACCTCTTGCTTGTGGATGAGATTTCTTTGGCGGATGATAGTGTGCTCGAAAGACTAAATAGTGTCTTGGAGCCAGAGAGGAAATTGGTCGGTAACTTTTTCTGGAAATCTGGTTTCTTGATATGGTTTGATAGTTTGATATCAATTTCATAACTGCTTGAGTTAGCACCCGGTCCTTTTCTCAACCTAGTTATATGATTTTACCTATGCGATTTGACGATGTGTTTGCTTTTGATGATTGCCTGGACTTAAAACATGAAGTACGTGTTATTCCATATATCTGGGATACATGCCTTACTTTTTACAGGTTAATTTTACTTGCATTTCCGGACCTTCACTGCTCCTCTTGCCATTCAATGCGATCAGTTTCAGATGAATTACCATCTCATCCTCAGTACATATTTTGCGAGTCTTGTAAATAATTAGAAGCTATATGTGTGGAGGACATTTACAAGAATTTCTGATCATTTCATTTTAAAGGTTGTCAAAATACTTCAGAGATGGGATTCTGGGAAGACATTTTGTTTGCCTGTATGAAAAAAATGAAAAAAAAGTCCCTTTCTGGGGTTTCTATTATGTTGACCTTGTCAGCATGCTGACAATCGACTCAATATTTTCCGCCCATTTTCGGCAAATGGTCACCACTTGCTTGTTTTCCTCGTGAGCTGGCATAACATGTGTATGCAGTTTTCACCCAGTCACTTTATGTTTGTTTCACTGCTGTCCAGGTTTTTTAATATATCTTCGCATGTAGCGTGGATGATCTACTTCTTCTCTTCCAGTCTTTTGGTTTGATGTTTTGAGGTTTTTTCCAGAATTTCAGTTTCATTTTTTTTTCTGCAGTCTTTGGCTGAGAAAGGAGGTCTTGATCTTGAGAAACTGACTGCTCATCCCGACTTTATGATTCTTGCAACAATGAATCCTGGTGGTGATTATGGGAAGAAGGAACTATCTCCTGCCCTGCGCAATCGATTTACGGAGATATGGGTTCCTCCTGTCAATGACCTAAAGGAGCTGAGAACTATAGTTCTACAGAGGTATGTGAAAGTGAAACCTCAAAAGCAAATTTGGATGTAGCTTAATTTGCTAAAGTGTTCTTCTCTAATATTCCCGATAATGTTGCAGAATTTCGGAACCGGGCCGATCTTATATTGTTGATTCTATGCTAAATTTTTGGCAGGTATAGTTTGCTGTATTTCTCATGCAGTTTTTTTTTTTCCTGTAGCAAATGAACTCTTCAAATATAAGAGATTAAGAGAGGATATTGCCTTTATGATTGTGCATGATAGAGATTAACAATAAGTTACTGGTTTCAACTCCAGTGGATGGAAAAAACATCATTCCTTGATTGTGCTTTGAAGCGTGTTCCTCTTTGGCTTAGTTAGGTGTAAATAGGCTTTCTATTTTGCCTCACCTCTTTTCAGTCCGAAACCAACTGGTACAAGGAAGATGTCTTTCTTTACGAGTCTGCAGTAAGCTTTAGAATCAGTATTACAATTCTTATCTCTTACACTTCAGCCGTAAAAATCTTGCAAGTACCATAGGTTATTTTGGCATCAGCATTTTAGCTTGTGGTGTCATTTCTTTTACATATTCTAACATTGGGCTTACCTGGTCTCTTATGCAAATGTAAACCACTTTGGGCTTCTTTTACTTTTGACCTTGTTGGCTTGTTCCTTTTCTGCTAACCCTTGAACTACAACTGACACCATTGTATGACTATGCTTCTCTTGGTTTTTTTCCCCTGCCTTCCAGTGGTTCAATCAGTTACAAACAGGAAGAACTCTAACTGTCAGAGATCTTTTGTCCTGGTTAGCATTTATTGATGCAACCGTGGGGAATTTACCACCTGAAGATGCCCTAATACATGGGGCTTTCCTTGTTTTGCTTGATGGAATAAGTTTAGGTATGTTAGCGTTTTCTTTTCAGAGTCTGTTTTTCCTGATATTGTTTGTTTGCACCTTGTATAGGATTGTTTTGTTTGAAACTTTTTGTTAGTCTTTTCGCTAAGGTATAAAAATACTTTCATAACTTTGTTTACCTGCTAAAAACCTTCTGCTATTTGTTTCCTGTTCCTGATAATAACAATGAACAAGTCAATATTTTTTACTTCCGGTGCTTGCTTTTCAATTCCTTTCTTGATTGCATACTTTTTCTTCTGCAATCCTTTGCAGGTTCAGGTATTTCTAAAGTCCATGCTGGAGAGCTGAGGGAAAGATGTATATCCTTTCTTCTGGAACAACTAAAGGTGTGGTTGCTTAATCTCATCAAGCGTGGGTTCGCTTTTTATGAACTTGTTGATTAAAAGGTTTCACGGTCATTCACTGACCCTTTTCAGTTTTGACCACGGGTCACTGTCATTCTTGAATCAGAGGAAGTTTTTTCTTCCTGCTTTGTAGGGAGAAAAGTTCGACAAAAGTAATAGTACCCCCAAGTTATTGCTTAGTTTAAATGCACCTAGGCTTTGAATAGTGTACCACTGAGTAGTTTGGACATTTGACCACATCTGTTATGGAGAGAGGTCTGTGGCTTGCACTAAACTTTGAAGATCAGAGGGAATTGATTACTGGAATGAGTTTGTCGAACCTTGTAATTTGTAAACAGAATGGATCATAATGTTGGAATAATACAACCTGTTGATTACATGTTGAACAAGATACTGAGAAATGCTTGCTCTGTACTGCAACAGATGTCCTGTTCTAGTTTGGATTGCTCGAACCTTTCCGTAATGGCAAATTATGGTTGGAGTGATGTTAGAAGTTCTGCTGATACTTCATGTGATGATAATATGCAATGTGACAATCTCTTTGGAATCCACCCTTTCTACATTGCTAACGGTGAGTATTGTACTTTCCCTGAACTTTTACCAAAACTAGAGGTGAAAAACTTCAGATTTTTGTTGTCCTTAAAAACTGAATTCAAATGGTTTCTTCTGATTCTGATTTGGGGAGTTGTTGTTCATCACAGCATTGTGTGTACTCGCATAGGGTCGTACTAATCTACTCTGACATCTTGCTCGACTATGTTGTACAACTAGGCGTCTTCAACAACTGTGGAAATGTTGGTTTGGCATTAGTAATTCTTATTTGTTTTGATCAACACACAAAATTGTTTTATCAGAACCAAAAAGAACAACTACTAGGTAGACTACCTCTCGAATTTTGTCCAGTTTTGATTTGTTTTGGCATCAAGTTTGAAACTGGGAAAGCCTCTTGGATGGTTTGAGTACTTTAACTTTGGACATTCCCGTATGAAATTGTGGCAATCATGGTTTTACCTGTCTTTGGCTATGAAGCACAGATACTCTATTTTGGCCTCCGTATCACGTATTGTACGCGTATCGGATACGCTCCGGATACGTATCCGATACGTTTTTTAGAGTATCCGATATTTTATTTTATTTTTTGGTATTCGGATACATTTCGGATACGTTTCGGATACGCTGGGATACGTTTTGGATACGCACGGGGTAAATTTGTTATTTCTTAAAACATATGGGTTAAAGGGCAATTAGGGCTATATATGTTTTTTCTACCCTATCGATCAGAATCAGAAACGATGCAACGAAGAAAAGGCAGGAAGAAAGAAGGTGATTTCCTCTCATCACTCTCTGACCTGCTCGTCTCTCTCTCCTCCCTTGTCTCTCTCTCGTCTGTCTCTTCTCTCTCGCCTCTCATCTATCTCATCTCTCATCTCTCTCGCTGTGCTGTGTGTATATACAATATACTGTATATATATATTACATATATATCACCTCTCTCTCTCTCGTCAGTCACATCTCTCTCTCTCTCGTCAGTCACAACTCTCTCTCTCTCTCTCTCTCAGACTGAAACCCTCATATATTACATTATTACATATATATACTCTGTTTTTTTTAACAATCAGTTTGAGACTTTTCAAAATTATATTTATATAATATATATAAAATATATATTTTATTTAATTTTATATTCAACGTATCCCCTAACGTATCATATCCTACTTTTTGGAAAAATCACGTATCCACGTATCCGTATCTCATATCCGTATCCGTATCCGTGGTCTTTGGCGTTTACTCTTAATATTTTGGTGATGCAGGAGCTTTTGCAGTTCACGTCAGACTTTTCACTTACGAGACCACAATTATGTTTAGGTGTTAATGTATATCTTTTAGATTGTTTGGTTGATATTTTGTTCTTCAGTTCCGCATTGGCTGTCTCAAAATTTGAAATATGTGTAGATGTGTGTGTGAGAAGAATGAAACCTTACAAATGGTGACGCTGTTTTAAATAATGAAACCTTACAAATGTTGATGCCATTTTAAGCTCTAACTTCAACACAAACTATTGACATCTTGTACTCTTGTTCCATTTGGATTGTGGACATTCCATCACTGTACTAGTGCTTGTGGTTGGCTTATTTTTGAAGGTTATCATTTGTTAGGTGATTCATTGTATTGGTGTTCAGGTGATGATGTTGTCAAGAAAGGGCAATTTGAGTTTTCGGCGCCAACAACTAACAGAAATACCTTGCGGGTACTGCGTGCTTTGCAGCTTCCAAAGCCTGGTATTCTTTGTTTTGAGCTATTTCTTTCAATTTGTAGTCTTCAAATACGTGGGAATATCTTCTAGTCTGTACATGCATGTCAAGTGCACACATTTGCTCACCCTCTGGAACAAAGTGTAAAACCACTCTTTGACGTCTTAAAGTGTGACAATTCTTTCTAGTTTTGTTGGAGGGAAGTCCAGGAGTAGGAAAAACAAGCTTAATTGAAGCCATTGGCAAATTTTCTGGGCATGCTGTTGTACGGATAAACTTATCTGAGCAGGTCATGATCGTTTATTTTCTGTTCCTTAACGTTTAATATTGCACACAGTTTCTTTACTTTGTATCTGGGCTAATTCATTTGCTGAACAGACTGACATAATGGATTTGTTGGGGTCAGACTTGCCTGTTGATAGTGATGAAGGAATGCAGTTTGCATGGCATGATGGAATTCTTTTGCAGGTTGAAAATGTTTTGTATTGGTGGTCCTTTATTTTCTAATGGAGTTGTGGGTTCACTTGCCTATGTTGTTATTTGGTTGCTTCAGGCTCTAAAGAAGGGATCTTGGGTTCTGCTGGATGAACTTAATCTTGCTCCTCAATCAGTTTTAGAGGTACTGTCTGGTTGCTGTTATCGTTGTCCTGGAAATGTTTGTGAGTAGACCTTTCTGACCACGTACATAATTCATCTTCTAACAAACTTATCCACATTAGGGTTTAAATGCAATATTGGATCATCGAGCCGAGGTTTTCATCCCGGAGTTGGGTGTTACTTTTAAGTGCCCACCATCTTTCAGAATTTTTGCTTGTCAAAACCCCTCTGCTCAGGGCGGAGGTCGTAAAGGGCTACCCAAGTCCTTTCTTAACCGTTTTATGAAGGTACAATTGTCTTGTTTTCTTTGCGACCTTTAGGTCTTGATGACCACATACTTTCCATATGTGTAATGAAGAGAACGTTAGTAGTCTTGCAATTGATTTCAGGTTTATGTGGATGAGTTGACTGATGGTGACTATGAATTCATCTGTCGTTCACTCTACCCCTCAATTCCGGAATCTTTGCTTCGCCGCCTGATTTTATTTAATAAGAGACTGCACGAAGATACCATGTTGCACCTTAAATTTGCTCAAGAGGGTTCCCCTTGGGAGTTTAATCTTCGTGATGTGATTCGTTCGTGCCAGATTATACAAGGTTGTTATTTCTCCTTTCTTGCCTTTTGGAAAAAAGCTAACATTCTTGAAAAACAAAGGATGGCTGCTTAACATGCTTGGCTTTGTGTTTAGGTGCACCTGAAGGATCAAAACATGACTGCTTCCTTAATATCATATATGTCCTAAGAATGCGTACAACAGCTGACCGCAGAAAGGTCGTCCAACTTTATGAGGAAGTTTTCGGATGCAAGGCAGTTTTGAATCCCTACCCATGTGTGCAACTCAATCCTCGGTATTTGGTTGTTGGAAACACTTGTATCGATCGCAATCGTTCTCAGTCTTTTAAATCATCTAATAGCGAGCTTAAAATTTTGCCTGGATTCCGTCACAGTCTTGAGGCTGCTGCACTTTGTGTGCAGCATGAGTGGTTGAGCATATTGGTTGGTCCTTCATCTTCTGGTAAGACTTCATTGATAAGGTTGCTCGCGCAGCTTACTGGCAATGTACTAAATGAAATAAGTCTTTCATCTGCATCTGATACTACTGACTTACTTGGATCCTTTGAGCAATATAATGCCTTCCGCCATTTTCAGATGGCTATCGCTCGAGTTGAGTTTTATGTAAGTGAGTACTGCAGTCTGCAGCTGGAATCTTCGGGAAAGGAATTTCTAAAGAGAAGAAAAGAACTGATGACCCGATGGCTTGCCTTCTTATCAAGCATTGGTTGTGGTCCTACTACGAGTCCAACTTTGAACACTGATCATTGGAGGGCAAGGACCTTTGATTCTGTTCCTTTGTTAGTTGAGATCATTGAAAATCTAAAGTCAGACCTCGCAGCAAACAGATTACCCATATCCTGGTCATGCAAGGATCTGGGTAGAACTTTGAAGACAATCACAAAGTTGCACAGGGATTACCAAAGAAGGGCATTTTCGGCAAAATTTGAATGGGTGACCGGAGTACTTGTAAAGGCTGTAGAAAATGGTGAATGGATTGTTCTAGAGAATGCAAATCTTTGCAATCCCACAGTAAGAGTTTTTTTTTTCCCTGTTGGCTTCTGTAGTTATCTTGTTGGTTCTTTGACCATTTTGGTATTGACTTGTAAAGATTCGGATTTTTACTGTTGCCCCTTTTATTGTGAATGCAGGTTCTTGATAGGATCAACTCTTTGGTTGAGCCACATGGATCAATCACTGTCAATGAATGTGGAAGTGTGGACAGCAAGCCATTAGTTCTCCATCCCCATCCCAAGTTTCGGATGTTTCTCACAGTTGACCCTAGATATGGCGAAGTATCACGGGCAATGCGAAATAGAGGTGTTGAAATCTATATGATGCAGCCATGTTGGATGCTTAATGGTGGAAGTAGTGACAGTTGTGATGATAGTGAACTTAAAGATGTGAAAAGGTTTCTCATTCTCTCTGGTATCCCTTTACCTAGGATGGTTGATATAATGGCCAAAGCCCACATCTATGCTAAGGTTGAAGGATTGCGCCTTGATGTTAAGATTACATATCTTGAGCTTGGACGGTGGGTGCAATTGTTTCACCAGCTTCTCACAAATGGTAATTGGCCTGTCTGGAGCCTGCAGATAAGTTGGGAGCATACTTATCTATCATCTCTGGGAGAGGCTGAGGGAAAGGATATTGTTAGTTATGCAATTTGTTCTTATTTATCTATTGGTGAACTTTACAAACCTGAATCACCTCAAGGATATTCATTGTGTTTACCGGGAGGATGGCCAACACCTTTGAAATTAAGAGATTATGTGTGGTACTCAAAAGAAGCTTATGTCAAACAAAATTGCATGTATCTCGAGTTTTTGGGGGCTTGGGATCAGAGCCCAGTAGAAAAGGCCCTAAGTGCGACCGGATCTATGGGTCCTTACTTGCTGGATGCGAAAATATTGCATATTATGATGTTCCCGAACTACGTCAATGAGATTACTGCTCATTATGGGGGCCTAACCGAAAATTATTTGGCACTTGTTGGGAAAAAACTCACGTTTGCTGTCAACTGGACAGTTGAACAGGCCACTGAAAATGACATTGAGCTATACCTACTCTGGTTTCGTTGGTTTGCTTCTCGGCTTCATCCTTCTGGCAACTTCTTTAGTAGTTTTTATGATCTATTGAAAAAGGAACTCAAGCATCCAATATGGAACTGTATAGTGCGTTGCCGTCGTGAGCTTATGTCGTGTTGTGAACTAAATTTGGAATCCAGACCAATACCAATGCTGTCCACAGATTTGGCTGACTTATTTCTGTCAAGTGATTCACCAAAATCCTCCAGAGAACTTCTCCTTAAAGCAATCTGCTGTGTACCCCTATTGAGGATTAGCTTTCGACAATGGCATGTTGAGAGTGAGTATGACTTCAGTGAAAAAAACTCGTGTCTTGTACCTGTTTTGAGATCTTTAAGAAGAGTGGAAGAGAGTCTCCTTGATATACTAGTTGACTCTCCTTCTTTTGATGTGCTTTATCAAATTTACTCGGACCTCCTTGAAGACCACATATCATTTTGGAAAGGTACCATGTCATCCAAGTTTGAGATGTCACTAATTTCTTGGCGTTCTTTGACCAAGAATGTAGGAAAATTGCATGCTTTCTGCCCTAGAGAAGTTGAACAGTTCCAGGTTAGCTAGTTTGTTCACCCCCTTTATCACTTTTCTTTGTAAATTTGTAGTCCATACTTAAAGTTGAAATCATACGAAATATGTGGAATATAGGTAGAAGGGAAGAATTTGGGTAGAGTTTCATCTTGGAGTCTCCATTCACAAAAGTCCTTGCTATGGGTTCATGGAGGTCATCCATTTCTTCCTTATTCTGCTGATCTGTATCAGAAGCAGCAACAACTCTTCAATTTCTGTGAAGTAACTTGGCCGAGAAATACAAAATTGCGGATGGGAGGTTAGTATGTTGTGTGTCGTTTGGGATGCTTTACTTTTGTTATTGACCTTCCCCATGTTGGTGTTTTAATTCAAAATTTTACATAGCTTTGCACAATCGTCTCGTTGAGGCTGCTGTATCATCGATTCCTGCACTTCGCCGCCTCGCTATGGAAGGTATAATCCTCCCATTAGTTTCGAGAACTACTCTCACCCTTCAGTCAATGTACTTTTGATATTTTTTACTAAGAAATCTTTGTGCTTATTGTGATGAACATGGGAATTTTGGAGTTCTAAAGAGATAATAGGGTTTCAAGGGTAAAAGGCAACTGTTTAATAGTCTCTGGATAGTGCTTCAGGAATAGTAATAATTTTGGATTTTTGAGTAGTAATGCTTATTTTGCTGTGGGTGCAGGGTGGGAGGAACTGGAAGTGTTCTGTTCCCTCTATTCCTAACTTAACATATCTATATTGACTTCCAAATGATGCAATGTGGTATTTTGTTATGATATAATGTTTACCTTTTGTGATAGCCGTTGGCATGTCATCATATATTACGGGTGAATATCACGATGACGAGCTCAATGTTGTTCAGCAGTTGGAGGAGATGTATCAGGTTTGCCTTCATGAGGCATGGGAACTATTTTTCATTCCTGCTGGTTAATCTGAGCGTTTTAATGGCAACATATCTTGTTTCTTTCCAGATGCTTTTGACAAGGTTTGAATGTGAAAAGAAAAAGTTGGAGGACGCTGTCATGAGCACTAAACATGCACATCCTGTTGCAAATTTAGCCGCTTGTTGTTTTTTCCCCCCTGATTTGTTGTGTAGAAGGTCTGGATTTGATAGTTGGCTAGACACTCTTCCTTTAATCGACAACAACAGTTTTGACTTGGATATGGAGCTACTTCAAGAGCTATCACAGATTGTTTTGGTTGAGGCAGAAGAATTAGAACCAGTAAGATCGTTTATTCCTATATATCAATTTGTGTCTCTAGTTGTGTACTGAGTCATCATGATTTTGTCAAGAAATTTATTGCATGGACTTCAATAGTAATGAGTATGTTGTGAAGATTCCCTAGCATCGTATAGTGGACAACCTGTGCTTTGTCCTGATTTTCTGTGGTTACCTTGCCAATGCTACTTGTTCTCTTCTGAAAGAAAAAGATAGTCTTCGAGATGCTTGAAGTGAAAAGACTAATGTCCAAGCATGAATAAAGTTGTAGGTTTTGGTGTTGTAGGAATACCTTATTGTTGTCAACTATGATGCACGGATACGGACACAGAAATTATAAAAAAATGGGGACACGCCACGTGTATATTTATTTATTTATATTTGTTTTTCAATTTTTCCCAAGTTTTAATGGCAAAATGTTTTCAAAATAAAAAATTCATAGTTCCAATAGCATTCAAACAAAACAAGACATCATAAGTTCAATACAACCCAATTGAAAAATTACAGTTTGACCCCCAATTTTTAAAGAAAAATTACACTTTGACCCCTGCCGTGTCCCCATCGGTGTCCCCCCGTGTCCCCATCCGTGTCCCCCTCAAAAATTTAAATTAAATTATGGGACACGCGTCCCTGTGCCCGACACTGCAATACGTCGACCTCTAGAGGTGTCGGTGCTTCATAGGTTGTCAAGGTGATTAAAACTCTGGAAGGTTGTTGTAGGCTTCGATTCCTTTCATAATGGAGCACACCTAGAGCTTTCTGTGCATTTTGTTTTATGAATTTAATAAACGTATGTAGTGGAAATTGTGAAATTAGAAGAGCCAGGGTTAATTACCAAGCCATCGACTGGATTCTGTGTACTTGTTCAATTGTGTGGTGTACAAATATAGCAGGAGTTAGCCTCACTATCTTTAGTTCTTCCCGTTGTTGATGATTAGTATCCTCATTGGTTCTCTTCTGTGTTGTTACAGGCTTTGTCTAATATCTTTGACCTTTTGAAACCAACCTTGGACTTGTCATTGGGTTTGTCATCAAGACCTCCCACTGATTTCTTGCCACATCGGAAAATCTTATGGACTCTTGACGCACTGACATCAGTCAATGCAGGTATATAAAACCCTCTGTGAATTTAGGCATATAGACTTTTAGGCGTTTACAACAAGTCAACAATAGGTTACACTCTTGTGTTGCAGAAAACGCAAAAATTTCTAGTTACGTCCTCGAAACTTGGTTTAGTTGGCACTCCTTTTTATGGACCATTCAGGCTGAGTTGGCTAAGGTACATGTGCTAGTTTCATTATCGAAATTTTGCTAGTTGGCAAATTCGTATTCTAATATCCAGACTTCCATTGATTGTCTCCTTCCAACTTGCAGAACATTGCGAGAATGGATGGTAATGCAGTTTCACTGCCTCATATGCTTTTCCAGTCCGTGAGAATGGCAACAGTTGACCGACTTCTGTAAGAAAATAGTTTCTAAATGTTGACGGTTGATTACTCGTGCTTCAATTTGCTTTAATTCTCACTTTTGCGTGATTGACTAAACATCAAGTTATAAGTCATTGGATACCTTCTAGTGGTACTTTAAGGATGTGGAATATTTTGGATAAAGGATGAAGCATTCACTTAGGTATTCGTAGCTTATAAGCCATCCGATCTGTGGATTATTGTGGCTTGTCTAATGGCTTTATTCATACCGAACTATCTGCAATATGTTTATCTTTGGTGGTTTTATGTTATGTCACCATGAAGTTTTAAAAGAAAAGAGGTTGGACTATTCATGCCATGTTTTGCTGATATAATGTGGTCATTTTGAACACAAAATAATGTAGACGGCATATTGTCTACTCATGTGTACTTTGGTTTCAGATTTAGATTGACTTTGCTCGTAGAAATCAGAGAAACTACACTTTTCACAAAGTGAAAGCGTCCAACTTCTGTAGTTCATATATCTTTTTTCTCACTTCAAACCAGGCAAACTACGTTACCTATCAAGGACTATGCGACGTACTGCCTAAAAATTAGAGCTGCTTCAAGTACTTTGTGGCAAAGTTGTCCAGCAGTCACTAATGTGCAAACTTTTCTTTTATCCACGGCTCAGTCTCTCTTACAGCAGGTAGCGTTTTTTTCTGCACTGATGCAAATAGTAATATTTTGAATCATTTCTCTGATATTCCTCTGCTTGCAGACAATATATGCACACAGAAAATCATTTAGTGCTGATAAGTATGCTGCCATCAAATCTCTTCTTTCTTCCTTCCAGAAAAATATGGCTACGGTATGCAATAGTTTTGAAAGCTTCTACATTTAGGAAAAAGTTACAAATTATCAGAAACTTCTACGATAAATGTATGGCTTTTTTTATTTTTATTTTATTTTATAATATTTTACAGAAGGATAACATAGAGGTTGTGCTTTCCCTGCTTACATCATCGAGCCACCACGGATTCACCTCCATGGTGCATTCCGTCATTGAACCATTGCTTGGAGAACTGTATCTTCAATGCTCATCTTCTGGTCAGTATGCTGTCTTTTTAAATTATTTTTTGCTGAATGGACATAGTTTTAGATTTTTTCTTGACTAGTTCTGAATTCTCTGTTTCCGATAGTTAATATTTTGACTTTGTTAATCTGTTCTTTAGACCGCGCATTTAAATTGGGATGTGCATGGTTAAGACTTGGGGGCTTACGTTATCGTCTCTTGATTGCCTTTGATGATCTGGATCCTGCTATGAAGTACTCTTGCAAGTACTTGAAGTTGGTTGAAAAAGTTGCTTTGCTTCAACTTGAAAAAGAGGTCTTTTCCTCACCTGTACACTTTTCTGTTTCATGTGAGCATGCGATCTGTTAGTCTAGTCTTGTCTTGTATTGATGGGTATGCGATGAAAATTAGAATTGCCTCCTCCTTTTCAAGTAGAGCTAAACTGAATACATTTGTGCTTTTACATGCATTTTTTGGGACTGTTATCAAGGTTTAGAAGTGAAGATCAAAACACTCTTAATTGAGAAGTCAAGGTGTCAAATTTTGATTGATTATAATCTGCACTCTTTAGAAACCTTTTATTTGTTGAATTGTTTCTTCGCCAAATGGTGCCATTTCTTACGTTTTTGTCTATGGAGCTTCATTTAGTAATTGCGGACTCCTGCATAATTATTTAGTTATGTGTATCTATGCAACATGTGAATGTTATTCTCATACTGCTTGACATGTAAAGAAAAATAGAAAAGTAAAGAACAAACAGGATATGTTTAAGATGAATTTTAAGGTGCATATAGATGCATCAGATTGGTATATCTCAATTTTAATTAGCTTAACTTCGTAGAGTTTATTGATTTTATGAGTTCTACAGTGTTTCAGTCAAGCTTTTAAGACATGCATCAATTTTAGTCATGGGTTTCCGTGCAGTTGCATCTGACCAAAATGATATGATTATGAATTGCAGTAATAATTGAAATGCCTTAAGATGTTGATAATGCCTACTATGTCATCTCTTACAGGTACGAGAGGAGAGTGCTTATTTAGCCGGATGTCTATCATGGGGAAAGCCCGACGAACAAAGAATGAAATTTGGAAACCTCAAAGCTGAGTGTAAAAGGCTTGAACATAAGGTTCTGCTGCTTCTATGCCCACTTCCCTCCGTCTTTAAATGTTCTGTTTCTCGCAAGTTATTTACTGTACCAGTAGTTCGGGATTCTCTTTTCTCTTTTCATCTACTGCATTTTTATACAACTTCTGAGCCCTGTTAACTATTAGTTCAGTACTCTCGGGAGGATTGACGACTCAAATATGGATAGTGATATCTCATGTTCTTTAACAAATAACTGGATACGTTTCAACTTTAACAAATATCAGAAGCAGACATGCTTGCGATTTTCGTATGTTGCACTTGTGAATTGTTACACATCATTCCGATTTTATGATACTCAATATGCATGAGGGTCAATTTTTTATTTGTAAGATTTTGCCTTGCTTTTTGATGATGAATCTGCAGTACAATACTGTATTTCCTTGATGCCTCTTGTAGCTTTAATTTGTATTTTGTTTTATTATCTGTTTCTGTATCCGCCCTGTTTTGTCTCCATATTTCAGCTTGATGAAGTTTTCTTGCAGGATTCGACCTTCCTAATTAACTTTGTTTACTATTGCAGATTGTTTTTCGTTCTAATCCTGGAAAGTTTGCGAAGCTAAAATACGAATGTGAAGAGTTTCTTCAAAGGTTTGGAACTTCAAATGATCTGATAAAAGGTGTTGGGAGTGTGGACAAACAACATATCAGTAACCAAGTGTACAACTGGCAGGTAAAAGATTTGTTGTTTTCTCGCAGACAACTATTTTTGTTTTTATGTTAGGTGATAGTATTTTTAACGTCATAAGAGCATCTCTAGTGGTTTGGTTAAAAATTGTGTCATATGACATAAAGTGTATAAAGTGGGTCCCATTTATTGTTTCTTAAGAGTGTGTAAATTTAGAAAGTGAATGTGTGTTGTAGTGGTGTAGTTAAGACTAGTGCTAACCCGTGCCTACGGCACTACGCATCCTGGTTTGAAAGGGATGGCAGTTGTGTGATTTAGGTGAAAACCATGAGCACTTAACTGGGAAGTGGGAGAATGCATTACAGCCTTTGGATCAAATGAATCTAAGCCATTCCAACAACTTGTCCCCACACCCTTCTGTTTTATAATAGAGATGTGTGGTAGTGTGAGTTAAAAAATATAAAAATTATGTTCTCTCTCTCTACCTCTCTCTTCCGCATACCTCTCTTTCTCTCTCCTCTCTCTTCATTCCTGTCAAGAACCTGCCAAAGTCAGAGAGTTGGACCTTCTCTCTCTTTCTCTCTCTTCTCCCTTGTGCGCTAAGGGTTCTGCTACAGTTAACTTCCGATTTAATTCTGACACACCTGTAGCAAGACTTTAATTGTAACCATTAAAGCCCAAAAACACAAAAAAATGTTTGCTAACTGTTTTATGTCAGTAATTTCTGACACAAATAATGGGTTAATATCACCCACTAGAGATGCCCTAAGTTGTCCCCACCTAGTGATGTACTCGCCTCTTTTCCTTATCTTTGATGTTTCAGGAAACAGCTTCCTGTTTTATTGATCTGTTATCAAACGAATATGCTGCATATGTCGATGTTATTCAACCAGTTCAGGTTGCAGTATATGAAATGAAACTGGGGTTATCGCTGCTTCTGTCAAGTACCATGCAGAAAAAAGCTCTCTATGCAATGGGACAGGATGATATGGACAGAGTTCAGGTACTGTACATCATTTTGGTGGTGTTCCCCCGCCCCCCTGCTACTGTTCTTATTCAAGGAGTCTAAACAAATGTCGTAGTTGCTAAATTGGAAAACTAATTGGCAGGAGACAATTTATTCCTTCATGAGATTTCCTAGGGGCTTCACGTCGGAAGCTGTGTCTGTCAAGATCAATAGTGGGGTGGCCAGGTTTCCTTGCTGTGATGTAGATTTCCCTATCAACATAAGGAGAATGGATATGGATTTGCTAGAAAATTTGTCTACTTCAGCAACAGATGATAGATCAGATAAGATGGTCTGTGACTACAGTTTAAAACCTACGTATAGGATTTGATTGAACTCAATGAGCATTTGTCTTCTGAGTTGCATATCTGTTCTAGTTCTCCATGTTACTTGACTTAGATTGTAAAATGTTTTTTTCATTTTTCTTTATTGATAACAGGTTTCAGACTTACAACTGAAACTTGCCATACATCACAACGTTCTTATCCGTGTTGCACATTGTATTTCTGAGGTCCAATTACTGGATAATGCTTCTTTTGCAGTAAGAATCCATCCTTGTAATCATTTCAAATTAATTATGCCTATAAAGGTACATACGTCAAGGCTTTAAGCCAATCTTTTGTTTGTCAATCAGCTCTTGGACAAGATATTTGATGAGTTTGCTAGTCTCTGGATGAATATGAAAGTTAGAGTGAGGACCAAACAAGAGCATGAATCTCAGCAATTCAAGTTCAAACCTCGTGCATTAAAGATTGATAGTATCATTGAAAGTGATTTATCAAGTCTAGTTGGTTCCTTACCAAATGAGACCCTATCAGAATGGCAGGATTGGCTTTTGAAGGAAGAAGTCGCTGTTAAGGTAATGATTCTAAAGAGCATGTCTTCTCTCTCTCCCACAACCTCTCCTACTCCTTGTGTGTAGAAGTCATTGTTCTCACAAAGCACTTTCATCGATACAGAAATCTGAAGAGGAAGATGATGCTCTGGAGGAGGAGTGGAACTTAATGAAGGACTCCATCATGAACAATATGGTGCATGTTCACAACCAATTATTTGGGTCCATGGATCTCATTCAAACTGTATGTTCTCTAAAATCGTTTCAGTTGTCGTACAAAAAAGACTGAATTTGAGGCGAATATTTAATACCTAGTCTTGTTATTTTGCATCTTTATCTTGATTTGTAAATTTACCATTTACTGCTTTTTCTCCGATTTGTGATATTCAAAGCAGCCTAGAGTTTTCAAGGTCTCTGAAGAGGAACGGTTGTCTTCCTTCACTGAGTCGTACAGGCTAGGAGTGAGAATGATTAGACGTAAGCAATATTAAACAGTTTTTTGACTTTGTAGTAACTCACTGGTAATTTGTTTATTCGATATCACATCCCTTGTGCTATCTTTTTGTTACTTATTCCAGGTTTAGAGGGATCATTATCATCTGATTTGGATGCTAAGCTTGCGCCTGAATATTTATTCTTCCTTTGTTTGGAGCATGAACAGAAGTTCAATTTATCTCATCAATCAGCTCGTGCATACAACTTCTACAAGGTTTTCAAAGCTTTTGTTATCCCCATTTTCTTTTTATTTTTACTCGTGGTTCTTACCTTCTTATATTAACTTTATGTGAAGGATCCAAATGTTCCTTTGATGGCTAAGATGGTGGAGCGGGTTATAATTCTTCAAGAGCGAATTGTTTTTCTTTTAAATGAATGGGATGATCATCCTGCTCTTCAGAAAATCTTGGATGTGATTGAAATGATCTTGGCTATTCCTTCAAGCACCCCATTAGCTAAGGTAGTATATATTAGTTCATGATTTCTGGTTTTCCAACTGATTTCGTTTTATCGTAGTGGGTGTTAGACTCGTAATTTTATCTCTAGTGCAACAAATAACTTCAAGAATACAAGTGTAAAATGCCTATGATGATTAATTGGTTTATTCAGATTAGATGCTCTCTGATGAAACTGGTTTAAATAATTTGGTACTTATTGCTGCACCTTGAAATGTGCTTTCTTCTTTGTAGGCTCTTTCTGGTTTGCAGTTCCTGCTTAATAGAATCCGGGTGCTACAGGAAACTGTTTCGAAATTTCCTCTCTCTGGTAAGAAATTGAACTGCGGTTCTCATGACCTGGCTTTGCTGTCTTTACTGATTTCCTCATCTTTTACTCTCCCATTTCTTTTGAGTGATAGGTGAACTGGAACCAATTTTTCACTTGGTATCCTCGTGGCAAAAGTTGGAGTTTGAGTGTTGGCCTGCCTTGCTTGATGAAGTTCAAACTCAATTTGAGATCAATGCCGGGAATGTATGTTGTTTGGGTTTTTATTTTATTTTATTTTATACTTTTATTTTTATGTACGAGTATGGTTCAAGGCATAGCATTTTAGTCCTTACTGATGCAATTCATCAGAAAGTTGCAGGGACTGGCGGAGGCAATAAGAGTCTAGTGGGGGCCCGTGACCCCACTGGAATTTTCTTTTTTTGCTTTTTGATTTGTTTATGTAAATTTTATTTGGATTGTAATCAAATTCTCGGCATAGTACATTCACTCCATCAAGATTTAACCTCCAAATACTACATGTTCACAATTATATTTTTGAATTGGATGTTCACAAAATGCATGCTAAGCCAACCCCATTCTTAACTTTCCTTCTTTATGTATGTCTTTTCTCCAATCTAAGATGAATCTAGGATCCTAATTATAAACTACAATTTGAAATTATTTTGAATTAATAAACCAAACCATACCGAGCTTTGTTTCCCAATCATTGGGGTGGGCTACATGAATTCTTTTTCCCCATAGACGAATAATGTAATCAATTTGATTGTGATTAATCATGAAAATAGTTAGATTTGTTTGAAACATACATATTGTCTTTATCTTTTCTTCAAAGCCACTTGATAAAAGTGTAACTTAAGTGTGATAGTTATACTGTCAAAGCAATCATGAAGAAAAAACTTCAACATTATCAAATTGTATGCGACTATTTTCTGAAAAACCTTCAACATTAACAATGCAACTTGTGTGAGATGACTTGGAGCTTTGAAGCCAGGCCAGCTGTATGGTTAATTTACTCAAGTACTTTGATAAGGTATAGTGAAACTGAATAGTTCATGCTTGCCCATTAGTAATTTAGTATCATACCCGCTTGATACCAAACTGAGCCTTATGTCTCAATCAATTGGGGTCGCCTACATGAATCCTTTTTTTTTTCCTTCTCTTAGACTTTGTATACTCATATCCTTGCACAGTACAATATCTAATGTCAATTTGGGTTGTCCTATCCGCATAGCATCACTACCCAAAACTAACATATCAACTGTCTCACCTATTGCATCTACAATCTAAGGTAAATATGTCCAAACCACCTTAGTCTGTTTTCTCTGAACTTCTCCTCTATAGGTGCTATACCCACCGTACTCTCTTGATCAACATGTTTCGGCGGAATGATCTGGTCTTGAGGATTGGGTGGGATATAAGCTCCTGAATGCGTCTTTTGTAATTTAAACCTGCAAGCGCCAAATAATCATGCTGCTGTATTCTTGTTTCTTCTATTGTAATAGATTAGTCCCATTTGCGTAACTAACTACATATTTCTATCTTCATGCAGCTGTGGTTTCCTTTATATTCAGTTCTTCAAAATAGACATCCTACTGATGTTGCTGAGTATGACAGATCTACTATCCAAAGGCAAGTAGGGATTTAGCTTCAGTTTTAGTTTGATAGAATTGATCATCTTTCAAAAGGTAAACCATAACTTAACCTGCAGTTTGAAGGAGTTCATTCAAACATCCAGTGTTGGTGAATTCAGAAAACGGCTTCAACTTCTTTATACTTTCCATGGCCAAATCAGCACTGGAATATGTAGAGGGTCTTATTTAAGGTACAGCTTTATCTATGTAGTTAGTAAACCCTATGAAGACAACTTCCAGATGTATTTCATGTTCTTTAATTGGAACATGCTTTGATGTCTTTAGTTGGGAGTGTCTCGTAAGATGTACCTTTGTCAAAATTATATGAAGGCCTTCATTATTCTTCTTTTAGCCAATGACTAGTTTTTCTTTTGCAGTCCTCGCCATACGGAAAATATGAAGGTTTTATACAATCTCTTTGGTTTCTATGTGCAATATTATCCAAAGTGAGTCTGTCAATGTTTGAGCTTCATAAGAAATTTTTTCCAATTGGAAATGTTCTGATTTATTTTGTTGCTGGTATGTTGTTCAGGATATTGGAGTACATGGAAGATAAGAGAAAAGTGGTTGAGATGAAGTTGAAAGAATTTTCGAAGCTAGGTCGCTGGGAGATTTCCCCATGCTATGTTTCTGCAGAGAAGTCAAAACACACCAGGCAGAAAGTTAAAGATCTCATAGAAAAGTACACTGTAAGTATAGTATTTAGTTTCTATGTTGTGTTAGTTCTTACAATTAGAGGTGGCAATCTTCAACCCAACCCATGAACCCGCCTATATCCGCCTACTTATAACCAACCCAATTCGCCCATAACGTAACATGGGTTTATACGGGTTCAACCAGCATCAACCCATATGTTAGTGGGTCTATGTGGGTTGGAGCATGGGAGAGCAAATACACGATGCCTTCACTAACTCAGAAAATGGAATTTCCAACAAATGCACAAAGCTCCCCGCTGGTCCCCCCTCCATCCCTCCCTCCCTCCCTCTCCCTCTCCCTCTCCCTCTCTCTCTCTCTGTGTGTGCATATAACTAAATGGGAGACTAGTTGTTGAGAATAAATCAACTGATAAACTCTAATGATTAAGTTTGCATAAACAGACAAGAATATTAACTTCAAATGGGAATAAATAAACAGTTCAATTCAACAAGATTAGGCAACAATGAACCAGGAAATGAAGATTGGTCAATTGTTGGATGGAAACTGATGGAATTTTCCAGTTACAAGCAACTATTACTAAGAGGTCAGAAACAAAAGATTTTCCCTGATCAAGTTTGCATGGGAAAGATAAATAATCCCAGAAGCCAATTTGGTATATTATAAGCTACAAGGGCAGTAGATTGTGGGAAATGGTGATTTTGGGGGAATTGATAGCAACAGTGGGGGGATGGAGTATATGAAGGAGCTGTACTGCTGTAGGGGACCACTGTAGTAGGATTTTTCATGTTTTTTACTATTTCAATTGAATTTGATGAGTAATTTTGTACAGTTGGGAATAATTTGTATTTTGCTTTAGGTTTTATACCTTTTATTCTGTTTCATGAGCAATGTGTAACAGCACAGAATCTGGGGGAACAAAAAACGTGTTGGGTGAGGTTGGGTTGGGTTTGACTTGTCCCATGTTCAACCCGTCCAAATTCAACCCATCTATTGACCCATATTCAACCCATAACCCATATCAACCCGCCCAAACCCAACCCAAGGTCCCAAACCGCCCATTTGCCACCTCTACTTAAAATAAATTTACGGATGTTTTCTTCTTGTCAACATGAAAGTTTCAGTACTCGGCCGGCCTAGCTGCTTGCAGATTAAAGACTGGTTATTTTCATTTGTCTATTGATTTAATATGTACAGGGTTGGCTGCAACATCCCATATTGGATATTATCAACCAAGAAGCACCGCAAAGAGGGTTAAAACTGCCATCTGCAGGGGAAGGTACTCAACCCCTCATTGAGTCTTCTGACAAGAATAGGGAGATGCTGAAGGTTGCATGTGACCAGACCCTATTCAGAGATAAGGACAGGTATCTTCATCTGTTTCCATTACGCATCTTGGAAACCAACCCAAATCAAACAGAGACTTAAGTCCCATTTGGGGTTGGCTAAATGAGTCCGTTTTTCCTATTGAGCTATGTGAGGGCATTGCATTCCATGATAAAGGCATAGATCCTTTCAAACTGCCGCCTCTAATTTCCTCTATTATGTATTTTGGAGTAGTATTAAATCTGTTCCTTAGTTGTTGCTTGCTTTCTCCTCTGTAGGGGTACATGGTTTTCAGATTGGAAAAGGAAAGTGGATTGTGTTTTGCAGAAGTTGCTCCTTGAGAAGACACCTGAGTTTGACCTCTTATATTCCTCTGGTAAGGATGTTGAAGGCTTTCTCCCCCAATTCTCCGTTTATCTGACTTCGGATTTCCCTGGGACTTCCTTTTCTGCAGTGTTCTAAAACAAGGAATTAATCGCCGATTAATCACCGGGGGCCCTATCCGATTAGGTCCGACTAACGATTAGTAATTACTCACCGAGTACTAATTAATATGCACCGATTAATCACTCGAAGGTGGCCAACCGCCCGACTAGCGCCTAGTGTCTTTTAGAACATTGCTTTTCTGCAGTTATTCCTGTATCTGAAGTCATTACAAATCATTGTGCAGCGGTTGGAAGTACTATCAGCCAATTCTTAGCTGCCCAGTCTACAAGCAATGTGTACCAGGAAGAACACAAGGAAGTGTGGTCTACCATTGGAAATATTTGTGGAACTGCAATTGATAGTAAAGAGATTTGGAAGGATGAAACCAAGAGCTTGGGGAAGAGGAGGGCTTTAGCCCACCTCCTGAAGCTGTTGGATGGATATGGGTTGTCTAAACACAGGTCCACATTTTTGGAGGTACATAAGCCTACCCAAAGTTTTGATTTCTAGCCTTCTTACTTGAGAAGAACTTTATTTATCCCGAATCCTTGTTTGTTGCAAGTCTGACAATGGCTTTTTTTGTTATTGGCTGGCGTAATATAGGATCACTTGGAATCTGACCAACCAAACCAGTGGCTTATGCAGCCTTCATATGATACAAAGCATGTGCTGCTTACCCAAGGTGGATTGCCATCCGATGATTCATTTGCAGCTACAGGCCAGCTTCCCAGTTTTCCCCTTGAGTGTTTGGAGAGGGAATGGGAATGGGAAACAGCAAACCGATACTACTTTAAGAGCATAGCCTCAGTTCACATTCTGCGGCATATTTGCCTCAATTTCCATAAAGACTTTACTCTTGAACAGGTAGATCTTTTATTTGTAGGGCATGATGTTTTAGTTGTTTAACAGGTTGAGCCATCAGTAGTGCTAGCCATGTTGGTTTAGCCACCGGGTAAAGTTTTCTGTTGGGAAAAGATTGAGCTCAAGTTGGTTTTGCTGGACGGGAATTACCATGTTACCAGGGTCTGGGTGAAGCCGAAGAAGCAACTGTTTTGGCCAGCCAATTGTTGGCCCAAATTATTGCCACGTGTTATATTAGTTATGCCACATTTATTAATAAAGGACCTTCCAATTAGTACATATAGTAAACCGCAAAGCAGTGGTTAGTGCCTGATGAATTCCACACGTCATGTTCGCAGGCACTTCAAATGCTGGATATCGTGGGTATTTGTGTCTGTTTTTTTTCCCCTGTCCACGATATATGGAAAAATACCTATCATTTACGCTATGAATACTTTTGCAGTTAAGGAAAAGTAATCTATGACCTATGAAGCACAGATACGGTGATACGGCAAAACCCAAAAAATTAGGATATGGATACTTTGGAGAGATGCCTGTACAAATTATATATTTTTGTAATTATTATTCTACTATTAGTTGCATTTAAAACTGTTATTGCCATCTCCACGTCCCAATTTTTCTAACTTGGTAACATAATTCCAAAGAGAAATTGTGTGCATGATATATATATATATATATAGAGAGAGAGAGAGAGAGAGAGAGAGAGAGAGAGAGAGAGAGAGAGTATTTTGAACCTAATTTGGCCCTTAAAATTTATAGTTGGTTCTTTAAAAACTTTCATTTTAACCCCAGCCATATCCGTCATGTATCCCGCCGTATCCGGTGCATATCCCTTCTGTATCCGAAATTAAAATAATTTAATTTTAATACAGGATACTTATTTTCCGTTGGTTCGTGAGATGATAGGTGTAGCACCCATAGAAGAGAAGTTGAGGGAAAATAGGCTAAGGTGGTTTGGGCATGTCTACCATGGACCAGGAGATGCAGTAGTTAAGAGAGCGGATAGGATAGCTTTGGGTAGCACTGCTACGGAGAGGGGTAGACCCAAATTGACATTAAATGTTGTGGTGCAAAGATATGAGTATAGTAGGTTTGTGTGAGCAAGTGGCCCTTGACAGAGCTCAATGGAGGAAAATGGTTCATATAGCCGACCCTAAGTGATTGGGACATAAGGCTCGGTTTGGTTTGGTATTCTTATTTTCCGTATCCGATGCGTATTGGGGCGTATCCGTATCCATATCCGGGAAGTATTCGATACCTATACGTGACTAGTTTCGGAGTATCCGTGCTTCATAGTCTCTGACTGAAGTATTGTTGCTTTTGATTTCTTAAAAAAAATCACAAAGGCAGGTATCAAAACATTCGAGAAAGCTAATACTACATTATTATTATTATTTTCCATGGGTTTAGTTGAAATATGAATCAAAATACCTTTCTTTTTGTACAATGTTTGCAATCATATCTTTTTTGTTTGTTGATAAAAATACGGGTCTAGCTCATACACTTTTACTCTAGATTTTGCCATTTTCTAATTTTGGCTATGCTCGAAGGTTTATTGAGGATCTACTATTGGGTCCCCAAAAATTTACGGCAGCCTTGCAAATTTTTTGCCTGTATTCTGACTAAACTTTGGTTTTAGTTTTTCTTTCTTCTCTTTTTTTGTTTGTTTGTTTATATTTAATTATTGTTATTATTTCCGGGTTCTTGTGTGTTGGGTGTTTGGGAGCTCTGTCATAGTTTCATGAAGCAGAAGTGGGAGCTGTCATTGAGAGAAGTCCAAGATTCTGAGTTTCTATGGAATGTTCATAAAGATCTTAAGAACGGAAAAATTTGTAAAAAGCAAATCCGACTCCTAAACTTTGTCTAGTGACTTTTCTCGGAATTGTATACTTTTCGTAATTTTTTTCTTAGTTTTCGTAATTATTTTGGATTAACCATTTGTATCGATGTGGGAGAGTAGAAAAGTAAAAAAATATGGACCAGAGTTTTAAAAAGTCGACAATTTAGACAGCTGTTTGAAATAAATCTTATGTAAACACGAAGTTCTAATATTTTATTCATTAGCAATATTTTTTTGGTAGTATGATGATTAGGACAGAGATTTGTCTTATGTTGTAGATTTTCTTTTGTTGCTTTGGGAATCCTATGGAGAGATTCAATGCTGCCGGCTGAATATTCTGTCTGACTCCGTACTTGCGTACTGACTTCACATCAAAAAGTTTTTCAAGCCCATCCCAAAGAAACTGCTAACAGGATTTCTTTTAGTTTAACAATTAGATCTTAGCTCAGCTTCCATGGTATTGTGTTTGGAGATTTTCCAGATTGTATTTGCTGTTACACTGTTTCTGACCGTTATGACATATCATTGTTTACGTAGGTTAACCGGTCAGGCTCTTTCCTTGACCATCTTATTGAAATACAACAGCAGCAACGGGCTGCTGCATACTGTTTTGCTAACCAGCTGACGCGCTTAAGGAAATGCACAGAAGTTTTTGAAAATCTATTTTCCAGCTCCCTTGTCTGTGACACTGTTGCAGGTAGCGAGTGCTCTTTTGCACAAAACCAGAATACCACGTATAATTGCATGTGGCAACAAAAGGTAAGCTTTCTAATTGAAAATGGTTGCTATGGAACTTAACCATCTATAGACCTGGATTGTGACAATGCTTATGTTTGCAGCACCTACTTGGAAGTTTGTGTTCTATGTTGGCTGAAGAATGTTTGCTGCTAAAAACAGTTGAAAGTACTCATTTTAGCTCTTGCCAAAGTGTCAAAGGTGCAGCAAATAGGGTTTGCGTTTTCCTTGAGAAGTTTATACCGGACTTTCAGAAATCTAAGGTGCTCATATTATTCATTATAGTACAAACTCAATTGGTCATGTTCTTTTCTTTCAAGTGGTTGTTCCCCTTTGGTTTAGTGAGGTATCCAAGTGCTCTTACTAATGGAAATTTTCCACCAGGATTTACTGGATAATCATCTGCTTGGTCGGGATAGAGTTCTAACCTCAGTGACACCACCTTTGCATCCTTATGTCGTTTCGAAACCAATGGAGCAGTTTGTCTTACAGAATTTCCAGACAATAAAGGAGTTTGAGAAGCAGCTGTGTGCTTTACGTGAGCAAGATGAGGATAGAAGATCAGTTAAAGAGGTTCTGCTTGGTCGTTTTGATGATATATTAAAGAAGGTAGAAGATTCATTCATATGTACATTGCAGCATACTTGTTTTCATGCTGAGCAAAAGAAGAAGATGATAAATATGCATACATGTTTTTCAGTATGTCCCCCATGTCTCTGAAAGATTTGACCACAATGAATCTGTTGCTTCGGATCCCTATGCAGTCTTTTTAATCTAGCCAACCAATTTGTTGAACATGACTTATGCAAATAGAAAGTGTCTACTTACATCATTGAATTAAAAGACTAGAGGAAGTGGTTGAAATAGGACTTTGAAACAAACCTGTTTAATCTTTTGCAGGCTAGCTCTCTAGAAGAATATTATTATGGCCATGTGCAATCAGTACATAATGAGAACTACACCAATTGTCGAGCAGAAACCGTGTGCGCTCTAGAAGCTGGGTTTAGTGAAGCTGTCAAAGAAACTTATAAGCATATTGTGGAGGTATTTCACAGCATAGGTACTTGGAATAGCGGTGACACATTTGCTGTTGAATCGCTTGGGAAGATTACTCTGTGGAAGGTTTTTTTTGAGACACGTGTAGTGAATCTGAAGTTAGACGTCATATGTGATGCAGTAGTCAAGGCAATTGATTTTGCTGTAAGTTATATTATTGGACTGTTCTTTGAAAATCACTTTTCTGTAGTCTTTCAGCTCTTTTTGTTCCTTCTTGGTTTACTCTTTCATCTGGTGTGATTTTATCAGGTAAAGCTTGTAAACGACTGCAATGAAACCCCCCATCTCTCTGTTCACATTGGAGCACATATGAAGCATCTACATTCCCTAGTTGATTTAGTATTGGCCTTCGGCCAAAATCTTCTGCATGATTTCCTAGTTGTTCACAGAATGGTATGTAATTTCACTCTAAATTTCTGGGAATTAGTGTCAATGCAGTTTGACATTGTCTGTTAACAATAATCTTAAATTACTTCTGTTTTGTTATCACACAAACCACTGATTTTACATGCAATTCTCCCTCTCTCTCTCTCTCTCTCTCTCTCTCTCTCTCTCTGCTTTTGACTTTCAGAGATCTCTTGTGAATTTAATGGCAGGTATCTATAATAACTCATGTCCTAGCTGAGATTTTTGCCTCGTTGTATTCGCAAGGATACGGGGTCTGCAATGAAGAAGCAATGGAGGAATCTAATCTTGATAAAACTCAAGAGGCAAAGGGAACAGGTATGGGAGAGGGTGCAGGGCAAACTGATGTCAGTGATCAGATAACAGACGAAGATCAACTCCTTGGGGATTCTGAAAAGGTATGGATCCAGTTTTCAGATACCAAGGCTTTGTTTGGTCTCCATCGTAGAAAATTATTTTTGATATAATGAGTGGTAATGAGTAGAGAGAGATAGATAAATTTATTGGAAACTGTGCAGAGAGTAAAATGTTAATTTCAAAGATGGGAACCAAACATAGGCCATATGTATTGATGCAATTTACCTGCTAGCAGATGATGGAAATTTGGAACATTGTTCCTAATGTTTTTATTTTTTCCTCCTTGGTGATTCTGCAGCCAAATGATGAACAAGCTGACTTGGGTCACGTTCCCAGCAAAAACGACAAAGGTATTGAGATGGAACAGGATTTTGCTGCTGATACATTTAGTGTTAGTGAGGATTCAGGAGACAATGAAGATGAAGATGGTGAGGATGAGCAACTAGACTCTGCGATGGGGGAAACTGGTGCAGATAGTGAAATCATCGATGAGAAACTCTGGGATAACAAGGATGAGGAAGAAACCCCCAAGAACGCAGACGAAAAATACGAGTCTGGGCCTTCAGTCAAAGACACAGATTCTTGTGGTAGAGAGCTTAGAGCAAAAGATGAGTCGGATTCTGGCACTCCTGCTGATGAAGCTAGAGAAACTAACCCTAACGAATTTGATGAACATGATGATCTGGACAATGCTGAGAATATGCATGACATGAACTTGGACAAAGGTGAAGCTTTCGCAGATCCTACGGGATTGAATGTTGATGAACCTACCGGAGGGACTGAAGATATTGAGATGGATGACCAAGAAAATGCAGAAGATGCGGGCCCAGATGAGCTCGATGAGTCTCTTGAAATTGCGAGTAGTGATGAAAAGAAAAACGAGTCGGTGGATGAATTCCCAGAAAAGACAGAAGATGACGAACAAGGTGGAAATAGTGAGAAGGATGGGATGGGTGGTACTAACGAAGAGGCTAAAGAGATGGACTTAGTGGGGCCAGAGAAACATGTGCTTAATTTGTCTACTCCGGACAACTCTATTGACCTAGTGCCAAATGCTGAATCCACTACACAACCGAAGGGTCACTCGCACGCAACAGATTTAAGAGAGATTGCACCGGAAGCTGTAGAAGCTAAGTGGTCAAATACGAGTGACACTCAGAATGACCTTGCTCCTATGGAAGGCCAACATAATGCCTCTGAGGTTGAAATCACAGTGCCTGACTCATCAAGAAGAGGTAGAATAAGTGATGATCAACAACCGCAAAATCAGTTGCCTCAGCATCATGATTCTTCTTCATCTCAGAAACTCCAACCAAACCCTTGTCGTAATGTTGGCGATGCACTTGAGGAATGGAAAGAAAGAGTCAAAGTGACAGTGGATCTTCAGGAGAACAAGTTAGAGGCTCCAGATGACGTGGCAGATGAGGATGCGGATGAGTTTGGGTACACCTCCGAGTTTGATAAGGGAATGGCTCAGGCGTTGGGTCCCGCGACGTCTGAACAGACGGATAATAACATCGATGTTGACAAACCTGATGAAGATGGGAAGGCATTGGATAGGGAATATCTTGACGAGATGGAGATTGAAAATCAGGATTCCGAAAGGCGGCCTATTAAAACTTTGGCCCCCAATCATACAGAAAAGATTAAGGCACAGGTGGATATCCAACAGTTAGAGGAAGCACAAGAGGAATCCCAAGCAGTTTATGGCCAATACGAGAGTGATAGAAGCCTGTCAGAGAGTTTGGTGTCCTTGAAGAGATCGTACATGGCTGAGGACATTAGCCAACCTGGTCAACTTTCCCTGCTAGACAGGGAAATTGGGACTTCTCACAATCTTGAGGAAGTTCCTGGTGATTTTAATGAAAATGCTAATGTTCTCTGGAGAAGATATGAACTGCAGACGACAAGGTTGTCCCAGGAATTAGCAGAACAGTTGCGTCTGGTCATGGAGCCCACTTTAGCTAGCAAGCTCCAAGGTGATTACAAGACTGGAAAAAGGATTAACATGAAGAAGGTAAGGGATATTAAAAACAAAATTGTCATATAGTTATGGGCTACTATTTTTTGGTGATTGAAAATTTGTGTTGGGAATTGCCAGGTGATCCCGTACATTGCAAGCCATTATAGGAAAGATAAGATATGGCTGAGGCGAACCCGACCCAACAAACGTGATTATCAAGTTGTTGTTGCTGTGGATGATTCCCTCAGCATGTCAGAGAGTCATTGTGGGGATGTTGCTGTTGAAGCTTTGGTGACGGTATGCCGTGCAATGTCTCAATTGGAAGTGGGGAACTTGGCTGTTGCAAGCTTCGGGAAGAAGGGAAACATTAGGTTACTCCACGAGTTTGATAAGCCATTCACAGGGGAGGCTGGGGTCAAGGTCTGTATTTTTGCTAAGACCAAGTTTACGCGCGCACGCGCACACACAACTCGGAAGATGGCTCATGTACTTGGAAACAAGACAAATAAGCAAAATACATAGATTAGTTTTGCTTTTCGGTCTTTTTCTTTAAATATCGCCAAAAAAAAAAAAAAAAGGTTTTCTGGTTCTTGTCACCAGGGAAAGTATGAATTTTTGACCAAAAATATGAAAAGAATAAGGCAAGCCGAACAGGCCTTGGGATTCTGCGAAGGATTCGTGTTCAGTCCCTTTCTATTGTCTTGTCCCTCTGAAAAAAAGAAATGAATGTCCACTTTCTCATTGAGTCTTACATTTGACTAACTTGTACAGATGATCTCAAGCTTGACATTTAAGCAACAGAATACCATAGAAGATGAACCGGTGGTTGATCTCTTGAAGTATGTGAACAACATGCTGGATGTTGCAGTTGCTAATGCACGACTCCCTTCAGGGCAGAATCCTCTACAGCAGCTTGTTCTGATAATAGCTGATGGTCGGCTCCACGAAAAGGCAACGTCTTTCTGTCACTTTGACAGCAGCAATTATGCTTATATCCTGCAATCTATATGGTTTGAACTTGTTTGTACTTCTCACCGATTCTTCTTTATACCCAAATCAAATGCAGCCAGGAAATTTGAAGCGCTGCGTTAGGGATGTCTTGAGTAGAAAACGAATGGTGGCGTTTCTGCTTCTTGATAGCTCTCAAGAGTCCATGATGGATATCCCGGTATCTCCTTATTTACTGTGGTTTTCAGTTTTCACATTCCCCCTGCTCTAGACGAATAACCCAATTTTACTCTTTGTTCGTGGAAGTTCGCATAGTTGGCCTTTTATTTGTGAAAATGCATCCCTAAAAGGAACAAGTTAAAAGGCAGTTTATACTTTGACGTAATAAGAAGAAACAAACACCCCTTTTTGTACAAAAGGGCAGTGTAGAAATAATTTATTTACTGTCTTTCCTTGATTTGTATACTTTCTGAAAGGCAGTAGCCCCTCCGCCATGAACCTAATTATGCATTTTTGGGCCTCCAGAGGTATTCATTTCAGGGTGGGAAAATGAAGGTTACGAAGGGCTTGGACTCGTTCCCGTTTCCATACTATATAGTCCTCAGGAACATAGAAGCACTTCCAAGAACCCTTGCTGATTTGATGAGACAAGTGAGTTTGTACAGTTACAAACAGCTGCAATGCTATTCTCTTGTAGATCATGGTGTTTTTACTGGATAAACTGATCTATTCTCCTTGATCTTTCGAATTTTCAGTGGTTTGAGCTAATGCAAAACTCCAGAGACTAATCAATTAGAGGACACAGCTTTCTATTGTTTGAGAAATATGGTTGCTCGATCAGCAAATGGAGCAGAGACCCTTACTTTAAGGCATGCATGCCACTTCCCTAGGCTTCTGCTTTACAGAATTGGATTGTTGAGGATGATAATGCTAGTATGATAATGGATGCCTATAGAAGATAACGAGCCTGTGCATTGGTTTCATCTGGGAATTGGATTGTTGGGAAGGCAATGTCTCTTGCGCTAGGATGGTTGGTCTCTTGATCTTCTCCAGATTCTTGTGAAGGGTATAAAATGAGTACCTTAGTTTGGTTTGTATTGTTTTTGGCCTGTTGAACAGGGCATCCATAAACAAAATACATGTATAATCAGTGTATAAAGGGGGAAGAGAAATGGGGAGAGGCATAATGTATAAGTGTTTCTGGATGTGTGTATATTACAGTTTTGGTAAATTTTTACATAATCAACATGCCAAAATTTTACCCGATTACTATTCCATGATACCACCAAGAGGGGTTATTTAGGAGAACGATAATGCCGCGACGTGTTTTAAGGCATGACATTGTATGTGCACAGGGCCGGCCCTGAGCATAAGCCCACCAGGCGACCGCCTAGGGTTTTCCGTTTTGGGCCAAATAATAGGGCCTCAAAATGATCAAATATTATAAATGTTATATGTTTCAACAATTTTACAAGGAGGCTAATTTAGCAAGGTGCTAAGACGCGCGTGTATAGGGCGCGGTATCCTTGGTTGAGGAATCTGTATAACAAAAATGTTGCTGAAAACCAAGATTTGGAGTCTCGAACCCGCGACCGTCTGAACTTATAAGTGGTAGAACCACTTTGCTATTAAACAACAAGGCTAACTTGTTTCTTACGTTGAACAACTAATAAATATATTAAAAAATGAAAGGTTCCATTTTTAAATCCTGCCTAGGGCCTCAAAAGTTGCAGAGCTGGGCTTGTATGGGCACTGACTGCCGTACGCTTTTTCCAAAGATAAAGCTTGAAGACACTCATCTCTATCCCCTACGGTATACTTCCATAAGTCTCAATTATCCTCCACTTTATCTATTAGTAACTCTTTCTACTCATCAACTTTTTAAAAGAGCAAAATAATAATTCTATGAACTTTCACCTATGCGAAAATATTAACTATCGAATCAAGTTGATTTTATGGGAGATTAACCACCTCAACGAGACCTTCAATCTCACCTAAGGTTTTAATTTAATGATGATTTCAAAACCCGTAATGGTAGCGGTTGAGGTGTAACATTATCAGAAGTATCAAACGATAAGCAGCGGGAATCGATTGTCGCAGTTGTAAATTTTTAAAAATCATTTTTGAGAAAGTGAAATTTTAAGTGCCGGAACCACCCTTAATGGTCGAGTATTGGTCGTGAATTAGAAAAGGACAAATATTTAACAAGAACCGATTGATACGCATGCGATTTTTCCTGCCACTGGTGTATTGAGGTGTAACGGTATCGAAAGGCCAAAAGCCTTTTTGGGTCCTTGACTCCTTGGGGTGCCCAAAAAATTTACAAACATAGCGATTAGAATTGGGGTTTTAGATACATCTTGAATTTGGAAAAATGACGGCCCATCACGTATTTTGATAATTAATACCCACCAAAGACATTTTTAGCATTAACAAATATTCTCAACATGTTCTTCTTGGTGGGTATTAATTATCAAAACACGTTCTTGACCGTCATTTACCCCTCCAATTTCCATCTCTATATAGTCCCATCTTCATAACCTTAACCCCTCTCCACGATTAGGGTTAACGAATTAAGATTAGATTTGGTAAGGAGCACTAGAATAGTATATGGTGAATAGTTGTGCTTCATCGAGTGGTAAAAACACATAACGTTTGTGCTGGACTTGACATTAGTTTGTTTATTTTTCAAGACTAGGTTCTTTTTCGTGCGAGGCACGAATATTATGCCCGTTGAAGAGAATATTTTATGATTTGGGGTAGTGTTTTTTTCGTATTAACTGTAAAGTTTAAACAACAAGAAGAGCAATTAATTTAAAGATTTGGTTGCATATAATGTTCTGGACAAATTAGTCTTTTCGTTTTGTTCAAGCGCAGAGGTTTTTTTGGTCACCCGATGGTGATTAATGCTGGAAGCACAAGCAATATTATTATTTGCAGATTGGGAAAAAAGTGGTCAACTTTAGAACTAATTGTCACCAGCATAGAGTGCCGGATCCAAGGAAGACTTGGACGAGAACATAGAGGACGGACGATGATCTTATTGCGCACCATTTAAATCGAGCGGATGTAAAGGTAGACTGGTACGCCAAGCTCGACTGGGTCAAGCCATAATCAACAATAATTGATCACTCCATTGCCCAATCCAGAGATTCAATCAAAAACATAACCAAAAAGCCCTAGTTTAGAAAATAACAGTTATTACCAGCTTGAAATCTCTTGAAACTCCGTCGCCGTCAAATTTGAGATCGCCTGAAACTTTGTCGAAGTCCCTGTTTAAATCGCCATCGCTCAAAATCGCCATCGCTGTAGAAGTCGACTGATAATTCGACTAAGTCACTCAATTGGAAAATCAGGGGCTCAAACTAACCAAGTACTTCACTCCAACAAAAAACTAACCCTATAATGGCAATCTAACAACAAATCGACGCGCAAACACCTGGATACTTTGAAGTGCCAAAGAGACCAAAGAAGAAGAATAGATCGATAAATTTCTCTCATTGCTACTGTAATCTACGTTAGGGTTTTAATACCAAACAATCACAACCGATCATTGGCCCTAATTTCAACAAAAATAGTAAAGCAAACCAAGACAATTAGGAAAAGGGCCAAATAAACCCTAACCGGCGGATCCAAATTTTTTAAAAAATACCCTAACTTGATTTATAGGGAACGGCTGTAGAGTTCAGAAGCTTTAGCATAGTCCCGAACTAAGCAACTGCTTCTCTACAGAGAACCGTTCGCAAACCTCTGCGTTTGCGGCAAGAGATCGTGGATGAAACAAATGGATACAATCCCCCATCGAAACCAACACTAATAAATGAAAACCATCATCTGCCATGTGTTAGATTCTATTGCCACCTGATACTGCAAGTCATTTAAGAAAAAGGGATTAAGGGAATGGTTACTTTCACTCCAATGGCTAGGAAAACTGCTTGGAATACAAAAGATTCATACTTCAATGTCATGAAATCGGTTGAGATCCCAGCCATATAGCAAAAGCACAACAGCCAACAAAATCAGTTTTTTATTGGCATTTACAAGTAGTTTTGCTACTTTACCAAACCAAATAAAGAAATATACTCAAATTTTCCGAGAAACATAACAAGAAATATGCTCAATGTTGTGGTTTCTTTGTTGCTTCCGCCCCGGTGATCTTGTACCTAGTTTTGGTGTTTCAATAAATTAAACTTACAAAAAAAAAAAAAAGAAGAAATATGCTCAAGTATTTGCAGAGAGCACATAAAATTAAACACTAAATTGAAATGCACCTTGTATAATCTGGCGACGTTCGGAAGGGATATGCGTAAGCGATACCTAGACGCAATGGCACTTGTTGGCAGGTATGGCAAGCCTGATTCGTTCTTGACAAGGACCTGTAATCCAAATTGGCCAGAAATAAAAGCAGAACTAAAACCACATGAAGAAGTGCAAAACAGGCCAGATTTGGTTTCCAGGATTTTCCAGAGCAAGTTTGAATATTTATGCAAGGAAGTTGTCAAGAACGAGCTCTTTGGACCAGTAGCTGCATATACATTTGCAGTTGAATTCCAAAAAAGAGGGCCACCACATGTCCACATGTTAATAATACCTAAAAAAGGCTACAAACTGAATACAGTTGCACATTTTGATGCTTTTATTTCTGCAGAGATACCGGACAAAAACAGCCACCCGCATCTATATGCAATGGTTGTTAAACATATGCTCCATGGACCATGTGGGCAATTCAATCCTCAAAACGCTTGTATGCAAACAGAAGAGTGCAGAAACCACTACCCTAAGAGTTTCTGCACAGAAACAACTATTTGCCCAGATGGATACCAAGGCGACCAGATGGTCAATAAGTGACAATATGTGGCCACACATTCGACAACACATGGGTAGTACCATACAATCCCTATTTATTGGCTACATTCGATTGCCATATTAATGTTGAAGTGTGCTCTACTGTCAAGGCAGTCAAATATATATACAAGTACATCTACAAAGGCCATGATAAAATTATTTACCATTTGGCTACCCTCAGATCAAACAGAAGAAATTGATGAAATACGGCAATTCCAAGATGCAAGATGGATATCACCACCAGAAGCAATGTGGAGAAATTTTGAGAACCATCTGTTCAAGTGTAAGGATTTTGAAGACATACCTAAGCCGGGTTTCAATCCCCTGCAGAAGAAAACATGTTGGTCAGTGTAAAGGTCCTGGATTTTGAATTTTACTTTTCATTGTAAGATAACCAGCCCCAAAAAGTATAACTTACAGTGCGCAACTCAGGGCCATACACATTGAAGTAGACAAACTTGACAACTGTATTGTGTGCCATCAGAGTCGATGGCAAGCAGGCAGTGCGCGGTCCACCTACAACAGAGATGAAACAGCAGATAGACATAAAGAAAAATGCGACAATAAAAGGAAATAAAAGAACAAGGGATGAATATCTCATGGCATAATATATTTAAGCAAGAATACTGTGGTGCTGACCCGGCGGAGGCGGCAAATCTTGCTAGCGACCATTTGGACCTGTCCAATCGAACTCAAGTTCACGACCATCTGCATCGAACATAATAGTATGAAAGACCCATTTACACTCGCACACAAAAACAACTTCGGGGTCCAGTTTCAAGCTATGTGCGTCACGGAACATGTCTCAGCCATTGCGGAACTCATGATTAACAATTTCAACCGACCATGCCTTCAATCCATGCCTTAGGATAAACCAAGTGCTGGAACCGTCAGCCTTGAATTGTTGGCGAAGAGAACAGGGTAATCTCTACAACAAAGAAGACAAAGCGATTACTTATTATCTAGAACTGTCTGGGGAAACAAATTGAAGGGCCAAGTAATAGGACAATGCAACAACTTATTAACTTCAGCAATAGTGGGCAATGAAAAATCCTTCATATGCCAACACTGGTCAACAGCTGTGCAAAAATTACGTTGGACTACACAATTAAGTCTATGGCAATGGAAACAGCAGGAAACCAGAACAAGAGAACCACGTAAATGCATAACATCACCAAACAAACAGAGTAACGCAATAATCTGTGCCAATACCTTCTACACTGTACCGCACAAACGAATGGTACACAATGTCATCTAACCATGCACCCAACTGGAAACCATAACTCCACACAGTTTTTTTTTTTTTTATCCGCTAACTCCACACAGTGACATCGCCTAAATTCAAAAGACCCTGATAGTCTTCAATAAACTGGTCAAACGGCTTGTAAACAAATCGATTATTTTGATCACGCATTCAAAGAGCAGCAATCACTTGTTCACCTTGAGCAGTTTCCAGATAATAAAGCGTCTTTCTTTCGGATATGTCAGAAGGGTTCCTCATAATATCCCGGCGCAGGAACAGAGTATGGACCACCATTCTGCTGACAAAATCAAAATGAGCAAACATCAAAATAGAAGAAACAACAAAAAGCAAACCCAACCGAAAAAAACAACACAATGACACAACATGAAGGACAGAAATATTGGGGAAATCCAACTGGTTGCACAAGGGAAAAATACAGCAATGCACATACAAAGCTTTACTGACCAAGAAAAATGGAATATCTGAAGCAGCAGAACACACTCTCCACAGTCAGAAGTTAGAGAAGCATGAAGCAAATTAAGCAATAAAAGACACCAAAAAAACCCCCACAAGACCCCGTTATTCTATCGCCCCAAGGACAAGCCCAAAAAAACCGCATTATTCTACCATGCACAAAATCCCTGTTATAGAGCAGAGGCCACAAAACCCCTATTATGCAGCAAAGCGTACAAGCCGACAAAACCCCCGTTAAAATACCCCACAAGACTCCCATTATTCTATCGGCCCAAGCAGAATCCCAAAAAAACCCCGTTATTCTATCGCCCACAAAACTCCCGGTACAGAGCAGAACCCACAAAAACCCCATTATACAACTGAGCGTACAAGCCACAAAACACCCGTTATTCTATGGGTCCAAGGACAAGCACAACACAGAAAATAGCGTAACGCCTTCTAAAAGAAACCTCACAAACACAAAATTGGAAAACAACCCTGAAGCCAAGAAACACAAAACGAGAGTAGAAGGGAGACGGGCATGCGTGCGCACAGCCCACAAAACCCCCGCCATACAGCAGAACGTACAAGCCCACAAAACCCCCGTTATTCTATCGGCCCAAGGACAAGCACAACACAGAAAATAGAGTAAAGCCCTCTAAAAAAACCCCACAAACACAAAATCGAAAACAACACCCAACCCAAGAAACAAAGCGCAGAGCAGAAGGCAGACCGGCGTGCGTGTGCATGCTTGGGGAGGCAGGACGAAGAAGAAAAGGCGAAATACTTACCTCAAAGCACAGAGCCGCAGAGCTCGCAAACAACCAGAGACCGGCGTAATACATTTTTCTACATACAGCAATGAAAAAGTACATCAGGAGCGAGGTAGGGTTGTGAACGATTCCCAAACGGACGGACGAGATGTCGCACGCATCCCGCGGCACTCTCAAATGAAGCCAGATAACCTACCGGGTCTGCAGGAGGAAAAAGGGCATCCTGGAGAAGAAACGGTGAATTAAGGTGAATACGTGGCTATCTTCTGTCCAAGAGAAGAAAGCGGAGCTGAAATTACGATTATGCCCAATGGCCTGGGCGATCTGTAAAACGCTCGAAATTAAAGGGCAAATTGGTCCGAAATTAAAGGGCAAATTGGTCCGAAATTGAAAATTGTCCCTCTGAAACCGGTTCTTTTTATTTAGGAGGAGGAAGGATATTGTGGCCAGTGGCTCAAACCTTTGACGGTTTTTGAGTTTTACATGCAGTTGAATCTCGACCTTATAGGAGCAAATGTTGAAGGACTTTGTATGTTCTCATAATCTAACCTTTTATCAAAGGGATTCATTATTTGGACATTCATGGCTTATGAGAGCAGTCACTTACATGACTTCGCAATTAAGAGAAAAAACCTCTACTTTTCTAACCTTAAACTGCAACTGAGCAATTTAAGAAGATACCTATCGTTTGCCGAGCAAAAAATAGAAAAGAAAATACCTATGGTCTTCGAATACCTCCTACTAGTTCCCATGGTGCAACTCACCCTTACAGTTGGCAGGGATTCTGTGTTTTCCCTCCCTTGTTCACTTCTCTGTCTCTCTCCCAATCTCCATGCCTCCCTCTCAGTTTCTGCTCGCAGAAGAAACGAGGGAGGAGAGGGTACGTAGATGATCGATGGAAAATGATGACTCGAAAATGGGAAAACAAAGGAACTGGGTTTTGTTCTTTTAAGGGAGAGACCATGTATGGCTACCATAGTTAAATACATGTTTGATTTGGTATTTGGGCTGGGCACCAACTTGAATTTTCTTCGTTCTTTTTAAAAAGAAAAGCCAAGAAATTCATACTGTAAGAGAGCTAGTACGTGAAAACATGGAAAATCTGAGTTCCACTCTTGCTGATGCAGCTAAACATGAGAGGTGGTCATGAATAAACATAGTTCTTAAATGATGAAACAAATGGAACCGAGCTCAGAGAACTCAAATGGAATGACTGATAAGGAGCCAACTAATAACAAGTCATGATCATCATCAGCTCCGCTGCGCGTCAAAGAAAGCAAAAGTGGTGATTATCATCTAAAATTTGGAACTAACTCGTGTGAATCTCCAAATAGAATTCAGTTGTTCTGGATCTCGCCGCATTCAGCAATTAAGCAAGCAATTTCAGGCCGGTCAGCAAAACGGCAAGGTTGCTGGTCGTCGCGAGTAGTGGGCACAGCTTCAATCTTCCTGACAACCAGAAGTCCATCTTCAAGAATTCTCTGCATAGAAGTGGGTAGCCAGTTATGAATATAGCATATATCTACAGAAATCCAGAACGGGAAAAAAGATTAAACATACCCCGAAAACAACATGCTTATTGTCAAGCCAGGGGCACCGCGTACATGTGACAAAGAACTGCCAAGAAATAGGATAAATATATAAGAGAAGCAGTAATAAATCTTGAGAGCTTAGGGCAGGAGTCCATAGTATGGTAACTTATAATGTAATAAGGACATCTGCAATTTTCGTACGGGATCCAGGACTTTTGTCACCTGCTTTTCAAAAATACCCCCAGTTTTAAAATAAACAACTAAGTTTCAGTCACACCTAAAGAGAGAGAGCACTACAAACAGACAGATCAATCAATTGATCAATCTGCGACTGGGAGAAGAAATTGGTCCATCTCCGTCACAGCTCCACTGCAAGAAGGGCGATAATAGGCGCTTGTAGTGGGGAAGGGTTTTGGGGTTGGGGTGTGGATCGGAGATGGGGCGGAGAAGTCGCCGGAGATGACTGTGTGTTGTGTGTTGCATCTCTGTCTCTCCACTGAATATCTACGGAGTATGGGCTATGGAGGAAGAGAGCTTGCGAAGGACGGAGGAAGGATGGACCACTTGGTAGAATCGAACAAGGGTTTTCTTCTGCTCTTAGATGCTAACGACGACGACGACGTGTACCACTTGTGTATCGGCTACTATTTTTTGTTTATTTTATCAGTATGGGCTACTATTGCTTCCCATTTCAAGGCATTACAAGAGAGAGGATGTTAGAAAAAGTAAAAATAAGCTATTTCCTGTCCACTGCAATTTATTAATGGGAGTGGTTTTTGTTTCTTAACTTGTTACTATCTTGGAGAAGTTTTTCGTTTTTGGCTCGAATGCGCTCGAGGTACTACGAGTTCGATATTCTATTTGCAACCAAAAAATTTTCCTCTAGTTGATAATCTACTAGTCCAAGTAACCAATTTGAATATTCCTTAAATGTATAGATTTTTCACCTTGCAAACGAAATCTTTTAGTACTTAACAAAAAAATCAATTAACAAGCTAATCAAAATTCAATTTCTAGGGTAAAACTTCTCGAGCTGGGGAATATTTTTCTTATATAAAAATGAACAGATAATACAAGCAGATAAAGTTATATGTGTTATATGCAGAACAAACACATAACCTTATATATGTTATTTGTCATGCAAATAACATAAATAAATACACACAAATAACAATATGTGTGACACAAAACAAACAGATAACCTTTTATGTCTTATTTTGTCATCTTAAAAACACAAAGCAGATAGAGAACCATATATGTGTTTCTTTAGATATGGTTATCTATCCAAAATTATAAGCTATATTATCTCAAAACAAATTGGCAGATGACATTTTATGTGTTATTTTGTCATCTTAATAACACAAAAGCAAACCAATAACTATATGTGTGTTTCTTTAGATATGGTTATCTATCCAAATTCATACTCTGTATTATCCCAAAACAAGTTAACAGATAAGGGTTTTTTTTTTTTTTTGGGCCATACTTTAGGGGAAGTGGTTAGAAGTTAAATGTTAGGGGGAGGGTGGGACTAGAACCCCACACCTCATGCATGAGAGCATTGAGCTATAACAATTGCATTGACACCCCACTTGCAATTAACAAATCATGTTATCTATGTAATATTTGAACTTTTCAAGATCACAACAAAACCAACAAATGTGGTTATCTTTGTTGAACAGTTTTTTTTATCACTCTAAATAAAGCAACAAATAATCTAATATGTGCTAATTTATTCTCTGTATCTTTTAAAATAAAAAATAGATAATATTATCTTTGCTGAACTATTTTCTTAATATCTCCAAAATAACGTAATAGATAACTTTATATGTGTTAATCTATTCTCTTCACTTTTCAAAAAATCATTAGATAATGTTAACTGTGTCAATCTATTTTTCTTTTCACTTTTCAAAAAATCATTAGATAATGTTAACTGTGTCAATCTATTTTTCTTCTCCCAAAAATAAAGTAACAAATAATGGGTGAGTTCACACTAATTTTTCTCTCTCCAAAATAAAATAACGGATCACTTAATTTATCCTCTATATTTTTTTTAAAATGCAACAAATATCGTTATGTATTAAAGGAAAATATTATAGATAGAGCTGCATTTTAGTTTGGTACCACAAATAAAGAACATATGTAAGATTATCTGTGAGGTTTGTGTGTCATACATATAATGTGATTCATGTGTGTTTATTTGTGTTATTAGAATGACAAAGAAACACATAAAAGTTTAAAATAAACGTTATCTATTAAAGGAAAATATTATAGATAGAGCTGCATTTTAGTTTGGTACCACAAATAAAGAACATACGTAAGGTTATCTGTGAGGTTTGTGTGTCATACGTATAACGTGATTCATGTGTGTTTATTTGAGTTATTAGAATGACAAAGAAACACATAAAAGGGTTTTTTTTTTTGTGTGTGTTATGTGTCACATGAATAAGTAGCTGTGTGTATTTATTTGTAATATTTGTGTGACAAAAATACATGAGGTTATTTGTTTGTTTGGCATTTGGCACAAAGTAACACTATCTTATCTAAAGTTCAACTATTTCTTTTCCCTTGACAAAAATTCCCAGAAGAAAAAAAATCTTCTAGGACATAAGTACATCTTTTTCTTTGTCATTTTAGTAATTATATACTAGAAAACTTAATTTTGTTCGTGTCCATTTAAAATCACACTTATGAGGTGTTGGAAGTAAAAAGTGTGTTTCAAATAGCAACTACCAATGAATTGCATTTACTTTAGACTCCACCATGCTGCACCATTAATGTCGATCGCCTTCCTTCTGCAATTCGGAATCCTACAGTCAAACCTCAAACAAAGATTAACACTTTTAGCCAATTCCCCCCTCTCTCTCTCTCCCTCTCCCTCTCTCTCTATCTATTTTGCAATCTTTGAGAGGGTCGGTTTTTATAGAATTTAGAATTTTCTTCTTCCATCCCAAAACCCACCGCCACACCTCCGCCAACTCCATTTCCGGCGGCTCCTTCTCCATCCCATCTCTGATCTACACCTAACCCTATCATCTTCCCTGCCACGAGCTCCCCCTTGACGTCTTCGTCTCCCACGCCCAACATTGCCTTATTGCCAGCACCTCTCCTATGGTGAAGCTCACCGCTGAGTGCAACAAATTTTTCATTAATACAGATCAATATCTCTTGCCGTCGTGGAAGTTGAGAAGTTGTTGAAGACCTTATTATTCCCACTGCCGTCGATGATGTCCTCGTCGGAACGAAATCCTTTTCTAAGGATAAAATGTTGCGAAGGTGGTGGCCTCCGGCCATCGACGAATTTGGGAGCGGAGACCAGAGAATTGGGAAGAACAAGTTTCAAAGGGCCGGTTTTTGTGAGAGAGAGAAAAGAAATGATGGTTGTATATTACCGGGGCAATTGTGTCAATACAAGGACCTTAGACTTCAAAACAGTTTCGTCAATGGACCCTACACCTTAAGACAACTTAGCCTGGGCTAAGTGCCGTGTTGGCCATTTCTTTTGGACTGTTGCCCAATTTTCTGATAAATCTTTGCCTAGATGAACGAAACAACTTGAGATGGGTTTCTACGAAGTTCAATCACAATAAACTTTATGTCCGCAGACAAAAACTTCCCAACTCACAAGCAAATATGGTTCAGAAGGGGAGGAAAGATGGATATGCCTTCTTAACTGTTACATAAACCAATGGGAAAAGGAGAAAGGTGGGACATGTTCTTTTTCACCGGGAGAATTTGGAATTAACTACGACGGGAGGAGCAGGAAAGATGGATCGCCTTTTGTAACTTGTTGGACAGATTCTCTATTTTCTATTCAAAATGACTATTAATTGCAAGATTAGCATTAGTACATCACCATAATCGAACTGCAAATTCTCCTCCTTCAACACATTCTTATCCACCTTCCACCAAGAAAAGGGAAAAGATTTGCTCAAATGTGGTACAGAAGGAAAGTAAGGCATAATCCTCATTCAAGCGAGGCTTCAAACCTTTACCCAAGCAACACGAATAGAGCTTCCATGGATAATCTCCAACAATTGAACACGGGATTCAGTTTATTATATACATCACAAAACTAAAGATGACATAAACTGAGTATTGAAGCCACAAGGGGGGGAAGGTCAGGGGGAACTTCTTATGTTACCTGGCTTCCATTAGTATTTGGTCCCCAATTTGCCTGCAAAAATAAGGAAGGAAAAATGATAGAAATATTGAAGAATAGGATTTCAATGCAAACAATCTCACTGAGGATTCGAACTTCTCACAAGTTTTAGCTAATGAAAATGAAACAAAAAAATGCTCCCAAACCAAGTGTGCACTAAAACTATACAGTCCATTTCACATTTCTGGAAACTCTCTTACAATATTAAGTTTTCAGTGTCCAGTGAGGCAGTGACAGATGACAATTTCGACCATATTCCGGCTATGGGGATCAATGTTATGAATACCGTACCGGCCAGGGTACCGGTTTTCCTACTGGTACGGTACGTACCGGTACCGGTCAAATACCGGGTACCGTTTCGGATTTACTACAACTACGATATTTATAATAATTATATATAATTATAATTCAAAAAAATCCCCCTTAACATGCAATTTATTATAAAATACCTATAATAAATTGCATGTTACAAAACTCTTGTCCCACATTGCCTAGTTACAAAACTCTTTTCCATCTTAAATGGCTTTGCACTCTAGTGAGCTTGTGAATGAGAACCCAAGAAGAGGTCTCGCACGCTCGGGAAAATAGGCCATGGCCGAAGGCAATTTGGAAAAATTGATTTGGAAACCAATTAACCGGGTGCGCGTCACGGGTTATTCGCGCGCAGGGGGGTGCAAATCCGGGATTTGAGCCTCCCGTACGTACCATAGTTAAGCCCACGTTTTGCTGAAATTCTGAAACAATGTTTTTTACTCACATTATTCTGAAACAAATTTTTTTTGGGACCCGGATCACTTTTTTTTTGACCCAGATCTGCACAAAAAAAGAAAAAGAAAAAGGAAATCAAAATTTCGGCCGAAATTCCCGGTAAGCTTGTCTCGCCCGGTATCACCGGTATTACGTCCGGAACGGAATTGGGGGGTTAGGGTACCCGTTTTTGGTAAAAACGGTACGTACCGGCCGGTACGGTACAGTATTCATAACTATGATGGGGATTACCTGTCGGAATTTGTAGACATAAGAGAACTTCTAGCCACTTTTCATAAGGTAGCATTTTATGGCAATATTTATGTTCAGGAACTGCAGGGTGATTATGCAAAATCTTTACACGGTAGCAGGAATCAAGAAAAAGACTGCAGGACACCTCATGCAAACAACTAGTAAACTATACAGCAAACAGATAAACTGGAGGACACGAAACACACATGTATGAGGTGGTACTTCATTTCTTCGATTGCATATTTTCACTCACATGCCTTTAACTACTAAAAATCCAGCAACAAAATCGTAGTCCCATATTTGTGGAGTATTGTTATTGGAAAGACAGAAGTGCAATGTAACATTACCTCCATTTTAGACATCATAGTTGATACGGTCAAATTGTAAACAAACATGGACGTTTCGTGAATGTCAACAGAAAGCAACATAACCTCAAAGGTAGCATGAGCGATATTTTCCTTGGGTATAAAGTTAATTACCATTGACAATAGACCAGGACCAGTGTGCTTAGCAATAAAATTTTCATCGTCAAACTTAGATCCATAAATAGAAACTCGCTTGGACAAAACATCACCCTGAAAAGCAAAGACAAACAGGTGGAGATGACAATCATGGAAAGCACAAAAATAGTATATTCAGAATTGCACACGGATTTATCAAGGGCCTTATAAACCAGCCATGCCATCCCTAACACTACCTTGGAATGAAATAGGAAGCCTTGAATCAACCATTGTGCAAAGAATTCCGGTCAATTTCTCTGCAAATTCTGCAACCTCACTTTAGAAATCAACTCGATCTCACCCTCCTCTCATTCTTATTCTTATTCTCTTTCTTTTTCTAGTGTAAAAAACCACTTCCTATGTCTTCTGATATGAGTATCAGGTGCGCGTGTGTCCAAGGGTCAGACCTTGCTAACCTGAAATCTCAAGATATTGGGATAGTGTCCAAAAGTATTTGAGTATTGAAGCCACAAGGTACGAAAAAGGGGGAAGAAGGTCTGGGGGAACTTCTTATGTTACCTGGATTTCATTAGTATTTGGTCCCCCCATTTGCCTGAAGGAAAAATGTTGGAAATATTGAAGAATAGGATTTCAATGCCCTAATCAAGACTTAAAAACAATCTCACTGAGGGTCGAACTTCTCACAAGTTTCAGCTAATGAAAATGAAACAAAAAAGGCCCCCAAACCAAGTGTGCACTAAAATTATACAGTCCATTCACATTTCTGGAAACTCTCTTACAATATTAAGTTTCCAGTGTCCAGTGACTGATGACAATTTCGACCATATTCCGGCTATGGGGATTACCTGTCGGAATTCATAGACATAAAAGAACTTCTAGCTACTTTTCATAAGGTAGTTTATGGCAATATTTATGTTCAGGAACTGCGGGGAGATTATGAACTGTGGGGTGATTATGCAAAATCTTTACACGGTAGCAGGATGAAGAAAACCAGCCATGCCATCCCTAACACTATCCTTGGAGTGAAATAGGAAGCTTCGAATCAACCATTGTGCAAAGAATTCCAGTCAATTTCTCTGCAAATTCTGCAAGCTCGCACTTGAGATATCAACTCAATCTCACCCTCCTCTCATTCTTATTCTCTTTCTTTTTCAAGTGGAAAAACCCTCTTCCTATCTTCTGGTATGAATATCAGGTGTGCGTCCGTCCAAGGGTCAGACCTTGCTAACCTGAAATCTCAAGATATTGGGATAGTGTCCAATTGTAGGGTATGACCGTGTGAAAATGCAGACGCATCAGTAGTCCCTCTCTCTCATCCTTATGGAAGGCTAAAAATGCACCTTTTCTAGCTCACGTCAGCTTCATGTTTCAAAGACTACAAAACTCAGGGATCCAAGCATCTCAACTGGATACAGGTTCTAGACATACATCTGACAACCTAATACGCGCGCGCGCGCGCGCGAGAGAGAGAGAGAGAGAGAGAGAGACCAACCTTCGCAAAGTCACCAGCTTGAATCATGAAATCCTTAATCACCCTATGGAACATGCATCCCTTGTAGCTAAGAGGTAATCATTCCTCCCTGACCAAAGGCAATCAAGTTAAGGAGCGGGAAATGATTCACAAGAACTAACCTAATAATGATCTATAAGAGATTTAACAACAAGCACACTGTTTTTTATGCACGCTTTAAAAATTGGCCACTGAACATGAAGTTAACACAGACATCTGTGGATTGATGCAGCAAAGTAAAGATTTGCATGGCTTCTTAACTTTAATATCAAACGAAATCAAAGAAACATAATGTATAGTTTCTCTCAGAAGTGTTGGTTTTGGCAGTACAGAAACAAAAAATGATCTGCTTAAAATATCTGTGCATGTCGAAGGCGTTAATACCATAGCCAACTATCACTAATTGTAGAAAAATAGATACCTTCTTGAACCCTTACTGAAACCATAAAAACTTCAAACTCAAACGTTATATGACTTAAAAGTTAAAACGTATGTCCAAAGCTTTAGGAAACGTGATAAGAACTGAACAAAGGTATGCTTTGGAAAAGTGTAGTCATATTTCTTCACCCTTGGTAGAGCGATAATTCCTCTCAAAGCCAGGTCAATGTTTCCCAAACTGTATGCTTAATTGCTTAGTTCTGCCAAAAGCTTATAATGTTTCAACAATTGCTTTAAAAAAATTGCAAATTCGCAGTTTTGAATCACAACACTTATGAATCATTCCAACTGTGAACTTATTCAACAATCACATTGAAATTCGGGACAAAGAACCCACTACCTTCACATTATGTTTGGAATACCGTTTTTGCTTTTGTCAACCTGATGTATGAACTGAAAGAACTAAATCAAAATCGCCAAGCAAGGGATGTACTTGATTCAACACTTAAGGTGCAGCTAATAAGTTCAGCCAAAGTGTTTTAAGAATCTGGAGGAGGATTATACCAAAACAGCAATATTACGTGGAATTGTGTACAGAAGATAGATAACTAATATCCCTCATGCTGGTGATTCTAATGTGTTAACTATTACAAGGAGATTCCAAGTAAAAGACAACCACAAACAGATTGAAAAGGGAGCTAGAGTAGCCACCAACCTGTACTCGCCTGTGCAGAACTGCCTGCCAAATATAAATCAGAGAAAGAGTAAGTTAAAAGGGAGTGAAGGAGTAGATCACAGAAAGATCAAAACCGAAGTTTAGAATATAGCAAGTGAAAGAAGTGAAAAGAAATAGTTTTATGGACACAAGCTCCTAGGAAACAGAACAAACAGAGATCCAATTAACAAATATAGTCTTTCTAGTATCTAAAACACTGTAAGTACTCCATATTGCTAAGACTTAGTGTGCTGGTAATAAAAGGTAAAGCCAGAGCATTACAGTTGCGAAGTAACCAACAAGATTTGCACACAAGCAAGATGTAATATCAATGGGTGAAAAGATGAACGCCAATGCGCCATGGATAGCACAGTAAACAACAATTCATCTTGAAATCAAGCAAAGACAACAGTTATCTCTATAAAGCTGCAAAAGCTGCCCGCCTGCCCCCTTTCGTTTTTCTGGAAGTGCTATTCCATCAGTGCCTAAGGTGTACACTGACTATGTACACACTCCCTCCAGTGCAATTTTGGGATTAAAAAATATATACTCCCATTAAAAACTTTCAAATTTCAAATTTTTTTGCACCGAATTACTTTATTTTCAATCCGAAAAGGGAAGGTCTTTTCGTACTTGAAATCTTGTGTACTGGAGGGAGTATTATGTTCTAGCCAATGGCGACGCCACACTGTAAGTTGCCAGATTGGGCGACCCCATGGAAAAAAATGATTTGTTATTATTATATTGAAATTTGTTCTAAAATTATTAATGAACTCATCAAAGTTTGATGTTGAAACCACACTAAATAATTTCTCAATCTTTCAACCCACAAAAAGTTGTGAAAGAATACAAAACGAAAGGCCAAAACCAATTTGATGGTGTCACCACACTAGATAATTTTCAACTCTTTGAAAAAACCCACTAAAATTAAATCATCATAATACGAGCTAAAACTCAGTTTATTTAGCCGTCTTATCCCTTCATCCGTCCGTGTAGTTGATTGGAGTCCTCGCCAGTTTTCTCTCTCATCGCTTTTGCAAACTTACCATCAAACGCAAAACATTGATATAGATTTTAATGTATACCCCTCAGGTTTATTTTGGGTATTCTAGGGTTGTTAGTATTAAATGTACAGAATCTGAGTAGGGATTGAGAAATTTGAATTGAGTATATGTATATCTATATAACATAAATGGTTTATTTACATATATATTCCTTCTGGCGTAAAACATAAAAGTTCAATAACTAATTTCTGGTGGTACCCACACCAAAAAAAAAAAAAAAAAAAAAGGTCTAATACCTAGGTTTGGGATTTGGATATATTTTGGATATTAGCTGTTTGATTGTGTGGGGAATTGCCTATGTTTTGGTAGGAGTATTGATGTTTATGAAGGATCCATGCTCAACTCTGTAGTCGACTTCTAGCGGTACGTAATATCTCTGAAGAGTATGATACTACGTACGTATACATAAATAAATAAAAACCTCGCTTATAAGTTTGTGTCTAGTAGACTTATATGTCGAAGAAGACGATATGGTTGTCAGGGGTTTGGAGGTCTCTGGTGCCACTCCCCCGCTAATGCTGTATTCGCTCCACCAGACGCCATTGCCGACGCACAAACTCAAAGGCGCTCAGAGGGTTTGGAGAGAGTGTAGAAAAAAAAGTATACGTGCCGCCTTTACTACTCCTCTAATAGTCCAGTAAAGGCGGTTTACTGGTGTTGTGGTGTTTTATAGTAGAACGCACATCCGCGCAGCAATGCTAGGGTCTCTCCAAAAAACCGGTGAACCGTGATATGGAAACCGTATAGGTGCCATTCTAGTTTCTTTTTAATTTTTTTAAAAAGATAATTTCAAAATCAAATATAATGAAAAGAAAAAATAGTTTTTAAATTTTTTTGTACTGTTTAAAAGATCTCGATGAAATTTATCAAACAAGATTCATATTGGTAGGGAAATTATTTGCGTAAACACATAATTTTTAAGCTTGAAATTACCTTTATTTTTTAAAAGTTCATTTTTTTAGAAACTGGAACATCCCCTGATATTTTGGATTTTAATTGAACCGGATCGTGGAATTCATATTAAATTTAAATAAATAGTATAAATACATATATTGATCGTCGTCAGGGTTGGCTCTAGGATTTTTGAGACTTAAAATGATCTTCGAAAGTGAGACCCTTAATAATTATAAACGAAAATCAAATAAAAGTCGATAAATGAACTTTTCAAAACCAAATACATGTATTCAATGCGGAAAACCCCACAAAAAATACAATATACCACACCACACTGAATAATATAGGGCCGCAGTCTTATTCTTCTTTCTTCATTGTATTTGTTTGTAATGGGAAAAAATTATGCATCCATGCACCCACCACACTGAATAATTTTGAAGGGCTCACATATATTACTCTCAGAAGCTCCGTTAATTTAAAATATTGTTATTTGAATTTCCAAAAGAATTACCACATTTGTCAAACTCCGTTTTATTTCGTTGGGTTGTAAGACAGTTAAATAGTTTTGAATTTAGTATTTGAGATTTCCGCTGCTAAACTCTGTTTAATAACATTTTATTTCTTAAATCAGTTTTATAGATTATTAAATTAATTAAAAATAATTTAATTAACGTGTCTGAAAATTGGGACGTTACAGTTGGAGATAAAGGTAATAAATGGATTTTGGAGTAGGGTAATAATTTATGCCTTGCTCGGTTCCCTTTTTGAAATAAAATTTCCAACTCAAAAAATACTCATTACTCTATTCTCATTTATCTCTCTTTCTCTCTCCACTCATTACCCTACTTCCAATCATTATCTCTCATTTCTCTCCACTCATAACCCAAATTTTTTTTCAAAAATTCATCCAAACGCAGCATTCGAGTCCAAAATCTAAAAACTCAACCAAACAAGGCCTTAGTGATTGAGTTGATTAATACATTGAGGGGGTGTTCCAAAAAAAAAAGAATCAGCTTATTCCGAAATTCAAGGCAGGTCGGTCATTATCCGAAGCGGGGGGCTGCTCCCCCTTGGGGGAGAGCAGGGCCCTGCTGCCCCCTGTTTGGGGTCCACTTCGGGCTCTCTCCGATAATCGGGATCGTTCACTTTGTAGAACTCGTCGAGTAGAACAATCATGCAAAAAATCAGCTTAATCAGATATCGTTAAGTGCCTGATCGGAGCCCATATAACTCTCGGTACATGTGTTTAAGTGGATTTGATTCAGTGTTTCGGTTCCAATCTTTTCAAGATAAAAAGGTCCCGATCAAGCACTTAACGATATCCGATTAAGCTAATTTTTTGCATGGTTGTTTTATTCGACGAACTTTACAAAGTGAACGATCCTGATTATCGGAAAGAGCCCGGGGTGTTCCAAAAAAAAAAGAATCAGCTTATTCTGAAATTCAAGGCAGGTCGGTCATTATCTCACAGTATAACAACAAAGAAAGCCAATAAGCCAAACCAAAAAAAAAAAAAAACTTAGTGGAACACCCCTTGAGTGTTTTTGTTAGATTACGGGTGTATATGTAGGTAGTGTATCATTTGTTCTATTGTGTAACTAGTTCCACTCTTTAGGATCGTAGTGCAATTATTGTATTGTGTTGAATAAATAAATATTTCACATAATGAGAAATCACCCTAATTGTGGGTTTTCCCACGAATAATCGTTATATATTTAACATGGTATTAGGGTGATTCGATCTACCTTTTTCACGTTGATCTTCTTCAACCTTCAGCCTTGTTGATCAATCTAGGCTCCAGCGACGGTTTTTCCTCAGATCGACCTTTGTCAATCAGCCTTGTCTCCTACTGACAAGCCTTTTCCGATCTACTACGGCACCTTCTCCAGTGACAGCCTCTGACGAGACCTTCTAACTGAGTTCGATCATCTTTGTCAGACTTTTTAACTGGGTTTGATCCATCCTTTGACCCTTACCGACCATCGGAGATCGATTTCCAGCCACCGGCGAACAACGTTCGTGCTCGAAATCAACTGAGTTTGATTCATTACACTCGAAACACACTGGGCTTGCTCATTCAAGGAATCTCTCTTTTCTTCAAGATCTTTTTGCTACGGAGTACTTTTTTTTTTTTTTTGTTGTTGTCACTATTGATGTGCTTTATTTTTGTTGTAGATTTGTCAAACTCTCTCTCACACGCGCGAGCGCACACACATCTAGCAGAGATAATATTTCTTCAACACGGTCCAAATTCGCTAGCTATGCAGGAGCATGGGACCAACAATTTTTTTTATGTGTTTTAATTTAAATCACTCTATTTGCACCTGAATTGTATGCGAGAGAATACGGAGCATGACGAGCAGTGTCATCATGCCATTCAGATTTTAAGGCCTTGGCTGTAATGAAAATGTTTTTGAAAGTATAAAGGAGTTTTCCGAAGTACTAGATTGAGCTCAATATCTGGTCTTCGACACACCTGGGAAAGTAGTTAAAAAACGGGGAACTTAAAAGATTAGTCCTCAGCACCCACCATCTGTTAGTTTCCGTCCGCATGTTTTAAGGCCATTATGTTTCCATCCTCGTTTTTTTTTTTAATACCAGCAATGCCCTCTGTTATTCCCCGTGTGTGTATATATATAGTCCAGAAAAAAGGGACTACAACGTAACTCCCCTGGTCCTTTGCGTGAATCCGGCCATCAATCACGAAAATTCCTAAAAATCTGGTGGGATTCTATATAAGAAAGCATCTCTCTCTCTCTCTCTCTCTCTCTCTCTCTCGTCCTCCACAAACAGTTGCCGCCATTCACTAGTCCTCCAATGTTCTTCGGTGGGCGGCAATCCTCCGATGTCCTCCGCCAACAGCCATCCTCCGACGTCCTCCGCCAACAGCCACTGCCATCCATCAACAGCTACCACGTCGGAGTTTCGATCGCTATTAGATCAGACCTTTAAAAATATAGGTGGAGCCAACGAATCAGGTAAGCCACACAACGGCCCGTCGCTGTCAAAACTCCTAGCGTCGCTGTACGGATCAGAGTTCATCAAGAAGGCCTCACGGATCGAGTTGGGCATCCACGCTGCAATTATCTTTTGATTGGTTGCAAGTATTGGTCATTTGTATTCATGTTTTTTCTTTTCATGTATTCCGATATGAATAAATATCTTTTCCGGCCAGTGGCGAGAAGGTCTTTGTATTCATGTTTATTTTTTATTTCATGGTTTATTCATGTTTTTTATGTTTATTTATGTGTTTACGTGGTGTATGGCATTTTAATTTTCATGGTATATTATTTGTATCGGTTGCCATGAATCATGTTTTCCGGCCTTTAACTTCTGCCTTTAAATAATACTATGTTTGCACAATGGATTCAAAGAGATACAGCTCTCTGAAGACAGTGGTTATCAGTGAGAATTTCAGATCATGCGTACCCTGAAGTCGAACTGGAAGCTCAAGTTTGTAGTATGATGATATGCTCAAACGTGCGAACTCACATTCTAGTCTCGTGAAAGGGATTCCATTCAAGTACTTTGGCCAAGCTCTGCTTCTTGGAGTGTTTTATCAACAGCAATACTGGTGTGGTGAACCTTAACGAAGAAAATCCGCGTTAATTTGTTGCTTGGTGGAACATCTCCAATAATCTGCCACTGATGGTGAAGTTACTCGAGTCTTTCAAGATGCCCAGAATCCTTCTGTTTCAGTGTTGTTTTTGTTGTTGTAATAATTTTGGAAACTTTAGGCCTGGTTTTGCTGGGTTGGTTACTTGCCAACTCTTGTCCTTTGGTGGCAGCGGGTGGCATATAATTGTCCTCAGTCTAAGTGTCAACATAGTTGGTTGTCCTTAACTTTTGGTCCGGAAATTAATAAAATTCTTTTTGCTAATAAAAAAAAAAATCACGTTTTTGGCCACCGGCGAGAAGGTCATTTGTATTCATGCATTTTTTTAATTTATTTCATGGTGTATTCATGTTTTTGATGTTTACTTGTGTTTTCATGGTGTATTTAAAATAACATACAAATATATTTCATGGTAAATGGTACAATTTTTTTACCATGAAAGTTAAAACCATCATAATTGCAATGTTGTAAAACAAAAAAGACTTAATACACCATGAATATTATAAATATGCCATGATTCCAACAACATGCCACGGCTCAAATGGACATTGCATGGCAAACGGTGCAAATAAAATAAAGAATCGTGATATGGGAATAGCAGAAAATGGAAGGAGAAATCTAGGGGATTTGATTATTTGAAATTTTGAAAGTTTGAACTCCTATTATATCTCCCTTTTGCCCCCTTAATTTAGGGAAACAATAAAAGAGAGTGTGTGTATATACATATATAATAGTAAAAGGGTAATAAGGAAAATTCACATATTGACAGGATGAAAACATAAGCACAAAAAATAGGGTGGATGAAAACTTACATGGCATGACTAATAGGGATGGATATTTAAAAACTCCTTAAAAAACAAGGATGCCTAACATTTACTCCTGCAAAGAAATAAAAAATCAGTGGATGGTGTATTCTCAAGCAGGGATGGCAATTACCTCCGATCCGTCCCCGCCCCGATCCGAGCGGGTATTCCCCGATCCGATTGGCAAATGGGGCGGGTATGGTATTTGCTTCCCCCGCCCCGTTTTAACTCGATCCGAACCCGATTGTAGATATTTATATTTTCGTATGTATATGTCTAAATAAATTTCAATGTTTTGATATAATAAGAGCAATATACCAATTAATAAAACACTAATTTATGTCTTTGTTTTTTTTATTTCTATTTTTTTAACTCTTATCAATCATCAATATCTTGTTTTTTTTTTCAAAACACTCTAAAAAGAACAAAACTAGTCAAATTATTATGGTGAATGGGGACCCGATTTTTTTCAGACCCCGACACCTCCCCAATTTCCCCCGCTCCGACTCCGATCCGATATAGAACGGAGCGGGTTTGGGAGACACTAAATCCGACTCCGATCCGCCCCATTGCCATCTCTATTCTCAAGCAGTCAAATCCACAAGTTGGACAACAAGGCTAGCTTTTGGACTCTAGCCCAATTTCAAGTTTTTATTTATTTATCCAGAGATGCTTTAGAGTTGAAAATGCTTTTTAATTGGACTGGCCAAGTTTAATTGAACTTAAATTTTACATGTAAAACCAATGAGAGCTACTTCAATTGGCAAGGATCATCAACCACGCTTGAAAGGATTGCGTTCGACTCCCGCTGCCAACAATCTCTCTTGGTGGACAAATCTGTAAATTCCACTTTAAGTCCGGGCGGTGGTTTGCCCTGACTCTGGACTCGGCTAAATTCGAACGCTGCTACAAAAAACGACACCGAGAACCAAACACGCAGTGACGCAGGGCCCACTACAGGTCTCGCACAGAAAACTCGAACCGTTCAATATATTTTTTTAAAAACAACAAGTGCCTATACGTGAGAAATTAGCTCAATCCGACATGCGTAAGTGCTGGGATCAATCATCCCATTTTTAATTCAATTTCTGAAAAATGAAACGATTGATCCTAACACCTACGCATGTTGGATTGAACTGATTTCTCGTGGAGTCACTCATTTTTTTTATATAAAAAAAAATAAAAAATTGTTAAAAGGTTCGGATTTTCCGGTCGGTACCCACAGTGGGCCCGCGTGGCGGTGGGTACCCGTGGTCGGTTCCCACGTCGGTTTCTCAGTTGGGCCTCGGTCCAAATAGAATGGAATCCGTAGGAACTGGAACCCGTATATACAGAGGGTGATTCTGAGAAAGAAAAAGCCCGAGTTTTTGGCCGAAGTGGCCAAAAATTAAAATCAAATTGGAGGAATATCCATCTTCTCAAACGTTTTGTAAAAATAGGCCATCACCCCCTTTCAAAAGGCGTTATACCAGTTAGGGTTGCCACGTAGGATCGCTCCTTTTGGAAAGGAGCTATAGATATCACGCCCTTTCAAAAGGCGCTATAGGTTAAAACCCAGGCATAGATCGAACCCTCCCCTTTTCTCCTCGACTCCTCGTATCTGCTCTTGCCCTTTCTCTCTCCAGAGTCTCTCTCTCCACGTCGATCGCAATCTCCTCTAGCCACCTCCGCCGTTCCGTCGTCACTCACCCCTCCGTCGTTCCGTCCATCCGATAAAGAGCATCAGCAGCATCAGCAGCCTGTTCCTAATAGTCGTCGTGGTCGTCGTCTTTTTCCCCTCTCTCGTGCAGGAATGCAAAGCAGTCTTCTGGCCCTTGCACTTGCAAATAGGTTTTTCCAAGATCCACTTGTGGGTGTGCCTCCTGCAATCTCTGTAAGTAAATGGCACTACACGATTGGGTTAGACTGATAGCTCCTTTTCAAAAGGAGCTATGACGTGGCAACCACATCACTTCTATTGAAAGGGCGCGATAGCGATATCTATAGCTCCTTTCCAAAAGGAGCGATCCTACGTGGCAACCCTAACTGGTATAACGCCTTTTGAAAGGGCGCGATGACCTATTTTTACAAAACGTTTGAGAAGATGGATATTCCTCCAATTTGATTTTAATTTTGGCCACTTCGGCCAAAAACTCGAAAAAGCCCTACTTTAGAATAGAGTCGACTGAAGAGAGAGAGAGAGAGAGATGGCGAAGAGAGTGAACGAGATGTCCAATTTGATCGGCATCTGCGAACTTCCCGATGATCTACTCCAGAAGATCGTGGACAAGATTGCAGATGTCAAGTCGCTTCTCATGACGTATCTGGTCTCGAGGCGCTTCGCTCGAATCGTCGGCAAGGTTCAGAATGTGTGTGTTTCTCTCCCATGCTTTCAACGGGACTCCGGGGCTCTTACCGCCCGTAGACGAAATCTCTCTGCGCTGGTGACTGAGGAGTTGGTGGAGAGCATCATTGACGGAGCAGTTAGGCCGTACACCATCCCTCCCTTCATGGGTTTGCCGAACTGCCTCCAGCCGGTATCTCGGTTTCTCTCTGTCCTCCGATTTGTCTCCCAATTGGGAAGTATTAGATATCTCACCATCGAGGTCCCATCCTTTATAGATGACACGAACCAGTTGATCTTTAAATGGGCCATACATCTGGGGGATGGCCTTATACAAAGCGTGTCTGCAATGCTGAAGGATGGTAACCTCGGTCGCATTCCATGGGAGGCTGTGGCCAAAGATGCAGCTCTAAGACTGGATTTATTGGTTCAACAGTCGCCTCACCATCCGCACTTGCAGTCGTTCACGATGATTGATCCCCGGGGAAGGGGTCCATGGACTGGCAGTCGTTCACGATGATTGATCTCCGGGGAAGGGGTCCATGGACTGTGGTGACAGGCGAGGATCTCGACCGCTTCAAAGTGGGGCAGTATAATCCAAGGTGGCTTCGCAACATCAAGGTGGTCCAAGCTTCCGTTCCACGGCTCGTTGTGCCCTCATCGGGTGAGCTGATGCCCGCGCCACAAATTGTCCTCCAGAAGTTTGTCTACACGGGAGATGTGGTTGAGGTTGGGACTCAAGTTAGCGAGAAGGACATGGAAGAGTTTGTCTCTTGCTTTGACCGGATGGATCCGAGGGAGAGTATCTTCCAAGAGGCCGCCGAAGAGATTCAGAAATCCCACAGAAATCGCTTCCAGTCAAACTTTATTCTTCGTTTGGGCTCTACATATTTTTTCCGTTGACTACCGGAGGGAGGGATGCACACTACTACGGTAAGAAACAAGACTACAAGACTACGGTTTTGTATTAACTACTACTGTGCCAGATTTTTTTGGTTGTTCTCTTTCTTCTATTTATTTTGGCTCTTTCCTTTTTTTTCACCTCCCCATTTTGCTGGCCTCTATGGCGATCTATTTATCCTGCAGTATCTGTCAAGCAGGTTCCTTTTTATTTGTATGTGTGTCGTGAGCGTCGTGGAAGACTTCTTACAGTGAGGCATGAAGATCAACCTTAGGATAACGGTATTAATAACACGCATTTATAGGTTTTATTTGAAGACTGATTGGTGAATTGGTGACAGGTATGGAGCATTGTTTTTTGTTTTGTTTTTTTTGGAGGAGCATAGGTATGGAATATTGAAAATATGTTCATAGGTTATGTGCTGTAGTTCTTTGTTGATTCTTTGAGTTGGGGGATAAGGAAGGGGATGGGCAAGCGTGGAATGTGGGTGTAAATTCATTTGGCATAACCTGTAATACCATGTATTTGTGCTTAGATTAGAGAAAAATGTATGTATTCAGCTGTTAGTCAAGAGTGCACTCATGCTCATCCCTCAGGGAATGTGTTTTGAATTTATGTGCAAACCGTTACTGATTCTAGGGTATGTGGTATGATAATTTTAGTTCGATATGCTAGATTTCTTCTCAACTTTTCACTTTCACGAAAGTGCTTACTTACACACAGATGCATGCCTCCAACTCATTAATCAGAGATTGTTTGACTCCATGAACGAATTAAGATAAGATTTGGTAAGGAACATTAGAATAGTATGCTGAATAGTTGTGCTTCATTGATTGTTAAAAAGATTATAATGTTTGTGCTAGACCTGACATAAGTTTGTATATTTTGACGTGATATTGTGGCCAGTGGCTCAAACCTTTGAAGGTTTGAGTTTTACATGAGTGCAGTTGAATCTCGACCTTATGGGAGCAAATGTTGGAGAACTTTGCAAGTTAGTTCTCATAATCTAACCTTTTATCAAAGGAATTGATTACTTGGACATTCATGTGGGAATGCTTAGGAGAGCGGTCACTAACGTGACTTTGCAATTAAGAAACCCCCCCCAGCTTTTCTGAACTTGTAGCAACTGAGCACTTTAAGAAGTTACCTATCATCTTCGAATACCTCCTAATTCCTATGATGCACTTGACATGGTCTGTGTTTTCGTCACATGTTTATTTGGGCACCTCTCGTGCGAAATTTCTTTTCTTGGGCAGTTGCAAAGACTTTTTGACCGTTAAGGTTTCACGTCTTTTGAAATTTAAAGTAAGCACATAGTTAACTCAGACAATATTGGGCACCTATGTGATTTCTAATATGGCACTTCTGCTATTTGTTGCTTTCAGTGTGATCACTGTTCAATAATGTTATTCCTGGTGTGGCTTGTTTCATGCTGTCATGATACTCCAATGTGGTATTTACCGAAAAGTAAAAAACACATTGGGTCAGTATGGATCTCATTCCTCTACTTGAGCAAATTAGGCGGCTCTGACTGCAAAAATTAACTGGTATCCATTCCTTATGTTAGTTAGGACTGGCTGTTGAAGTTCTTGAAAGGTTTACGATTGCATCGTGTTATGTCATAGTCCTAGTTCAAAACTAGGAGATGATTACAGAGTTATTGTTATGCTGAACTGAAGTCTGCATTTTCAGTCCTTGTAGAACTTTCTACTTTGTAATGTCGCTTTGAACTTACGGAGTTTGGATTGTAGTATACTTCGGGGAGTCTGATACTCAATTATGAATATTGTGTGTTATAAACAATGCTTGAAAATGTTAAAGGAGACGGCTTTGTTATCTACGTGGCATCTGAAAACTATAGTTGCTGTATGTTTGGCCTCTCCTAAAATAGATCTAGGCGGTGTTTAAGGCCCTAATCTGACAGAATGAAGAATTCTAGAGGTTTGGGTTACGCACACCTCCATATTTTTGATATGAAATTTACAATTAAGTTGCACTTTTGTAAAACTATGTAATTGCAAATAATCCTTGTAATTCTTGGTCTCTACTTTGATTTTCTAATTCAGTTTCTACGCTGGGCTCTAAAGCAATCTCCCTTCCATTATGGTTACTTGTGCTGTTCTAAGTTGATTTCCTCATTGCGCGTAGTTAAGGATTTTCGATTCTAATCGTTAGTATCTAATTTCTCTCTCCACTCATTGCCTACAAATCATTACTCATATTTTCAATGATTACTCTCATTTTACTTAAAAAGGGACGGAGGGAGTATCTTATTTCTCTCTCCATTCATTACTTACAAATCATTACTCCTATTTACAATGATTACTCTTATTTTTTCCCTCCATTTCTCTTCAATTATTACTCATATTTTCAATGATTACTCTATTTCTCTTTAAACTCATTCCTTTCAAATCCAGAATTTCAAAATGAACAGGGTCGTAGGTCCTATAACTTTTATGTTAACCAATTTATATAAAAATTGCAGGATAGTTAAAGATTATGGTACCTTCCTTTCTTTGTTACTGAATGGGGCCTTAGGACCCCACATGTCCTGGAAAACCCTTGCATAAACATTGCTTGGACCTCTTTTTTTCTCCAAAATAAAAATGTTTTCTTGGACTTGAAATCCCTTGGATGTGTGATTGAGGAACACCTTGTATTACTGCTGGTTGGTAAGAGTTTCCTACCAGGTATAATTGAGCTACGAAACCATGTGTACTTGTGAACAACAAATGGGGCAGGAAGTTGGTCACAATTGAAGTTATGCTGCTAAGGGCCCATTGATTTGGTTTATGATCTAATAAGATAAGTGAAAGTGATGATTTTATAGTATTACTTTTTAATGCAGTAGTAACGGTATTATGAATATTGTGGCCTGAGTAAAAATCTAGACCATTGGTTGCTGAGACGGACGATTCATATTGCGCACGACACCCCTATAATGCATTCATGCACTACAGGTCCCCAAATCCGAGGTCTCTACATGTCTTCAAGCAATTCTCTAGTTAAGTTGCACTTTTGTAAAACTACGTAATTGCAAATAATCCTTGTAATTCTTGGTCTCTACCTTGATATTACATTATCCTCATTACACGTAGTTAATAATTTATCGAATCCTTTGATTGATTCGTTTAATAACACCTGTTTGTCTCATGCTGGGTAGAATAATGTTTATTGTAGCACGTCATTTGTATGATGTGCATGTAGTGGACTAAATGTCATGAGCATCATATTTGAGCTTCTACATGATCTTTGTATGGGTTTATTAGTAATTTGATGCTCTGTCGTATTGTACTTTGCAAACTGATACTGATTTGTTTGGTGTACATCAATCTTACACGGATCCTTCAAAATATTTAAGGTACCAGTGTCGGACACTTAACACTCAGATAAGGCTATGAGATCCATGTCGTACATGTTTAAGTTGGAAAATGATGTTAAAAAAAATGTTTCGGTTGGAAAATACGTAGCAAACATATTACTTTCCCAACAAAAAAACTTAGCATATGTATTTTCTAATTCAAATATCTCACGAGCTATGGACTGAGTTCCTATAAAATGCATCAAAGAGTCTAAGAAATCTAGTAAACTCCAATTAAAGCAGAAGATAAAGATCACCGTGGATTATAAATTTCCAGTGGGTGCCCTTATCCTTGGAATGAAACTAGAAAAACTCGATGCTTTTGTCATGTACCTGCATCTGGCATTTGTACTTGAGTCCATGTAACATAGACTTGTACACCGATGATTATCAACCCATAAAACCTCAAGTGTTGTGATTGTTAGTGTACTTATTTTTGGACATCGATGGTTTGAAGTTTGTGTTGAAGATGACTACTCCCTTTTGCTCCATCACCATGCTAGAATCACCACCTTTGTTAACAGGGTTTTAGCACCTACGCAACTCTATTTGTATGAACTTGGTGGTGTTAGATTGTCTACTTATATATACTTATGGGGATGCTCTACTTAAGTAGTGTTATTGGTAGTTTTCGGGTGCCAAAGATTTCAGTAATTGATGGATACCAATGTAGTGTGATTTGGGTTCTCTTCCATTGGTTCTTTTGTCAGGGTTGATATCGATAATGTGGTTAATGGCTGCTTTGATCTATCGAAATTTTTTCAGGGAGATGACTCGGATACGCGTGCTCTGAACCCATTGGAGTTTGATTATGTTGAAGACAAGGCGTGAAATCATCTAGGGTGTATTGATTTTTCACTTCCTGCCGTGCACTATCATTGATTTTGAGCTGACAATTTCTCCTGTCGTTATGAGGTTATGTGTCTTAATAGAGAGGTCTTGTGGAGAGTTGAGTCTTGAAAGCTGATTTAGAGGTCGTAATACACTGATTTATGTTCTGGTTGTAAAATTTTCTAGCTGAGTTTTACCTAGGGTGTTCCTTGATTCTAATCTTTACATTTGCCCACAAGGTAGTTATTTGGTTGTAATGATGTGTAACTTTGCATCCTCTGCTTGTCATGAAAATTAAAGTATTTTCCATTATGCGTCCATTTAATAGCAGAAACTTAACAAGAAATTTGATTTGGAAACGCAGACATAGATACTAGTGTAGAAACAAAATTCTTGCAAAATCATGTTCCTTTTTCTTATTGGACATGTATTGAGAAAAAGCTAATCCTGGTGTAAAGTGGGACACGACCTTGTTCGGTTAAGGGTTTTGGATTCTAATCATTATTTTATTTCTCTCTCCACTCTTTACTTACAAATCATTACTCCTATTTTCATTGATTACTCTCATTTTTTTCTCTCCATCCCTCGTCAATTATTACTCGTATTTTCAATTATTACTCTATTTCTCTTTAAACTCATTATCTTCAAATTCAAAATTTCAAATGAACTAGGTCCTACAACTTTTTTGTTAGCCAATTTATATAAAAATTGCAGGATAATTAAAGATTAGGGTACTTTCCTTTCTTTGTTACTGAATGAGGCCTTAGGACCCCACATGTCCTGGAAAACCCTTGTATAAACATTGCTTGGACCTCTTTCTTTTAAAAAAATAATTAATTTTTCTTGGACTTGAAATCCCTTGGATGTGTGATTGAGGAACACCTTGTATTACTGCTGGTTGGTAAGAGTTTCCTACCAGGTATAATTGAGCTACGAAACCATGTGTACTTGTGAACAACAAATGGGGCAGGAAGTTGGTCACAATTGAAGTCATGCTGCCAAGGGCCCATTGATTTGGTTTATGATCTAATAAGACAAGTGAAAGTGATGATTTTATAGTATTACTTTTTTAACGCAGTAGTAACGGTATTATGAATATTGTGGCTTGAGTTCAAATCTGAACCACTGGTTTCTGAGACGGACGATTCATATTGCGCACGACACCCCTTTAATGCATTCATGCACTATAGGTCCCCAAATCCAAGGTCTCTACATATCTTCAAGCAATTCTCTTGTCTGCGCTTGGATTCAATGGGCTCAAAAATTTTTAGAAGCCAAAAAAATTTGAGACCATGTCGAGAGATTTTGAGACCTCAAAACGAACGAGGTCTTGATGCTTCTGGGGGAATTTCTTCATGGCCCACAAAAATTAGAAAATCTTGCTGCAGTGCAACAAACAAGGAGGAGGCCACTTTACTTGAAATCATCAAGCTGGCAACAGAGACTGTCATGTCATTCTGAAGGAAACACATGGCTAATATTATTGCCATAGAAATGAGGATACCATCGTCAAGGTAGGTAATTGCTGTACTATATGCAACCGGAACTTTGCCTTATTTGAATTTCATTTTTCAACCAGGTCGAGATTTTCGAGGTCCTAAGCTGAGTTTGAAAATGGGACCTCTCATTTTTGTTTATATAAATTAGTGTTTTGACATGACTAGAAAAATAGCCTTGTAGTTCAATGGTAATTTGCTTGTCACACCTCATTGGTACTAGTTCAAACCTCAACGGCATCAATTCAAATCCTTTTTGTACCAAAACTGAAGGTGTTCACGTTAAAACTTGAAGGAACTGAGATTTGAACTTGCATTCTCATGCATAGAACACTCGAATCTTACCACCGTGCTACATCAACCAATTTGAAAAATACTTGACATACATTCTATTTGTTATAATCATGTATTAGGAAGTCTAATTATTGGGCCAAAAATTGAAGACCCCAAGCGTTCGGCCTATGCCAAAAGCCGGGCCTGATCTCAACAGCAAATGCAACAAGGCAAAACATTTGAGATACTATCTCCCTTATTATGAAAGCCTCTAAACTCGACCAAGTTTTCAATGACACTAATCAGGATAATCTTCCACAGAATGTGCCTTATCGATGGTTTATTTTATGTCAGCAGCAGATCCTTTCGGGCGCCGAAGGAATTTGAAATAGTTATCGACGGTGTATGGTGGCAAACAACCAGTTTAGTGGTAGCAGCAGCACTGGTAGTAGCAAGCACTGGAACTCATCAAGGACGGACGGACAAATGCTCTACAGCACTATGTATGCCTTATCAGCATCAGAAGTAGAAGCGGTGGCTTGCTGTCTGGACGGATTCTTTAGAACTTGTAACCGGACTTCGAGATGATCCAAGGCTGCTTTACATCATTCAGATTTCGGATCCATGAAAAAAAATGAAAGATTAGATCGAACACCTGCACCTGCTCAGATCATGCCTGTCGATTCCAACCGTTGGTGGCTCCTGTCGGTTTCCTTAGCTTTTTCATAGACATTTTTCTATATAACGTGACAATATCAAATCATAGGTCAAGTTTTCTTGATTGCAGCACATGTTTAGGGTGTCCTTATTTTCATTGCCTTGGAAAAACTGTCCCATCAGTAACTACCTAACAACCAACCAATCAATCAACCAACACCACCCTCTACTCCAAAGCCAACCAAAACAAAACATTGTCCCATTCACAACATCAAGATTGAATTGAAACCTAAAATATCAAACGAAGAGTTTGCACATCCAGAACATAAAAAACCAGATTACAGAAATTGAAGAAATCTTAACCAAAAAAAAAGAAATCGAAGAAATCTTAACCAAAACAAATTCAAATTAAACTCTTAAAGCCACATTATTCTCAGGTCTTTTTCGGCCGCGTAACAACCTGTGCTTCTTCCCTCGCGTAAATTCTTCATAAACTGGGTATGACGGACCAGCGTAACTTCTGACTTTCTTTTCGTCTTCATCCGTGTTTTTTTTTTGGGCATTTGGCCAAGTTACTCTTCAGATTTTTTTACGTAGGGACAATTTTTTGATCTAAAAAAGATTTGTTCCGAACCTGGAACGAGTTCAGAGGTACACAACTAATGCCAGAGAAAAAACAGTCACAACAGAAGGTAGGCCAAACTTGGTCTAGTTGGAGCTCAAATGGTTCTCTGGTCTGGGACTACTCCCAGCGCTGCTATTAGAAACCGACCCGAACGCCATTTTCTGCAAAACCCCGGTAGGAGACGATCCTAACCTGGGGCTATGGTCCCACCCATCGGTCATAAGGTTCAGAGCCGACGTGCTCTTTTGGTCCCCAACACCGCTATTAGTCCTATGCAATACTTCACCCAAAGGTCCACCCATGGAAGTTTCCCATGAAATAGGAATCCAATTAGCTTGCCTTTGGGTTTGACTGCCCACTCCCAAACCCATCTGAGTCGAATCGGTTTCAAGGTCTCGCGACAGCCTCAGTGGTGAATGAGCCGTTTTTCCGTTGATGGGAGACGAAGTGGAGGATGTGAAGTCTGAGGCTGTCATTGGTATTGAGATTGAGAGTTGGGTGGGCCATGAAATGGATGAGCGATCGGTGGGATTCTTGGGCCAATCATCGATGAATTGGCGAACAGAATGCTGGGACTCGGTCATGGAATCAGAGGTTTTGTGTAAAGGGTTGAGCAAGGAATCGGAGTAAACACATCCAAATTCAGCTCGAGTGGATTCTTCATACGGGTTCGGCTGTTTTGGAATGGAAAATTGGTCCCCTTGAATTCTGTTCCCCGCATTCTCTTTGTTCAGAAAATTCCTGCTATGGAAACGAACCATGAATCAGCTCAAGTATATCGTGTTATATCTCCAGTTTGTATTCGAGTTCCAATCAAGTAAGCGAGCAAACATGTTAACAACTTTGAAGTTCGAAAATAAACCAATGGAGACTTGAGAAACATTTTCATGATTCGGAAGTTCAACGAACTTCAACATATGAACTCTGGGAAGGCGTGATAGCTGCAAAGAATGATCTGGCTTCACTACTAGTATGAGGTTTCTAGATCTCAAGAAGATTGAACATTTTTGCATAATGTTTAGACAGGCATTTTCTAGAAAAGCACATCGCTATCGATTTGCCAAATAATATGTCTAAATCGAGCTAACTTATAATGTCTGATTGGTTTTCGAACAAAAGATGAAAATCCTTAATATGTGTAACACAATCAAATATTCAGGCTCCATCCAAAGTTTAATTGAATAGACATATTGAAAACCATGCTCATGAGAGCCTTGGTAAATTTACGCCAAATGGAAATGAAAACCGTGATTATTCACCTGTTGGGGGAAGAAGCACTAGGATTAGTTGCACCAGGCTGCTGCAAGTTCTTGAGTTGGGGATGGTGCGATAGGCCGAGGCCATTGGTTGTGCTTCTACCAGGCACCAACGATGCGGAAGCAGAGGTAGTCATAGGCATGAATTTTGTAGTGGTGGTGGTGGATCCAGCAACGGAATGGCCAGTCTGGCCTCCTTCCACAGGCTTTCTTGAACGATGGCGGCCCCTGTTCATGTGCCGCTCACAGTACTTCTGATCGGTCACAGCATCTCTGGAGCATCGCCATTTCTTTCCGTCGGTCCTACGACACCTCCCGGGCTCGGGATCAGTGCTGTTGGCATAACCGAGACGGAAAGTACCCCATCCCACTGCCAAATTGTAGAACAAATGTGAACACATCTCAAACATCCAACTAACAATGAAACAAAGGGATAAAGGGAGAGAAAAATGGAAAAAACGTGGGAATATGGCGATGGCCTAATCTGTACAAATGCATAGTTGCGGTTTGTTTTTTTTTTTTTGTTTTCCCATTTGCACATGTCATTACTGGGTTTTGGGAATCGTTTCCCAACAAGCAGGATAAAGAGATTGGTTAGTTGGACGGCACAAATGATTTTAGAACTTATTAAAACCTTTCATCAATTCTTTCACAAAAGTGGTTTGACTATATAGCTATTCATGCAGGAGTATCAAGCTAATTTTTTACGTGAATGACCTCATTCGTTTTGTCGGTCCTTGGTGGCCCACAATGGCTAGAAACAGGACAATCCTAGAGGATTAAGAACTGGACTGGAACTCAGTCCATTAAAAGTGAATATGTGCATCAGATATTCACAAGATTCAAAAAAGAACAGCAAAAATCAATCCATTTCCCAAGAGATTATCAGTTTAGCAGATCAGTTAAGTGGAAAGACTTGGATTATGAAGGGAAAAGAGCAAACTTACAAGTATTGGGTACCAGGAGACCGCCTGAAAAGCAAGAGAAGCCAGCAGAATCAATGGCTTTTCTGATGGGGATGAGCAGATTAGAAGGGATGGGCACATTTGCAGTTATGTATTTGTAGATCAAGGCCTGGTGTTCTAACTCCATCCATTGTGATTGAGTAAATAGGCCTCTTACCCCTGTAAATACCCCACTCATATCATACCCTGAAAACAGAAAAAAGAAGATTCAGCTTAAAAAATGTGAGAGAAACATCAAGATCAAAGGAAAAAGAGGAGAGTATGGAAAAATTGAACTTGTCGCTGTGTTTGCTTTAGGATTTGAAAAGCATTTTTCAAAAAATTTCCCCTAGATTCTCCCTCCTTCCAACATTTCTCTCTCTATCTCTCTCCACTTATTACCCTACTATTTTTCAAAAATAAAATAGAAAACGAAACCAAACACAGCATAGAATGGCAAGAAGAGGTGAGAAAATAAAATAGAATCTTTTTTCCACTTGTAAAAAGATGAAAAATGATGAGAAATGATAAGAAATAAAGGAAAAAACAAATTTTTATTGGTCTATTTTATTTGTCATGACTCATGAGATCTCATCCCCTATGGAATGAGAAAACAGAGCAAAAGAATCTTGTGCCTTATTTGTATGACCAAACGATGACAAATGACAAGAAATTAGTAAAATAAACAAATTTGGTTCATTTTAGTGTTTACCAAATCTCATCACTTTCCCATTAAGGAGGGCTACATCAGCTATGAATTCTAGTCCATGGTAGGATAACAACAAAGCAGGAGCATAAACAAATTGAGAGGAAGATGACAAATGAGAGGCAAAGGAAGGGTAGATGGGTCTGATCTACTATTCTTCGTTTGTGCGCACAGGAGTTCTACTGTATGAATTTCTTTTCTTTTCTTTTCATTTTATTGACAACTCTCAAACAGGAATACCCTGCGGATTAAGACGAAAAGACCCTCCCAGCAGTACCGGGAATCAATCAAAAAAACCCAGGTTACCAATAACCCACCCATCTCATCTGCAACAGGACATCTCTATCAACCCAAGCAAGAAAAATCTAACCTCTCATCCTCATATTAATACCACTTTTAGCTCCATGAATATACCCAGATTATAACCATTTACTCCCTAAAATGAGAGAACTCACTCAACAATATATATACGTATATACATATGTATGTATAGAGGTTTGTATCACTTTGAGCAGCTCATATAATTTGCCAGTATCCCAAAAAGGTAAAACCTTTCAAAAAAAAAAAAAATTGAACTTTTTGTTATTTTGAACTTCTTGTCTTTGATATAACAGGAGAACAGAGCAAAAAGTGAGAGAAAGGGGAGAAATCCATTACTACATTCTTCTTTAGTATAACCAACAATGGAAGGAAAAACCCAAAACCCCTTGTAGATTTTAAGTGAAAAGATCCTCCTAGCAGTACTTGTAATAAAAACCAAATAAAAAAAAACCCCATCTCTTCTACAACTAGAAACCCAGGCCCATCTCACTTGAAGAAACCCACAGACAACCCTTTAAAATTACTACTTCTATATAACAAGTGAATATACCGAATATAGCTAAAACCCTGGGGGAAGGGAAATGGACATGTACCTGTGTTGTTATTTCTACCATAAGCATTTGATGTGGGGTGGTGATAGTAATTAGGTAATGTGGCAGTTTCTTCAGAGTTACTACCATTTGGGGAAGAGAAGCTGAGCATCTGCTGACCATCAGAGAACAAAGTGGTGTTAGATCTCAATAAAGGGCTTCTGTTCTGCTGCTGCTGCTGCATTGCCTTGGAGCCAGAGAAGCAGTAGTAGTATTCATCAGTCTTGGCCACTTTCGAGGCCCTCCAGTCCCCTTGCTGGTCAGTGCACCCAGAAGCAGCAGACCTTTCTTGCTTGGGGAACCCAGATCCGTGGAACCACTTTTGTTTGGTCTCAGGATCTGAAACTAGACAAGGAGGAGGAGGAGGAGGAGGAGAACCCACCACTGAATCCTCAAAACCCAACATGCCAAGATCCATTAGTATAAAGAAAACAACTACAGTGACCCTAGAAAAACACTAGACAGTGGAGATGGAGCTTTTGGATCATTTTTTGCACTAAATTGGTTACTACTCGTGAGTGAGGCTCGAGGTGGGTTGGGGGGTGGACCATTTTAAAGGGTGGGGTGTCTCTAGGTGATATGTCTATGTTTGGGTAAGGACAAGGGAAACAGGAAGGTCTTGTTCGTTTAGCATATTTACTTTGTTTTAATTTTATTTTTCAATTATTACCTTATATCTTTCTCCAATTATTATTCTATTTTTTCAATTACTAATTTCATTTATCTCTCTATCTCTTTCCACTCATTACCTCTCTCTCCAATCATTACCCTATTTCTCTCTCCACCCATTACCAAAACGAAAAAACCCAAATGTGCTAAACGAATAAGGCCACTAGTGTAGTTTTGGTTTTAACCTTTGGGAGGTTAATTTCTTTTTGTTCCCAAGAAATCCTACTTCCTGAGATGCATACATGTACAAGTGTGCACAACTACAATAACAGTTACGGCATTCGGGGTGCACTTAGGTGCTGCGCGATTGAGAGTCCGTTCTATAACCTTTTTTAAAAAAATAAATATATATTTCACATTTTTAAACTAAAAAATAATGTAAATAAAAAATAATTTTTTGTTTTTTTTTGCACCGTATAAAATATCACATCGAGATCTTTCAAACAAAATCCATATTGCATATTTTTAGATTTCATTAAATCCATTATTTTTGAGCTTAAAATTGCCTTTTTTTAAAATAAGTACTTAAAACCCTTTCTGGAACGGGACTTGAGTTCCACTAAACATTTTTTAAAAGTTACAGTTTTGTCCTTATTTGAATTTTTTTCTCATTTGTTTGTTTTGCTCCAAAAAATTTTGACTTTTTGATTCGTCTCGATGTCGAGACGAATCGGAAAAGTAAAAAAAAAAAATTACTTTTACCCAAATATTTTGAACAAGGACCACTTTTATGTAGAAAAGTAAAAAAAATGACAAAAGTTTACTTAAAAGTAAACTTTTAATTAAAAGTAATTTTTTTTTACTTTTTCAATTCGAGACGAATCAAAAAGGTCAAAAAAAAAAATTGGCGCAAAACGAACAAATGCGAAAAAAATTCAAATAAAAAAAACTAAAAAAGTGAAAAAAGTTGTTAGTGGAACGGGGTCACATCAAGAGTTCATCTCCTGTAATGTGATAATCCAATACCTCGCTCCGCTAAAAGAAATAAATTCTTTGTTTTTTGAATTATAGGTATTGTATTATAAGAGAATGATCTGTCTCGTAAAGTAGAAAACAAGTACTTAAAAGATAAGAACTTTATAGCGGTAGAAGAAAAAAAATGTCCACTACCTATGTATTTTTTGATTGATTGGTGTATGAGTGGGTATACATTCCCATTCGATAAACGGTACGAGCGAGGAGGAAGTTTTTATTTTGGTTGGCAAGTATGAGTAATGGGTAGAACATGCAGTTAGTTATTTTTTCAGTTCCATCAAAGGCACGACATGGTACGAGTAATGGGTCGAACAACAGTTAGTTATTTTTTCGGTTCGATCAAAGGCACAACATCTATGTTGGGATTAAGAAATTTATGTTTTCGCGGCTTAACGCAAAGAAACTATGCATTTACTAGGAGCCGAACAAAAAAATTTGTGTATTCAAGGTACTTATCTTTGTCATTTTATTACTTTAGCTAACACTATGAATTACTGAAATAGTCTTATCAGACAACGAGGGATACTGTATGCAATAATTCAGCACGAAAGATAGGTCTCATGTAGAGTTTGTTCAGTTGGCATATATGCTTATTTGGTTAGACTTTCCTATGATTTTGTGAGGAGAAATGGGCCTTAATGTGAAAAACATAAATATAAGAAATCACTTTAATCAAACATCAATAATTACTTGCTTGAATGATATTTTCTCAAGAAAAATACTACTAGTGAAAATTGAAACAGGCAATTAGACTACCGGCTATCCCTTTTGCCCAAATCCAATATGGATTATTTGCTATCGGCATTCAATTAATCTAATATTTTATTTGTTTATAATATATGTCAAGACACCTATAAATTTGATCGATTCGATTATTCAGATTGGACTCTGGGGTTTTATTTTGTCACATGAGAAAGACAATGATTGGATTGCATGAGTTATTCGAATTCATTTAAGAAAAAAAAAAATACATCTTAGACTCCAAAGTTGCACCCGCTTTCCAAATTAAATTCTAAAGTTTAATGGGGGCATTTTTGCAAAACTAAAAGTTATGAACTACTTGTAGTAGTATACAGAGTCAAGTCGTTTCCACTAAATTATAACTTAAAATTAGTATAGTGTATGAGAAAATGAGGAAGGTAAAAGGCAGAATTAAGGTAAAAAAAAGTTTAATGTAAGAAAAACAAATTTACTTTTAGCAATAAATTATAGATGAAAACTCGCGATAGCGAAAACGGGGCCTTAATTTGAATGACTCAAATCTTAGTTCTAACCTTCTAAGGTCCCATTCCAGAACACCTAAACAAAATAGTTGATTTGGTGTGGAAATCAGTTCTCACCATATCAAAAATTGGATCCCTAGTCTCCTCCACTCCACCCAAGATCCATTCTACCAAGAAATTGATGTACTTGTGTACCGAGATGTTTCGAGTCGTTAGATTGCGTGAGGTTTTTTTTTATGTTTTAATTCAATGGCCGAAAATGCACCGTATAGAGAGTTTCAGTACAGAGGATTTGATTCCCTTTCACTCGGGGTTTCTATAATCCCTCTCTCTCACTCTCTCTCTCTCTCAGCACGATTTTCATAAATTTTCTCTCAATTTATTACTCTCATCTCTTATCTCTCTATCTATCTATTCCACTTATTACCTCTAAAATTCCCCTCAAAACTTTTGCCAAACAATCCCTAGTTATGGCAATTCAATGTTTGCTTACGAATTAAGGACCTCCCATTTTTCAAGTGGTGAACAATCAGTAACCATTGGTCAGGGAGCTTATCATGGCAAAATCAACTACAGTACTACAAAACAGAAACCCATATATGGCGGGCTTTGCTTCGACTTAACCAGGTCGATAGAGCCAATGAAAACGCATCTATTTTGTAAGATGGAGATAATACTATTTCTTTCTTGATTGCGAGGACGAAGCAATCTTCACTTTAAGCCCCCAAAGAGATGCCTCTATCGGTAATTGAGTCATGGACTTTTGTTAGTATGTGACAAAAACATGGGGTTTCCTGCTCAAAGGCCGAAGCAACTGTTCTGTTTGGTTGAGGATACCAATTTGGGACTGTTCAGATTGAATATCTTGAACAAAATATATAGGTCTCATATAGTCAGTCAGTCATATGATGTTTTTGTGTGCAGGTTTATGTTATAGGCATGTGATTTGCTACCCTTTGTTGCTGCTTTTTGGATGCTTTGCTTAAGGTCCACAAATCTACATGAAAGCTATTTTTGAAATATTGTTAAATTCTTGAACTTTTGGACATTTCTTTTAAAAAATACAACCAAAAAAAAAAAAAAAACAAGAGAAGAAGATTACAGAACGACGTTTTTCGTATGGTCGTGGTGGTGGATGGAGGAATTAGCGGTTGCAGGGAGGCGATCGATGAAGAAGGTGGTGATAGAAATGAATAGGCGAATGGGAGTGTCATTGTGGCAACAATTATACGAGTACAATTCGAGTTGGATATATTGTTACATGTTGACGTTCGTTGATCAAGTTTGATGGGCTTACCGGATCCAATCTCCTCGATCTATCCCAAAAATCCTGTGCTTTTTTTGTGCCGAGAGATTTTTTAGCCATTGGATTGTGTAATTTTTTTTATGTTAAATTCAACTACCAAAAAATCCTTCGGCACAGAAGATCCTGCCTCTGGACGACTGGGGGTACCACAGAGGGACAAGACTCGCCTTGATTATTTGACAATTTGTCTTATACCAATCATCGAGAAGATGATAAAGTTACATGATTAAATTAGGAAGGTACTCTCCAAATTGTTAACAACACTCTCTAGGCAGGATCAACTCATATATTGATTTTGCCACTCCTAAAAGTTGACAATTTGAGGAATGGCAAAATCAACTTATATTAATTTTGGCAGTTCTATGAGGAGTGCCCTCAATAATTTGGGGAGTAGCCTTAAATTATCAATTGGCTTCAAAGTAAGCTGTTTTTTTAAAAAACCATAATCGTTAAATTTTTTCTCGTGATATTTTAAACTATCTTTTATCAGCCAAAGAAATTTTACGTGCATACATTCCATTCATCTCTTAACTTTTTATCTTCCTTTTTACTCTTGATCTTCAACCTAATTGTCATAACACTTGGATTAATAGCTTTAAAATTCCAATCGCACTTAGGGCGTGTTTGCAATAGCTATGGATACATATTATAAATTTTAGCTTCAGATTTTACTGCAGATTTTAGATTTCGAATTTTGGTAGATGTTGATAAACTTGTTTGTTCAGTTGTGAGATTATAAGAATTTCATTCCTTTTTTTATAATTTGTGTTCCAGAATCTCAAAAGCTACCTAAACCTAGCTTTGGAATTTTGAATATTTCTTTCCTTTTTCAGGTTCTCATAATTATAAATTCTAAAAATCAGTTACGTAGAATTAAAAAATTCGTCAAAATAATTTTTCACAAACACCCACTTAGGGTAAGTTCATGTTATACTTTTTGTCTTTAGACTAGTGCCAAAATATCCACTTGTTTTACTAAAAATAGCAAAAATATTATTTAAGTCTATTTAGCTAAAGAAAATGAGCTGTCTTGAGTAGCAAGTAAATATCGAAAATACCGTTTAGTCGGACATCCCTAGTTTAAGATTGGAAAATGATTTTGGCACTCCAATTTTTTATGATGGCACTTCAAAATTTGTCTTTTAGTATATACTTTTCTATGTATAGTTTTCACACTAAAAGACAAGTTTTGGAGTGTCATCATCAAAAATTGGAGTGCCAAAATCATTTGTCTTTAAAGATTGCACAAGATATATTACTAAATTGGGAAGCCTGCTGATTTTGCCACTCTCTTTTTTGTTAATAGCACTCTCTTAAGAGTGCCGTTAACAAAAAAAAGGAAGTGGCAAAACCATTTCCAGAAAATGAAAAGGGAACAATTAATGCTAGGAACTAAAAGTGAAATTTTGGTGTTGCATGCCCCATAACTAACCTTGTTTGTTGGTGAAAACAATAAATAACCTTTTATCAAGACATGTCGCCAGGCGTGTACAAGGTTGTGGTACTAATAACCTTTTATGCTATTAATGTTGTACTAATAACCTTTAGTGCTATTAACCAAGGCCTACTTTGGGGGGAAAAAAATAGTGACCATGGTGATCGACATTATTGTTAATGCCTTTATGAGTTTAGTTGGGGCAGATAGTTGCAATGTAACCATGGTGCCCAAAATAATTACTGCATTCTATCGGTATTAGGGAGGGTCATTTTCGTCCAATCTATCCGTATCCGATCTCATCTCCGTTCAAAACGGATCGGTAATTTGAAGATCTGTTTGCGGATTGTGTAGGATATGGGATTTTTTTTTTTGAAAATTTTTGGAGATCGGTTAGAAAGCGGGGACAAATATATTCCCGCCCCAAACGGATCGGTACCCCTTTTAGTATTGCTTATGTTTTTCTAGGGTTACTTCTCATTACAACTCTCATTTCCCACTTTTCTAGTACTGCACACACCTTTTGTGCTCTACTTCTCTATATTGTTTGATTGCTTGTATTGTAAGCAAATTTGTTCTCATTTTACTTCAGTTTCAACTATAAAATTTTATTTATTTTTTTACTTCAACTTTAGCTATAAAGTCATGTTTTGCATCTTATTTTGGATCTTTTATTCATTAAAAGTTTCTTTTTTGCTCTCTATTGTTTAAGCAAATCTGTTTTTTTTTTTTTTTAGTAAGAACTTTGGATACCCAAATCCCTGCGGGGTCCCCGTTTCCATTTGGGGCAGGGATGAAAGGAAAAAAACAAATCTCCGTTGGGAATCAGGGCAGGGACGAAGACGGGAAAGGGGTTCATGGATCGGGAATATGGATAGTACTCTCGAGCCCCGATCCGTCCTCATTGCCAACCCTAATCGGTATAGAAGACCATTATCATCACAATAGGATTCAGACAGGTTATTGCGATCGGTGAGTACTATCAGGTGTGTCGTTTTGATCATCAAGTTCGTTTATCTTATAAGTGATTGATCTATAATTTTTATGACTTTATTCTGTTATCGTAGCCACATAATTTTCAAGACAGTTATCTAAAAAAAATAATAGATAGTCTGCTTCTAACTATTACTATATTTGTTCTACATATTTTTTCAAAACAACTGCGATGGAATCGTTGGACTAGGATCAAGCTAATTTCTATCATTAATTAACTAATCGGTCGTTAAACAGGGTCTACCAAACGGATGAGTTGATTATTAAAATGAGACTAGTGAAGGGGATCATGGCAATTCTTTGCAACTGAAGAAAAGTCTTCTCCTTTATTTAAATACAAACTATAATTGAAAGAAATTTACTTAAGACCCATCTTATTTAATTTTCAAACACAACAAAAGTTGAGATACACTCTTAAAATTTTAAAAAGTCTATTATGCTTCTGAGCAGCTCCCTGCTGAGCGGGTGCAAAGCGGTCGATCCGGCCGTTCATCTCGACACGTACGGCTCGGAACGAATCTGAGTGCATACAGATCTGAACTGTCCATTGTTCGGTTAAGATCTGAGCAACCGTCTATACCGTTCTACAAAAAGATGCTTGGCAGCATCTTCCGTTCCGTATTTGTTAAACCCACCTACAAGCGTGTGTTTAAATATAAGGGTGCATGTGCCAACCTTTTTCTAGATCTCTTTTTCCATATTGGCAACTCGGGTACGTAAATACCATTCTTAACAACTCCATCCCATGTGGAAATTCTGTATTTTAGCAATGGTTGCTGGGGGAATCTGAGATGATTATGTGTGGTTTGTTTTTGTTCGATCCTTCTAAAACTCAATTTTAAATTTTGTGGTCTTTGAGCTCTATAGCCACCAATGGTGGTCAAAGAAATATATCTGTAATGGGATGATTCCCCAATCTAGAGGACTTTTGGAGAAGATTAATAAACAAAGATCCATAAAATCCCACTTTTCTAATGGTGTCCTTGATTTTTTGTTATTATTGTAAGTGGTTAATTACTATGGGCCTAGCTATGGCATATTGTAGGTTTATATAGTAGTAATTGAAATATTTCCATGGCACATGGCTGTCATAGGGACACCATCGTCTACTAGCCCTCCTCGCCTATTCTTCTTTTATTTTATTTTTTGTTTTTTTTGTTTTTTGTAATGCAAGATATCATGGGTCAATTTATGCATACCTTGAACTAATTCCTACAGCCGTTTCACACGCGCGCTCATGCACTTGGGTGAGGTGACCCAAACACAGTTCTTGGCAAGGAGAATGAAATTTGAGACCTTAAAAGAGAGTAAACCACTAAGTCTCACACAGACTTCGTTCTTTTGGACTTAACTTAAATATGAAAATTTTGTCTTTATTTGAATTTTTTTCTCATTTAATAGTTTTGCGTCAAACTTTTATGGGTTACTGATTCGTCTCGACAAGAGGAATCGGGAAAATAATTTTTTTTTTTTTTACTTTTACCCAAGTATTTTGAGAAATAACCACTTTAAGTTAAGTTTAAATTAATGCCAAAAGAACGCAGCTCTACTAAGACCACAAGTCCAAAGCCGACGGGTTCTCCTCTCCTTATAGTGAATTTAGAAAATCAATTCAGTAAATTACGAGATATATATAAGTAGGTGTGTTTTGTTTCAACTTTGCCATCTCTCTCATGTGGCTTTGCAAGTTGCAACCCCCATCGTTTTTATATATACCAGAAAGTGTAGAAATAAAGAATAGTACTTGTTAACATAATATTGAGAAATATTATGTTACTATGTTTTGTAGGTTTATTATTCATGTTTCCAAGTTAGACTGATTTCTTTGTAATTCATGTTTTCTATTTGGTATATATTTCTTAGTGACCAAGAACATTGTAGCCTATATAAAGGCATGTTAGGTTATGGTTTGAACACAATCAGTAATACATCTTTCGCTTTTTCTTAACATGGTATCAGAGCTAGGTCTTGGGTGGTCTCACCTCGCGTGGGAAAGTCTCTGTCATCTCTATCGCCCGAGTCAATCAGTCAGCTCCTGGTCTGTCACCTCCACGTGCATCCGGGCTGTACATGAGGGGGAGTGTTAGACTTGTCTCATATCGCTCATCTAAGCCACCCAAGCTTGGTTAATAAATTCTAAAGGCTACTCCACCTATAGCCAATTGTTTTAGGTTGGACCCTCCAAGAAATCTAACAGTAGTAGTAACAACACAAGGTATTCAAAGAATCCTATAGGTCTCTCCTCTCGATCATGCGAGTGAGCTTCACATTTTAACGGGAGCACCCAAAAAAATAGAGTATTATGTTCAATAATATTTGCAGGGCCGGCTTAGAGGATAGGCGAGAGAAGCATGAGCTTCGGATCCCCAAAGAAGGCTAAAATGAGGGTCCAAAAAATTTTAGGACCCCTATATATATATATATATATATATGTATGCATATATGTCCCATTTACACAAAATAGGCCTAATTTAAATTTGGGAGCTAAGAAATAGGCCCAACGGTGAAATGCACTGATTATCAACTCCCATGCATAGACCATAACCCATTATGGTAACGTTTGGTTCAATAGAATGGAATTGACAATGCATAGAATGGAATTGAAAAGATTAATTTTCAGAGGATGGATTTTAAGATATTGTAATGGTTGCATTTTTTTTGAGATTACTACATACTTATATTTTGTAATGTTTTTTTGTATAAAACTCTTTGTAAACTAACTTTTGTATGGAACTTATTCAAGAGGTTCGTTTTCGACTTCCAAAATTTATGAGTCGGCCAGAATATTTGCCGCTAAAACTACCGATTTATGGTTTATCATTGAATGGAGAAGTTTGTTGAAAGAGAAAGTTGAAACGTGAAGAAAAACATGAGGAGAAGTTTGAAAGTTTTTTTTTCTTGTCAAGTGGAAAAACAAAAGGGAGAGAGAGGATGAATATCAGTGGCTGAGATTTTGATTTTTGTAGAAGTTCTTATTTTTTATTTTTACAAGACACATAGACAACGTCTTGCTTGTTTCATACACGTGCTTAGCAGAATTAGGGCCCGTTCGGCTAAATAATTAAGCCTGATTTATTGGCTTATTTTTTGCGGGAAAGTCATTTGTTTCTTTGGATTATTGGCTCATTTTTTGCGGGAAAGCCAACTTAATTATTTAGCCGAACGGGCCCTTAATACTATTATATATGAGATTAAATTATGTCCAGCTCCGGTAAAAATCGCATAGTTTTCGCTACTGTCATTTGCAGTGGCGGAGTCAAAATTTTTGATAAGTGGGGTCAAAAATTTGAACTATGTGTACGGTGTAGAGACTCAGTTGTGAACACAGTGACCCAGTTCTTTTTAAGGGTTTTGGGTTTTGGATTCCAATCATTATTCTATTTCTTTCCAATCATTACTCCTATTTTCAATCATTACTCTACTTCTCTTTACAATTATTACCTTCAAATCCCAAAACCCCAAAACGAACGGAGCCTGTAAGTTTATTGGAATAAACTGAACTGTCCATCTTGTAAGGCTCGCATAGTAGTATATCAACACCAAAAATTGATTTGATCTGACGTCGATGGGTATCTTACAAATTGAATTTTAGTTTATCCATAAAAATACCGAATTTCGTACCGTGTTTAAATTCGAAATTTTCTATCCACTTATATATTCAATAATTCCTTGGGTTTATTCGACAATTAATACAGTACATGTTGTGGAGCGTAGCGTAGGCATGGTGAGCCCTCGGATTAACGTTGATTTAACGTTGGTACGGCCGCGCACGTTTTTTTGTGTTTTTGAACGGACGGACGCGCACGTTAGTGGTCTGGACTTTTGAACCTTTGTTCTGAGTTGAGAGGACAACTCGTAAAAAGGATTTTAACGATGGAGGACGAAAAGATAAATTACAACTTCCACCCTTCTAGTATCCCATAATTCCGAAATTTTACCTTAAGTATCTGAAATTTGAAAAAAAAGAGAGAAAAAACTAGGGGGGGAAAAAAAAAAAACAGCTCACTTCTTTGTCCCTGCCCACGCAATAACAAAAATAAAACAGATGCTATAAAAATGGGTACAGAGTACTAAAATATTACTATTAAGATTTCCGATGATGTACCAGAAAAGTTTAATGGAAGAGAAAATTATTTGTTTGCAGAGCAGTTGTAAACAAGTATTTACGGAGCTCGATCTCGGCCATCCAAAAGTGTTTTACAAGATCCTAATTAAAGTAAATCTTTTACCGGTAACTCGGTTAACGCAGTAAGAAATATATCTTACCGGTCAACGATTAAAAACATATCTCAACCGTTGATTGCCGAAATGGATGTCTGAGATTGCTCAGCTTCGTAAAGAGCCGTAGTTTCTCTCTTAATGGAAACACCTCATTTTTACTAAATTAAATGAATTAAAACCATGTTTTACGAATTTTTAGGCAAGTCGATCATTCTCCTCACATACATCACCTAAGATAGTACCATTTAGCGGAAACAACTTGATTATAGTCATTACCTTAAAGCAAAAAAAAATAAAAATTCATACCCTGAAAGTGCATTCAAGTGTGTGAATTTTACTTAAAGGTATAATTATTTGGATACTTTGCTGCCGTGTAATAACAGCTCAGTTGCGAATATTCTGTAACGGCTATTGAGTTTATGAAATAAATTCTTCAGTTGCATAAAAAGCATATGGCATCCTTTGGTAGATATTACAACTTGCACCCTGATGCTGACAATTAGTTGCCACTTGCCACAGAAGAATACAGTACTATACGACATTGAAAGCTACCCCGTTGGTTTTAAGGTTTTGGAATTTTGGGTTCTAATTTTTATTATTTTTTTATTATTTTTTTTATCTCTTTCCAATTATTATCCTTATTTTTAATCATTACTCTATTTCTTTCTACACTCATAATCTATAAATCCAAATTCAAAATCCCAAAACGAACGGGGCCACGCTAAGGAAATAAGTATTTATTTACTTATTCTTTGAATTAAATGTGGTGTATTATGAAAAAATTATCCATCTCGTAAAATAAAAAATAAGTACTTAGAAAATAAAAGGGAGACTTAGCCAAAAAAAACCCTTATATTTACATTTTTTAAACTCAAGGATAAACACCTTTTACAATTTAACATACGGACAAATGTACCTAAAATCATAGGGTAACCTATGGAAGTGCCTAAAACCCTAGGATACCCTATATATGAAAGTGCCTAAAATCATAGTGTACCCTATGAAATTGCATAAACTACTAAAATCCTATAATAAGAAAGTACACCCTAAAATTTTATGAATGTGCCTAAAACATGTTTAAAAAACTCAAAAAATTGAAGGATCTCAACTGAAAACTATTTTGCTGGTGTCCTTCCCCTAAATGAAAACTATTTTACCGTCCCTATTACTAATTTTCTAAAATAAAAATCTTAGCAGAATAGAGTCTATGGAGACCTAGCTAGCGATACTTGGCTACAAGATTATGGGGCGAAAAAATTGATTCTACCAATCAAAATCTAGTCCAGACAGGGATGTTTTGTCATTAGCCTTGGACCTTTGCTTTTATTTATTTATTTATTTGGGGTAAATAAAGATTTTATAGAACCAAAAGCTATACAATATCCAAGAGCTAGGCATACCCCGAAATCAGCTAGACAGATTCTAACTACACTAAAACCCTACAGCTAGGGTATCTATTGTCCAACCAACACTCTCCTTAGCCAAAACCTAACCTGGAACATCCAAGTAAGGGTGGTCACCACCTCCTCGCAACACCTTTAAACTCAATGTAGACGAAAGTGGATCCTTCACTTTTTTCAGAGGCTTGTGCAGATGGTTTGATTAGGAATGCAAAAGGAAAATGAATTACGGGCTTTTCATGCAAATTGGGTTTCATATATGCTCTTGAGGCCGAAATTTGGGTACTTATACATGATCTCAAGATTCTCTTACAATGCAACATTACTTTGGTGGAGATTGAAACGGATGCCTCTAATGCCATCCACGTACCTTATCAACAATGCTACAAGCACCCATCATCTCTACAATTTGATTGTCGATTGCAAGTTCCTTTTGCACCAGCTGGGTGATCCACCATTAAGGCATATCATGAGAGAAAGAAACAAGTGTGCATATCTCCTAGCGCAAGATACAAGATCACATCTTTTTCCTTATTTATCGTATCTTACAATTCCGTTTTGTATTAAGTCTCAATTATGTGATGACATGAGGGGTGTTACTTATCCTCGGACCTTATATTCATGTTCATAGTTTTTCTAATTACATATTTAACCCCCCAAAAAAAAAAAAAAAAAAAAAAAACCCTTACAGCTATTTGAAACTAGAAAAATTTTAAAATCAACCCAATTGGCTGACAATAATAATTGTGTGAATGTATATTAAAGAATGCAGCTCAGTGGGCTAACAATAACAAGACTGTTAAAACTATATATACCCATTAGCTATACATTCCCATTAGAAAATCCAAAAAAGAAAAAATCAAACCGTAAAAAAAACAAAAAGCGACTCGGCAAGCGCCGCATAGCACAAAAGGTCCTATTGATATCCGTCTTCTCAACCTTCCTTCAAACACTAATGCAAGCTCTGACGTCCGTAACAACTCTAGCCTCCATTGTTTGAACATCAAGGTTACAATGTTGGAAAATACGCCTGTTTCTTGAACTCCAAACATAATAAACTAAAGCTGCCAACACCAGTTTAGAAATCAAGCTTAAGAAATAGGCGTATTTTTCAACATTGTAACCTTGACGTTGAACCAAGATTACAAAAATGACGTAGATAAGGTACCAAAAATGACGTAGATGTGCGGTCAGCCATTTGGTTGCCATGCAAGTTCTCAACCAAGCTTCATTCTCTAACAAATGGGGGTGCCAAAACATATATACTCCTATCTACCAATAGACGTTCTGGCTGTGGCTTTCAACTAGCAAAAAATGTCTTTCTGACATGTTTTAACGCTCTCGTTTATGCACGCGAACGTGAATTGGTGACTTTCGTATCTATGTATGTATACGTAGGAGTATATATCTCCCACATCATATCATCTTGGAAACCTAACATTGTGTGCTGGCCAGCTAGAGAGAGACAGAGAGAGAGAGAAGAGAAGGTTGGGGGTGTAATGTGGTGGTGTGACGTAGACATGTCAATTGGAGGTGGTGTGACGTAGACATGTCAATTGGAGGTGGTGGGGGTGGGATTTTGGTGCCAAGTGGGCCCACAAAAGACTCGGACGTGGTCCCCCTTATTAGACCAAAAGAAAGAGAAGACGCTACTGTCTACTACTATCACACGACATTAAATTGACAGACAATAAAGTTTGGTTTGATGGGTCGTGCCGTATGTATATCCTATTCATCTCCACTACGAGTGCTGGAGTACTATACTTTGAGGTTTATATCTCTGGGTCCCACCACTTGTGCTGCCCAAAACCTAACCCCAGACACGTTGAACTTGCCGGCTTTTCCAAACATAGAGAGTGCGAGCTCTAGAGTAGGGCTGTAAGTGAGCCTGAAATTCTTCATCAAATGGCATTTCATTCGCTCGTTTAAGAAGCAGCCGAAACCAGATCCCTTTAGTAAACGAGCCGAGCTCGGCTCGGCTCGTTAGACAAAAGCTCGGCTCGTCAAGGGAGGCTCGGCTCGATAAAGAGAGGCTCGTTAAGTAAATTACTAAGCTCGGCTCGTTAAGGGCTCGGCTCGTTAAGGCTCGAGCCGAGCTCGAGCTCGAGTTTTGGGCTCTTAAGTTAACGAGCCGAGCTCGAGCTCGCCGAAACTCGGCTCGGCTCGGCTCGTTTACACCCCTACTCTAGAGTGAAAATATCTTTTCGAAATATCTCGAACAATTAAATTCGTGAGTGCGAGAATGAAGAACTCGAGCACATATTATTTTGAAAGATTACGTGACTAAGTTTCACATTTGGGTCAGAGACCCAACTACGGACTAAAATTAAACTAGATTATGCGCACCTCGACTGATTCTGAGATATGGAGTAAACGGTTGAAGAAATCCTCCGGTGATTCTGAGGTTTGAAATTTCGGCCTCCGTAGTAAAATACGAACACGCGATCTCGTAAAGGATAAAATTCATTTGTTTTTTCATACTGAGGTGGTCAAACCCTTCGGGTTGAGATAGATCAGTACCGGAGTGATGTGCAGGTAATAATAGATACCGGAGAGGGGAGGAGGAGGATCTAGACCTTCGCTTCCTCTTTGCCGACAGGATGTGCCGGGGCCACATCTCGTTGTGCTTTGTCCCTACTCGAGTCACCTTTCGCTCAAAATTGAGGTTGAGACGAGGAGGGGGTCCTGTCTCGCCAATGGACAGGCTGTGTCCTGTGTGATCCGCTTTGGTGAAGTCATATCCAAACGGGTCGTTTGTCAGATCAAATTAATGTTAAGTGTATCAATACGAGGGGCAGTAAAGATATGAGGACCGACCGGGAGCCTACCGAAATCGTACCGACTGCCGTGGTTGGCTGTTTTCGGCTACCGGACGGTCAATTCGAGCCGTCCAAAAATTTTAAAAAAAAAACGAGGTGCCCACGCGAGAATCAACGGCATCCGATGTATGTAGGTGCTTGGATCAAGGACCCTATTTTTCATATATATATACATGTGTGTGTGTGTATATACACGAAAAATAGGGTGCTTGATCCAAGCACCTACACATATCGGATGCCGTTGATTCCCGCTTGGACCCCCTAGGTTTTTTTTTTAGAATTTTTGGACGGTTCGGATTGGCCGTCCGATGGCCGGCCGCAGCCGTCGGTACGATTTCGGTAGGCTCCTGGTCGGTGTAAATAGCAGGATTCTACGAGGGGAGACATGATTTAGGTTCCGTTCCGGAACCTTAAAGAAATATTTATTTTTTAAGAAGGTAATTTCAAATTCAAAAATAATGTGTTTATGCAAATAATTTTTCTACCAATATGGATCTTGTTTGATAGATCTTATCAAGATCTTTAATACGGTGCAAAAAAAAAAATTTATTTTTCATTTACATTATTTTTGAGTTTGAAAATGTGAAATAAGCTGTTTATTTTTTAAAAAAGTTTCTGGAATGTAGTCTTATACATAGGGAATATAGATAGTTTATTTAAGTAATTTATAGAAGAGCGAATATGTATATATTTGGTTTGTTTTGGGGTGAATATTAAATAGGTGGATATTGAATTAAAAGAAGATGGTGCATTTCTGTAAATAAAAGGCGAGAATATAATAACACCACCTCTTCTCCCATCTTATTATATCTGCCTCTCCGAGGGATACTATATCCTGGTCGCAAATACCGGACATAAGTATTTTTATATTCAATATGGATCTATTTTTGATAGATCTCAATTAACTTTGTTAAATAAAAAATGAGAGTAATGATTGGAGAGAAATAGGATAATGATTAGAATTCGAAATCCAAAACTCCAAAACGAACGGGGTCATATAGATTGTGAAATATAGACAATTTTTTTAGAAGTCCCAAAAAAACAATCACAACAATTTGGATGCAGGGAATATATAGATTTTTATTTAAACATTAAAAAGGGGACTTTAATTAATCTTTAAAAAATATTACAAAGATTAAAATGACCAAAAGCACAAAAGTATCCCAACGAAGGGAAACATCTTAGCTATATTTGCATCCTAACTTACAACAATTATATGCCACCACCGACCCAAGTGATCATTTATAATCCAAATATGGAGGGTGCATTTCAGAAAATAAAGTGTCAAACAACTATAGTTATCTATTTCTGATTAAGTTGATTTTAAATTTTTAATACAGATATGGTAATAAGCAAATTCTTTATGGAAAAATAATTTAAATCTTGAGGATGAGATTTCGATATGGCGGGTGAGTTTTGGTAGAGCTTACATCCATAGTAGATTGGTGCACAAAAAATCTGGAAAAAAATGTTCTACACATAACTTCAACGGAATGGAAGATCCTGTAGTGCAGCTCGCGGCTGTAAGACACCAAAACGAAGTTATTTTTTGTGCCAAATGGGGATGCGACTTAAGCCCTCAAAACTTTGTCACGTCCTTGAGTTGGTAGGTACTAGGCATGCATACCGAGTCTGTTGGATTAGTTTTCGTAGATCCACAGCAATATACAACACGAAAAGGCTATAGCGAGTATTTAGTTTCCTCGCAAAAGCACTTGATTTCCTCACAAAATGTATTAGCAAGGAAAAATTTCGTCGCTAGTTTTCCCCACTAAAACATTGTCGCAAAAGGTATTAGCGAGGAAAAAAAATTCCTCGCAAATACCATTTGTCGTCAAATAGGCTACGAATTTAGTACTACAAACAATAGGTGAGAAAATTTTTTCCTCGCTAAGCAAAAAGAATTCCAAAACAAAGTACTCTCTCTACATTTTTTGTAGCTCCTGGTAATCAAACCTTGGTCCTCACCCATAAGACATACAACAACTACCAACCACACTACGTTGTACTTTCTATGAAAGTAGTGAAACTTTATTTATATATTATCTCTCTCACCTCTCCAAATTAATTTCTTCAACGTTAATTTTTTTTGTAGTTTTATAGTGTCTGAACTTTATTTGAACAAGTTTAATTTTTTGCTAGCACAACAATTTTATCAAACTAACAACTTTTGATGGACTAATAATATGTATTATTATTCTCATTTTTTGATGGGATAATCCTAGCTTTTATGGAATGAGATTTTTGTCGTCATAAGTTTGAGATATATTTCAACGAAAAAGTTAGAGACAAAGAAAATTTACCTTAGAATACCCCGAAAGGAGCAACTAGTTGTTGAATTCAATTTGATGTGTGAGACACTATAAAAAAAAATGAATCTCAACCACTAATTGCTTTTTTCGGGATAAGTTTTCTTTGTACCTAGTATTAATATTTTAATACCAGATTATGAATGACAAGAGGCATCACCCTCATTTTCTAATTTTAAAAGTGAGTTTGACCATCTTTTTTGCCTAATACAAAATGTATTATAGATTCGCAGTTTTTTTCATCATCGTATAATAAAATGAACTAAATTTATAAATATTCATATAAGATCATCGTAAAAGCATTAAAGACATTGGTTGTGTTTGGTTGAGAGTTTAGTTTAGTTTAGTTTTGGTAGTGGGTAGAGAGAAAAATAGAGTAATGATTGAAAATAGGAGTAATGATTGGAGAGAGATAGAGAGAGATGAGAAAGTAATAATTGAAAAAATATGGTAATGATTGGAGAAAGAAATAAGGTAATGATTGAAAACAAAACTAAAACTAAACAGTGAACTAAACAAGATTTTATTAGAAACTCGACAAATGGTACATCGATGGGAGACCAATTATGGATCACAGAGGATGAGATACAATAATAGGACTACAAAAGAAAGAAAAGAAGAGAGAAAAAATACATTCAAAGGATATTGAATGAGCCTAGAGACCTTGTCAAAAAAAAAAAAAAAAAAAGAATGAGCCTAGAGACAAAATGGCCCAAATAGCATCACTTTCAAACCATTTGAAAGTCAAAACCAGCACCAACTCTCTAGCCCAGGGGTGAACACTCATCGACATCAGCTTAACCTCCAAATCAGAGGAGGCCTCCCAATCAGCAAAAGCATATCAGAAACATTGGCAGCCAAGATTTCCTCCATTGAAAAGAGATATCCAACACAGCAAGTTCAGAACAAACATAACCATCATAGCAGATTGCAATTTTCAGCAAGAAACCGAAACATAGGCATCTCATCATTCAGCTCCTCCAGGGACTCGTAGCCCTCCCCAGACGAGGGAGTTGAAAAGAGTGAGAATTCATATTAGATCATCTATTCATATAAGATCAATTTTTTTTTTTTTTAAACTTTTCAAACTCATATAAGATCGTCCTAAGTTGGTCTAAATAAAAATCAACAAGCTGTTTACGGAAAAAAAAAAATATACCATGAATGCACAATACATATGAAATAGTGTATTTTTTGTGAAATAGTGTATTTTTATGTAGATGTTCTGAAAATAGAATTGTGATGATCTAACTTCGAGATATTTTAAATACGATATCACTTTAAGATGTTTTTAACTTTATCTTTTGTTGAGTTTTTCACTATTATGAAAAAAATCATAGATACCTACACTTCAACATATCTTCCATTGCTAATTAGAATAAGAAAAGTGACAAATATGAAGTTTTTTTTACAAATTCAATGCGATTGGTGATGAAAACTATTTGTTCCCGTTTATCACTTTTTTATTTTAATAAATTTTATAATGATAGTTTATTATGTCATACTGTCGTGGTATTACAAAATACATAGGAATATAATTAATAATGACTTATATATAAAAAAAGAATGAATCCTAGAAAAGGTGAAATATTTTCTCATCAAAAAGTTACATTTGGTGAGGAAAACAATTTCCTCGCAAAAGGGTTACATTTGGCGAGGAAAATCTTTCCTCACTAGAAAAGGCTATTTGGCGAGGAAATTTGTTTCCTCCTTGGAAAAGGCGACGAAATTGAATTTCCTTGCAAATAATATACTTTTAGCAAGAGGAAATTCATTTTCCTCGCCAAATTTCCTCGCTATATCCCTTTCGTGTTGTAGTGAATGGGAGGAAATTGCGCCTTTCTACTCTCTCATCTTTGACGAAACCTCCCCAAAAAAAGAAAGAAATACCTATTTAATCGTCCTTCAGGCTTCTTCTGGGCTATTAGCTGTAGTTTTTTCTCCTTTGCGAGTATTGTATACATCAATCGACGCTTGAGGAGACTTGTGGGGGTTAACAAATTAAGAGGGTTCGATGTCTCTCCAGATACTCAAGCCCAAACCTCCTTTTTGAAAGTCAAGGGTTACAACTAGATGAGTAAGTGCCATGTACATCTTAGCTAGTTTTAGTTCAATTCACTAATATAAAATGACATAAAGATCGCGGTCCAAAAACTAAAAAGATTTCACTTTTTTTAAAAGCGTAATAATATATTATGGACTGCATTTTTAATCTCAATAAAAAACTGAGATGGAAAGATTTTTTAATCTCAGTAATTTAAAAAGTGAGATTGTAAATTAAAGAATAGATCTCATTTTTGAAAAACTACGATAAAAAGAACTTTTAATCTCCGTCATCTATAAACTGAGATCATAAGTTAGAGAGTACATCACTTTTTTTGATTTGGACTGAAATGATGAAAACTCTTATATAGAAAAAGTTGAAAACCCAATCGACTCCGCGCACGATACCCAAAAATAAATCTCATGATCAACTTCTAAAATTTCATCCTCCATTCTCGTTCATCTCTCTCACTCTCAACCATTCTACAAAAAATATTTCGTCTCCAAATGGGGTGCTTTCAGTGATGAAAATGTATTTCGTCGCTAAATGGATACCTTTGATAACAAAAATTATGAAGATTGCATTTCGTCGCCAAATGTATTTTGAGCATAAATTTTTGCTCAGAACTCTAATTGAGATAATTCAAATTGGGTTTGAACAATAACACAAAGGGCCACAACTTTCATATTTTTAATGTTTAAGAGTTCAAAATGACGTTCGAAATATATATTTTTTTGTTAAATGCATATTTTATATATTAGATATTTCAATTATATATCTAATATAATTGAATTATCTAATCTTTGACGAACATGCATGCCTGAACTACTTTCTCAAACCTTTGACGAAACCTACCCAAAAAAGAAAGAAATATTTAATCGTCCTTCAGGCTTCTTCTGGGCTATTAGCTGTAGTTTTTTTTCTCTTTTGCGATCAGTCGACGATTGAGGGGACTTGTGGTTTAACAAATTAAGAGGATTCGATGTCTCTCCAGATACTCAAGCCCAAACCTCCTTCTTGAAAGTCAAGGGTTACAACTGGATGAGTAAATGCCCCCATGTACATCTTAGCTAGTTTTAGTTCAATTATTTCATTTTTTTTCCTTCTATATTTTTTTACCGGCAATTTGGCTTGGCGGAGGCACCATTAATTAACATGAACTTAGAATTTTTTATCTTTCATGGTAAACAACCGTAATATTAAAGAATGAACTTAGAATGTAAAATTTTCTACATTATACAGATAGATAACGGATATTTATGAAAAACAAATACGTAAAAGAAAACATTTTTGGAAACTTTGACAAAGATATATACTAGGGATGTAAGTGCTACAAGAAGAAAAATGTGAATAATTGTTAGAATCAAATTGTCACGAGCTTTATAATTTGGGGGGTGAAATTGGTATTATTGAAAATTACAGTGGGGGCCCGTGCTCGCCCTAGTCTCACTGTGGCTCCGCCACTAGTCCGGACCAGCTTCCAAGCACCTCAATTAGTTCCAGGACTTTCAAGTTCATGAACAAACAAACCCTTTAACGGCAGTAACTTCTGGAATATTTTGGCCTCCGTCAAATTTGAATATGCAACCTCAGAAAAAATCACTGTTTTTTCATAACCACTTGGCGAAACCTCATGGGGTTTATAGTACTCCATCCGTCCCTTTTTAAATGTCCTACTTCGTAACTCCAACTTATTAAAAAGACATCATCATCACACCTCTCAAATCAACTTTTTCCTCCACTTTCCCTACTTACCCATCATCATTACACTTTAACTCACTAACTTTTCAAAATGAAATACACTTTTAGGGACAAAATAGACAATGTACCAATTTTTACCCCATAACTTTACAAAATAGACACTTATTAAGGGATAACCCAAAATAAAATACTGGACTATAAATAAGGGACGGAGAGAGTATTCTCTTAACTGTGCTGGCTCACGTGCGTAACTTACATATTGTTAATTTAATACTGTTCCTTTTTTCTAAATTTAGCACCCAAGTCCATTGTTGTATCACAATTCGGATGTTGCATGTTTGGATGAAAACAGGGAAGGCTTCAGAAATTGGAGTAAATGGGTGACATAGGAGTATATAATACCACTCGTATTATGTATCAACCTTTTAGAGAGAGAGAGAGAGAGAGTGGGAGAGACCCTTCACTTGAATTGCATCGTAGGAATGGAGGATCCATCAAAAAAACTCAACAAAATTTTAAGTGAACCTCTCAAATTATGTGTAAAAAGAGTACTTTCGTATTCGGATATTCGTGTTTCAAAAAAAATAATACAAAATAGGTAGAATGCATGGACATTTTACAATTAACATGTACTACAATCTCTTTCGAATATTGTTTGACTTAGAAGGTTCGCTTGAGCCGTCTCAATATATATGTGCTAGAAGCCTAAAACCATCCATGCATATGAATCATGATACTATATATACAAGCGCAGTACCCATGCTATGCACTAGAGAGAAAAATCATGTCATGCTTTAATGATATTCACACCTCATACAATTTACGATTTAACGTTAAATTTCCAAGAGGGAGTTACTTTTAAGAAAAATAATAAATGAGCATTATTAGGATAGTGCCACGGGGGAGAAAGACACTTAACTACCATGGCATTGATTAATAGATGACACTTGCAAGTGGAGTGGAGTATATGCAGTTGGTACCTCCCTTATACTCACAAACACATGAAAATGGTTCGATTCTCGTAAGCACTCATTCCCCTTCCCAAATCTCCTTAGAGTAGATTATAGGATTAATGGATGGCAAAATAAAAAAACATAACACTTGTTTTTTTTTTTTTTTATCTAGAGAGATGTGCACTTGTTCTGTTAAATAAGTGTATTGTAGTTTGTTATGTGTTCTTTTGAGACAAACTAATGGTGATAGGGGGTACTTAGGCCATCTTAATTTATAGGGCTACAAAGTGCAAACCAAGCAATTTAGAGAACAATAAACCTACGGGTATCGATGCCGCCATGCCGGAGCTTGAAAGAAAACAAATTAAACCCTAGAAAACAAAACTAGTCTAGGGTTTACAAAGTCTTTGGAGTGTTTTTTAATTACTACAAATTAAAAGTCTAGGGTTTACAAAGTGTGTGTAAAAAGGCATGTCTTAACACCTTTCTTTCTTGGTCAAAAAAGAAAAGAATAAATTAACAAAAAAAAAAAAAAAGCAAACTCACAAAAAGTCACCATGCCTTGTCCTTCCAGTGTCCCAGTCTCTAGGTGCATCGTGTTTGGTGAATGCTTCTAGGGCTGTCTTTTCCTCATTTAATAAAGGCAATCCTAGTTAGAATAAAAGATAAAATTATGCAATTTTTATTGGTGTGAGACTTAAGAATTTACTTCTTTTGAAGCTCAAGCCAATCTTTTTTATAGCTCTCAAGTTCGAAAACATCTCATAAGAGATTTCGTCCCGACTTTAAATTGTCTCTGCCAATGAACGATGAGATTGTAGCTGTGTAGCTGTCGTTTTCTTGCGATGTGGAAAGAAAGTGAAAATCCGAGATAGTTACAATGTTCGAAATGTAAGGATGGGGTCGTAGGTCTTTTTTGAATATTTTGTTAACGGAGTTTGTATGATTATCACTTGACTAGATGGTGCATAAGGGTATGTAAAATTAAAGTTGAGGGGTCGTAAATGGGACTCAGTCAAAAGTACGGGAGCGAAACTGAATTTATCCTAATTAAAACCCCATTACAAAATACAAGAAGAACCTCAAAACCCCCCACCAAAATCCTACTTAAAAACACATTGATGTAAACCCCATTATTTTTTATTTTATTTTTCCGCCAAAACCCATCTTGTTTAGATGGTGAGAGGCAGCGGCCTCCTTAGTGGAGGCGGAGGTTCAAGTCCCACGAGGAACAAGTTTGGGATTTTAGGGCTATGAACACCTTCTGGATTTTCGGTGGACTAACCTAGTAACTAACTAACTTCCTTAATCCCGCTAATGTATGCCGTTTGACAAACAAAGAAACCCCATTTTTTCCCCATCTTTATTTAAAAAAAAACCACACTGGACACCACATGGCACGTGACTGCCACATGGACGATGAGGTTTCCAAGATGAGCCTAGCTAGTAGTATTTATTTATATAACGTTTCCTCGAGCATTACGATAACTAACCATGCAGTACTGTGCCAAATTCCAACAAACAGGTGCAAGCACAGTTTTTTTTGGCACTCATGGCATCCATCAACTGCTACGTTATTACTAGTATATAGTATAGTAGTAGTATTTCCATTGAATAAATTTGCTTCGAAACTTGCATTCTCGAAAGGGTCCCTTCTCGAAACCCTAAAAAACAAATACACAAAATGCTGCAGAGTAATGCCTTGATGAGAAAGAAGTTATTCTGGTTTAAGTAATCTTTATACTCCATGCTAACGCAAGCCAACCTGCAGTTTACTATCTTCTCGAAAAGATAATGCCACGAGAAATCGGTGTGTTTTTTTTTGTTTTTTTTGTTTGGGATAATGGAGGAGCAGTCCTACAGCCAAGCCACTAAATGGATCCGATTGAGCAAATCAAACCTCTGGGGGAGCTAATGCGGCTTCCCCAATCACGACCTCCCACTTACTGCAAGGTACTTATATATCCTATGGAAAATCGAGCCCTAAACCTTGAGAAGTACTCCCAAAACCTGGGCATCCGCCCGAACCACTGGGGCAATCCCTTGGGGTGTGAGAAATTGGTGTTGTTCGGTAAGGGTGTGAGAAATCGGTGTTGTTCGGTAAGGGTGTGAGAAATCGGTGTTGTTCGGTAAAGGTTTCAAGTGAGATTTCTATGGTAATAAGTATAGTATATAGAGAAATTATACTAGTAAAAGTAATAAATGGAGGGAAAATTTATTGAAAATTAACTTGGGGACACGCATGCTTTGGACGAACATTTTTATTTCAATGTTCATTTTGATAGAAGATTTAGAAAAGTGAAAAGGTGAATTAACTTTGAAAAAATTCATTAAAAACAAGAACTACAGCAAACAAATTAACTTTTCGTTTATTCGTTTCCATTCCATCTGCAAGGCCAACAAAAACCCAAAATGTATAAAATTATGACCTAGATTGAGTTCAAAAAAAATGCTTGGAATGCAATTACGAAACACAATCCGTTTCTAGAATAGTATACCGTTTGATGCATGTGAACCAACAAACATCGATCGCTCAAACGGTTCAACATAGTTGTGTCCGAAAAGGCGAAAAGTATGTGGGTAGACTTTTTTATTTTGTTGATGGTTGTAGAGAGTATTCCAACTCAGACGATAATTACATAAATGACATTGGTTTGGCAGGGAGAAAGTGACAAAAATTAGTCAAACAAGTGAAGATTTGGATACCCCGGAGTATGATTTGATTACTTTCTCCTAAACTAACAATGGAAAGATGCTTCTCACGTCATAATACCGTTGGTCGTTTACGAATCTTTGGCACCATAATTTTCACCAATTGGACACTGTCATTTCACTCTCAAAATACGGTCTCGTTTCGCTAAAATTCTTATTTTTTGCTTTACGAAATATGTCATTCTTTCACAGTATATTATCTTTAATTCAAAAAATAAGTACTTATTTCTCTTGGCGAAACGGTTCACATTAGAAGAAGTCTTACGGTGCTCCAATCACTTCTTCTTCTTCTTCTTTTTCTTTTTTTGCTTTGATAATTTAGGTATTCACGTTTGCTTAATTACGCACATCGTGATTAATTCTGGGAACCAATTCTACCCTAATCACTTCTTAATACATATTTACAACCACACTAATCCACCACATTTTCTTTTATATATATATATATATATATATATATATATATATATATATATATATATATATATATATATATATATATATATATATATATATAGCTCTCTCTCATAGCCTCCCCCGACCAAACAATTTATTTGGAGATCAATGTCACATGCAAAGGAATAGAAAATTAAAAAAAGACTGATTAGTTAAATGATTAATCGGAACGCTTGGGGTTCTAAAATCCATGAAAAATAATAATTTGCATGCGATTATCGAATATTCGCACGCATTAGACTGGTCCAATTAAATTTATATATTCCTTGGTTGCTTTTGGAGCATTGAGCTGCAGCCTGCCATGTGAGAAGATCTTGGGATTGAACCCCCCCGCTCACCGCATTAGTTTTTTTTTTTTTTTTTTGTTAAACTTCGGTTCTGACCAAATATTACCCACCGATTAATTTTAATTGAGTTTAAATATTCTCATTGTCGAGGTATAATAATCTGGGTGGATAATTAAGTAATGGCTTTAATTTGTTTGGCACTCTTCTCCCCTCTTAATTTATTCGAGTTATGAAGTCAATTTGTGTTCTTGTTTTCTTTCACTTTCAAGAAGAGAGCATCGATTATCGCCTTGGTGGTAGACAAATTGGTAAATTAAGCAGTTGGACTTTTATGTGTCCGCTGTGTGAAAAAAGACTTAATTTGTTCTGCAAGCGTTGTGGTGGGGCGGGAGAAACCTAAGGATGACTGATCTCTCTAAGGGTTTGTCGCTGGTCTGAAGTTCCTATGATAATACCCAGAAGAGGTATATAGCTACGTCAGTCATCATCGATCCCTTCACTACCTTTTGCTCGGAAAAGAAAACAAAAAGAATTTTTTTTTTTTTTAATGAAAACTAACACAAAAATGCCAAACCCATTTGTAGTTAGTTTGCTAGAATATGGCTTGTCTGCGATTCATACTTGGACTACAAAGGTCATGAGTCTAAGTGATGGCAACCGTCCCAAAGCGTTTTTAAAGGTCCAGAATTATCAATAGCAGTACTTAGTGGTAACAAACTTTAACAAATTAATCCGAAATATTAATTGTCGAGATGAACGACCGAGATTCAATTGCAGAGGCTTCTCTGCGGGTACTTTTTTTAAACTTCCATTGTAGTGATTTTTGAGTGAGGATTCTGTTATTTTGCCTTGATATGAGAAATACAATATACATTTCTCAAAAAGTTTCAGAAAAGAAGAAAGACGAAGTAGAAATGGTAAACAATGAGGGGACAATGAGGCCCGCACAAGGCCCAATTACCATTTAACCCATTTAATTAGTTCGTAGAATTTGAACAGAAGAAGGCCCAAAGTCCAAAAAGATCCAAGTGCAATTGCATCTCGAGTACATAAAGCCCGCAAGGTCTGTATACGAACCAAGCTACGGGAATTCAGATTAGTTTTTGAGGTAAAAATCCATCTGATATCGGATCTTTATGTGAGGTTTATTCGATATCAGCTTGATTTAAGCTTATTTGAGATGTAAGGGAAATATAAATAAGCAAAATCTAAATGCATTCTAGGATCCATATTTCCCGACTCTCTCGATTACATCCTAGAACATTTTCTCCCCACTAATGGTGATGATGTTTGGCATGCTGAGGTCAATGGACCGGATGGGCTGCCCAGCCATATGAACGTGAAGTCTAGGTCCAGTCCAGTGGAATAAGTTCAGCAGCGAATCACGAGATCTTGGTGATCTTCCCGATCAAATGAATGGGGAGTCTGCTTTAAAACCGGACCCACCCTCCTAGTATATGCGTCAACAGGAATTTAAATTAGAAACCTCTGGTAAAATGCCTACTCGTAACCCATCAGATAAAGTATCACGAGATCTTTGGTACAATGCCTGCTTGTAAATTAGAAAACCTCTGGTTAAACATAGTGTCTGTTTTAAAGCTTAACAGCGACAGTGTGAGCGTACTGATTCGGCAATAGAAAATGGGCCTCACGCTTAGGCCCCATATTAAGTAAAGGCGAACTGGGCTGAGGCCCATTTACTTTTAATTATAAAGTTAAAGTGGGCCTGCCGCTAAACTTCTAGTCGGAAAAACAATCTTTTCGATGATTTGAACCTTTCAATATGATTAAAACATGATTTCAAGTGTCTCCATAAGAAATCAACAAAAAATATAACTAGAAAGTACTTGATCTGAGTAGTTTTAAATTGAAAGAGTGTGGTTTTAGGCTTTTAGCTAGTTACATTTCTATTTTAATGGTCTTAGGGGATTTTAATTTCTAAGGAAGCATTATAATTACATCAAAAATTATTTAGTTTTGTAATTATTTCATATCGAAAAGTGATTTAATTGATGTATGTAGTAGTACGTCAATCTAAACAGGGAAAAAAAAAAAGAAAAGAAGAGGAGATTTTAACAAGTTTGTATGATTTATTTTGAAAAATAAACATATATCTTTAAAAATAACATCAAATCTCGAAGTATTATTTCTCAAAATTTCCCTTTGTTTTTAGAAACTTGCGATTTTTGGTTTTCCACTTTTCAATAAGTACTACTCCGTCTCAAAATTAGGGATATTCAAAAAAATCGCCCGAACCGTAAAACCAGTCCGATTCGGACCGAACCATTTTATTTTGTCCGGTTCTACGGTCAGATTTTGGTTCCAAAAAAATAAGAACCGTTAATTTTGGTTTGGTTACTGGTTCTCAATTAATGAACCGTAGTTAGAACCGAACCGAACCAAAATCAGTCTGGTCAAATCTTATTTGTTAGAAAAACTTTTATTTTCTTCCTTTCTTTCCTATTCCAGCAAATTATATTCCTATTTCTTGAATTTTATGAGATCAAATTTTTTGAATAAATGTTTGGATGCTTATTGGATAGAATCGGAACCGAACCAAAATCAGTCTGGTCTTGCGGTTTGATTCTGGTTAAGTTTCATGCATATATTGGTTAGGTTTTGCTTCCCAATTTTCTAAAACTGTTTGAAATAGTCCGGTTACTGATTTTCTAGAGACCCGGACCAATCCGAACCGTATACACCCCTACTCAAAATGTTACACCTTTTATGGAATAACGTGTCATTTTTAATTGTTTATATTTTTTAATACAAATATTAAAAAATATGTAATTTCGGTTTTGTTTGATAGTGTAACGACCCGGATTTTCGACCCAATTTTTTTTTTATAAAAATATTAAAAGGTATCAATTAATTCTGAAAATAATACTTTCCTTATTTATTAATTACTAGATAATTACAAAAAAAAATAAGTATTCTATCTAATTACCTCTTAAAAATTATTTTGTCATTATATACATACATATAAATGCATGCATGCACGCCTATATTCTCCCTCACTTTCCTACTCAATCTCTACCTCCTCCATGACCCAAAATTCGTGCGTAATTCGTCCATGTAAAAACCCGATACCGTTAGGACTCGTTTTAATTCGAAACTCATCCAATTCTCCTATATATATACACTACTCCGACCCTAGGGCACGCACATCACCCCACCACGTTCCACGGAGCCGGAGAGAAAAGAAAAACCCGAGAGAACTGAGTTTTAATCCATAGAATTTTAGAGAGAGAAAAAGAGAGAGAGAAAAGTGGGTTTCGAGGTTACGTTCGTCCAAGATCCAAATTGATCGTTTGAAGTATTTTCCTCAGTCCCAAGGATCACCGTAGATCAACCAATTCGGCCCCGAAGATCCCCGATCGAAGGAATTGAAGTCATCTTCCCCAAATTCAAGTTTTCGATCGAAAACGAATTTAATCCAAACCAAGGTATTATAATTCGATCCGAAGCCTCCTCTAAATATATTTGATGTTATTAGACATAACCCAATAGCCCCCGTGCCCCCATGCATCGAAAACCACGACGAAAAAGCAAAAAAACCAAAACAGCGAGCAAGGTTGCGGCCGCAACCTTCGGGCTCCCACCGCAGAACGAGCAAGCAGAGTTGGCGCCGCGAACTCCAGAGAGCTCCACCTGGTCCTGGCTTTTTTGTTTCGTGTCGAATTGATTTTGCGACCTTTTTAAATATCGTTTTTGACCCCGGATTATTTTTCCTAGGTTACCCACACTCTAAAGTTCATACCTTGTTAGTTTCATATTTTTTTTATTTAATCTTATATTTATTTAATTTTTAGTTGTAATTGTGTAATCGTTTGTGAACTAAAAATCAATGCGACCTTGTAAACTAATCTATAAATCCCCAAACTATTTTTCCTAGATTCCCAACTTGTTAAAGGTCATAACTTGCTGAGTTCGTGGTCAATTAACATTATTAGCTATTTATTTAATATTTAACTAAAGTTATAAACAAAAATTAATAACGACCTTATAAAAAATATTTTTAACATCAAAAAATATTTTTCCTAAACTCCTGACAGTTCAAAGGTGAGATTTTATTAAAATAAAATTTTATTTATTTGATTTACTATTTATTATTATTTATGCATTGTTTCTTAATAAAACACTTTAAAATATTACAAAAGACAGTAATAATTATGAATAATTCTATTCAGACTTTTTACAGTCCTATAATGATATTCTGTAAATAAAAATATATTTTCAATTATTTAATTATTTATTGTCTATTTATTCTTGTTTTGTCTATTAAATTAATTTTTTTATTTAAAATAATACCACGAACCTCCAAACCCAACTTTTAGCACTCAAACTTGTTATAGAAGACCGTTAGGACTCTTATTAAGGTTATGATAATTATTCTAATATTTTTACCTAATTAATGTATTTAATTAGTATTTAATTAATCTAATTACTTAAGAATAATTAATTAAAGTCTAGAAAAATTATTTTAAATCTTTATTAAATAGTTCATACCTTATTAATGATTTTGTGGCCATACAAGATTAAGGGCAACGGCCCAGTCATAAAAAGTTATGTGATTGCATTGCCTAATATTTGTTTTGATCCGTCTGTTATTCGTTTTTGATTATTATTGAGAATAAAATTGTGTCGATGCTGGATTTGATTGCTAGATTGGACCCTAGAGACATGGGGTGGTATACGAGATAGAAATCATTTAGACGATGCTAAGTAATGGATAAGTTGTGAAATTTCTTTCTTTTTAGAGAATTGTTTGCAGGCGTGATTCTGAGATATGATGAGATTTGTGGTGAGAAAGTATACAGACGTTGTTATTGTTAAGGGAAAAGGAAACAATTGAAAGTCGTGGGCTAAGCAGGACCTCGGGGGTGGCCTAACAGGATCTCGTGTTATCGGGGTAGCTGAGTAGGACTCGAGGCGCCTGAAAGACCCAGTGTCGTTAGGGTGGCCAAGCAGGACCTCGGGGTGGCCTGACAGACCTCGTGTGATCGGGGTAGCCTGAGTAGGTTGAGGGCAGGCTGATGGACCTAGAATTGTGAGAATGGCCAGGCAGGACCTGGGCAGCCTGACGGGACCTCAAGTATTGGGGTAGCCTGAGCAGGACCTTGAGGGCAGACTGATGGACCTAGGATTGTGATTTGAAGCGGCGGGTAGTCGATGTGATTTAAGCGGCGGGTAGTCCAAAGAATATGATTTGAAATCGGGTAGTCCGGTGATGTACTGTGATGATTTAAAACCGTGAGTAAGCCGGAGATGATTTAAGACTGGCAGAGTAAGCCCGGTGATGATATAAAATTTGACAAAGTAAGCCCAATGATGTTTTGATAAAACCTGGCAAAATAAGCCCGGTGATGTTTTGATAAAACCTGGCGGTGGCGCGATATTTTGTGATGTTAAAACATGGCGGTGGCCCGGCGATATTTTGTGATGTTAAAACCTAGCGAGAGGTCCGCGATGTTTTGTGACGATAAAACCTGGCGGATGGTCGGTGATGTTTTATGGAATAAATTGATGTCTGGCGAGAGTCCGTGGAATAAATTGATGTCTGGCGAGAGTCCGTGGAATAAATTGATGTCTGGCGAGACCGTGGAATAAATTGATGTCCTGGCGTGTGTCAGTGGTGAATGATAGACCGGCGTGTGTCCAGTGATGATTGTGATGTGGTATATAAGATAGGCGAACCCTAGTTGTGATTCGGGCATGATAAGTTTCCTTTTGTTGTAATGAATTTAGGTGTTCCTGCGACAACAAGGGAAGTGATCTCATGGGACCGAGCATGGCTAGCGGTTGGGGAAGAAAGATCTCGTAGGGAGATTTTGGATCACACGTTAGGCTAATGGATAGTAATGAACTGGTTGACGTGAAAAATCTCTGTTTTACTTATTCGCATCATAATTATCTTGTTTGCTTGCTAGCTGTAATGTAAGAGGGGTGGTTGGGTTGGATTGTTCTATTGGGTGATTTATCACTCACGGATACGTCTGTATCCTGCCAAATCGATTGCTTCGGCGATCAATTTGCTAGAGGGCGCAGGATTCAATGGAGGAGATTCAACGATGATGCAGTTCGACACGGAACGAATATCAGTAATGAGGATCGAGGATGCTTAGGATTCGTATCAAGATTAGAGTCAGCTCTGAAGTTGGTGTATTTTGATTCCGTAAATCTATATTGAGATTGTATTAGCAAAATCTTTATTTTGGAAAATTATATGTATTTAGCAATATTTTCTTTAGAAATTATTTTGTTTTGCACCCGAAAAGTCGGGGCGTTACAGATAGACTTCAATTATAATTTTATTAAACAAAATCTCCAAAACCACATTAAACTTTATAAATCGAAAGACATAAGCAATCTAAAATGACAGACAGAAGGAATATGAGTCGACGGTTTTGTTCATTTGGAGGACTTAAAATCTCAGAGCACAATCTTTAATAAATTTGTTCTTTCTATCTCTCTCTCATCATTACTTGCAAAAACCTTCTTTAAAATCCAAATCAAACAGGGTAGATTGTGAATATGGGCATGGAGGAGTACTATTTTAGAGCATCTCTAACTCATCCTCTAAAATACAAAAAATAGGGAATGGATGTGACATATTGAGATTAGATTTTGTAATTTATTCTTTTTTTTTCACTTTATGAGAGAATATTGAAGTGACCCATGATACTTTTTAAAGGTTTGGTCTTCAAATTTACTTTTGGGTCTCCAAAAATAAAGAATCTACTCCCATTTTGGAGACTAAATCTGTAAAAATTACCATGAATCATTCTGTGTTTGGTTTGGTTTTTGAAATTTTTTTTGAAAAATAGTAGGGATAATAGTCACTACAACAAAATTTGGTTATGACGATGCACAATAGTATGTCGGCAAAGGCTTATTTGCGTTGGCAAAGGGTTTTGGCGACGCAAGTCCTTGCGTTGGCATGCCGTCGGCGTTGCTATGTCAGCAATAGTATTTGCCGACGCGAACACCTTTGTCGCCAAAAGGCAATAGATTTGGCGACGCGCTTTGCGTCGGCGAAAGTATGGTTCATGTGGGAAACGTATTACACATTTGCCGACGTGTTTTGCATCGCCAAAAGGTAGCATATTGGCGACACCAATTGTTGCGTCGCCGAAAGGTTACTTGACAAAAAAATACATTTTGTTTGCGCCTCCTGGGTTTCAAACCTGTGTCATCCGACTACACAAGCCCTTCTGTGCAAAGCACAGACCAACTGCACTACACGTACTTTTCATTTTATATTCAAAATATCTAATATATATAGTATATATTCAACATTAAAATAGCAATTAAAGTTGATTCGAACGTGATTTTGAACCTTTAAACATTAAAATTAACAATTTTGATAAATATGAAAATTGTAGCCCTTTATGTTATTGTTCAAACCCAATTTGAATTACCCCAAGTCAGACTTAATTTATTTAGTATTTTGGGCATTACTTTTTACTCATAATTGTGATTGAGGTAATTCAAATTGGGTTTAAATAATAACACAAAAGGCTAACAATTTTCATGCTTATCAAAATTCAAATTGGGTGAAGCAATTTAAGTATTTTGGACCGAAAAAAGACTGGATTTTCTCGAAACGATGTCGTTTTATGTTATTGTATTTTAATAATTTTCTTTTTGTGAGTTAATTTCTTATACTCCGTCCGTCCCAATTTAAATGTCTACTACGGATTTTCATTCGTTTTCAAACCCAAAAAAATATTTTTATATATTATTTTTTTATTTTTTTATACCAAATTAAAGTGAAAATGCACAAAAATTTGTAGGGGACATTTAAATTGGGATGGAGGGAGTAGATACTATATCTAATTTCACAGGTTCACTAGATTTTTTTTAGTTTCTTATCATTACATATTTGATCAGACGTTTAATACCATTCTAATAAAAAATCTACGTCCCGATGAAGGGCTTTTAAAAATTGGATAGACCAAAAAATTTACAAGAATGAGTAGCACAAGACCTTGGTTTAGAAATAAATAAATTCAATGTATACCTTTTAAATGTATTGGTCAGCTTTTTTTTTTTAAATGATCGATCTAAACCTTTAGCATTTAACGTCTTATCAATTATATCATTCTCGCCAAAATTGGTGATAATCAGATGTTAGCAACTATATGATCGTAATACATTCGGTGGTTCCTGAAGTATTAAAGTCTTACAGTGTACAATTTAAGGGCCGCTTGAACTATTTTTTTAAATCGGAACCGTCTATTTTATAAATAAGAAGGATTAAACCATTTCTGCTAAGAATGAAGTAAATCTCTTATCATTACATACTTGATCGGACGTAAAATATCATTATAATAATGAATCTGAGTCCTGATGAAAGGGCTTTCAAAACCCGATAGACCTAAAAATTTACAAGAATGATTAAAACACTAACCACAATAAAATGAACGGTATCAATCGTCATGATTGTGCTGCGGTCATTTGGCTACTATACATTAGACTATATCATATACATTGGTTTAGAACTAGTAAATTGAATGTATAGATTCTAATGGTATGTAATTGCTGGCTCATTTTTTCGAATGGTCAATTTAAACTGTTAGGATTTAATATCTTATCAATTATATTATTCTCGTCAAAATCGGTAATAATCTAATCTCGGCAACTACATGATCGTAACATATCCAGTAGTTCTAGAGTCATTAAAATCCTATATTGCACAACTCAAGGGTCACTTGAACTATTTTTTAAAATTGAAACCGTCTATCTTTTACATAAGAGGGATCAAATCATTTCTGCCAAAAATGAAGTAAATCTCTTATCGCTACATATTTAATCGAATGTAATATACCATTATAATAATGAAATTTCATACCCAACGGCGACACACTTCGCGTCGCCAGTTGCAAAGATTGTTGGCGTCAAGTATCCCGCCAAAATTTTTTTCCTCTGGTGACGCGATTTGCGTCACTGAATGTGAAGACTGTTGGCAACATCAAAGTGTGTTGCCAATACATATCCAAGGGGCGACGCACCTTGCGTCGCCGAAAGTGAAGACTTTTGGCATATCCAACGGCGACAAATTTTTGTTGTGTCGCCAATCCTTGTCGCCGAATGTGAAAATTATTGGCGACATCAAAGTGTGTCGCCAATACATATCCAACGGCGACATATTTTTGGGTGTGTCGCCAATTCTTGCCGCCAAAAGTCAAATTTGTTGTAGTGAGTTGAGAGCTATAGAGAGAGAAATGTTGAAAATAGGGAAAATCTAAGAAGAATTTAAGAGAAATCTTTTGAAAAATTCTTTTTAAAAACTAAAAAGAACAAGGTCCAAGATTCTTTTATAAAATACAAAAAAAAAAAATTATAAAATTTTTCTTTAATATGTTACATCCATTCACCATTTTTGTAGTGTTTAGGTTGGTTGGAGAAGCCGTCAAATAAAGAGATAGACAGAGAGGTGAGGTGGGTCCTATTGGGATTCTGTAAATCACTGTCATGAATTCCATCAGATCAGTAATATCCATGTTTGTCTTTTCGGCGTTGATACAGTAGTGGATCAAATCACAGTTTTGACTTTACCATTACGCACTGGGCCTAACCTCTTTCTACCTATCACCCCCTACTCTTATCTCAATCACATCGTCATTAAACTGAACTGAAGCCGGACTTGAATCGTAGGGGGCACGCCAACCATGCACTGCGCTTCGTTACAGCATCGCTGATCATATCTGTCCGACACTATCTCTCTCTAAAATCAATTGATATTAGTAAAAGATTTCAATTACGTGTTTCATGACATTTGATATCGTATCTGCAAGTCTTTTTTTTAAGAGGTCGTAGAGAGTGATATTGTGTAATTAAATTTATGGGGTCACTCCATGCCCAAGGATCTCCACCGAGAAACTTCTGTACCGAGGAATTTCGAACAGTTGAAAAGAATTCTTTTTTTTTTTTTTTACGAATAATAGCACAATCCAACAGTCTCAAATTCCTCGGTACATCACGAAAAAAGCATTCGAGCCGTCCATTTCCTTTTTGAACGGCTCATATTAAAAGAGAGAGAAAGTGTTCAGGTTAGAGGAGATATAGGGTTTCAATCCGAGCCGTCCAAAAGTGTATCGGACGTCTCGGATGTGCCTAGCGGGTACCTCGTGGGATATACTCGCTCAGCACTGAAAAATCTCTCGTACATCACCTTCACTTTTTATAAAAATTCCTAACGATATCGTATTGAGCTACTTAATTTTTTACAAAAATCCAATAAAAATATTTTACGAATAATGATCGATTTGAATTGTAATTTTTTTTAACAAGAACCCAGTAAAAATATTTTATAAATAATGAGCGATTTTTTTTTTAAGACCAGAAATTAGTCCCATAAAAAATTTTAAAAAAAATCATTCATCATCATGCCCATTTATTGAGCATCAAACATGGACAAAGGGAAATTTATTTCTTGTGCCGGAACAGCACCGCTTCGAGGTGACTGGCACTCTTGCCGACCCTGCCTATATACGATGAACAATTTCAATCGCTGCCGATTCTGCTCACAACGGCTCAAAACTGAATTGAACTGAACAAAAAAAAAAAACCTGTTCCGGAACCAACTCCGATTCCGGGAGGAGGGAGGAGTTTGCCATCTCGGCTACCACCTTGGTGGTACTGGTAGCTGATGTCGTTCTCAGTACTCCATCCATCCTACGTGTTTGATGTTTGAAAAGGCCCCCCCAGTACTCGTCATTAATGGAGTTATTAGTACAGTACGTTGCATTTTTTTGGCATGTTTTCAGGGATCTATCCATCTCAGTAGTATCTCCTAGATTTTGTTTTGGATATTGAATCTCACTTTTTCACGTGAACTTGCATTAGTAATAAATTTTGAAAAATTTTAAAATCAGTTCAATGGGTTGATAATAATAAATATGTGAATGTGTATTAAAGGGTGAATAAAGTACACATGAATATGTGTTTTTCTTGTCTTCTAATGTGTTTATCGTCAGTCTAATGGATTGACAATAACAAGACCGATAAAAAATTTTGCCAGTAACATAAGGAATTCTGTCTCCATTAATTTCTTATGGAAATGGGCCTCAGGTTTTATGTGCAGTGATTTTAACCATTGGAAGGCCGAACTTGTCCAGAAACCAGTACTACAACATGTTAAAACCAGTCCATTTCATTCCTTTCGGATTCAAAAAAAAAAAAGGGCTTTTAGAATTCATGACCTCCTTTAAAAATTAAAATTAGGACGCTCGGAGAAAATCTAGCTTGATTCAATTCTCCTTTTGTTTGACTTCAAATGAGATAAGCATCATTACGATACTTCTGCTGCCGTTACACCATTTACCAGCAGCACTACTTAAATTATCCTCAGAAGAGATGATGTTTTTCAATAATCAAGCTTTGTATATATATGTATGGTTCACAAATTGATTGATCATTGAAGACTAGAAGAGCATGCAGCAGTAGTAGCTTCCTTTTTTTTCTGTGAGTTCGAGTGGACTCAGTCATGATTACCACATAATCAAAAAAGATCTACCCAACAGTATCTACATGGATAAAACCTCCAACGATACCCTGTTAGTTAGCAGTACTTTCTTCCACTCCAAAGACTTTCAAAATCATTTGCATTTGAAAACCTGTCTCCTCTCTCTCTCTCCTTCAAGGCCTTCATTCATGCATATTTACATGCAAATCCTCACCACAAAGATCACTAAAAAAGAAAAAAAACCAACCCTTAAACCCTGTTCGTTTTGAGATTTTGGATTTAAATTTAAAGGTAATGAGTATAGAGAAAAATAGAGTAATAATTGAAGATAAGAGTAATGAATGGAGAGAGATAGAGAGAAAAATGAGAATAATAATCGGAGATAATTAGAATAATGATTAGAATCTAAAATTCGAAACTCTTGAACGAACGGGGTCTGTGCACATAGAGTTACGAGCCCAATTACTCCTAAGCTTGAACTTTGATTACAGTCCCCACCCAAAGAAGAAAACCCATAACGGTGTTTGCTGCAGTTTATGACGCTAGCTTTTATATAAAAATAAAATGATACTCAGAATTCTCTGTGGATCAACTTGTTTGTCTCAACTCATCAATCAGCCTTTTTATTTACGCGTCCGTTTGTCTGAGCGGGTTAATGGAGAAAGATCAAATATAATTGTACTAAAGATAAATATAATTGGATTGGACTAATATAGTGATGGCTATAAATAATAATACTATTAGGGTCCGTTTGGATGGCTCCTTTGTGAAGGGGCTAAGTAAACACCTCTCTAAGGCTGTGGGGCTGGGGCTTATACCTGGTTTGGGACGCTTAAATGGTGAGAGTTTTCTTTTCATCCCCTCCTGCTTAAGACCCGCCAATACCCTCTGCTAGGATATTATTTATGGGTGGATTTTGGGGTGTTATTAGTTAACACCCCCGATAAGGCCGAAATAATACCCCCTCCTTCTTCATTTCAACTACAAAATAACTTTATTCCCCCATTTATCCCTCATACAAACCAAAGTACTATTTTATCCTCTCATTTTTAATACCTCATCCAAACCAACGATTATTTAATCTCCCTCGAAACCAATACTCCTAGGGCTCGTTTGGATGCAGGATTAGGTTTTGAGGTATTATGTAAGAAGGGAGGATTGAATGGCAGGAGGTATTGGCTAATAAGGGATGACCCACATTGATGTGATATTTATGGAGGGAGATTAAATAGTACTTGGTTTGGATGAGATATTAGAAATGAGGGGATAAAATAATACTTGGTTTGAATGAAAGATAAATAAGGGGTATAAGGAAGAGGGAACGATGTAAAAAGCTGTCAAATGACCCGTTTGCTCTTGTGTAGTCCCTAACTTAATTATGTATTACGTTATATATATAATTGCAAATATAATTAATCTTTCACACGTTAAGCCGTAATATTTAATTTTACTAACAAATTAACTAATTTAGTAATATTACAAAAATAGAAATTGAATTTTTATATGATAAGGTTTGATTTTTTATAAAAAAAAAATGGGTTTATTTTTTTGGGAAAACACATTGTTTGGTAGTTGGAAATGTGTCCATCAAATTAGTGAGGTGAATTCGCATAGTCAACATATTTTTTTGGTAAATATTTGCCTAACTAATTGGATTGGTAAATTTTTTCCTTATAAATTATTCCCATGTATCTTCTTCTCATTTGACGTCTCTTATTCATTCAAAAAAAAAAAAGTTTTTCCTTTCCTTTCATAAATCTTGAATCGAAAACCCATGGAATCAAAAACCATGCATAACAGTCGAAACCCACAAAACAAAATCGGACCCTAACACTGGCATGCAACAGAAACAGCAACAGAAGCACAATGCAGGAAGAGTAGTGACAGAAAGCACAAAAAAATCAAACCATACCTCATTGAATCCAACTGAAATCGACCAAAAAGCACTCAAATCGCCACAAAAACCTCTTCTTTCTCTTCAAACAACCAGTGCGGGAAAGAGTAGCGACAGGAAATGGATACCTGGAGGTGGGGAAGGGGGATTACGAGGGGTAGAATCATCCGAAATAGAGGGGGATTAGGGGGCTTTCCACAACAACAGGTCTAATCTTACCCATCGGCCATCGCTAAGACCCCCTCAACCGGTATTCACATGTGTTGTGGTCCTTGTGGAAAAGGGGGTAAAGAGAAATCCCCCTACATTTTATTTTCCAAACGAGATCTTCAGCTGGGGCCCAGGGACTAAAAAGGGGATATCACAATCCCCCTTCACACCCCATCCTAACAGGCCCCCACTATTTTATCTTTCCTTCGTAAATAATACTCTCAATTCTTATCCCGCATCCAAACAAGCCCTTACTTCCTAGCATTGTATATCCTGTACTTTACGAGATTATATAGCTGATGGATATTTAATTAATTTGAGCTACAGATGTTGAAGTTTTAACCTAACATCGAATACATGCAAGTTTGGTTTTAGATTTTATTGGAGGGTACGTACGTTTCAACCTAAAACCAATTGAAAATAGGTGGAATAGTCTCTAAAATATACGTATTAACTAAGTTTAAGTGCCTTAGATAAGCGATATGAGATAAAGTTTAACATTTAGAATATATTTCTGTATGATTAAGTGAATGGGCTCGACAACAACGTTATCAGGAGACAATTAACATATTTATTTATTTGAATTCTCAAATTTTTTAGTACTCTATTGAATTGAGACTGTGGCCTCGTTCCAAAGGCTCCGTTCCACTTTCTCAAATAAGTATTTAAAAAATAAGAACTTATTTTCAAATTTAAAAATAAGAGACTTATGAAAATAATTTTTCAATTTTTTTTTGCAGAATCCATATTGCATATTTTTTGATTTCATTAGGCCTATTATTTTTAAGTTTGAAAATTATAAATAAGTACTTATTTTTTAGGGAGGTAAACTAGAACACTGCCTAAGACTTTTAGGACTTTTTTGGATTTTTTCCTTATTTGAATGACGAGACGAATCGAAAAGTAAAAAAGAGAAGCACAAAACTAACAAACGCGAAAAAAATATGAATAAGAACAAAACAAAAAAAAAAGTAAAAAAAGTTGTTAATGGAATCAAAGCCCGTATAAGCTTCATAGTATACCGGAACTACATTAGTACAAGAAAGTCAATGTTGAATATAAGTCCATCAAATTTTTTTTTAAAAAAAGAAAAGAATAAGACCACGAAATTAGGTATGAAACATTCGCTCATTGGGGTGACACGTCAAAAAAAGTAAAGGGCAAAGTTCACTCCGACCTTTTTGCGGTTTGTCATGTGTGAATGCATCCTATATGGTTTAAAAAGTGTCTACATAATCCGTTGTGATTTGGGAAATGTGTAAACACACTTCATGTCGTCATGTTTTTCATCTATATTAACAAAATTTTAAATTTTGAAAAAAAGAATATAAGATGAAAATACCCTTTTGCCCCTTTCTTTTTTATCACTTCCTTCAATCCTTCAAATTGGCGTTACTATTGTCACTGCCTCCTCCTCCAATCCCATCTCCCTTCCGTTCTAACAGCCACAAATTCTCAAAAATTCATCCAAACACAACATTAATCTTTGAAGCAGAGCAATGACGATGGAAGCCCGCACCTCACGCTTGCCGCACCAGTCTGTTGACGGAGCTCACAATCCCCTCTCGCGCCGCCACACCTCACGCTTGCCGCACCAGTCCGTTCACCGAGCTCACAATCCCCCTCTCGTGCTGCCACATCCTCCATCAACCACAACCGCACCAAACTCCTTCCTGCCTCCGATGCACCACCCTTCTCCGACACCACCACCAACCGCGTTGTAAAAAAAAAATAAAAAAAAAGATTCTCTTACAAAAACATGTGGAGATCGAAACAGCATCTCATTTGTTGATGCATATTTCTAAGTTTCTAACGCACACAAGGCAATGCACTGTGAAAGTTGGTAATATGACAGTGAAACATCTCAACATTTTTAGAGAAAGCTTTTTTTTTTTTTTTTCCCTTTTTTCTGGGGGACCTTTGCTCATCATTCCTGGAATATTTCAAGACCCACGTCCCACTTTTTGTCTAGAAGCAGGTGTTGACTACACCTCTCATTGGACCGAAAATATTCCACGTCATATAAAGCAAAATAGAGCCATCGGTAATTCTGATCAGTCTCGTCTGATAACTGTGTTTAGTTTTTTGCGTGATTTGTCAATAAAGATAGAATTGGGATCCAGAGTAGTAACGATAGGAAATTAGTGGTAATGGGATTAAGGTAGTTTTTGTTTGATTTCCTTTCCACATACACATTTTACCAAAGGTTTGGTGATAGAAAACGTCATGATCCGAAACCTCCTCCTTCTTCAGACGCCGAGGTTTAACCATACGTTGGCGAGATGGGTTTGTAACTTTTAGAACCTCGATGCGTTGGAATAAGTGTTTCAAGCATCGCTTCTAGCAGAGGCCTACTGAGCTAGTGTATATATTTAAATTTGCTAAAACCCTTCCTCCATTCATGCTTCTTGTGCATCTCTTTACGTTGTTCATACACAAATTTAGCAACAGCATAACGATCATAAACAACTCAATCTTTGTCCGTCATGATCCGGAATTGAGCGCAAGCTCTGATACCAATTAACGCTGGAAAACATGTTAGAAAAAAGGAACGCATAACAAGGACAATTACGAACAATTTTGAACTATAAATACTTTCTCTACGAACAACCGATATTGAGAAAATTCTCAAATTTTTATTAATCAAATCATGAACAACCCACATCCTTATTTATTAAGATAGCCTAAAATGGAGACAAAATAAAGGAAAGCCAAAAATCTAAATATTGAAAAACAACAAAATAATAAAAAGAAAATAAAATTAACTTAAATAAGAAAACCTAATATTCTAGGCAATTTACGCTAACGTAGAACGATTCCTATTAAAATACTAAAGAAATAAACTAAAATCCATATATTTGTAGAATGATTAAAATCTGGTCTGCATCATAGTGCCACCACCGACTTTAAAACCTGGCCTCGCCACCAGTAATACTTATTTTCTTTTTTTATTTGAATTCATAACATAGTTCTACTATAATTCAAATAAAGTACGTGTCCCAGCGTGTTTGTGTCTTGATTGTAAAGAAAAGCATGTTTGCGCGTTCAGGGTGTATCGTGATTGTTTTTTTGTATCAGTATCCGTGCTCGTAAAAAATATCTTAAAGTATAGGCACTTACTCTCAAATCTCCAAATGCAACTACGTTTGATTTAATAGATCCATAATACTCCCGAGTAATGGAGACATTTAGGTCCCGTTTGTTAATCCTCTTAGCCTTTGGGATTGGACTACCAATCCCAAGGGATTACCAATACTTTGTTTGATAACCCTCTTAGCGAATCCATTGGATTAGCAAGCCGGGGATTAGAGGGTATTAGCAATACCCCAGGGGACTTGGTATTTACAATCCCATCCCAACCTCTCCTCATTATCAATCCTTCTCATTACCAATCTCTTCTATCAATTCAATCCCATCATCTAATTCCATCTCAAACAAACATAATATTAATAATCCCATCATCGAATCCCATCCCATCCCAAACAAACATACTCATTATCAATCATCTCATTACCAATCCCATCTCATTATTTAATCTCATCTCTTTACGAATCTCATCCATCTATCACTGTTTATAAAACTGGGCCTTACAGCCTTACACCATGTTTGTTTTGCTATTTGGATTTTGAATTTTAGGTACTGAATGGAAAGAGATAGAGAAAGAAATAAAAGTAATGATTAAAATAAAATTTATTGAAAACCATGTGCAAAGAAAGACGAAAATGGTCTTACTGTTATTACTAGAGCTTAATCTTGTTACGTAATTCACCGTTTCTCCAATTTGTTGCTGAAATTTACCATTGTTTTGAATCGAGAAAATACTACTCTCTCCGTCCAAATGTAATAGTCTCTCGTTCAATTCTAAGCGGACAAAAAATGAGTTATATATTTGAATTGATAATAAATTTTATATCAAATGTGAATATTATTTGATAGATTTTAATTAGTTCTATAAGATAATATTTTTAAAAATTATATAAAATATTATAAATTATAAAATATACGAAATCTCAAAAACAATTATTAAATCTGTACGAAGGGAGGACTAGGAAACAAGCATTTAAGGCTCCGTTCCGCAAACGAAATAAGAACTTATTTTTTGTTGGATAAGAAGGTGTGTTCCTGAAAAATAAGAAGGTGGGTACTTATTTTGGTAGAATTTGTATAGGTAAATACCGGCCGGGGAGGGAGATCACACCGGTAGCCGCGGCGGACTGTCTCCGACCACCAGACGGCCGATCCGAGTTGTCCAAAAATTCTATAAAAAAAAACCAAGGGGACCGGTTCGGGAATAAACGGCATCCGAGGTGTTTAGGGTGCTTGATCCGAGCACCCCTTTTCTGTGTACATATCATCCGGTGGCCGGAGACAGCCCGCCGCGGCAACCAGTCGATTTCCGACCGCCGGCCCTCATTCTCATACCAACATTCCTGTGTTTTCTATACTGAAACTTCCAGGTCAAAAACAATCGGGTTACGCAAAAAATTTTCCTACCACTATGGATATTATTTGATAGATCTCATTGAGATCTTTAATACGGTGCAAAAAAAATATTTTTTTTGCAATTTATGTTATATTTGAGTTTGAAAATGTGGAAGAAATTTTGTATTTGAGAAAAATAAGAAAATTGGCTTATTTTTGAATAAGAAGTAGAAGAAATAAGTACTTATTTTTTAAGAACCGTTCTGGAAGGGAGCCTAAGTTGAAAGGGAAATCCTTTACGTTTGCAAGAGGTGCAGACCAATCATTCTACCTCCACACCTAAACACACACCCATTTACACACTCACATACACAATAGAGGTGGCGCCCGTACACACTACACACCCAGTGTATGTGGGCCCTACCCCTATTGTGTGTATGGATGTGTAAATGAGTATGGAGTTAGAATTTTCCGGTGCAGACTAGTGTGATGCTATGTGTTTACAGAAACCCTGTGCAGCAGCAACCACAGTATGAAGTGACTAGATGTGCAGATCTTTGCTGCTCTGCTCCCCCGTCAAAAATCTATCCAATACCCTGTAGTCTGTACCCCCTGCTCTGCTCTGCTGCCGTAACAACTCAAATTAAAGGCATAAAAAAGTAAAACCATGGTTTTCGAGTATTTCATCTCCGATAGGAAAAAAAAATACTACTATTCAATGCCTTTTCGGCACTGCCAAGTCATGCTCTACGCTAATTTGTTTTCACACACTTGTGTGTGAATTCCATCACAATACGTGAAAGATATGCGAAAATGCTTGCCATGGACGGGCTGTGCATCTACGACATGCTCACAAATAATCTGGACTCTTCAATAATTTGAAAGTAATTTTTTCGAGTGGCTTGACGATCTCAATACGTTTAGGTGCTTGATTTAATCTTCTTATTTTTTATATTATTTTTAATTTAAAAATAGAAAATAAGGTGCTTACTATTTTTTAAGAAGATTTCTAGAACAGAATATTTAAGAATTCATTAGGAAATTCGCGTGATAAAAGCAAAAGAATTGGTGGGTATTTTGCTCGTATCCTATACACACGGATCCCTATGGAATCAAGGTGTGTTTCAAAGCATTGCTAACTGGAATTCATTTCTCTCTGTTTAAGGAGCATCAAGGAGGGACCAGTTTTGTTCTTTTTATTGAGAGAGAGAGAGAGAGAGGGGTATTTTGTGGGAATTGGAATTCATTATAAAGTTGGTGGGATTTTCTTCCTTCAGGTATGACGCTGGACTCCAACCCATAATCCAAGGGAAAAATAAACAAACAGCAAACTAGTTTTTAGAAGGGCTAGTTTAGATTTTTTGAAATGATTACTATAGTTTCTTTGGCTCTCCAATGATTGTTTTGCCTTGAAAAAAACAGGAGCTCCTCACCAGGAGAAGGAAAAAAAAAGGAAGAGAGAGAGAGAGAGATAACAGAGGGCAAGACAGAGGAAGAGGAAGAGGAAGATGAAACCTTCCAACGACAACGACAGCGGAAGAAGCAATCATCATCTTCCAAACTGGTTGGGTTTCTCTCTCTCTCCCCACATCAAAATGGAAGCAGCAGCTACTACTCCACACTCTCTGGATCATCATCATCACTACTACAATCCTCAACCTCAAGTCTCCCCTGTTCCTACTCCCTTCTGTTTCTCCCCTCCACACCCTTATACCCAATATCCCCCTGCATTCTGCTATGGAGCTGGAGAAAACAGTGCCTTCCAATCGTCTTCCTTGCCCATAATGCCCCTCAACTCAGATGGCTCTCTCTGTATCATGGAAGCCTTAACTAGATCCCCGCAGCATCAAGGTTCCTTCCTTTTTTTTTCTATTTATTCAGTTCTCTCTTTCTTTTGCTATGTCTCGTTTCTTTTTCCTTTATGTTATGGTGTTATTATACTACCCTTATACTAATAAATCTCATTTGGGTTTTTTTTTAGGGATTTTGCAAAATTCCTCTTCCCCTAAACTGGAGGACTTCTTGGGAGGTACTGCAACAATGGCACCCCATGAGAGAGAAGCAATGGCTCTCTCTCTAGACAGCATGTACTACCCTCAGAACATCGAGGAAGAAACCAACAGACAAAGCCTACTCAATCACCAAGGCATTGAAGTCCAAAACCACCCGTTTTACTCCGGTATTTATCAAACGCCTCTGGGTGAAGAAGAACAAGAACAAGAAACAGAGGAAACAGGGGATGGACTCACTTATTTCAAGAACTGGGTTTCTTGTCAGTATCCAGACCCCCAACCACTTCACCAGCAGATGAACCATGACAGTGTTGTCGATAATGGAAGTGGGTTTGGGTCAAGTAAGCCAAATGGTGCAATGGGTTGTGGGGATTTGCAGGCTCTGACCTTGTCAATGAGCCCAGGATCTCAGTCCAGTTGTGTCACTGCTGCTCAGAGGCAGATTTCTCCCATTGAAATTTCTGAGTCTGTGGGTGTGGAGAGGAAGAAGAAAGTGGGTGGGAGGCCAACTGTTCATAGGAAGTCTATTCAGACATTCGGGCAGAGGACTTCACAGTACAGAGGTGTGACCAGGTCAGTTCTTGTCTAGTTTCGTTTTGTTTTGTTTTTGGTAAGGGCTTGTTTTTACTATTTTAGGGTTGGTTTGTTGTTTGGTTTTTGGGTTTTATGTGGTTTTGGCAATTTGAATGGTTTAGGCATAGGTGGACTGGTAGATATGAAGCCCATTTGTGGGATAATAGTTGCAAGAAGGAAGGTCAGAGCAGGAAAGGAAGGCAAGGTTAGTCCCATAAAAATGGAAATAAACCGTTACGTTCGACAGTATTTGTGCACCATATTTACGCAATATTACACGTGCCACTATCCGCGATATTCCTGCATAGTACATGTGACCGTATATACGCGATATTAGATGCGCCACCATGTTTTCGTGGCATTCAATCATATGTACAATGTAGGATCAGTATGCTGTAGACTGTAGTTTATACGATGTCACATGTATTGATATCTCCATGACATTTCACTTATCCGCTAGTAGGTTGAATGTATTGCTTTTGATTTCGATGTTTGGCTCTCTTTTTTTCCCGTGAATTCGTCATCTGATTGGTTGTGTTCATTTGTTGCTTGCCATGTTCAATATCGGTGCGGACTTGTTTGATGAAATGTCCAGTTTATCTGGGTAAGCCTATTTTTCTTGAACTATAATGAATTTTTTTTTTTGGGTTGAATTTTGTTTTCGCTTTGATTACTTTGTTGAAATGCTGTGTCAACTTCAGGTGGTTATGACTTGGAAGAGAAGGCTGCAAGATCTTATGATCTTGCCGCGCTGAAATATTGGGGACCCTCGACTCACACTAACTTTCCGGTATGATAAAAAAAAAGATTTCAGTCCAGCATTTTAGTTTATTTAGGGAGTGTTTTTCTAAATTATAGGTTTCACGTAAGCATGAAAAATTACTTCCCCGAATTTCATTTTTAAGCAGATTCAAATGCTGATTTTAAATTTAAAAATTAACAGATATAGCTTTGTATTGAAAAAGAACAAAAAAATTGTGAGAGAACTGCAGTTCGGACAAGCTCATGTCCTGTGTTCATCTGTCCATTATGGTCCAGTTTTAGGCTGTTGTGGGGTCGGGATAGGCCCACAATGGTGCTTTGCAACACCACTCATTGAGCCCATCGCCTAATTATCTAAGTTTGTCATCTGTGGGAAATTCAATTTCATCAGATAGCAATTTATCTGCATGAAGTTATAAACACGTCGTTGAAGACGAAATTGATGGTATAATATGATTTCGAACTTTAACCGTCTTTTCTTTGACAGAGTTTAGAATAGATGAATGAACACTAGTCGCTATCCTAAGCATTTTTGATGCTCCTTTTTATTCTCAAGTAAAACTTCTGAGTCCGTTTTGGCAGTTGGAGAATTACCAAGAACAACTTGAAGAAATGAAGAACATGACGCGCCAAGAATATATTGCTCACTTGAGAAGGTGAACTGTTTCTGAATACCGTTCAAAAATGACGCAAACGCTTCCTAGTTTCGTATATGGATTTGTTGCTTATATAGCGCGAAAGGGTGACTTCTAATCTGTATTTTCTTTTGATTTGCAGGAGAAGTAGCGGTTTTTCCAGGGGGGCTTCAATGTACAGAGGAGTGACAAGGTTCTATTTCTTGCTCATTTTAACGGCTTGAAGAGCGCGACTCTTCCTAAAATATCTGCTCGTAATTCAAACGTATATAATTTGTTGGCGATGAAAGCTTTAGGATTTCAACGTAGGGATAGCGAAATAACTTTCGATTCTTGGAGAAATCATTTATATTGAAAGGTTCCTGTCTAATTTTCTTGTGAAATTTCGCTCGTTTGATTTTTACAGGCATCATCAGCATGGAAGGTGGCAAGCTCGCATCGGTAGAGTCGCAGGAAACAAGGACCTTTATCTTGGAACCTTCAGTAAGTCGTACAAAAAGATTTCAATCTCTCCTAATGCCACTAACCTTATCTCTTTGCTTATTAGTATTTCATAGGGATCGGATCCTCTCCGGTCCAAGTTTTGACTGCAGGAAACCGTCCAAATTTGAGATAATCGATGGTTTGGATTTACTTAGAGACTCTTATCGGGAAGAGTTAACTCTTAACTCTTCTCGATAAGAGTCTCTGAACAAATACGAGTTATTAATTGTAGCAATAGACGGGTCCAGATTTGAATTGTCATCTCCAATTTTTCTAATATCAAGTCATAAGTTGATTCAAAATAACTTTTGAAGGACACTTTATTTTGTGTGTGATTCCTCTGCTCTGGTGTGCTTCTCTTTATTGAGCCACTATTGATCCCTTTCATAAGGCTGGAGTTTTCAGTCGCACTCCCAACTTTTTTTAAGGCTGTTTTTTGGCTTCTGATCTGATGAAAAAGAGAAAGAAAAAAGGAATTTCCGATCAAGTGTTTGATCAGACCGTAAATTCATCTTTCTTGTAGTGTAATTTTTTTTTTCCATGTCAAATTTTAGGCACTCAAGAGGAAGCAGCTGAAGCATACGACGTAGCTGCGATCAAGTTCCGCGGCGTGACCGCGGTTACGAACTTTGACACTTCGCGATACGACGTGGAAAGGATAGCCGCCAGCGACACTCTACTAGCCGGAGACGATGCTAAGAAAACCAAAGCTGAGGTGGCGATTGAGCACGGTCCTTCTGCTCATAACAATGATGGGAACGGCCATTCGGATTGGAAAATGGAGCTGTACCAACCCCCAAATCCGAACGAGAAGCAACTGTGCGTCGGGAATTACGGGGGAAACTTTTCTTTCACGATGGCTTTGCAGAACTTGATCGGGATGGGTTCGTTGAACTCGAACCATCCGATCGCGAACGAATCGGGCAAGCCCGGCGGGACCCACTTCTCCGACCCGTCGTCCTTGGTGACTAGCTCGAGCAGCTCAAGAGAAGCTAGCCCTATTGCTCCCATGTCCATGATGGCTCACTTGCCTGCTTTTGCTTCTTGGAGTGAAACCTAAAGGCTTTCTATGTCTAATGCTTGTTGCTACATGTTGAAGTTTTTGAATGAACTTGAGAAATTGAGGGGTAAAGAAAGAAATTGGTGTTTTTGGTGGGGCAAAACGGTAATTGGGGGGTGCTTCGATGGAAAAGACAAAGGTGGGTACCCACTTGTTGGATCCTTTTGTCCTAAGTATAACTTTTTGGCTTTTATTGGAATATGATCAAGATTTTGCAAAGTGGTGGAAATGGCTTAGTACTGATTTTTGTCCTTCTGTAATGATGTTGGCAATATGGAGTTGGAATGAGTTTTTATCTTTGTAATTGAATCTGCTTTTCTTTCTCTCTCTTTTGCGTCCCATTAATTACAAGTACCAACTAATCGCGCACACGTGATGACGAGTTTGGGATTGCGAGGTTCTGGTTGGAAGCTAGACCTCATTTTTAGCTATCATCTCCCGGCGTGAAAGATGAGAGTCTTTTAGCATGTGCAGTATTTGTTCGGTTGGTTTTGAATAAATTTCTACCATCTTTTAACAAAATTAAAAAAAAAACCCTAAATATTGCACACCGATCGAACAATGATAGGTGTGGTGTTCGTTACGAGTTCAAATAAGATCCGTTAAGCGTTTATACCTGACATAGATCGTTCGAACGGCAACGATTGCATGATTGGGATGTAATCTTAAAATTTGAACAGCTATAACAAATGTGCGCGAAAAAAAAAAAAAAACATAAACTTTCACGAAAGGCGGGTCTCGCAATGGCCCTTTATAATGCAAAAGGGTTTTCTTTGTTTGACCGAAATTCATCATTTCATGGGTAAATCCTCTGCTCCCCTCAATCTGGCATTGATCCATCATTGTTGCCCTTTGCTTTTCTCTCCTGAGCTTTATCCAAAGCCAAACAGACATTCCCCATCATTTTCCAGAAAAGGGGAGAGAGAGCAAGATCCTTAATTGAGGACTTTTTTTTTTAGTGGGTTGAATAGAGGACATAATGGTCATAATTAGGAGTATTTAGTTAGGACATAAGTGGTTCCTCTTTGTGAAAGCAAATCCCATTTTTAGGTTTAACTCCACTACTAATGTTGGATCTGAAAGTGGAAGGCATGAAAGCAATTGGGTCAAGAAAATAGTTTGGTTAAAAATATAGTAAAATGAGTTTTGCTTAGGCTGGTGCAAAAATACACATGCAGGGGAGTGTCGTTAACGAAAAAGGGAGTGACAAAAAATCATTTCCCTTTGCTTAAAATAGTAAAAAAAGAATGATTTTCGAACATTTAATCGAGAAGAAAGGATTCACTGAGTAGACGAACAAAATCAGACTTTTGTCGATCGATACTTCTTTAATTTTTTTTGGGAAGGTATGTCGGTCGAAACTTTGATAAAGGAATCTCCAGTTACCCTTGATTGTTGAAAACGCCCACGTGTCGACCATTCCAAGTTAAAATCCTGGCACCGCCTTGTTCTAACACAAGCAATGACATTAGCGAAGACAATGAAAAGAGCTCTTTACAGCTGAATTCAATTGACGATCAACGATGACAAAAGCAATGCCCTAAAATCTGGAAGCATTTTACTACTATAAATTTAATAAAGTTGAATTTTAGGCCCATGTTTTCGTGAGATTACCCATATAATTGACAGCCAAAAAGTAGAACCATTAATTCGGTTATTATCTAGTGATTGATTGGCATGCAGCTTTTGTAGTCCTGCAGTGGCCAAAATTAAGGAGGCCACCTATGTGAGCGTCTATTGGATTGCATATTTGCATGATCTATATTCATTCCGTCTCATTCTGTTTGCTCACGTTTTCTTTTTGGCTGTCTCAAGAAGTTTCTGTAACTAGAAACCGCCAAAAGGGCAAAGTTTCAATTATACCCTTCCAGAGTAAAATTCTAACACAACTGTTAAAGTAATTGTATTGTTCTAAAGGGTTTTTTTTTTTTTTTTTTGTAAAATTTATACACTTTTAACCCAAAGTCTTCGAGTCAATAAGATGGGAGGATTCCCATGGCGAACAACCAAAATTGGGAACGGAGGGAGTATTAGTTATGCAAACTTGAAAAGTTCAGTAGCTGGAATACTTGAAGATAACAAAAGGACTGAAACTTTGAAATATGATAACGAAAATTCTAACCATCCTGGAGGCCCGAAGTGTAGAAGGCATTCGTAAAATTCGACTTTGTGACCTTTCAAATGGAATCCTATTGATTTTGATGATGCAACCTTACTATGGGTATCGACGCTAAGGATGCTGATAGTGTATCGGTGGGTGAGATGCTCACTTTGGACTTCACACATAAACTGAGAGTCACTCATTGATGTTGAAATAATTTATCAAGTTATTTCATAATAAATTAACTTAATCAGATATTTATAAGTACTTGATCCAACCTTATAATTTTTCATTTAGAATTTTTAAAGATAATATAATGAACAGAAGGACTAAAACTTTGAAATATGATAACGAAAATTATAACCATCCTAGAGGCCCGAAGTGTAAAAGGCCTTCGTAAAATTCGACTTTGCGACCTTTCAGAGGAAAGCCTATTGATTATGCAACCTTACTATGGGTATTGACGCTAAGGATGCTGATAGTGTACCGGTGGGTGAGAGGGTCACTTTGGACTCCACACATAAACTGAGAATCATTCATTGATGTTGAAATAATTTATCAATTTATTCCATAATAAATTAACTTAATCAGATATTTATAAGTACTTGATCCAACCTTATAATTTTTCATTCAGAATTTTTAAAGATAATATAATGAACAGATCAAATAACTTTGTATTTTTTTATTTTTGATCATCGCCCTTGCTTGTATGAAATCCGGGAATGGGTCTCATACATCCATCGGTACCCTATCACTAGCCTTGGTATCGGTACTCATAGTAGTACTCTCTCCGCCCCTACTTAATTGTCATTTTTGGGAGTTTATGTTACTTTTTAATTGATTATATCTTATAATTTATTATATTTTATGTGATTTCAAAAATATTATATTATAGAACTAATTGAGATCTATCAAACAATATCCATATTCGATATGAAATTCATTACGAATTTAAGATGTAACTCGTGGTTAAAATAACATGAGGGACAATTAAATTAGGACGAAGGGAGTAGTATTTTTCTTCATTGCATCTCATGCCGAGTCAGCTAAATTAAACTAAAAAGCAATTAAAAAATGGAAAATTCAAAAATCAGCCCAATGAACCGACAATAATAAGTGTGTAAATGTATATTAAGAGTGTAAAAAACATATAAAAATACATACTATTTTCTTTGTTTTCTGAAGTGTTTATTCTGAACTGACAATAGCAAGACCGAAAAAAAATTATAGGAGTTTCAATTTTGGGTAGATTCTCTGAACTTGCAGAACTGAATTCTGGATACAGAAGATAGAGAATGGACTTTAAAGTCCAGTCAACATTGCTAAATCTAACTTCGGATCTTTTCTGAATTCTGTCTCTCTCTCTCCCCCTCTCTCTCTCTCACACACACTGGGACACACACCCATCTCTCTCTCTCTCTCAGCCCATGGGGCAACCAGTACTGTACGTGAAACGGCATGCATTCGACCAGAGGGCTTTCCCTGAAAACAGCCGAGCCGTACGTGCGATTACAGATTTGGTTCCTCATGCAAAACTTTGCCCTACTTTTGTCTTGTGTGTGTGTTTACAGAATCTATAGATAGATTGTTAGATTCAGCTATAGATCACAGAGAATCCGTCTGTGGTTGTCGATCTCCGCTCCTTTTGTCTTTTGGTGTAGGTGGTTGACTTCAAGCACTCAAGCTCTCGCACGAGTTCCCCTTGCTAACTCTCTCTCGGCCGTTGATCTCGTAAATCAACGACTGAGATGGGTCAATCACTTCTTTCTCAAAATTTTAAAAAAAAAATGTTCGACTCATCTCAGCCGTTTTTTTTTTAATCGGCAAAAGTAGCAATTTATTAATAAGGGGAAAGAAAGGGAACTCCAACCAAAAGTTGAAAATACATCCAAATTGGGCAAGCCCAAAACACCTCAAGGGCAAGGCTCAAAACACATGAGGGTCAAAAACCCAAATATACAACAAAGCACAACACCTGAAGGCTTAAAAGACCAGATAACACAATAAGCCCAAACAAGAAAACCCAAAACCCTAACCCTAATATGCTAGTATACCAACTTCCATCACCTGCCGCCATCCACCGCAAACTCCACCACCAGACAGAAACCACCACCACCATCAGATTGTCAAATCCAGCACCACCTGGCCACCACTGACCACCACCATCACTGGAAAAACACGCACCGAACACAAAAACCCAAACCACTGCCGCAGATTCTCAACCGGAGCCGTTAGGCGAGACCGGGGACACCCAGGAAATGAACCCAGCAGGAGACCGACGCCGGCAGGCCACTACTCACACCGTTAGGCATACGTCGGAAAACACAAGAGAGATCTGACCGGTGAAGAGCACACCGGAGTCTGCGGCAAGCCGTGATGGGAGCATAGGTGACATAATTGCGGAGAAACAGAAATTGGGCAGCCAAACCAGGGTGGGGGGCCGGAAAAAGAGAGAAGGAAGAAGAAGACTAGGATCCAGACAAGTCTGACCAAAACCGCCCTCGTCGCCGTTGGAGCACCACTTGACGATCGCCGGCCGAAATCAGCACGCAAAAGACGATCAGCAACACCCTTCCGTCAAGGACCATGACCTCGGCTAAGACCCAGACAACACCACTATCTCCGACCACCAAGCTATTATGTCGATCGATTTTTGGATAGACCTGCACAAACAAAACGTTAGAAAAAACAGAGCTACAACCACCTACAACACCCAGATCTACACCGCCCCTCCACCCCATGACTGCCCATAGCCTCCAACAGCAAGACTCCTCCAAACGCCGTTAGGCTAGATCCGGTTCACCCAACAGTGGAACCGGCGAGGACACCTCGTCAAGGAACAAACAGAGAGCATCCCTAACACCCGACGCAAACCACAGCCGATAGGCAAACCAGAATTGCCCAGGAGCGAGATCGGTGGGAGATCTCGCGGCCCCGCCTCCCTCCGCGACCACCGAACCTACCCGTTAGAGAGACGAAGAAGGATGCCGAGGCAGAGGAAAAGGCCCGGGGGGAGGGAGGAGGAGGCGGCGCCTCCCCCCAAGCAGAGAAACCCTCGGTTGTGGAGGCGGTAGAGAGAGTTATTTTCTAGAGAGAGAGAGAGAGAGTTATTATACCCCTAATGTTTTACCCATCTCAGCCGTTGATTTGCGAGATCAACGGCCAAGAGGGGTGGGACAGGGGATCCGGACTCCCAAGGTTTATACTAGCATTTGAGCTCTAGTCGTTTACTAAATAGGATTAAAACACCAACTTGAACTCGGCTCATTTGTGAACGAGTTAAGCTCGGTACATATGCTAAAAAAGCCTCTATATAAACGATGCAAGTTTATACAAACGATCCAAGCTTTAAAGTGATTGATGAGTTCTATCGTTTATTACACGAGCCTAAACTTGAGCTTGAACTCAGCTCAATTGCTATGCTAGTCGAGCCAATTTGAGCTAAGACCTTAACAAGCAAAGGCTCGTGCTGCTAACAAGCAGCTCAATTTGTTTGCGGCCCCAATTATAGTTGGAGCTTTCAAGCCATTTGTCTTATTATAATTCTTGAACGTATCTATAGAACAAAATTTTGGATACAATATATACATTCGTTTGTTGCATGTGGTTCTATACTGTTTTTGAAACAACTGATATTTTTGTCTTTAGTGTTGTTCTATCTGATTTTTTTTTTTTCAATTTTAGTCCCCATTTCTATACTTTTCTGATGCCTCTCCTTGAGTTGAAAAATAAACCCAAAACTATATTATGACAAAAAGATAAACAACAAATTGCAAAAAGTAAATAATACCGAAAAATAATTTTTTTTTAGGTAGAATGACTTCTATTAAATTTCTAGAAAAACTAGGGCAGAATATAAAAAAATATATATATACTACCTAAAAATATCGTTTGGCCAATAGCGACATGGATTAAAAGAGGCCCAAGTAGAAAGCCCATGTTTGTTTGTTGTGTGGGCCTCAGATCCAGCACCAAAGAGGCCCAAGTAATCCCATGTACGATTGGACCCGGCCCATTGGACATTTATCATAGTCCAGTTTCATAGTATTATAGCCCACAGTAAGCCAAAAAGTCCAATTCTTTGGTATCTCATGTTTGTTTGTTTTTTTTTTTGTTTTTTCCTTGTTTTATCTTTATTGTTTTTTAGTTCTTTTAATTTTGTAAGCCTATGAGCCGTGTAGTTTGTATATGATTTTATCGATATAAACGACATTTCTTTTGTTCCTCAAAAAAAAGGAAAAAATGATAGTCGAAGGGGTCCCCATAATGCGCCAATGCACTATGGAGGTGTGTAAGGCGCCTCGGTATGTTCAATCGAAACACTGTTATCGTGATTTGAACTTTTCAGTTTGTAGAGATAGCTGAACGATACACGTGTACCAAAAAAAAAAAGTTAATCGAACATTAATAGCTACATAATCAAGATCAATTTGTCTCACACTAAATTTGTCAAATTATACTTACCATCCCTTGCTAACGTTGTCTGACCAAGTAACCAATAACATCAGATGATATCTACGTAGCGTATTCTATAAAACTGAACGGTTTAGATCACAATTACAAAATCTCAAACAATCTCCCTTGCGTATCTGCTCGCGAGAGATTGTATTTTGTATTGCTTGTTGGAACATTTGTGTGAAATTTTGATCGATCGCACCGAGATGTTGTACACTCCTAAAGTGCATAAGCGCACTACGAGTACCCTTATACTTCTTTACTCGTCTCTCTCTCGACTCTTGATGCCAGCCCGCCCCCACACACACACACACACACACACAAAACCCCAGGCTCCAATTGAAAAATAAAAAGTCCTAAAGCAAAATCATTGTGGAGAAAAATGAATTCATTAATTTCTCACTTTTGGTTTTGTCTTTTCATGGAATCCTAGATTTTGTAAGCTTAGAGAAATGATTGGGTTTTACAGTCACAAAGTGAGAGTTGATTATATCATAGGTAGGGGTTTTTTTTTTTTTTGCAAAAACAAGTATGTGAGTGGATGTTTTATATTCCATGGTTTGAGTGAGTTGAACCTTTTGATTCATAATTAAGTCGGATTTGGAATCATTAACTTTTACGAGTAATGGGCCTTCGTAGGGGCCATATTGAAGAGATCTATAGTCCTTTTGATATCTAAATTATAAAACAGAGCGATTTAATACAAAATGTCTAGACATACAAATGCGTAACATCCGCGGTCGTCCCATCATATTTTTATGTTAAGGTTGTAGCCGTCAGATCATTTCTTTTAAGAAGAATATTTGCATAATAAATCTACACCTCTCCTCACTTTTTAGGCAATATATGGAGTATTTGCTTAAATGGCCTTTGTGATCAAATAGGGAAACTTGTCAAAATTATAGGTAGAACGAATAGTTTATTTAAGTTAAGACTGTGTTATGTTCTAACATGTCTTTAGGCATGGACATCCGCTAGTTTAGCACAAAACTAGCTAAGAACATTTCTTTTCTGAATACCTAAAAAAAACTGCGTGCATTGCTCCAAAAAAAATATACTGGGAGAGATTTTTTTTTTTTAAATTTAAAAAGTAGGTATTTTAGAATACCTAATTTTTTTCCCTTGTTCTTTTTGGATCTTGGCCTTTACCAAGCCTTGAACCCTTGACCTTTAGGTTTTGAGAAGTAACACCACCCACGTCAAGTCAAGGAGGCTTTAGTACCATTGTAGTTGCATCCAAATAATTTTAACTTAACTGAGCACACTTCTAGTGTAATCTAAAGGGAATTGTAGTTCTATTACTTCAGTTGTTGTTTTGGGTAATAACTGAGCGATCAATAATTGTTGAATGAAATAGATTTTTCTTGTTTCGATTGAATTTGGTTTTGATTTTAATTCCTAGGATTTAATTGGCCGGTTCTCATCGCCAACAAGAATGCCTTTTTATATATCATCAGAAAAACTCTTATGGCCACAGGAATTATATTTAAGGTCTTGAGATTAGTCAAGATGTGCAGATCGGTTGACTCGAACAACCAATTAGTATAAAAAAAATAATAATAATTTGTGTACGCAAGTGAGTTTAGATACTTGGTTATTAGAAAATAAGATGTATCAGTATTTCTGGCATAGTTTTACTATCTGGTCATGTGTTACTATTTCTGATCAAATAGGGGAACGTGTCAAAATTGCAGAATATATTTGTTTGGTAGAGCGAATAGTTTATCTAAGTTGAAAACTGTGTTACGTTCCAACATACCTTTAGACACGGGTATTTGCTAGTTTAACATAAAACTGAGAAACATTTCTTTTTTGAGTTCTTTGATGAGACTTGAGAGATTTAAGGGTAGATTTGAAATATGAATGGGAGGGCTTCAATGTGCTGCAATAGTGGGTAATGAAAAGCCTACGGGGGTTAAAAAAGAAAGAAAGAAGGTATTTCAAAGGAAGATCAGGCCATGTTTAGTTGCCAGACATGGTGGGCAGACAACATCCTCGTGATAAGCAAAAGGGTGCAATTAATACCGGGTGGAACTGTTATTGTCATCCTGCATGTCTACTTCCTTTGTTTGGTTATCTCACAAAGATAAGTTGGTTTTAATTCCCAGGATTTCGTAGATTCTCATCGCCAACAGATCGAACTCCATATTTTTCTTTTATTGTTTATATTATAAAAAAATTCGTAGGGCCACAGGAAGTTTGTTTGATGGTTATATTTAAGGGAGATTAGTCGAGGTGTGCAGAGCTGACTCGAACAACCAATTATCATTAAAAAAAATGTGTACGCAAGTTAGTTTAAATACTCGGTTAATTACAAAATAAAATGTACTGGTCTTTCTGGCATAGTTATACTATTTGGTTATGTGCTCACAAAGCCAACATGATGTTCATGTTCCCATCTTCAATTCACAAGGCACAATAACATGGACAGTGGTCCAACCCAACCAATTACTTCAAGGGGGTTCCTAAGTGGGTAAAAAAACCCCCAAAAAAAAAAAAAAAAAACACAAATACTAGTATTTCAAAGGGAGATTTCTTTTGTAGTAGTTGCATTAATTTCAAAGAGGAAAAAATAGGAAAAAGCTTAGCAACACAATTGTGTGCGTAGCTGTTTGATGGGTATGAATTGAGCCCACAATTGTTATATATAGCATTGCTCCAAAAATTATAACATGAGAGATTTTTCGGGAAAAAGAGGTATTTTTAAATACCTCTTGTTCTCTGCTTTTTTTTTTTTCGCCTTCTACCAAACCTCGAACCCTAGACCTTGGGACTTAAGAAGTAACAGAACCCACATGGTGTGCCAACGTGGTAGTATTCAAATAATTTAACTTATCTGAGCTCTTCCAGTGTAAATTATTAGATGGGAACCTCCTGGCTAGGGCAAAAAAATTACTATAAATATCTAATCTAGGGTATTATAATTCCATTATTTCAGTAGTTGATATGGGTAATTACCGACCGATCAATATCTGTTGGACACAAGGGATTTGCTTGTTTTGATTGAATTTGGTTTTGATTATTTTTCAAACTGTACTTTGCGAACTCGATCACATACTATGCACTAAGAAAAGAAAATATTCAGGCCATGTTTAATTGCCGGACTTGGTAGGGGGATAAATGAAAACCTTGTGATAAGCCAAAGGGTGGAACACCGTATTAAACTATTATTGTTGTTATCCTAAATGCCTACTTCATCTATCTATTTGATTATGTCACGAGATATATGTGTCAAAAGCATTAAGTTGAAAATTAATTGGCAATGAGGGAAGACGTCACTCAGACTTATATACTAGTTTTCGCGGAGATAATTAACCGATGTGAAACAATATCTAACAATATGAGTTTTAATTCCTAGGATTTGACACATTTTCAGCGCCAGCATAAAGAACTCGTAAGGCCACCGCAAATGTGTGTGTATATATATGTCTTATCGATGTTTTCAGAATCTTGAGATTAATTGAGGCGTACAGAAATTGACTCGAATAACCAATTATCAAAACAGTGGACACAAGTTACTTTAGGCGTTATTAATTAAAATTTAAAGTAATCCGGTCTTTCTGCCACAGTAAAATTATCCGGTTACTTGTTATTTCTACAAACAACCAATCCAATTCCACCTTTTTCCCTCCATTCTTTAAACAAATTACTTACCCATATATAGTGATCTTACCCTTGGTTTTCCTTCTTTACCCTGGACAAAGTAGCAAGTTAACAAATTCCATCAAAGCTTACATTTATTTTTTATAACTCCGATATTCGGGCCAGCTTATACGTACTTCAACTAATCCTGGGGTCCTATTCCCACCGCCAACGAGGAACCGAATGATAGCACCTGGGAGGTTTTAAGCCTGAGACCTTAAGAGAAAGTATATACCTACTTTATCCTAGGGGACTTGGAAATGGCATGGGTGCTTATGGGAATCGAACTTTGCTCATATGCATAGTAGTATAAGGTAGGCATCAACTACACTCCACTTCACTCAACTTGCCTACTTGCTTTAATTTGAAAGAGAAAAAAATAGCTAAAAATTTCGGAATACAACTGGGTGAGAAGCTGTTCGATGTGAGCGGGCCCACAACTGGGCATTGCTCCAAATTAAAAAAATATACTAGGAGAGATTGTTTTGAAAAAAAGTAGGTATTTTAGAATACCTTTTTCATCCTTTACCAGCTCATATCTCACCTTTACCATGCCTTGAACCCCTGACCTTGGGCTTTTGTGAAGTAACACCACACCCACATCAGGTCAAGGAAGCTTAGTACCAGTGTAGTTGCATTCAAATAATTTAACTTAGCTGGGCACACTTCTAGTGTAAGTTATTATTAATATACGCAAAAAGAATAAATCTTGCAATCTATAGGGAATTATAGTTCTATTACTTCAGTTGTTGTTTTGGGTAATAATTGAGCGATCAATAACTGTTGCATGGAAGAGATTTTTCTTGTTTCGATTGAATTTGATTTTAATTCTTAGGATTTGGTCGATTCTCATCGCCAACAAGAACTCCTTTCTATATATCATCAGAAAAACTCCTATGGCCCCATGAAGTTTATCTTATAGTTATATTAACGAAAAAACTAACAGCAGGGACACTTTGCAGGGATTCGTGCAGAGACAATCGTATTTGGCCTTATTTCGGGTCCCAAAAAAATCTAGAAAAATATCCATAAATTTTTGAATATTATTTTATGGGGCTATGTAAAAAATAAGCTCTTGCGGATATCGGTAAGTATTACTTTTGGATTCGTAGGGGCAAACTGAGCAGTTCGTCCATACGAATCCAAAAGTAATACTTACCGATATCCGCAGGAGCTGATTTTTTACATGGCTCCATAAAATAATATTCAAAAATTTATGAATATTTTTCTAGAATTTTTTGGGATCCGAAATAAGGCTAAAAGTGATTGTCTCTGCACGGATCCCTGTAAACTGTCCCTGCTCGTAGCAGGACTCTTATATTAAGGTCCTAAGAATAGTTGAGATGTGCAGAGTTGACTCGATCAACCAATTATCATAAAAATAAAAATAAAAAATGTGTACGCAAGTTAGCTTAGATACTCGGTTATTAGAAAATAAAATGTACCATGTCTTTCTGGCACAGTTATACTATCTGGTTGTGTTACCCCTATGTGATCAAATAGGGAAACATGTCAAAATTGTAGAATAAATTTGTCTGGTAGAGCGAATAGTTTATTTAAGTTAAAAACTGTGTTGCGTTCTACAAACATGCGTTTAGGCACGGACATCCGCTAGTTTAGCATAAAACTAAATTAGAAGCATTTCTTTATTGAGTGCATGAAGGGGAAAATATACTTGATGAGATTTAAGTGTAGATTTGAAATCTACACTTAAAATATTTCAAATCTACACTTAATCTTGAACCCTTGACCTCAGAAAGATTTGTTCTGAACAAAAAGGTATTTTAGAATACCTTCTTCTTCTCATCCTCATCCTCCACCAAACCTTGAACCCTTAACCTTGGGGTTTTGAGGAATAACACTACCCACATCGGTTCAAGGAGGCTTGGTGACTATGTAGTTGCATTTAAATAATTTAACTTAACTGAGCACACTGCTAGTGTAAGTTATTAGTTATGAGTGCAACAAGAATTAATGTTTGCAATCTATAGGGAATTATAGCTCTATTACTTCAGTTGTTTTAATTTGGGTTACCAGTAAAAGATATAGTACTAATTATCGGTCAAGGTTAAAAAACACATCGCAACCGTTGATTGATGAAATCGACTGTATATGTGCTGCACTACACGCACACTACACCAGGGTGTATTACAACACCTTCGGTTCCAACAATTGCGCGATTAATAACTATTGGATGTAAAAGATTTATCTTTTTTTAATTGAATTTGGTTTTGATTATAGTATTACGAACTCGATCATATACTGTGCACTAAGAGCATAAAATATTGAGGCCACATTTAGTGCTTTATTTATTTATTTATTTATTTATTTATTGTCAATCGAAAGATTAGGCCACGTTTAGTTGCCAGACATGGGATTGAACTGTTATTGTCATCCTACATGTCCACTTCCTCTGCTTGTTTATCTCACGAGATAAATTGATTTTATTACCGAGGATTTGGTCGATTATCATTGCCAACAATAACTCTCTCTTTTTTTTAATATCATCTAAAAAACTCTTAGGGCCACAAGAAGTTTATCCTATCGTTATCTTTAAGGTTCCGAGATTAGTCGAGATACGCAGAGCTCATGACTCAAACAACCAATTATCATTAAAAAAAAAAAAAAAAAGAAGGTAATTCCTGAGACACAATAACATGGACCGTGGTCCAGCCCTGCGAATTACTTCAAGGGGGTTCCTAAGTGGGTAATGAAAGGCCAGCGAAAAAATAGGTATTTCAAAGGAAGATTTCTTTTGTAGTTGCATTAATTTCAAAGAGGAAAAAATCGCTAAAAGTCTAGCAACACAATTGTGTCCGCAACGATTCGATGGGTATGGGACCCACAATTGTGTCTAGCATTGCTTCAAAAAATTATAACAGGAGAGATTTTTTTTTGCAAAAAAGAGGTATTTTAAAATTAGGGAAAATGCTAGGGGTACAGCAGCCATGCGTAGATACATTTTGCGTCCGTCTCGGGTCTCGCAAAAATGATCGGAGCCGCTCATTTTGTTCAAAATATATTGTTTAGGGTCCGTGTAAAAAATCATATCAATCCGATATCGGTAAGGATGTTTACGAATCATACAACTTTACTTCAGAATTTGGCCACGACTCCAATCATCTTTGTGGGATCCAAGACGGGCGCAAAATAGATGTGTACGCGGCTGCTGTACTTGTAGATCTCTTCTGCTTCTGCTCCTTCTACCAAGCCTTAAACTCTAGACCTTAGGGTCTTGAGAAATAACACAACCCACATGGCGTCAAGTAGGCTTAGTGCCAATGCAGTTGTGTTCAAATAATTTAACTTAGGTCTTGAGAAATAACACAACCCACATGGTGTCAAGTAGGCTTAGTGCCAATGCCAATAATTTAACACAATCCACATGGTTGCCCTTGGGGCTCGTTCTTGGGAGCATTTATTTCCTTCCTGCTTGTATTTGTTGTCGTTGTGATTACATCTGTGCTTATTGTCTAATGGTTTGTGCTGTGATTTCAATTGGTATCTCTCTATCTAATCCAAGACGGATTCTTATGCCGACACTTGTGTCGGCTGTTTTTGCAGGGTGTCCTTGAGTCTGTAGCCTGGTGTGCCTTTTGCAGTGACTCGTGTCTCGGATTAGGTAGTTTGGTGCATTCTTGTATATTGCGATGTAATTTTGTCTTCGGGTATGAATGAATGAATTGCCTGATTTCAAAAAAAAAAAAAAAAAACTCACTTCCATTGTAAATTATTAAGTGTGCACCTCAGGCAAAAAATCACGAATGTCAAATCTAGGGTATTATAATTCCCCATTATTTCAGTAGTTGTTATGGGTAATTGTCGAGCGATCAATAACTGTTGGATAAAAGAGCTTTTGCTTGTTTCGATTGACAAAACAAAGGAGGTATTTCCCAAAAAAAAAAGACCTTTTTTTTTTATACTAGAGATACTAGACTAGATGCTTAATTTCAAAGAGGGAAAAATAGCAAAAAGGCTAGAAATACAACTGGGTCAGAAGCTGGTCGATGTGAACGGGGTCCACAACTGCACCCTCCAAAATAAAAAATATCCTTGGAAAGATTGTTGTTCTGAAAAAGAAGGTATTTTAGAATACCTTTCACTAGCTTCTTGTTCACTTCCCCATCCTCCTCTACCAAGCCTTGAACCCTTGACCTTGGGGTTGTGAGAAGTAACACCACCCACATCAGTTCAAGGAGGCTTAGTGCCAACGTAGTTGCATTCAAATAATTTAACCTTGACTGAGCACGCTGCTAGTGTAAGTTATTAGGTGTAAGCGCAGAAAGAATAAATATTTGCAATCTATAGGGAATTATAGTTGCATTACTTCAGTTGTTTTGGGTTACCAGTAAAAGATAGTATTTATTAGGGAAATGATATTGCCACACCCTAAATTGTTAAAGCCACAGCCCTGCAGTGTATTTTTTGGTGCAAAAATACACTGCAGGGGTGTGGCGTTAACAATTTAGGTGTGGCAAAATCAGCTCCCTAGTTATTATCGGTCAAAGTTAAAAAACACATCGCAACCATTGATCGATGAAATCGACAATCCGTATGCCGCACTACACTGGGGTGCCCTACAACACCTCCGGTTTCCACTAACTGTGTGATCAATAACTGTTGGATGAAAAAGGTTTATTTTGTTTCGATTGAATTTGGTTTTTTATTATATTACGAACTCAATCATATACTATGCACTAAGAGAAGAAATTATTGAGGCCACATTTAGTTTTTTTTTTTTTTTTTGGGTCAATCGAAAGATTATGCCACATTTAATTGCCAGACATGATGGGAGGATAACACCCTCGTGATAAGAAAAAGGGTGGAATACTGGATTGAACTGTTATTGTCATCCTATATGTCTAGCTACTTCCTCTGTTTAATTATCTTACAAGATAAATTAGTTTTAATTCCTCGGATTTGGTCGATTCTCGTCGCCAACAAGAACTCTCGTCCTGAGATTAGTTGAGGTGTGCAGATCTGACTCTAACAATCAATTATCATAACAAAAAAAAAAAAAGTGTGTGCAAGTTAGTTTAAATACTTGGTCATTAAAAAATAAAATGTACCAATCTTTCTGACATAGTTACACTATCTGGTTATGTGTTCGAAAACTAGATCCACAGCTAACTCTCACAATCCCACAAAGCCTTGACAAGGTAACCGAGTTGCAGAATTCCAACAATGCCAACATGATGTTCATATTCCCATCTTCAATATTTCATGAGACACAATAACATGGACTCTGGTCCAACCCAACCAATAACTTCAAGGGGTTCCTAAGTGGGTGAAAAAAAAAAAAAAAAAAAAAAAGGTATTTCAAAGGAAGATTTCTTCCGTGAAAAAAGAGAGGAAGATTTCTTTTGTAGTTGCTTTAATTTCAAAGAGGAAAAAATAGCAAAAATTCTAGTGACACAACCGAGTCCCCAGCCGTTTAATTTGATGTGCCTAGCATTAGGGCTGCAAACGAGTCGAGTTTTACTGTGCTCAAGCTTGTTTATTAAGTTTTTAACAGCCCGAACTCGAGCTCAGTGAAAACGAGTCGAGCTCGAGCTGAGTGGGCCTTGGCTTGACTTGAGCTCGAGCTTGTTGATCACGAGCCTTAATGGACCAACGAAAAATGTGTGTATATATATATAAGGATTCTGCATCAGGGTATCAAAATGCTAATGCTAATTGTAATAATTAACGTAAAAGGTCTACTAAGTCTTGGTTTGCGAGCCAACTCGAGCAGAGGCTCTGCTAGCTTGTGTTCAGCTTGATAACGAAACAAGCCTACAATGAGTTTGAGCTTGTTTATTTATATATATATTGAGTCGAGCTCGAACTCCCAAAATTATACCAGGAGAGGATTTTCTAAGAAAAGGAGGTATTTTAAAATATACCTTTGATGCTTCTTCTCCTTCTGGCTTCAACCAAGCCTTGAACCCTAGACCTGAGGTCTTGAGAAATAACACAACCCACATGGTGTCAAGGAGGCTTAGTGCCAAAGCAGTGGTATTCAAGTAACTTAACTTATCTGAGCTCTTCCAGTGTAAATTATTAGAGGTGAACCTCCTGACTAGGGCTAAAAATCATAAATCTCAAATCTGGGGTATTATAATTCCATTATTTCTGTAGTTGTTATGGGTAATTACTAATTACCCAGCGATCAATAATACTGTTGGATAAAAGAGCTTTGCTTGTTTCGGTTGAATTTTGGTCTTGGATTATTTTTCAAACTGTAAATTTGAGAACTCGATCACATACTATGCACTAACAAAAGAAAATATTTCGGCCGCGTTTAATTGCAGGACATGGTAGGGGGATAAAATCCTTGTGATAAGCCAAAGGGTGGAATGCCGTATTGAATTGTTATTGTTATCCTACATGCCTACTTCCTCTATTTGGCTATGCCACGAGATATATGTGTTAAAAGCATTCAACTCAAAATTAATTGACAACGAGGGGAGATGTCACTTGTAGTAATGGCAATGGGGCGGACTATTACTATCTATACACAACCAAAATCAACTCCAACGTTGGGAACTAAAAGCCCTAGAAAATCAACTATCGTAGTTCGAATTGGCATTCCATACATGGCTTCGATTTATGCCGAAAATCAATACAAAAAAAAAAAAATCCTAGGAGAGAGATTGTTATGCAAAAATAGGTATTTTAGAATACCTTTTTTTTTCCTTCTTCTTCTCTTCCTTCTCTACCGAGCCTTGAACCATTGACCTTGGGGTTTAGATAAGCAACACCACCCACATCAGATCAAGGAGGCTTAGTGATAATGTTGTTGGAGTCAAATAATTTAACTTAATTGAGCATACTTAATTCCAGTGTAAGTTATTAGATGTGAGCGCAAAATGAATAAATCTTGAGATCTTTAGGGAATTATAATTTTATTACTTTAGTTGTTGTTTTGGGTAGTAACTGAGCAATCAATAACAGTTGGTTTTGATTATATTATGCACTAAGAGAAGAAAATATTGAGGCCACATTTAGTTTTTTTTTTTGGTTCAATCGAAAGATCAGGCCACGTTTAGTTGCCAGACACAGTGGAGGATTAACACCCTCGTGATAAGAAAAAGGGTGGAATACCGGATTGAATTGTTATTGTCATCCTAAATGTCTACTTTCCTCTGTTTGATTATCTCACGATATTAATTAAATTGGTTTTACTACTTAGGATTTGGTCGATTCTCATCGCCAACAAAAACTCTCCCTTTTTTTTCATTTTATATTATATATCATCAGAAAAACTTCTAGGATCACATGGCGTTTATCTGATCGTTATATTTAAGGTCCTGATCAGATTAGTCGAGAAATAGCAAAAAGTCTAGCAACATCTGTAAATATATATATATATATATATATATATATATATATAGCAAAAAGTACGTACTGTAGGTGATAGCACAAGAGAGGTTTTGAACCTGAAACCTTAAGAGAAAGTAAATCCCAAGGGCACAAGCATTGACCAGCAGGCCAACCCCTTCGGATTTTCCATCTAAGCCTACATGATTCACATGATGTTCATGTTCCCCATCTTCAATTCATAAGACACAACAACATGTAGTCATGTACCGTGGTCCAACCCAACCTATTAGTACTTCAATAATATGGGTTCCTCACATTAAAGACACTTGATGTATTATTGTCATTAGGTACAACAACATATCACACCACATCGATCTAAATATACAGTTGCGCACCCAATTCATCAGTATTATGAGTGTCTATCATTAATGGTGGCAACACTAGTTAGGCTTTTGTACGTCTAAGATTACTTCTCCCTCAGGTGTGATTTGTGTGAGAGTTAGAATAAAAATGGATTTGTGCAGGAAAGGGGAAAAATAAATAAAAAGAGAAAAGGAAAAAAAAAGTGTTGAAGTCAAAAATAAAAAACTTCGTTTCAGAAATACTTGTTTATGCTGATTTGCACGAAAACAAAATAAAACAACACAAAGCAAAACCAGTGTATATATATATATATATATATGGTCCCCTTCCTATGGGCCGGGGATTCCTTATTTTTGTCAGATGCGGACTTCTAATTATTGTAGCCGTTGGATCTCATCCAACGGCCACAAAAAAAGAAAAGAAAAGAAAGGAGAGTCCGCGGGTTAAAACAAGGGATCGATGGGTTTCCGGGTGAAAACTAATTTAAAACACAACATGCGGGTCAAAACCCCTCCCCCTTTCGAAATTTCACGTTCCACAAGTAGTAAGAGATAATTTATGAAAAAAATTATAACAAGTGACATGTGATTAGAGAGTCACGGTTTCGCCATTCTTTTAAGTTGTTATTGCCTTCCCCTATGAGGATATCAACAGTCAAATATATCAACAATCAACAACTGCAAGACACAAGCAAAATCACGGCCAAGCCTTCTCAATCGAGGTTCACAATTCACCAAAAGTATATATATAGTTGAATCGTCTATATCGAAGGAATTGTTAAGAAATTATCATCCAAAAAGAGCTGTAGAAATTAAAGAACACATAAATTTCAATGATACGTGCATTCAAAAAATTTCAAAACCGGTCAGGTACGTGAGATGTGTGGCTGTTGTCATTAATCCATCCGACTAGAAAGAAATGGTTCCAGTTCCAGACAAAGTGTCCCCATTCCCGTCAATTTCAGCTCAACAAAATGCATGTGCTCAACCATCCAATATTATAATTAAGCTCCACTTGCTAGAGGGGCCTGCACACACTTGCATGTATGTAATGTACCTCTCTATATACGTACCTAAATATAATTGAATTGAGTTAATTTTTGAATTATTTGTATTTGGATTAAAAAGCTTACCGATCTATACGAATGTGCTTAGACGTCAGAGCTAGGTTTGTTCATCGATAATCAAGTTAGTCTCGAATGAGCTTTTAACGATTTAATCACAAGCCAATCAACGGATTACATTTTACATGATCAAGCTCGGATCCGACTAGCAGGCTATCCAAGCTTTACTTTGGAAACCTAACGAGCTTAACTCGAGGAATGTTTTCAGATTTTGATTGGTTTTCCAAACAAAAGAGTTTTTAACGAGCTGAATATGAATTATCGACCTAACCACGATGACCTAACCAGGGTTGAAAAGCTATCTATTCTCACAAACAGGTGATATAGAACATCAACCAAGAAAATGATCACCTGTTTGATCACAAACAGGTGATCAAAGCCCGTACTGAGGAAATGGTAGTGGCTCAAGCCCGTCCTGAGGAAATTCCTGACTACATAGGCATGCGATGGTCCACTCTCAGCCTGATTAGACACTCTGTCTTGCACCCAAATGAAAAGGAGCTTTTTTGGTCGCCCCGAAAGAGAGTAGCCACCCGTCGGTCGCCTTGTCCTTCTATTTTCACCTTGCAAGAATATCTCTAAAATTACCATTCTCATATGCCAAATGCCCAGGTAAGTGCCGATAGCATTTTTGCTATTCAACCGACACTGTTTTAGAGAGAAAATTCCAAGACGCACATTGCAACTTCAACATCAGAAAATATTGTTCCCATGTGCTGTGCTCCTTTCTTTGTTTCTCGGCAATTTGGAGCACAAGAAAATGATACCTGACGTTGTCTGCACTTCAAAACAATAATTTGATTCCCCAACCTTTATTCTAAATTTCAATTAGACTATCAATTTTTTAAAAAAATTAATTTTACTCCCAACGCTATCTTTTGTTAGTCAAAATGTCCTCTTCCATCCGAATGACTAACGAATTTCGTTAAAGGTTCCGTTAAATAGCGTTCCAATCAAATTTCGTTGATCCGAGCCGCTCAATATGTTCAGAATATGATTTTAAGAGTACCCGTGTGAAATCAGCAAAATCAGCAAAAAAAAATGACCGGGAAGAGCTTCATCCAAACAGTTTTTTTATTGAACTGTTCAACAAAAAACTGCTCAAATCAAGCCCATCTCGGTCATTTTTTTTTTGTTGGTTTCTCGCAAGTACCCTTAAAATCACGTTCTGAACATATTGAGCGGCTCGGATCATCAAAATTCGATCGGAAAAGGGGAGGTGAGGATTGATCCGAATTTTGTTCAAGTCAGGACGTCTGGATTTTGCTTCGGTCTGCACGGATCGAATTCCGATGATCCAAGCCGCTCAATGTGTTCAAGATGTGATTTTAGGGATACTCACAAGAAATCAACAAAAAAAAAATGACTGAAAAGGCCTTCATCTGAATAGTTTTTTTATTGAATAGTTCAATAAAAAACTGCTCAAATCAAACCCTTCCTGATCATTTTTTTTTGTTGATTTCTCGCTAATACCCTTAAAATCACGTTCTAATCACATTAAACGGCTCAGATCATCGAAATTCGATTGGGAAAGTGGAGGTGCGGATAGATCTGAATTTTGTTCAAGTTAGGATGTCCGGATTTTGCTTCGATCCGCACCTCCCCTTTTCCGATCAAATATCGATGATCCAAGCCACTCAATGTAATTAGAACATGATTTTAAATGTAACCGCGAGAAATCAGCAAAAAAAAAAAAGACCGAAAAGAGCTTAATTTGAGCAATTTTTTATAGAATTGTTTAATAAAAAATTGTTCAGATGAAGCCCTTACCGATCGTTGCTGATTTCTCACGGGTACTCTTAAAATCACGTTCTGATCACTTGAGCCGCCATTAAAATTCGATCGGAAAATTGATCTTTTTAAAAGGCTAGAAGTCTAATTGAAATTTAGAATAAAAGTTTGGGGGTATTTTGAAAATTTCCCATTTGATACCCTTTTCCTAGCTTTTTGAGGAGGGAACCAAAAGTCCCATGGTCCATAGACTGATGTAACCCATCAATTGTTTAACTAGTACTCCCTCCGTCTCTTTATTATTGTCCAGTATTCCATTTTAGGCTGTCTCTTAATAAGTGTCCATTTTGTAAAGTTAGTGGGTAAAAGTTGGTGTATTGTCTATTTTGTCCTTAAAAGTAGATTCCTTTCTGAAAAATAAGTGAGTAAAAGAGTAATGATGATAGGTAAGTAGGGAAAGTGGAGGAAAAAGTTGATGTGAAAGGTATAATGATGATGTCCTTTTAATAAGTTGGAGTTACAAAGCAGGACACTTAAAAAGGAACGGAGGGAGTACCTTTTTCTTTTAGAAATGACATTTCCTTAAAAAACAAATCAGCTGCTAGAAACAAATATATACAGGCCCTTGAGTGTGAAAATCCTCCCTCCAACTAATTGAACAAATTCTTATTACAAAAGAATAGAAAAAAACCAAAGAATCCCAGAAAGGGAGATCCAAAAGAAAGGGGAAAAAGGAATAAAAACCTTGAATATACTAGCAGACATCACCATTTTCTCTAATGCCTGTCTTCTATCTCCAGAATTGAAGAGATCTTCCATGAGTCCTTTCTACATAAGATTCTTCCTATCCCGGGGATCAGAGGTCTGGACTGTGGAGAACAAGCAAAAGCAGCAGTCCCACCCCTCCGGAAATTGCCTAGGGTTTTCGAGTCCCCATAGCATGCCCCGAAATTCAGTACCCACGATCGAATTTCATTTTTAGGTGCTTATATGATCCATAATTGATATATACCATTAGAAACAGGAATTTCCATTCACTCGATCTGCTCACCGACCAAGTCAAGCCCAACTAACAGAAATGAGATCCCTTGAAATAGCAAGAAGTAAAAATGGATACCCTGAGCAGATAAAAGGCTCCTAGCTGAAGCTGTGAGAAGAAGGAATGCCAATGCCAACTCCTTTGTATACATCCTGTTATGCTTCTTTTTCTTAGAATCCCTCCGCTCCTGTTGTTCGATTTCCTCCTTCATTTCATCTAAACCAGGCTCCGACCCACCCCTGTGGTGCTTTTTCTCTTTATCAAGCAAAGTTGTGAGATCACCCTCCGATGAGCGGCCAGATTTCTTGGTGACTACCCATTCGTACGCGCTTCCGAGTTGGAAAAGGCCAGAGATCATGGCATTGAATTTGGTAACTGACATTGTGTTCTCAAAAAGAAGGTAGGGGACAATGAAAGGGAATGATTTGGGGGCCGGGAGTATATTGAGAAATGACATGGCGGCGGGAACATAGCAAACAACCCACGCAGGAAGTTGGGCTTCCGGGATGAACATTGTCATGGGAAGAATTATGCAAAACAGGGTGAATGAGTAGAAGGGTAGTATCAGTTTTCTTAGGAGGAAGAATAGGAAAATCATGTTGGCTTTCTTCCAAATGCTTATCTGCATGAGCAAAAGAAGAAACAGAATACGTCAGCATTTAGAATCTTGCTTATTTGCTGAACTGTATGGTGGTTATTTTTGAAAACAGATTTTCAGAAACTGTTTTTGACAGAAGCATAAAGTTTGGTCGTTTTCGAATCGTACTTGGTTTTGAACAAAATAGTTTTCCAGAATTTGAAAAAAGATACACTTATATTTATTATCTTCTTATCTTTTCCTTTCCTTTCAAAATCCCTCCACAGGTTCTACTCAATACGGCTACAAGATACGTGTATGTGTATTGTGGCATTGCAAATTCAAGTAACATGGTGTTACACTAGATCAATACCTTTGAGCGGATAACGGCAGGCAAACAGAGACGAAACAGCTGCATCGGTCCAGAATGCCATCTATGCTGCTGTTTCCGGTAAGCTTCATAAGATTCCGGTAACTCGCACTGACACTGAAATTTAAGGGAATGAGTTAATTTCTGCCTCATAAATATTAGTAAACAAGAGAACATCAATTATGATAACAGTAATGCATTAAATAATATACCTCCACATCATTAAGAAAGATGAATTTCCATCCATGGAGATGAGCCCTGACAGCAATATCCATGTCCTCAACTGTGGTCCTCTCTAACCATCCCCCGGACTCCTCCAAAGCCTTTATCCTCCACACACCGGCAGTGCCATTGAACCCAAAGAAATTCAAGAAAACTCCATTCACTTGTTGCTCCACCTCAAAATGAAAAGCTAAATTAACGTTCTGCAACCTCGTTAGTAGGTTTTCATCCTTGTTCACAAAAGACCACCTTGCTTGAACAAGCCCCAGTTCCTCATTATCCTGCAGCATGTGTCCAAATGGAAGGTTGTTGAATTAAACTCATTGAAGTGAACTAGGACAAAAATTTGTAACCAATTTCTTTAAATTCAACACAAAAGACTAATGATCGTTTGGATAAATGCAGATTTCAATCAAGGGGTGCTATGCTATCTACCAAAACCAAAAGAGGTTTAGCTATAGGTTGCTTGTGAATCTGGAGTGAAAGATGAATTAGATAGCGAAAAATGTATATTGCTAAAATCCTTAGCATGTATTTCGGATCACTCCTACAAATAGTTATCTCAAACTCTCGATGGTAAAGCTCCAAAACTCAATGTTCAAATCTAGTGGTTAGCGATCAAATAGAACTTGGAAGTTATTTTCATTTGAAATCCAAATCAATCCGAGCGTGGCATTCCCATGGTCTTATGTTAAACCATAGAATTGTCATGGCAATGTGGTTAGAACTCTTATCATCTAACACAATATATATAGAAAAAAAATTAATACCTTGAAATGAGGCACCGTTCTTTGAAGAAAATCAGGGGCAGGCTGAAAGTCGGCATCGAAAATGGTAACAAACTCATAGTCTTTGACATAGCTGCAATTCATGGCTGACTTGAGATTACCAGCTTTGTATCCCTCTCTAATGATTCGGTGCCGGTAGATGATATTGGCACCCTCTTGCTGCCATTTATGAACCTCTTCTTTGATCAGCAATTGAGTCACTGGGTCATCCGAATCATCAAGAACTTGAATTAACAGTTTCGACTTAGGCCAGTCTAAATTGCACACAGCAGCAATAGATTGCTGATAAACCTGATACAAAGATTTTAAATTCAGACCAAAAGGTTTCTACAAACAAGTAGGCAAATAATCAAAATGGGTATTTTCTAAATTGCACATAGCAGCAATAGGTTGTGGATAAAGTTTATCTTTTTTGGTAAGCAACTGCAGACAAGCTGGATGTAAAGAATTCTATTGCTGCTATGCTTTAACCTTTTCGGTACGCAACTGCAGACAAGCTGCATATAAAGAATCTAACTTCAGACAAGGAATTTCCAATAGACAAGCAAGCAAATTGCACACAGAAGCAAGATAGCTGTAAAGCCACTGGCTTGCGAACGAAAGGATTGAATGTTCAGTTTGACCATCAGTTGTATTACAGCATATCCAGCCCTTCACCCCTTTTTTCACTCAAAACCAAAAAATTTTTGTGAACGCCCCTAAGAACTCACTCCAAACCCCGACTAAATTGAGTTTTACTCAAATCAACGGAACCTAAACTCTGTACTCCATTCTTAAAAGACTATTTCCTGCCTCTCAAATTTACAGCTATACCATCAATAAAGTTTTGACTAGATTCTTGCTTATATTTGGGTTTACGTGTTGAAATGATCCATATCCATTGAAGCTTTTGCTCAAATTTGACTAACCATATAGGCGGCCTGTGAAACTAGAGGAGAAAATGGATTAAAGGTAATAACAGTTGACATGAAGGATTTCAAATCACTACTATAGTCCTATTAAGTGGTGAGTTCAAAATTCAAATCCATCACAATGAAGCTACAAAACTCGAAATCTGTGTAAAAAACACAAATTTTGAACTACTCTCACTGAACACAATTATGTCAAATGTCTTCATCTGAGACCCAATAAAGCTACCAAACTCAACTTCAGAATCCATAAGTAAAAACGCTAAAAATTTTAACAAATATGTCAATTATCTTCATCCGAAATCTAAATTTGACCCAACAGAGCTTAAGATTCCAAATCCAGACCAGAGAATTTCTATGAACAAGCAAGCAAAAAACCCCAATGAAATTGTGCATTTTCGAAATCTACCTCCTTTTCATTGCACATGGGGATCTGAACAAGAACCATGGGGAAATACCCACCCTCCCCCGACTCCAAATCCACTGCTCCTCCTTTCAATACCGGCTTGATCTTCTTCAATTTGATCCACAAGCAACCCAGACACAGAACCAACCTATCCAGGCTCTGGACAAGAAACAGCACGATGCACGCATTGGTGAGGAACTGGAGCGGCGGAGCCAGGTACCCAACCCGAATCAAAACCCACTTGGAATAAAGCAAATCGAACAAACCCAGAACGGATGTGTACTTGAACTGGAGATTCGCCGCCGTGAAATGCCATCCCTTGTAATAAGCTGCCATTTCAAACCCTAACAACACCAGAGACACCCACAAAAACACCTTTATGGCAGAATATATCCTGCTCTTGACGGTCAGATTCTCGGGCGGTCTATTCGTAATGACGCCGGTGTCATTGTCGTTGTCGGTTTTTCCGGCGGCGACACGGCGGCGGACGGCGGCGGCGAGGGTCAGGAACGCGGCGGCGAGGGAGTTGAGGCAGCCTGCGGCGCGGTGGGCCTTGAGGAGGAGGACCCAGGTGAGCTGCTTGGCGTTCTTGTTCCGGCGGGCGGTCTTGTTGCTGTCGCCACCGGCGCCGTCCGCGGCGGTGAGGGGGAAGAGGTCGTCGGCGGTGGGGCCCTCCAGCTCGACCATGGACCAGTTGTTCGGGTTCTCCATCTTAACCACCACCGCGGCAGGCGGCGCGGCCGTACCCTTGGCGGCCCACCAATCGAACGATGGTGCCATTGGGATATTAGCTCCGACTAAGCTGGCCGGACACCTGAATTATATTAAATAAAATAAAAATGGGTGGATAATTAAAAGATGAAAATGGGAATTGAATTTGGGGGAATGTTTTTTTTTTTTCTTTTTTTTTTTGAAGAGTACTCAAGGGGTGGGGGTATGATCTGGTTTGGGATGAGGTTATTAGGATCAAAATGTTGAAGAGCATAAACAAAAGAGAGAGAGTGAGTGTGAGAAATGTAATGAGAGAGAGAGAGAGAGAGAGAGAGAGAAGGAGAGGGACGCGTGGGAGGGGAATGAAAGCTATGTGTTGTTAAAATGGGGAGACAATGGGGGAGAGATTATAAGGGAGGACTGAGGAGGTAGATGAGAGAGAGAGAGAGAGAGAGAGAGTACGCGGAAGATGAGTCCAAAAGAGATGCCCATTCGATTACAGCTTGCAAATCACAATCGTAATGGGAGGGGGAAGTGTTAAAAGGTGTGAGAGAGAGAGAGAGAAAGAGAGTTTTTACCGAACGAGAGAGAGAGAGAGAGAGAGAGAGAGAGAGAGAGCATATACTTACTACAAAGTTTAAAAATGGAAAAGGGTCAACACGTCATTGGTTTATGATTTTTCCAGAAAGAAGATCAAGAAATTTCGAAACGTATGGTTGCAGAAATTATATTAAAGAAAAACCAGATCCGTGTCATCAATGTCATCATGCGCACGGTTTTCCATAACCCTGGTGTGATATTTTCATTCGATCGCCAATGCTACAAACACATCTTTAAAACACGAACTTTAGATAGGGCTGTGTCCGAAAATTATTAGATACACATAATTCATGACACAGTTGTATTCTAAAAGCGTGTTTCTAGATCTTTTGAATTAAAAATGATGCATCGTGAAAGAATAATTTATTCCGTAAAACAAAAAATTAAATACTCAATGAATAAAAATCTTAGCAAAACGGGGCTTGAATTCAAAAAACATTTTGAATATACGCCTTTCGTACACAATTCAGTAAATTCTCCAAAAGGAGTAGTTCTGGAAAGATGATTTTTTTACTAATAATAATATCTGTCGGTGGGTTTTGTTTAGTTATCCATTCTTATTTTACTGGTAATTTTGGACGGTAATGGAATGGTGATGGGAGGCAGATCCTCGGCAGTAGGGCGGGGTTTGTTCGTCGCGTTTCATCCAGATCCGTTGCTGATAATTCGAGCCGTTTATATTACAGATCTCGTTGAATGCAGTGTACATAGACAAATTCGAATTGATCGAAAATCTTGGGAGACACGATCGAACCACTGCAGTTTTACGAAAAAGAAATAGTTAGACCGATTATTCAGCGACACAAAAGTGCTTCGTTTGTGCCGATAAAAGTATCCGATCGACGTGTATTTTTTTCGAAGATGTTCAATTCAAAGGATTGTACGATACGAACGGTTTCGATTGATAGCGAGGTGTTCAGACTAGCTTGTGACGGATAAACTAAAGCTCTGTGCTCCGGCTTGAAGCCACAGAGAAGCTGCCTCCACTTGGTGGAGGTTTCAAGAGGATAACGTGGCCGTCGGTGGACTGATGACGGAGCCTGGCTTTTTACGGGGAAAATAAATTAGGAGTACTAGTAATTAAAGACAAATACGATAATTACGGTTTAGTTTTTAATTACACGATTAGAATTAGTAGTAGTAAAAAAGAGACATTTAAACCTGCTTAAAGAATGTTAGTTACGAATATTGATTACTGCGCAGCATTATTTACGCTTAGCCAAAGGCAGCTAACAGACCAAAACGTTGCCACGTCACCGAATTAGCATCGTAATCCTCATCCAAATCTATCGGATAATTTGGTTTAGGGTGTGTGTGTGTTTTTTTTTTAAAGTTATTGGGGAAAAGAAATTCTTTTATTTATTCAATTGGTGAGAATTAATTAATTAATTAAACTTACTTCGCTGTCGGCTTTTACGTTTCTGGTTTGACTTTTTCATAAATTCCGGGTCAAAATTTATTTTTACCTGCGGGCATGCTTGCTTGGGTTGGTAAAAACTTCAATTAAAGCAAAGGACAGGGGATTCAATGCACTCAATTTAAAGGATTCGGGGGCGCATTCGGACTGTCTAAAAGTGTTTTTAGCGGTCCGAATAAAAATAAATTATTTCAAGAAAGAGTTAGCCCTTCTTAACTCTTCTTTGGAATAGTTTGTTTTCAATTCGGATCATTGATTCCGGTTGAACCCTGCCAGATGCTCTACAGGAAGCTCCTTTGAAGCCTTCCGAGTGGCAATTAAAATGGTTTTACGTTTTAGACCCTGTTTAGATCATTGACCGCATCAAGAAATTAAACTGGCGGAATACCGGTATATACAATTTTCAAAATGTATTTATCGTTTAAAAAAAAAAAAAGATTACAGCACCGGATTGAAATTCATTAAAACCATCTGTCTAAGAATTAATATTTTTTAGTATCATAAACTGAAATCCGATCAACTAGCGTTTTTGACCGTTGATGTTCCCAATGCTTTAAAATATGAACGGTTTGAATTAACAAAATTAATTCGGAAAGAATCCAAAAAAAAAAAAAGGGCAAAAGACGGTCTTCACTCTATTGTGAGGAGAGAATACCTTTCCTAAAGCAGACACTTTAATCAACGGAAACACTTTAAGCTTTAATTGGATTCAAAATATTCATAATTAGAAAGAAAAGAATGCAAAGTTATTTTTTTTTCATTAATTTATGAGTAACTAGATATTCTATATTCCACTTTAGCAAATGCAGGTGAAATGGTAGCCAAATGACAGAAAAACACCATGTCCTCTCGTACATTTGACTGAGGAACCAAAATGCTAACTTTTGCTTAGATGTTTTTTTTTATTAGCAATTAAGTAATTGACAACGTTTTGAACTAATTTTACGTACTTTTTAAAGAAGTGACTCATTTTTGTCGTTCGTGATTTTCTAGTTTTTATCAAAATATTAGCCTTTTGGATTAATTAGTCTTCCCTAAAAAATCAACAAAATAAAAATACATGATTACAAGTTCAGAAAAGAAAAAAAAATCCAAATGTTTATAACTATTTTGGTCTTTACGGACCTTTTAAAATTTTCTTGTCAGAATTTTTTTATTTCTTAGAATCAATGTCGTCAAAATGAATACGTAATCTGAAAGAACTAAGGGCGTACTAATAAAATTTTGAAGAATTTAAAATAATGTATTTTCGTGCACAATATTTAGTAATTTTTTTTTTTTTGCACATTCAATGAAACTTAATTAGATATTCCATATGGTGGTGAAACATTTGCACATTCAATGAAACTTAATTAGATATTCCATATGGTGGTGAAACATTGAATAAAAATATGACATATTTTTATTCATGATTATTAGCACAATTTTAAACGATAAATAAATAATATGGGACAAAGAATATACTTAATAAAATTTTAACAAGGTGACGTCAATTTATACAGACCTTTTCCTCTGAAAGGTAAAACCGTAAAATAAGAAAAAAACTTTTACTCGTAAATTGACAATGACAAATTCAAAAAGCGTGCAAAAGTGAGCTGACGCTTTCTTGTGGGGGAGGATCCAATGGTACGAAAAGACTAAAATAACCTCCGACTCGAGTGCCGCACCGACAATTGCTGACAGAAAGATCGGAGATTCGGAATGGATAATCTCGGAAAATCAGCAGGGAGATGATAAGGTTTCAGCACTTTAGAGCAAAGTCATGAAGACTGGGCCCTACACCAATTTTAACCGCACGCTATAACTTTTTGTTGGTCTATTAAAACTTTGAATTTTTTTTTTTTTGTTTTTTTCATCAAATTTCTTTTTTGTTTGTGGAGTACTAATAACAACACAAAAAAAATAAAAAATACAACGGCGGTATGGGAACCCAGGAGGGCAGAGAGGCCAAGAAAACCGCCATGGAATCAAGACAAAAAAGCTTGCTCCCGCTGCAATAAAATCACATTTGGACCGGAAGATTACAACCAGATCAGTTGCATATGTGGCACTCGTTCAATTATTCTTCTAAGAGTTTTGGGGGGGTTTTTTCGCGTTTGCTAGTTTTGCGTCAAATTTTTGTAAACTATTTAAATCAAAAATTAAAAAAAATACTCTTATTACCTTTACCCGGATATTTTTGAAAATATCTAATAAAAAGTTCGAAAAGTTGGTCATGGATATTTCCAAAGATATTTGAGTAAAAGTAATTTTTTACTTTTCGATTCCTCTTGTCGAGTCGAATCAATAATTTACAAAAAATTGGCGTAAAACTAAAAAATACAATTTTTTTTAGTAAGGTCAAAAACTCAAAACGCCCTAAAAGCTCTTAGATGAACAAGAGTGGATATTTAAGATTGATTTGCTACATGAACAAACAAAATTTGATCAATATGCAACTTAGCTCATTTGGATTACAATATATATACAAATTCAAGCTAATCAAAATAGGCTCTTGTTTTTTTGTTTTTTTTTTTCCAACAAAATCGGCTCTGGTTCATTTTGATTGACGCTGGTGTATCACTGCTATTTTGAAGGTCGAACTAAACTTGAACAATCACTTGCTCAGCTCTTTTGGCTCATGTATCACAGCTATTTATGTGAGTTCAGAATTAGCTCGTAAAGACGATGGAAACAAACTATTCTCTTCAAAATAATAATATGTTCGTAAAATTAAAAATAAGTGTGAACAATAAATGAAAAGTAGATATTTAAATTTAAATCATTCATTGTATAACATCAAACGCATATTTATTGACATAAATATTAATGTTTGGTGAAATTAATTCTTTTACAAAAACGTTTTTCTAGATGTCATACGATACTCATCCCATCATTTTCAACATTTTTCATGTGGTGTTTGTTGAGTCTAACTCTTCTTTCAATCCATTTAAATGAATTGGAGAGAACACTCTCTCGAATCGTAGTTCGGAATATATTTTTTTCAATCACACTTCAATGACCGGGACTATTCTTAATTTTTAATTCTTTGAGAGCATCAAGCACGCAAAAAATCAGTTTGATCGATTATCATTTGATATGATTTCGAAACAGATTTATATTGCAAAAAATTTAGAAAGGAGTTTTGTTCCAGTGTTGCATTGTTGTTTTTTAACAAGATAATGCGTTTCAAATGTGTTCCGAAATCATATCTAATGATATCCAATAGATTTGATTTTTTGGCATACTTCATGCTCTCAACGAGCAAAACAAAGTGAACTATTTCGATCATTGACATGAGATTGTAAGAAATTTTTACGAACCAAGATTGGAGTGAGTCTCTCCAATGATCAGAGAGGAGTCGGACTCGTATTTGTTAATATGCAATCGGAGATGTTAAGCTAGACGAGTAATTATTCAACTCTATTGGGACATCGCTACGTGAAGACCAAACACCGTTATCCACCGCACAATTTCATGTGTTTACAATATTAGACTTCAGTGTTTTAAGGCACCACGTAACAATGTCCAAATCCACCAAAATAATTTTCCCTACTAGAACCGGGTGTGAAGATTATTGTCACGGGGATGTACGAGATATTCACGCCCACACTTATTTGTACACTATCATACTCAGTGTCTATCTTGCATGATTCCCACCACACAAAGGCTCCGTTTTTTCTAAGATTTTATTTTTTAAGTATTTATTTTTGACCATTTACGTGTAGGTACAAAAAAAAAATACTAAATACTCTTAAGGTAAGTCAAAATTTTTTATATTAAAAGTACTGCTCCACCACTATTGATCATTGTTGACCAAATATCGGCGTTGATCGTTGAGAATGTTCGCAAACATTCTTAGCGTATACGCCTAGATACGATGGTAATACTAACAGCTCTAGATATTTCAAAGCTCAGAACGTTCTCAGCACACGCCTAAATCTCAGCATACGCCTAGACTTAGTGGTAATTCATTCTCAAACGTTCTTAATTCTGAGAACATTCTCATACGTTCTTTGCACTGAGAATATTCTCAGCACACGCCTACACTTAGAGGTAATTCATTCTCAGACGTTCTCAGCACTGAAAATATTCTCAACACACGTCTAAACTTAGTGGTAATTTGTTATCTGACGTTCTTAACTCTTAGAATATTCTCAGTATATGCCCAGATTTAGTGGTAATGAAAATTCAGGTGCAATTTTTTGTACCTTGTGATAAAGAACCCAGTTTTACTAGGGTTATGATGAGGATGAGGGGGTGTTTCCGATAGTAAAAAATTTGTAGATTTTTATCCGTGGTTAAGAAATTGGTAGGTCTTTTCGATAGTGAATAAATTGTTGATGGGTTTACGAGTAAAGTTATTGTAGGAATTTTTTTTTTTGACAACTTTTTTATTAGTAGAAATAAGATGGTTAAATACTGAAACTTTTCTTATTAGTAAAAATAATATGATAAAATACAATAAGTTGTAAGTATTTTTTGTCAGTGAAAACGAGACCTGAGTTTTCTTTTTTTTTTTTTTTTTTGATCCGCGGGACCTGAGTTCATTCGAATGGCGTGAGGACTGAGGAGAGATGACGGAGACTATTCATGAGTGATGAGATATTCAAATCAAACAAAACAAAAGGGACGATTGACATGACGGACGTCATTGACCGGGTTGGGTATAAACGCTGCTGTTGTTTTACGCTGGATTGACGGACGGAGATTGAAACACGTTTGCAAGGGTAGGTAGGTGAGTGGGCCCATTTCCAAAACTGCTGGGCTCACATCACATTCACCACTTTCCAACAGTAAACACAGGCTGTCCACCACCGCGACTGACGGCACGCAGATCCAACTGTTGCGCCGTCGAGTCTCAGCGCACACCGCAATCGCCGGTTTCCGGCGCCACGTTATCGCTAATTCGCTATCGCAACCCGCTTACAAATTCTAACCACAACCCTCTCACACGTAAGTAAGAGCAAGTACACCAACAAATAGGTAAAAATGCTGACGAACAGTGTAAATTTTATATTTTACCTACTCATATCTCTTTCAATACTATACCAATCTTATCTATTTTAACTATCGCTTCATAAAATAATACTATTTTTTTTCTTTCCCTACTTCTAAATTTGATTTGTGGAGAGAGAGAGAGAGTAATAATAAAAAAATAGAAAGCTTGTGAACAGTTCATAGATCAATTTACTTACGAACTATAGCAAAATGTAGTTTGGCTTCAGGTTTTGCTATTCTGCTGCAAGAGGATTTTCTTGTTGAAATTCTCTATTTTACCTTAACAGCAGCAAGTAGAGAAGCTGATAAACTTGCTCTAATACACAAGAATATGAGACTAACACAGAGTGAGGTCTACATACACGTGAAAGGATTGTGATTGAGATCGTGTCCGTTGTTTGAACGGTAAATAAGAAGATTTTATTAGTAATCGATTGCAAGGATTACAATTGATTGAAGAGCAAGAGCAAAGATGCATCACAACGCGGAAAAAACATCCCAACAGAGTTGCCGCCCTAATTCCGCGACAATCATGTGCCCTCAGTTGTATCTTCTTGTTTTTCCCGGATCTCCCCGGTCGACATACATCTTTACACCCCTGCCTCGAGGTTTTGTTGGTTTGCTTATGGTTGTATGTATTGCTATCGTATCGGCATGGATTCGGTCGTAACAATTGTAACGGCCGGTTGGGAATGCTTATTGGCCTTGTAATATGGATTTATAGTGGTCTTTTACAATTAGGCAATGTTTCGCTAAAATTCTTATTTTTTAGGTACTTATTTTTTACTTTACGAAATATGTCATTCTGTCACAGTATATCACATTCAATTCAAAAAATAAGTACAATTAGCAGAACGGGGCTTTAGCGTGTTTGCCCCTGTACTCTCTGTATACTCTTTTAGCTGGATCTCCGGTCTCTGCTATGGGAAAGCGCATACAAAGCTTTGCAAGCGTAGCCGTTTAGTCAAATGGTAATTATCAGTGTTTCAGAGCATTTACAATCAAACTCTAAAACACAAAAATAGAGAATGGATGTGACATATTAATGGAAGATTTTGTAATTTATTCATTCTTTTTCACTTTATGAGAGAATTTTGGAGGGACCCGCGGTACTTTTTAGAGATTTGATCTCAAAATGGAAATATGGTCTCTATTTTTGAAGACCCAAAAGTACATTTGGAGACTAGCCCTTGTTCGGTTTGGAATTTCAAACCCAGGGTTTTGGATAAAGTAACTTTTCTACTTTCTCTCTCTAATTTTTCAATCATTACTTTCATTTTTCACTCTATCTCTCTCTACTTTTTACCTCTCTTCACAATTATTACTCTCATTTCTCTCTCTACCTTTATTCAAAAACACAATTTAAAACCCACAACCGAACAAAGCCTAATCTCTAAAACGCACCATGGGTCCCGCCAAAAATCGATTCCCATGATTTTCTTGGGCGTGGCAAAACTATGTTTTAGAGATTCTTGGGCGTGGCAAAACCCCCCATAAGATTGCTTCCCATGATTTTCGTAATAAAAAAATTAGGGAATAATCGAAGTTTCGTGCACTAGCTGGATTAAAAGAATAGTATAAGGATAATAAAACAGATTGAAAAGACCAATAAAGTAACAAATTACGGGCAACAAAGGGACAGGTGGGGGGGGACCCTTTTGAGGCTTTTTGCTTTTTTCTTCTTAATTAATTATCCAAAGGAGAGTAGGTGCATGTGAACCAAAAGACAATAGTAGACTAATCTTTTACTGTAAATCCACATTCAAGAATTTTAAATCATAGATAGTGCTTTTCACCACTAGAGTGCCAATTTGTAGTTAATTTGTCAAACGGTTTTAGACTTTTATCTTGGACCGATCTGGGGTTTCGATGATGAGTAATGTTGCATAACGTGTCTCTCTGTATGTACGGGGTGGGCTCTGGGATTTTAGAGTCCAAAATAAACGTGCATACGATACATGGTTATGTAAAACATCTTTAGACAAAATAAAATGATGAAAATAAACTTTTAAAAATTAAAGTTTTAAGAGATTGAGGAATTGGAATAATGTTGGCCGTTGGGGAAGATAAAAGGTTTCATGAGCCATTAATCCAGTGGAGAAAAATTGATTCGCAAAATGGAAAAACCTTAATGGATACACAAAGAAGATGAAGACACTTTGACCAAAAAAAAAGAAGAAGACACACCTAAGGGTTGTCCTAGTGGTTCGAACGGATACCTAGGTTTTGTGAGTACTCTTCGAGGTCTGTAAATCGATTCCCCACGGGTGAGTACCCTGAAGTAAGTGGAAAGCCGTGACTGATGTGGCCGCGTGAGTTCCCTTGGAGGTTTGGATTTAACAATCGGGTCCATTTAGTGGCCTGACTGTAAAACTGTCTCTCCGTTTAAAAAAAGAAGATGAAGTGTTAACCAAAGGAAGAATACTACGGATCCTGTCAAACCTGAGGTCAAGTTCTCTGCACCCAAATTCATCTATACCTCTGTTCTTATGTATTTTCGGCAGTTGCGATTAAGTTAACAATTTTATATTCCTTAAATGTTTTACATAATTCACTGACACAAAATGCACCGGAACATGGGTACACCAAATTTTCGGTACGGATGATTTGAGGGGTCCAACCTGGGCTTTATCCAATACAGTCTTACCGAGCTTTAAAATGTCCGGTACAGAGATTATATAATTCTGGATACGGAGTTGAGGTTTCTTTTCTCTCTCTCCAATCCTCATCTTATAAAATGAAAATTGTAACATTAAGTAGATTTTGATGATACAATCTTACTGTATAGCGGCTATCGCCGATGTTTGTTGGCTCATATTTCATAGCCTAAAATAGATTTTGAATTTTAAAATGGTAAAATTAATTAAAATTCATCTTATAAAATGAATTAAAATTTGAAATCGTATCATCCACTTGTTTAGATACTCTCCTATCGATACAAAATCACTGGTTAGGTCATCTTATATATGATTCGTGGGATTATATAATTTTGGACAGGAAGTTTAGTTTTTTCCTCTCCAATCCTTTTCTGTCATTCGTATTCAATCTAGCTGTTAGATATTTAGGATTTAAAAAAGTGGACATCCTTTCTTCTGTTTGTCCAGCTTGCGGACGGCTACTCTGCTCATATGGAAACTCAGTGCATTCTGATGTTTACGCGTTTTCTGCCTTTCAGATTAATAAACTTTCTTCATAAAAAAAGAAAGAAAGAAGACATGGATGATGTTTGTTGGCTCATACTATCTGGTAGCCTGTATTTATATATATATATATATATAAATCCACTGCTCGCCCTCTCCCCCAAATCTACTATCCCAAAACCCATAATAATAGCGATTTAGTTTCTCAAGCTTTACATTAGCGTTTCACTGTTTTTGAAAATTTGAGAAAATTTTGTCGAAAATTAAAATTACTTGAAATGATGTTTAATTTACGCAAATCTGAGAGTACGTAATTCTCTTAACTTTTTTTTGTGGTGACCAAAAACGGAATTTTTAGTTCCGGAAGACAAATTTTGGCGAAGAGATCAACTTGTAATTGATCTGATAGCCTTTTTTAAAAAAAAAGTAATTCTTATGTATGTTTTCTTTTTCATTAAGTAATTTGTGGTGTATGTTTGTCAAGTAATTTGCGGCAAAATAAGTTAAGGTTTTTAATTAGATTTCATCCTCTTTCATGATTATTTGCTGTAATTTGTGATTGAGTTCATAATATCTTTGCTGTGTACTATTTTTCTTATTTTCTTCTGCGATGGAAGACAAAGAGGAACAACGGTTCACTGATTCATTGGATCTTGTACAGAAATCCAGGGTCAAAGGTGAGATTTTTATCTAAAATTTTTGGGCCTCCAATTTTTATTTTTATTTTTGTTGAAAATTTGGGATGACACATTGACTAATAAACCGCTTTGGTCTTGGTGTTTCTTTTTTGGGGTTGAATGTTGCATATTCTCTTTGATTTGTGTTGAACTATTAAGTATCCAATGTACTTTTTAACATATAATGCAACAATTACTCATGACCTTGCTCGAACGTATAACTTTGGAAACGCATCACCTTCGAGGATGATTTTATGGAGGTGAAAGAATTTAGATGAGCATGAGTCACTCACTGTACAGGAAGTATAACTATATCAGGGATCATGTTCATACTATTCATATTAATAGTCAATCAGTTTTTAAGATCACTGATTACCCTTCTAATTTAGATACTCTCCTATCAATATCAATACAATCTCACTGGTTAGGTCATCTTATATATGATTCGTAGGGTTATAGAATTTTGGAAAGGAAGTTTAGTTTTTTCCTCTCCAATCCTTTTCTGTCATTCGTATTCAATCTAGCCGTTAGATATTTAGGATTTAAAAAAGTGGACATCCTTTCTTCCATTCGTCCGGCTTGTGGACAGCTACTCTGCTCCTATAGAACTCAGTGCTTTCTGATGTTTACGCGTTTTCTGCCTTTCAGATTAATAAACTTTCTCCATAAAAAAAGAAGACATGGAAGATGTTTGTTGTCTCATACTATCTGGTAGCCTGTAATTAGATTTTGAATTTAGAAATTGTACCATTGAGTTAAGATTATCTTAGTACAAAAGATGCAAATTCATATTTTAAATTCGTATCACCGACTTAATTAAGGAGATGTTACTCTCAATATGTAAGCATATCTTACGTGGAATAGTGATAAGAAAAATGATATTGGCACTCCAAAAATTAATGCAGGCACTCCAAAATCAGTGTAACTCCAAAGTCACTTTCCTTCGTTTTTTGGAGTGCCTGCATCAATTTTTAGAGTGCCAATATTATTTCCCTTGGGATAATTGGTGTTTTCTCGATCTTTCTCCTTTTTTTTGTATACTAATTATATTATTATTATTATTATTTTTTGGCCGTCTTGAAGCTTTGGATTTGAACAATATGATGATATTTTTCTTTGTTTCTTATTCTTATTGTTTGATGGAAAATGCGGTGATTTTAAATAACATTTCTTTATTAGACTAATGTTACTATCCATTAGGGGGAGGACTTTTTTTTTTTTAAAGTCGGAACAAAATCCCGCGTGAACTAACCTCACAAGACTTGATAGCATCTTGGAGGTTATGAATCTAAGATCCAAATCCAAAGCTTTGTCGACGACGATGCCAATCCCAAATAAGTCGAGTCACAGTCGTTGAAGTCGGCACTGTAGTAAAACAATTTAATGTATTCTTTGTCAAATTTTCTTAATAAAACTTTTATTGCCAATCAAAAAAAAAATCAATTGCCTATATACCGTTTGTAAATATTTTCTTTTCTTAGTGCATGGTATGTGATCGTGTTCGAAAATTAATCAAAACGAAATTCAATCAAAACAAGCAAAGCTCTTTTATCCAACAGTTATTGAGCGCTCGGTAAATTACCCATAACAACTATTGAAATAATGGAATTATACTCCTAACCCTAGATATGTGATTTATGATTTTTTGCCCTAATTAGGAGGTTCACAAGTAATAATTTACACCGGAAGTGAGCTGAGATAAGTTAAATTATTACTACCACATTGGCACTAAGCCTCCTTGACATCTTGTGGGTTGTGTTATTTCTCAAGACCCAAGGTCTAGGCATTGGCCCAGTTAATTGGGTGGTTATTTCAAATTAACCAAGGTTCCGAATTCGAGACCTCACGTCTCCTAACTTAGGGGCTGTTCGCCCAAATAAGCCTCCTGGCTTATTGGCTTTTCCGTCCAAAAAAAGCCTCCTGACACACACACAACTGCTACTGTTCACATCTATTTTTTGGCGCAAATCCGACCGAAAAGCCGGCTTAATTAAGCAACCGAACAACCCCTTACTAACCTTCTAATCCATATCATACGAGTTTCTTGCCTTCCTGGCTTCCTCAAAAAAGCGTGAAAAGAAAAGGGAGGTAAAAGCCAAGATTGCATATCACGTCATTGGAAATATGCTAGCTAGTACTCCACAAGGGAGGGTACTTTTATGGATCCCATTGTTACATCCACGAACTCAAATAATCAAAACCACAAATTCAATCAAAACAACCAAAGCTCTTTTATCCAACAATTATTGATTGCTTGATAATTTACCCATAACAATTACTGAAATAATGGAATTACAGTACTCCTACCCTAGATATGGGATTTATGATTTTTTGCCGTAGTTAGGAGGTTCACAAGTACTGTACTAATAATTTACACTGGAAGCGAGCCGACATAAGTTAAGCGAACCGACATAACAAAAAATAAGTGCTTAAAAAATAAGAACCTTAGTAGAATGAGACCAATTTCACCTCTTTTACAGTACACATCGATGACTATACTGTCGATCCGTACTCTAATATGCATTATGTGCACCATAGCTTTCTTGGAATTAAGAAAATAGGATTATGAATTTGCTGTAGGCAATGTGTGTGTATATATATTTATCTCCCTCTCCAGACTACGATAATGATAAAGAAGAAAATAAAAACTTGGCCCATTGGGTGGTTATTTCAAATTGATCAAGGTTTCGAGTTCGAGACTTCGCGTCTGAAAAGAAGGGAGGTAAAAGCCAAGTGCATATCACGTGATTGGGAAAACCCTAGCTAGTAGTCCATAAGCAAGGGAACTTTGATGATCCATTGTTACATCCGTGAAATGTATAGTCAAAGCAGAAAGGGCCTTGATTTCAGCAGCAGAAATTGCTGAAAGCAGAAAGGGCTTTGATTTCAGATGTACTGATGAGAACATGTGTAGCTTATTTCATACGCTTGTGTGTGTGTGTGTGTGTGTGTGGGGGGGGGGGTGGGGGGGTTGGGGGGGGGGGCTTTGATTGTTTAAAGCATATTTCCATGGTTTGAGCTATGTGACATCTACAACTATGAAAGAGATTGATTGCACAATCTCAGTTGTAACGCGGAGGAACCTGTAAAGCAATGTAGAGCGGTCGCTTATCTTAGCAATCAATGGTTCGGATCTTAACCAAGAAATGGCGGTCCAGATTTGTATGACTCTGTATTTGCTCGGCAGCATCCCCAGATCCGCAGAGGGGGAAAAGACTGCATATAAACAACCGCCGACCGCGTACAAAAGACACACAATTACACAAACACTCAGATACTATAGGGGATTTGTTAACTATTTTTCTGGTCTGGTCCAATCGACGGGTGATCGACGGGAACGATAATGGAGCAAACAGGATCTCACTCACGCTTCACCACCGTTGTGTATGAGTTCTCCGTACTATGTAAGTATTTAGACAGAGGCGGACATGAGGAGTTGTCGGCGGTTCTTTGGCCCTGCGCAACTTTAAATATTTTCGTCAATTGATGTGGTTATTCATTTGAATTTGAAAAAGTTTTGCATGATTGACCCTTGCTGTTCCTTTGGGTTAAAAATTGTGAAAAGACCTCATAAAAATCCAAGTTATCAACTGTTTTTTAGTTGCATGTATAAAATTAAGTGGCAGCTACGTATATACACATAGTTTCATCTCTTCATCAGACGTAACAAATTACAATATGCGCTTACGAATATTTTCTCTATAATCAAGGTAGGAATACATGTGATCCGGGCCTCTGCTAGATACAAATCATGTATCCACCATTGACTATGGAAGTGTATATGTAATTTGTGTATGGACATAGTATTGTTGACAAATAAGTTTAGTTTGACATTTTGGGCTCGTTAGAATGCCCATTGGGAGATAGAGAAGCTGATGTTCTACTCACCAAAAACAATGCAAATTTGAGGAGTTAGATTCTACCTTTGGAGTAAGGATTTGGTAAAGGATGGTATAAAGTGAAAATATAACTACTCAACAAGAAATATCCCATAGTATTAGCAAAGCTGGGCCAAATTGCGGAGAATGGGTGAGGCCCGTCCTGGATTTCGTTGGAGTTATGTGGGCTAGGCCTGAGCTAGATGCAGCCCAAACAAAGCTGGGCCAAATTGCCTGTTTTACAGGCCTTCGCATAACTAACACATCTCACTCTGCTTTTTTTTTTTTTCCTCCAAACAATGTCTACCTCGATCATGAAACGGAACATGCGTACTCATCTATCCGGAGTCATTCGATGCATGGGTCCTTCGTTATTTGTGAGCATCTGTATTGAATAGCTCCGGATCGTTATTTGTGAGCATCTGTATTGAATAGCTCCGGATACATCAATCCACAGGAACTTGTGCACGTAACGGTATTCGAAATGCAATGCAATCGGGACATGTTTGAATTGCAAAAAAAACACAAACATGATAAACACATAAAATAAATTCACACAGGAATTTTAATGTTTTTATTCCTTTTAATTTCTATTTTAAGCAAATACATGGTGCATTGTGTGATCTCGAATTCGAGAAGTAGATTCTTTTGCTTTATATTATTGGATGAGAACTTTTAATATGACTGCCAAATATGGATGACTTTTTTTCTTGGTTTTTAGAATTTATAAAATTCAGCAGACTAGAGGATTACTCATGATGTCTTAAGCAATACCTATTGGAAATCCTACACAACAAATGTTAACATGATTGAATTTCGGGGCCTAAAGCGGCTGCACCTCTGACTTTTACCCTAGGGCCGGCCCTGCGTGATTTGTTAATATCACAACATTTTCCGTGTGTGTTTGGATTGTCTTAAATTTTTTTTTTTTTTGCCTCCATGTTCGGCTTCTAAACTAAAGCACATAATTATCATCATTAATTATAAAAATTCCATTCTTGTTTACTAAAATGTCATATTAACAACTTATCTTGATAAAAAAACCTCCGCAATTGCCAGCACTTTTTTCAGTGCACTCCTTAGCACCAGCGTCTACTATTTACGAAATAGTGACACCAGGTGGCTCGCTGACGCGATGTCACCCATTCATATATGTTCCGCTATGTATGCCAAAGGTCGGTTATGCCAGAGGCGGGTTCCGCGATAGAGCTGACACTGTAAAATTGTCAGCCAATTCGGCCTCCGATCTTGCCCCCGTTGCCCGGAGCATACGTGACCAAACGTTGATAATTTAATGTGTGGCACCACGTCAGTGCAGTATGCGATGCCATTATCATTTTTTTTGTCTGCTGTTACTGTTGTGATTACATTATCAGGACCTTTACAAATCTGTTCCATATATTTTCTGGAATAAATAGGGATAAAAAAAAAAAGAAGTAAGATACTGCTTATATTTTTGTTGATTACATGTTGTACATTGTTTTCCTCCATTCAGTATGCTCATATCACTGGTTGGTTTTCTTCTTTTCTGCCAAACAGTAGGATGTTGGTAGCGGTTAGAGGGTTAGTAGCTGCAATGGGAGCCGAACAACTATTCAAGAGAGGGAGAGTGACGAACCACCCCCGGCGTGATGTTCATATCACTAAAAATGGTTGGAGGTAGTTCGTTTCTAAATTAGTGAAAACGAAGGTGTTAAGTGAATCCGGTAGAAAAAAAACAACTCTTGCAGCTCAACAAGTCTAGACTTAATGCGGCAAATGGAACTCACCACCTCTTATGAACCACTAGAAGTAGAGGCTGCTAATCTTGCAAATAAACCTATGATGCCATACGTGAAATTGATCCATCACTTCTAGCAACCAACACGGCAATAATCGATCTAAAAAAATAGCTCTGCCATGATTTCGAACAAGCAACAACTGCTACAGGAAAACAAAGTATGGGCAACACAATCAACATGATTTTATTACTAGCAATTATTTACTACTCCTAATTATCAGAGTGAGTATCCAATAATTTACAATCTATGCGTCAATGCGTGAGTTGTATCGACCCATGTCAAAGCAAAACCTCAGGCACAGAACAGACCTAGTGAAGAAGATTTATTAATCTTTTATACATAATAGCTTGAGGCAATGCAAGCCAAAGAAATACATAGGGAGCTATGCGATCGGCCCAAAAATCACCAGATGTGGTGAATATCCAAACGGTCAAATGATAGAAAAAAAGAAAAGAAAAGAATGTTACTATATTCTGCTGGTGTACGGTGCAACTAAGCCTTTGAGTACAACACAAAAGATGAAAATCACCGAATTATGCACTGTACACCTCGTAATGCTGTGAACTAGTGACTGCACCTGTTGAAGTTAAACAATCCTCGTCTCAACACTGCATTCCTTTTTTATTCTTAATTGACAACACACTGCATTCCTTTTTTAAGAGCTCACGCTTTATTGTTTTTTCTCTCCGTCTTAATAGCTTCATATGATGTCATGACCTCTTTGAACTTTGCCTCAGCTAACTCTGCAGCAAAAGACAACACTCAAATGTTGTAAATACCACAAATGGCATAACGAGTGAGATTACACCATCCAGTGTAGAATTTGTAAGATCCTACTAAGCAATGGTCAAACAGATGCCTACCTTTGTTGTCCTGATTTTGATCTGGGTGGTACTGCATTGCCTTGGCCCTGAAAGCAGTCTGCATGGCAAACAAAAGGAAATGTTTTTTCCCTCTTGGAAAAAGATTCTGTATACAGTAATAGTGTAATACATAGCACACAACAAAGCATAAATATTGAAGCTTCCATGGCCAAAGACGGTTGAACAATTATTTTATTCACAGAAACGGCAGTAAAAGATTTAATATTTTAACCAACTTGGGGTCAATAGCTAGAGCTAATCAAAATAAATGCTTACTCAAGAAAGTTCAAATCTACAACTCGGAAAATGGTTTTATGTTGTGATGTTCAAATTGGAAAAATATTGTCTCAAATGTTTTCTGTTGTGCTACGCTCGTCAATAGGGAACAAAATAATGATCCTAGGGGACTCGGGTCCTGGGTAACAAAATATTGTAAGGCATGCTAAGGTTGAAATGCTATCATGACTTAAGCCATGAGTTGCCCATATTAACTCCTTGCCGTTACCACCTCAGTTGCGAGGTAATGTGAAAAAGGGTTACCTTTTGTTATCCAAAAGATATAGTGCTGAACTGAAATGGAAAGCCATAGAAACGAATTTATGATGCTTGCTTGTTGTGAACGATTTTTGCCCCAACTTATTTCATAGAAGTCTTGAAATTGCATAATGCATATTATCAAAGAAGAAATAAAGCACAAACTTATGTTTCATCATTACATCTCCGAACTTTATAATTGACCCCTCTTCGTAGGATTTGCATATTCACTGGCTTCATCTCATGCTTTGTTGTTAATGATTCTGTGTCATCGCTCGCCTCAGCTTGGGAAGCCACGAGATCTAGTCACTGTTGTGGTTTTGTTCTAATTCAAGGCTAAGTTCGAGACTATACCTACGAGGATGGATATGTTCTGACAAAAGGAGGAGACTCTTAGAAATTCCTTTTTGGTACATGCTGATGTTGGTTACAAACTCAGTGAATAGATATGTTACCTACCCAATAGTGAAACTCTGCAAATAAAGCAAAAACGGCTCCCACAGAGTGATGTATTAGAAACATACGACTAAGTATGTCCATGGTTATGGACCTTAGGGTTGTATATATCGATTGACTTTATTAGAGGTTAATATGGGCACAATTATTGTATTTCTTGAGGTCTGCCATTTTGGTGCAGTTCGCTTTGCCAGGTTCGGTGTCATTTAAACTGTCTCATAATAGCTCTATTTGGTGATAGAATTTCAAGTTATTAGAAGAGGACATGCATTTTGGAACATCCCAAATTGAAAAAAATGACAAAAATAGGATGGAGGGAATAAAACAGATACCGACTATCTATGTTACATGGACTCGGGTGCAAGTATCGGGTGCAGGTGCATGTCCAAGCGTCGGACCTTCCTAAACTTAAATCTTAGGATACGTGGATATGTGTCTCCAACTTGGGTCCATGTACGGGTACGGGGACACATCCTGAACTCTTGTTTGTATTATATATTGCATAATTTTCTCAGATTATATACCATAAACTATGTTTACAAATGTAGTAAACAAAAAAAAGAGTTAAGAAAATTATGTTTTTGCTATTTTTCTATCTCCTGTCTATGTGAAATGCTCGAAATACCACTTTTTCTAGTTAATTTGATATTCCTTTTCTATAAGTATCTTAACAATTAGAGGATCCGAGTGTCCAAAAGGATACGGGTGTCAGACACATCGACACGAGTACTTGAGCCAAAATAAAGGATCCATGTAACATAGCCGACTATGATATGTCCATGTCTATGACTCTATGCAATGGAGGCATTTGAACCTACTTAATTCATGTTTTTTGTAGATGCATCAAGTGGGAGATGTGAGCATTATTGGGCTCCATTCTTGAAAACTTAGAAGTCTGGAACTTATTTTGGTATTTTTTACTTTACGTAACTTTTTGTTTAGCTTTTCGTCGTAATTATTGGGGTTAGTTGTTTATCTCGACGAGACGAATTGGAAAAGTATAAAAATATGGACCGATGTTGAAAATATTCAAATAAGACAGCACTTCAAATAGCTAAGACAACTGTTTGATACTTTTTCCGTCTTTAGTGAACTTTTTCATGCTTTCGGTCGTAAGTTTGTTTTTTTAGCCTTCTCTCGTCGAGGTGGATGATTAGTCCAAAAAACATCACGCGAATCTAACAAAAATTCAGAAAAGACGAACAAAACACACAAAACGAAGAAAAAAATTAAGTTTACAAGAATGGTGGAGTCTGAGAAGCCTAGGGCACCTAAAATTCAAAAAGCATCCCAGATTCCCAATGTAATAAAAGTCCGCTCAAATTATATCGGGAGGTCTGAAAAGTATCAAGAGATGATTGTAATTATGCCTGGGGAAGATATGCGATGAGACAAGCATTAGTAATTATGAAAGCCAGCAAAATAACATGATAATAGAGAAATTTTGAAGTAACAAACGGGATCACACAAAACTAAGTACCAAACCTCAGATTCTATCTGTACTTATGGTAATAAAATGAGGAGGGGAGACTCATACATCTGGAGTATTTTATATGAGATGCGGCACATACCTTAATCTCATTGTCAGTATAAGGTTGTGTCCTCAACCTGTTGCAATGGCACATACAAAATAAAGATCAGATACCAGTCTTGCTCTCACAAAATCAGTAGATTTATCCAATACGTTCTTATTTTCCCGATATGGACGTACAAGTATCATATCATAACTACAAAGGGGTAAAGATAAACAGAAAAGAACATCAACCTCTCCTGGTACACTATGATTGTTCCATGTTTCCTTGTATGGAATCACGAACACCATCTTTACAAATGGAAAGAAAAAACACAAAAAGAAAGTAAAACCATGGCTCACACACCTACACCAAATAAAACTGAGGTGTCAGGTAGGAATATTTACTTCTACAAATTCAAGTCACTTCTTGCTGATCACCTTAAAATGAAGGCCTCGTATGACGCATTATTCTCAATTGAATCAGGTAGTATGGGGCCTTCAACAAAGCTTAAGCTCCTATTTAAAACCTAGACACTTCAAGCACAAACTTTAAGAAATGGTAACACATAACTACAATTAATACAATGGGATTGAATAACGCACAGATTTCTTCAGTTTATTTGACTAACACCGTCTTTTTGTATGGACTTCCCATTTCTTAAAACACAAAGAAAGTGCCCTGGTCACATGAATATATAAATGAAAAAAGACAAAATGACTGGGGCAGGAATTAAGCTATTAATTGATAAGTCCACAAAAATCTATCCTCTTTATCTTTCTCCACCAAACCTTCTATTTCTAGGAGGTCCTTGCAAGTGTAGATTATCATAATTATTAATTGATTAATAAAATAAGCCTTTCTTCATCAGAAAGTACATCAACTACTCTTTTAGATAAGCCAAATTTGCGGACAGGCATGTATCGCGGATCCCCTTTTTCGAACAAAATAAGACGGCAAATTTTTTTCTTTATTGCAACCCACTTTATATGGAAAAAACAGAACAAGCCAGAAGAGTCAACCAGCATGTTTTAAAAGCTCAACCCATTGACGGGATGAGTTCAGATTTGCCATCAACAGACAACTTTGCTGATGACATCAGAGGCACAAGAGATTCTATATACCTCAACCTAACCTTCTTCCGGAAATTTTCCTTTCAGCATCTTACCCAAGTATGTTGATTCACAGATGTTGAATTTATAAATTTCACTTTTCCACTAGCAACTTATCCTAGAACGCTTAATTGAACGAAAATAGGGAAACAAAAAACAATGTCACCAGCTTGGATAGCTGTCTAATTTCTGTAAGAGTGACCATTACCTGTTAAGGCCCAAGACGGAGTAGTGATGAGATAATGCATAAGTAGCACTGCCTTGAGGAGTTTCCCGGAAGTTACTCCTCTGATCTCTGTTTGATGTATTGGTCTTCCAGTACCAATCTTCCCTCTGGAAATGTTGATGATATGCACCTGGACCACTTTCTCTCCAGCTCTCATAGCTCCTTTTGTACTTGCTCCTCTCCCTGTTAAATACACTTTGCATACGCCTTATACGCTCCTAGGAAGAGAAGAACCAGGGGAAAAAACAATAACATGTCTTCATTAATCCATTATTCAACAAGTTCCCACCCTGCCCAAAGCAACAAAGAGAGGTATAAAATATAAAGTTAAAACAGAAGGGAGTCTCACCACTCTTTCCATTTCCTCTTCATACTCCTCCTGCATTCGACGATTATATCTTTTCCATGCTTCCTCCTGAAAACTTGACCGGAAAGAACCACCAGTTCCACTTTTCCATGATGACTGTGACCTGGTCAACTGTAGCAGAGGAGCAACATGCATAATCAGTTATGCAAGCTAAATTTAAACAACTGCATCCACTATTACGCGGAGGGAGAAAGAGAGAGGAGTTTCCTATATTGGTTTTTAACAAATTCAATTCTAGAAGCATACCCCGAACAATATGAAATAAAAACTTCTAATAATTCAAGTTCTTAAAGTAACTCCTTGCTAGTGGTAAAAAGCAGAAACAATAATCCATCCTTGCCAGGTATAGTAAACCATCCATCCATGCTTGTATTACAATACACAGTTCCATATCCATAAACTTCATACACCTTTGAGCCTTGCACCCCTCCCTCAAGATAGCAGTTGGGTGAACTATTGGATATGGAACATAGAGCTACAGGCGAAGGAGAAACCAGGGATCGGGTCTCGTTTGCTATGATCTCCCCAGTCAAAATCTTGGATTTGTAACCGAATGAAGTTGTTGTGATTTCAAAATGAAATTGAATGTCAATGTTTCCCGCTAAGCATTAGATTTGCTTCACTCTGGCTATGAAATGCACGCATATGAAAGCTTTCCTACTTAGCACAAGTAAAACATTGTACAACAGGGTAATAATGCGATGCAAGACTTATTACATGTTTCAAACTGGAAAAAAATAAATAGTAACTGCCTCCACATCAAAACCGGTAAAAAGAACCATACAAAACTGTTTAATCATCTTACTTTGGTCAAACCGTCAAAAGGCTCCAACTATGTTGCTTCTAATCCTAAATGTAGAAGCTTATATCTCCCTAAAATGATGTGTTTTACCATACGAGCTAAACCATAACCTAAAAACTGTTGCTGCTATCAGCTTGCTACCTAGCCAATAATTATGTCAACCATAACTTTAGCGCATGTACGCAGAGAAAAGACATGTTCATGCAAAAGAGGTCTAGAATTTTCAAAATCAAGTAAGGCTTCGTTTCATGGAGGCTGAATAATAATACCGTCTGACTATTAAAACAATTCCAAGATGGAAACATCAAGCGTTTCTACAAACATCATTATTGACAAAAATGAAATTTCCATGGCATTATCCTGTAAAGGAGAACATCAGCCATTGCACAACATTAGCAGATAGACCGGAACCTCGTCAAAACTACATTAACACCACAAAAGATTAAAGATAAAGAAATGGCAACAATCACTACCTGAAAATAGAACCAATCAACCGACCGTCGCAGTTGTCCCACCTGCCGGATTTGTTGATAAAAAATAAAGTAATTACTAGAAGTTGCCCCATCGAATATATTACAAAAAGATAAAACTACAACCCAACCGACTACAGAACCTTGAGATAGGAAGGCCGCATATGCATCCAACGTGGCGTGTTTTCTAAGATCGTAAGGGATTCATTCGAGTTTCATTAAACGTTTCCATCTCGTAGGTTTGGTGACCTTATCTTTCAAGTTTAACACGACTCTTAAGTCTTCAAAAATGATTAGATGAGCATCTACTTCTGCAGGTTTTTATCCTAGAATACACCCCCCACACACACACACACACACACACACAAACACAAATGAAAAGAAAACAATAATAAATAAATAAAACCCTGGCAAAACCCCATCTTTTAGGTTTCCTTGTGCTTTGCGCTTTTACATTTTCCTCTTCTCTAATAAACAGTTGATTTACATCCACTAAATCACAGAAAACATGTAACCAATAACTTCGATATAACTAGTTTTTAAGTAATCGCTTGGAAGAGAGACTACAAAGTCCCCATAGCATAATTCATGGGCAAAGGATGCCGCAAAGGCCTCCCCCTTTTCCATGAAGCAGCAATAATGCAGACCATTTGTTCCCCATGAAAAGCAGCAGCCTTGCCATGATGACCATTGCACCGATTGTGAAAGTAAATAAAGCAGCGGAAACTGTGAGTGCAATGAGCCCATCGACGATAACAGGTGTACAATTGGCCCCTTTTTAAACCTACCCGATGGAGGGGAAAATGTCTTCGATAAGTGTAACCAATCGATCCAGACGGCTTCTAATTCATGGGTTCAAACTGTTGAAAGTCTACAAGGCTCTTGAGTTCATCTAGCATCAATTGGGCTTTTACTACTTTGATAATTATACTCAGTAGATAAGGATACTTTAGTTCATACGGTTTACTAATCTTTATTGCCTTATCTTTATATATAGTTGTGTTGTGATGTATACTCCTTGTCTGCAAGATTGCACCCCTTTTGGTACTTTTGTTTAACAACAATTTTACTATCCTATCATATTTAAAGGTGGCTATAACTAGTCCATACTAATCATATCCATCAATTAACCTGATACGGGAACACTACATGACGTTCAAAAATGAATTGGGTATCCAACTCCAAGGACTTTTTGTTCCCAAACTACCCTTTTGCCTAAAAAACTGCCAAGAAGAAAGAAAAAAACCTGTCATTCCAAATTTCTTCTGTCATCTCCTCTACTTCCACATCCCAGGTTTCATTGCAGATAATCTCATTTGTTGATATTCCTCTTTCTGCATAACATGATTTGCAGAAGCAGCGCGTGTGCCCGGGCATCTAGTTTTATGGATTATTAACTCTTCTGTTCACTAAATTCTAGTAAAAGACAGCACTTTTTTCCAAAAAGAACAAAAAAAAAATGAAATGGGTTTCGAATTCCAAGGACTTTCCAACAATTTACGGTGAAAGTTGTAGCGGTTGCTCCAATCAAACCAAAAACAAGATTCTTTTTTTCAATAACCAAGTGTCTGGGCCAGCTTTTGCCTAATGCTGAGGACCACAAACCCACCGTCCACTAGCGGCACCACAAACCCACCGTCCACTAGCGGCGGCAACCCAAAACAAGAATTCCCCATAGTTTGACATCAATTCTCCTCGCTCTTATGATTTTTACAAAATCAAACTCTTCTGTTCACTAAATTCTACTAAAACAAAGAACTTTTCTCCAAAAACAATAATAAAACGAAATGGGTTTCGAATTCCAGGGAGTATTCGACAACTTACGGCGAAAGTCGTGGCGGTTGCTCCAATCAAACCAAAGATGAGAATCCCCCATAGCTTCATATCCTCCGCTTTCTCTTGACGGGGTCTGTTTGGCAATGGTTTATCATCATCGTGGTCGTTGTTTCTCATCTTGGTGTTTCTTTTGGAGCTTGAATTGTTCATCGAGTGGGCATAGTAGCTGGTGGGAATTGAATTTACAAACCCTAGACCAATGCTTTTTCGAATTGGGTATTCGATTTTTTTCTTTTCTTTTTTCAAGAGGACTTGGAATGATATTTTACCCAAGGAGATACGAATCCGTGTGTGGAGGTGGGATGGGAAGAAGGGGTTCAGGTTTTGATTGACAATTCGAGCTGATTCGCAGATTGAATGGTGCTGGAATTCGAAAATGATATTAGTACCGACCAATATTATACCGAAATTGCACCGGCAGTGTCGGATTCGGCTACTGGACGACCGATTCGAGTCGTCCAAAAAATTTAAAAAAAAAACTGAGGGAACTTGGTGGGAATCAACGACATTCGATGTGTGTAGAGTACTTGATTCAAACACCTTATTTTTCATGTATATATGTACCGTTCTGTTTTTTTTTTTTTAATTTTTGGACAGCTCGGATCAGCTGTCCGGTGGCCAAAGACAACCCGGCGCTGCCGTTGGTGCAATTTCGGTATGAGACCATCGATCCCTATAGCAGTACTCGCTAGAATTCGTTTAGGCTCGCTAGGACCTTAATTTTTGAATTAAAGATAATATACTGTCTTGTAAAATAAAAAATAAATATTTAATATAAAATAAACATCTTTCCCGAACGTGGCTGTAGTTTATTGTGGTATATTTTTTCCAGTATTACTTTGTAATTTCTTTTTAGTTTTTCACAATAATTTTTTAGATTATTCATTCGTTAGGGGGTACAACAGTTAAAAACTTATAAAAAAACATGTGTATCGAAGTTGAATTTTTTTATTAGAGACTAACAAAAAAAATGACAATTATTCAGTATTTTTACCATTCTTAATAAATTTTTTAACTGCTTGAGACGGCTGGCAAATCCAAAAAAACTTAATAGTATTAATCTATCAATAACCCATAAAGAAGCAGAAAAAATATTAAAATAATAATTAAGGAAGAACATTGCCTTTAGTGGAGGATTAGACAAATTTTAGATGATTAAGGTTGTGTTTGGATAAGTTATACTGTTATCCTCCTCCTAAATAAAAAGAACTGGTTTGGGAGGGACAACTTTCGATTTCGGACCGATTTGCCCTTTTAATTTCGGGCATTTTACCAATTGCCCAATGTGGGGGGGCAAAAAGGTCTTTTCGTGATCGCACACGTGTCATGCTGGATCCAGAAGAAAGATGCTTCTAGACTTTACTCTCCCCCACTTTACTCTCCCTCCCTCCCCCCGGAAATTCACACCAGGACGACTGAAAACCTGAGAGAGAGAGAGAGAGAGAGAGAGAGAGAGAGAGAGAGAGAGAGAAAATGGGGGATCGGTCGACCCCATCGCAAAAGAAGAATGACGACAACGAGCGGATCGCAAAAGAAGAACGACGACAACGAGCGGAGGAAGCAAATCTCCCGTGCTGCGCTGCCACGTATACACAAATCTCCTCCACATACATGGTCTTCCCAAATTCCACCCCACCGCCCTTCCAGATCCTTCTCCCCCCTCTCTCTCCCTCTCTCCTGTGCAGGTATTCTTCTCCACTCTAGCTACTCTCCCTTCCTTCCTACCGCTGCAACATCTCTCAGCCTCTTATGAAATTCACCTATAAATAGGTTATGTGTTCAATTTACACAGATCTTTTCTTTCCGGTTTGTATTCTCTTTGTTTTCTCTTCGCTTAGATTTTTTTCCTGTTAATAAATTCTACTGATTTTGTTTCCTGAAAAATAGATTGAGTTTGAACAGTCAGTAGATGCTTCTTTTTGGCCATGGAGTTTAAGAGATGAGCTCGGGAAATAAAGAGAGAAACCCAGTTCTTGTACAGGTATGAAATGAATGTCCTGATAATAAATAATGAGAAATGATGAGAAAAACAATAAGCGAGAATCTTATCGCTTGTTTGGATGAATGAAAGAGGTAGAAGTGGTGCCGAAATATAGAGAAATGGAAGGGTTTTATTTGCTCTGTAATGGTCCATTTTGTTTTTTAAACCTCATCTTTTGCATGTTTCACTAGTTTGTCCCCTTCCAAATAGGGCTGTAAAGTCTTTTGTGTTTGAGGATTTGTTCTTTGTTGTACGGTGTTTCTGATTCTTAAATTTCGGTTAGTTGGCTTCCCTTTATAGCTTATTTCAGCATAGACCCACAAACTCTTGAGATTGAGGGGTTCCTAATGCTCATGAACTTCTAAATTTTGGTTTGAAATTGCAGGTAATGGTGATGGATTCAAGCTCATGGATCACAACAATAACATTAACATATGCAAAATAAAGAGAGAGATTGCCATTTTGGCACCTTGAAGGTCCTCAAACATCCGAACGTCGTCAGATTAGGTGCGTTTCAATTTAGTGTCTAATTTTATTTGCTCTCTGCAAATAATTGAGCATATTTCTTTGGTTTTTTTGTAAGGTTAATTTATTGAAACACCAAAAACTAGGTACAAAATCACTGGGGCAGAAGCAACAAAGAAACCAAAACATTGAGCATATTTGTTATGTTTCTAGGAAAATTTGAGTATATTTCTTTATTTGGTTTGGTAGAGTAGCAAAACTACTTGTAAATGCCAATAAAAAAATGATTTTGTTGGCTGTTGTTCTTTTGCTATATGGTTGGGATCTCAACTGATTTCATGGCATTGAAATATCAATCTTTTGCATTCCAAGCAGTATTCTTGGCCATTGGAGTGAAAGTAACCATTCCCTTAATTCTTTTTTCTTAAATAACTTGCATTATGAGGTGGCAATAGAATCTAACACATGGCAGATGATGGTTTTCATTTATTAGTGTTGGTTTCGATGGGGATTGTATCCATTTGTTTTATCCCCAATCTCTTGCTGCAAACGCAGAGGTTTGTGAATGGTTTTCTGTAGAGAAGCAGTTGCTTAGTTCTCATAGTGGCAAGACCAACTGTGCAATGTTTGTCTCCAATTCCTTGCCACATCCGGCCTTATTAAAGGCAAAGAGATCAGGCCCGTAGTGGACTACGGTTCAATTACTATAGACAGCTCTACCACTTTGTTCCGACTGTTCTGGTGATAGATTTTTGGTTAAGAAGAGTAAGCTTTTGGCCATTGATTTTATTAGGGATGTAATGCTGTGTTAGTGCCATTTTCAATTCTATTTTCTCTGCGAAGGACCCAGATGAAGTTTTGCAGTTCTTTAATGCTTTACAGCCTTTACTCAAAAAAAAAAAAAATGTTTTCTCAAGGTTTCGGTGTAGGATTAGAAGATTTCTTCATTGACAGAGCTGTCTTAAAGGACATTCATAGTCACATTCAGGAAATTTCAAATTTCACCTGCAATTGACATATAATTAGGTAATTGAGCTGCGAGTAGAGAAGCACTTAGACCTTCTGCAGTTAAGCAATTGAAAATCACACCATTTTCATGAAATTGAGTAAATTCACCTATTTTGTTGCTTCTATTTTTCCATCAACTATATTGTGCAATAGTTTGCATTACAATTTTTTCGAGATGCTTGATTCAAACAACGCCATAACTGATAATGGTGCAGAAGTTAAGACTCAAGGTGCAGCTGAGGTACTTTCTGGTATTTTGGTTGCTAAATTACAGCTGTACGATTTATGGCGTTTTTCAATCCATACGCTGTCAGATTGTACCATGTTAATTAGTATCTCTAAAATGATCATACTCTACTTTGAATTAGTATATCTCCGTCAGGTCAACTGATGGTAAAGTTTTGATTGACAAAACTTTCCTATTGGGATTCGATATGTCAATTTCTCTCAATTTTTGATGATTGGCTCAGAGGTCTGAAAGTTCATTGTGGACCTCCCATATTTCATAAGTGAATTGGGTTTTCTGTCTAGGAGAGCTTTTTTTGGGGAACAAGGGAACTGAAAAAGGGTGATTTCCAAGAAACCAATGCCGCTTTATTATTTTCATCTTACATTTCGTACCTATTCTGTTGAAACAGGTTGGAGATAACGTAGAAGTTGCAAGCGGATCACCACTCCCAGGTGTGAAGGTAATTATGATCACAGCTCTATTGAGTTTTTACTTTTTTACATCTTTAATTCATCCAACTCTAAGTTATCCTTTTCCCTGTTCTTTCTTTTTCCTTTCCCTTCTTTTCTTTTTGTTGGTTTTACTATATGCTCTCTGACTTCTCTTCAAACCTTTTCTGCAGCCACAACAATTCGATGAATCAATGAGGATACCAAAGGAAACAATACACATTCTTAGGGACCAATTATTTGGCTTTGACACCTTTTTCGGGACAAGTCAGGAGCCATATGAGTTGAGTTTATTGCAGGAGCTTGGTCTATGTAATCTTTAAGTGGGAACAAATGAACAATACTAAAGTAAGTGATCCAGTTATAGATCAAGTTGAGAGAATGCACAAATATGGGTCTAGATTGTGTAGTTATCGATGGATTTTCTGTTTGTCCAAGTTGATCAATATCAACTGGTTATCAATTAAATAATGCAACCTTCCTATAGCAACTCATAAATGTTGGTACGCGATGGATTTTTTCTTTGTAATGCTGAGGAATAGAAGAAAATGAATATTCGGTTTCCTTTTATTTACAAATTCTGATGCTTTATTGTCATCTGGACCTCTTTCTTTTACAACTTAACCTTTGAATGATTAGGGCCTCATTCTTACAAGCATCTTTATTTACTTTGTCAGGGAGGGTTGTTGTTTAAGGAAAACCTGCGAGGACGGGCTGCTAGAAGTTATGAAAAGATAACAAAGAGGCTGGAAGTAGGTTTACCTGTGTTTTGCATTAGACAATGTTCTAAAATCCATCACCTTGCTTTACGTAAGATAGATCAATATTTTCTCCACAGGACAAATTTGGGGATCTGTATAAGCTTTTCCTTTTAGTCAATCCAGAGGATGACAAATCCATTACCGTTGTGGTTCCAAGTAGGACCTTGCAACCAGAAACAGCTGGTAGTTATCAGCCACTAGACTAATTTTTTTATGCGGTGAATGATTTCATTCTCATTTTGTAATCTGTAGCACCAATAGACGAAAATTATAACACATGTAGTTTAACTTCTGCAGCAGTCCCAGAATGGTTTGCTGCAGATGCCGGCGTCGGAGTCACTCATCGGCTGCAAGAGGTAGGTTTTACCCATACAACTCCAAGATCGCACTGCCCCTTGCGGAGGCGACTGGTATAGATTAATAGCAAATATTTTGTGTCTTTCGAAGGTGTTGCGTAACTCCGGATTGGACCCCCTTTTTTCCAGTAGACAATGATGACATAAATGACGACGACGGTGACGGAAACAGTGATATGACGACGACAACGATGACGTTCCAGACGAGGAAGCTGGACAAAAGGTGATTTTGCTTATTTGGAGATTTGTTTTTTCAGAAAAGGAGAAAAAACCCTCATGTGCCATCGCTCTAAATTCAGCAGGTATTTTCCAATCTGCAATTCGAGTTTTTCTTCTCCATTCTGTGTACATATACATATCGATCTATATGTATATTTATATATAGAAGTTTGGGAAATATCCAATATGTATATAAGTTTGCAGATTCACCTTACCTTGGATTGTTGTCACTTTGAATGTACGGACGGCGCTGTGAATTAGTTTTTTCCATCAAACAGAGCTCCACCTAACTGCCTGAAATCTTACGTTTAGTTGAAGAAACTGTAATTAGCTGATCAAGGAGCTTTGTTTTTGATGAATTTGTGTTGGTTTTGAACTTGCATATGTTGTTAGAGATCCTGTTCAAAACTGATATATACAAGAAAAAGGAAAAGAAGTTCTACACATAGATATAGAAGGATAAGGTTCGGGATTTAGGGATGGTGTCTAGGAATGAACGCGTGGAGGCTGTTTTTAATTCGAACATGATTTTGCTGATTTGGAGCTTTGTTTTAGTTTTTTTTTTTTTTTTTTGGATTTGGTTATTATATTATTCCACGGGCTATATTTTGCTAATTTCTGGTTTTGGTAATCATAATGACTCACGAGCACCTTGCTCTAACTATTACACATCTGATTATAAAATATTGATTGGTAAGCAGAAATGATGCGAAAGTAAAGATTGTTTGGTAAGCGTAAATTATTTCACATATTATGCCAGGCAAAGGGAAAATCCATTGGTAAGCGCAAACCATTGCACAAAATAGATATTATAACCCTTATTGCTAATTCCTTGTTTGCACAAACTCTGCCACAAGTCCTCACATTTGCCAACCCAAAACATGGATCCCATTTCTTTAACAATAGTAAAGTCAAGAAATGTATATCATGATAGTCTCTCATGGGTTTTAACTAATATATTGGATTTGGATTTGGGTGCCTACTGTTTGTGTAAAATTTCAAGACATCTATATTACCCGCAGGCAAGCACTCCGGAGTTTTGTGTTCCAGCAGATAAACGCTTGCTAACCTGCTGGCTTGCTTCAATTCCCAGGGATGGTATTTGGGAATGAACGCGTGAAGTCCGTTTTTAATCCAGACAAGAGGTGATTTTGCTTATTTGGAGATTTGTTGTTACATTTTTTTTTTTGGATTTGGTTATTATATTATTTGCCATTTTGTAGTCTCTTCCTATTTTTTGGTGGAGCACATAGCCACGCCACTAGAAAACAGTGTCCCTGGATGATGCTACCGTTTGTAACATGCTGCAATCTGGACATTGCATGCTGTACGCATAGCGAATAGTAGCATTCCTTTGTTAGATATCATGAATATCAAGAAACATTGATCTGTTTTTGTTAGCAAGTAGGTTTATTGGCCTCCAATTATTCATTCCTCTGTACATCGCAGTATAATGGCTGTGTCGAAGCATAATGGCACAACATGTCTGTATCAACAGCAGCTGAAAACATATATCATCTTCTGAAGCATTTAATTTTGTGTCGAGCAGAAGATTTTAGATCAGTCATTCTTCGATGTCTGTCTACATAGCCAACGGTAGAATTTCCAACTGGCAACATTACCGTGGAAGTTCCATCAGGAGATGAGATAAGCATCAACCTCACAAAGAAGAATGACTAGCTCAGTCATTACATAAACTTTTGAAAGCTAGATGCTTTGAACCACTAGAATCTATTTTGGCTGTGTCTAATTTATCTGCAGGACTGTATCCTCAAAATACGTTCTCTTCAACGGGCATGATTTTCGTGCCTTGCACGAAGGAGAACCTAGTTTAGATAAGTGTCCACCTTTTGATTTTTATGTTTTGGATTTCAAAACGAACGATAAATCTCAAAATTTACAACGATAAACTAAGTAAATAATAATAAAAATTTACCATCTTCACAAAAAATTATGATTAAACTTCAATAAAAGCTGTTTGGCAATGGGTTGTCACCATCGTGGTCGACATTTCTCATCTGGGTGTTTCTTTCCGAACTTAAATTATTCATCGAGCGGGCATAGTAGTTGGTGGGAATTGAATTTACAAGCCCTAGACCAATGCTTTTCGAATTGGGTATTCGAGTTTTTTTTTTTTTGAATATTTTCCTCATAGGATTTGGACTTCCTTTCTACCAAAGGAACAATTATGAATCGGTGTGTGTGGGAGTGGAGGTGGGATGGGGAGAAAAAGGTTCAAGTTTTGATGGACAAGTTGCAGATTGAAAGGTGCTCGAATTCGTTTAGGATGTGAGTCAAGGGCGGAATTAGGAATTAATTTTGCCCTAGGCTAATTTAAATTGTTTTTGGTGGACAAAACAGTGTATATAATATTTATATGGACAATTTCTAAGAAATAAGGCTTATAATCCATTCCATGCACCGCGCATAATACTAGCACCATCATACACTTGACCTCGCATATTTTGAATGTCCAAATTATAACGAGCGATGACATCAGATATCTATTTTTAAGAGTTAATGCAGTGGTGTTTTCACATGCACAATATGAAGAAAAAAAAATGCTTCTGTAAAACCCTTTGGGAATCAACAAATTTTAAAAAATGCTCCAGATTTTTTTTTTGCTGTTTCATTATAATTTAAACTTAAAGAGTAAGATAATACGAACCAACATTTTAAGCAAATTTAAGCACACTAGATAGTGCTCTGCATTAACCAAATCAGTAAAAATCTAAGCACAATTATCTGTATTTAACAAAATAAGAGCAAATCTTAGCTCACCAACCAATGCTCTGCATTTAACAATATAAGTACAAATCTAAGCACACCGGCTAGTGCTCTGCGTAATAAGAAAATACTTACGGATCTGAAGCCTCGCGATTCGACCTATTCCTGACTAAAATCATTTGGGTTGGGCTTGGCTGAATTTTGGATGGTGAGTAGGGCTGAATGGGATGGTGGGTTGAGTTAAAATTATTTAAAATGAAATTTTACATATAAATAATTTTTAGGGGAATTTTTAGACCGGCCCAAAAAATTAGACTCGGACTTAATTTAATCCTGCACAATTGTTTGTATTTTTTATTCCAACCATGTCCCTTCATGCACATCAGCGCACAGAACTAAAGAGCATTTAGTATAGAAAAATTATCCAATGCTCCATGAACATTCGTGCACCATTAAAACATTGTTTAAATTTCAAAAAGTCGTATCTTTTGTTGTAGATATTCATTTTTTTTAAAAATTATATTTTTAGAACCTACTCGACGATATCTACTAAATAAGATCCATATTGAATATGAAATTATGTAAGATTAAAAAAATACCATTTTTTATGAAAACTCTCTATGAAAATTGTTTATATAAGAATTGTTTCTATAAGAATTATCTCTATGAAAAGTGTCTATGATTATTATTTCTATGAGAACTGTCCCTGAACTATGGTTATGAGAACTGAGGTTATGAGAACTATATTTTTTGAATCAATTCCTGAATCATATTATTTCGGACAAAAATACCATTAGATATGTAAACTGACTATGAGAACTGGCAAGTCTCATAATCCGTTCTATGAGAACTGCTAAGAACTAACTTTGTGAACTGAGTTATGAAAACTGACTATGTGAACTGCCAATTCTCATAGTCAGTTCTATGAGAACTGCTAGTTTTCATAGTCAGTTATATGAGAATTGACTATGAGAAGTAGTTGTTCTCATAGAGAACTACCTTTGTAAACTGGTTATGAGAATTAGACTATGTGAACTAAAAAATACATACTTCACATAATCGTACCATATACTAAAATACACAGTTCTCATAAAAAATACACATTTCTCATAGTAAAAATACAGTTCTCATACAAAAAATACACATTTCTCATAGCAAAAACATAGTTCTCATAAAAAAAAAACGCCCTTATCATACACAGTGCACATAGAAAAATACATGGTTATCATATGAAAAACACAGTTCTCATACAGAAAAATACACACTTCTCATACAAAAATAAACACTTCTCATACAAAAATATACACTTCTCATAGAAAATACACAGTTTTTATATGTTTTAAAACAGTTCTCATACAAAAATAAACATTTCTCATAGAAAAATACACATTTCTCGTAGAAAAATACACAGTTCTCATATGTTTTAAAACAGTTCTCATACAAAAATACACACTTCTCATAGAAAAATACACACTTCTCATAGAAAATACACAGTTCTCATATGTTTTAAAACAGTTCTCATACAAAAATAAACACTTCTCATAGAAAAATACACATTTCTCATAGAAAAATACACATTTCTCATAGAAAAATACACACTTCTCATAGAAAAATATACGGTTCTCATATGCTTTAAAACAGTTCTTATACAATAATAAACACTTCTCATAGAAAAATACACACTTCTCATATGTTTTAAAACAGTTCTCATACAAAAATACACACTTCTCATACACAGTTAACATCAAAAATTAAAAAAATCAAATCAAACTAATCAAAATCAAAAGTGTACAATCATTTTTTGCATACACAGTTTGCATACAATTCCCATGTACATTTCCATATACTATGAAATACCACTAACAATCAATCATAGCCATAGCTTTTACTGCAACTATGCTCGGATTTCCCAATTTTTCAACTATCTTGAAGGAAAAGCAAAGCAAAGCAATTCTAATTTGCCTTTTAATATACATGTTAAAATACTTACGTATATATGCATCCTAATCCACCTATTTCGAGCTCGTTGGATTTGTTTTTGTGGTAGAAGTCGGCAAACTTGTTTAGATCGATGGCGCCGTATCCGTCTTTGTCGATCTCCGTCATCGCATCTTGCTTCTTCTTTGGCGACATGTCGTCTAGTCTGAACTGTTGAAAATGGATCTCATGCGAAGTGTGAAATTTTACAGTCGTCGTTGGACGATTTGTTGCAGAAATTTGTTCCAAAATTTTTCTGTTTGGTTTGATGAAGAAGAGGAGTTCAACTTCACGATGTCCCCTTGTCCAGTTGGCGATCACTATCTTCCCGAGAGCAGCAAAGGAGTAATAGTCGGCATCGGAAAGAGCGGTGGTGGTGGCGTGACGGCGAAGGCAGCGGCGGTGGAAGTCTTCTTCATCATTCTCGTCCAACTTGTCGTCGTCAATCTCGCCATTGGAGGCTTCGTCAAGAACTGGTGGGTGTAGTTTGAGAGAGAAAGTGAGAGTGTGATAGTGATGGTGAGGGGCACAAAAGTAATGAACCAACATACCCGAGCCTGTCGAGGTTCGGAAAAAATATTTCAGGGTTGGTTTCAAACCGAGGCTAGAAAACGGGGGCGGCCGCTAATTTACTAAATATTTTTATGTTTTTTTGTTTTCTGGAATTGACCAAGACTGTAGCCCAAGGGAGCCTGTGGGTAGTTCCGCAATTGATGTGAGTTCTTCGTAATTAGTAGTTGTGTATTTTTTTCCGTAGTACTTACATGCAATTCTTTGTTTTTGTTTAGCTCGTTTTGATTTGGGTAATGAGAAAAGGATACAAAATGTTTATTGAAGTGGCCGGGACGGTTGAGCTTCGTCAGAGCCGGTCAACTATTGCTGGAGTCGTTGAGCTGGCCAATGGTTAGTGAGTTTTTTTTGTTGGAGCTGCCGGAGCTTTGTGTTATCTTTCTTCGTCGGAGCTTTGTGTTATCTTTCTTTGTCGGAGTTTGGTGTTTTTCGTTGAACCTTTGTGTTGCCGGAGCTTTGAGCTCTCTCTCTCCAAATGAGATTTGCTACTCTCTCTTATTTACATTAATGCCATTGGATATTTTAAAAAATAATAATTTCGGGTAAGAATTGTGTTTTGGCATCGGAGATGCTACTACCAAAAATTCAGTTTTTAACCAACATTTGAGTATTTGACTCAATTTTTTTTTTCCTTTTTGGGGGCGGGGATAAAGGTTGGAAATGCTATTACTCTCTATTTTCTGGCCACCAACTCCACGCTGAAAACCTTGAGCCGTTGAGTGACCTCCCTCGGCAACACTCTATTGTCATCACCACAAACTCATACAACCGTAACACCTCCGAACCCCATCATAACCGGTCCAAGGATAACACATTACCACCATTATTTCCGGCGGTCGCGTCTGCCTCCATTAGTTGTGGCAAGCTTCCGAGCCTTTTTTCAGTGCGGTGACTAACTTCCACTGATTGCTTATCATCGAGTTGGCTTATGCGGTGCTAGGCAATCTCGTCCGATGTGGAAGGTTGTATGCGGTGGTGGCGGCTAGGGGTGTAGGTTTAGGATAGTTGGTGGAAATGTTGTGGTAAGCATTATACGGTAGTGTTAGAGATAATGTGCATGTAAGCAATGGTTGAAGGGTAAAAAATGATACTAGACTTTTCTATTTACAGAGTTGAATTTTCTGATCTTTATACTTTAAGGTCCTGTTTGATAACAGTGATAGATGGATGGGATTTGTAAAGAGATGGGATTAGGATTGAGATTGGTAATGAGAAGGAATTGTTAATGAAAATGGATTGATAATGAGTATGTTTGTTTGAGATGTGATTATTAATATCATGTTTGTTTGAGATGGAATTAGACGATGGAATTGGATTGATAGAAGAAATTGGTAATGAGAAGGGATTGGTAATGTGAAGGAGTTGGGATTGGACTATAAATACCAATTCCCACGGGGTATTGTTAATACCCTCTAAAGGCCGGATTGTTTATCCCATGAGACTACCAATCTGGACCAATTTTGAAAACCAAACAAAGAATTACTACTACCATCACCTTCGTAATCCAATCCCAACCTCCAATCCGTTTATCAAATGGGGCCTAAGGGGATTAATGGCCTGTTTGGATGGGGGATTTGCCCCCGGATTTGTCAAGCACCCGGAATACATCTCCCCCTTCTCCTCATCTCCGGTGTTTGGGTGTGAAAAACATGAGCCCAATTTGGGGGAGGAGTTGTCACTGTTGGGATTACAAATCAGGGAAGAGGTGGATTTGCCAAGCCTAGGGGTACCCCCTGTCGTTCACCAATCCGGGTAGTATTTTTACCCTTGTGCCCTCCACGTGTTTGCTGCTTGTTCTTGTTCGAGAGAGAGAGAAAGAGAGAAGGAGCAGAGAAGATGATCGGTGGAGAGAGAGAGAGAGAGAGATCTTACGGTCGGAGAAGATCTCTGATGGCTGGGATGTTCACGTCGGCGTCGGAGAAGAAGCGTCGGAGAAGAAGCGCCACTGGGATGGGTTTTTTTTTTCCTCTGAGGAAAGTCAGGAAACGATTCTATATTTAACATTTGTTCCCCAGAAAATGAAGTACAAGGTCTATGGGTGCCATTTTTTCACCTTTTTTTTTTGTTGCTCGGCTCCATTTTTTCACTTTTGCAATTATGTATTTTAAATTTTTTTTTCTAATAAAAAAGATGATTTCAACATTTGTGTTGTAAAATGAAATTATTTTATCATAAAATTAAAGATAAATATCAATTTATTCTAATTAGTATGGAATAAATTAATTTTGAGCATTTCAAAAATCAAAGTGGGGGCAATTCAGTCATTTGACATCTAATCCCATCATATCCACCTTTCAAATCCCCCTTCTCAAAAAATCATCCAAACACCTCATTACAAATCCACCCTTCTTAACATATCACCCCTCATTACATATCCACCTACAAATCCCCCCTCATTACAAATCCACCCAAAACAAATCCTCCATCCAAACGGGCCGTAAGTGTCTGAATTTGAACTTTAAGGGGCAACTCCTAAAAAAGGTAATATAGTTGAGGGGGTTTAGTACAATTTTGCCCTTTTTAAATATTTATGCTTGTTCCTTTTTAACTGTCTCCAACAAATTAATTTAACAGGAATGCAGATCAACAACTCTGGGGAAATCTAAACCTCGTAATTAAAAAATTACATACTTTGGTGAGGGTTTGTTCAAAAGAATTGGTTTGTTAATCCTTAATTAGCATATCCCAGTTAACTTGTTTTTTCTTATCTTCCAGTTTTTTTTTTTTAACGGAGAAACAGCTCTACAGCCAAGTCACTAAATGGACCCAACTGCGCAACCCAAACCTCAGGGGAGGTAGCGCTGCCACACCCATCACTGTCTTCCACTTACTGCAAGGTACTCACCCAGTGAAAAATCGAACCACAGACCTTGAAAAATACTCCCAAAACCTGAGTGTCTGCCCAAACCACTGGGACAATCAGGGTGTGTCTTATCCTCCAGTTAGTTGTTAGTTACCATCTAGATTTTTATACACACAGTGGGTGTTAGCCTCATAGTTCTAGATTTTGATGATAACAAACACAACCTAATTGGAATTGTATTAGCCATTGGGTTTCATTGGAGTAGTATATTTTTGTTGGGCTAATATGGTTACTAATTTTCAATGTAGGGACTTATGAGCAAGTTTTCTTTAGCCTAAGGATAAATCTGTTATTCTCTTAAAAGTCCTAGATTCTACATCAGGTGTTGGGAACACAATATCATTTTTCCTAAACCTAAAAGAGAAACTCTGTCGATGAAAACAAGAGGGGCAGTGGAAGCCGTGAAAGGAAAGAGAAATTGCTGGTAAAGAATCAAGGGATTCTTCGGCTCAATAAAAAGGGGATTTTTGAAATTGAAGAATCGAAGAAGGCAACGGCTAATCAATCCATTCCGACCATGGAAATCAAGCTTTCAATGAAGGGAAAGAAGATTTAACGGGATCAATTTGAAGATACAAATAGTAAGCAAGAGAAATATATATTCCTCCATGGAAAAGGACCTTCCTGGGAGGGAAAGATCTATTATCTCCAATAGTCAAAGAGCTTTCACATACAAATTCAAGATTATGGAAATAGAGACTTGATTCTATTCTGGTATGTCTGTCTCTATATTTACTAACGGTCAGAAAGGCTTCGTAAAGGAAATAAGAAATCTTATTGCTGAGGAATATCGAGATTGAAGGAATGAGAGTAAGGCAAGGGCTGATTTTTTTTGCAACAGCTGATTTTTTGCCACGGCTGATTTTTTTGCAACGGCTAGAAGAAATCCTTGAACGTTCAATTGGGTTTAAAAGCAGAGAAGAACAAGGGCAGAATACCACTCCAACTGTTGAGCAAAAATACCAGTGAGCTATTTCTTGAAATTTCATCAGTCAACTTTGTTCTTCATCTTGATTATTCTACACTAGGTTGAGTGTTAACTTTGAACCATATTGTAAAAGGGATTTCACACCCTTGCTGAGATTGAACCGTTTTTGTGAGTGATTTTTGGGTAGAAAAAAAAAATCATTTGGGTTTAGGTGTAACTAGCGCCGGAGTCTTAGCTAGTTGGGAGTGAATTCGGAGTAGTCACTCGTTGTAAGGTTCTCTAGCACCCGCAAAGCTAGAGGTTTGTAACGACTATTGGAGATAGTGCAGCAATTCCCGAGTAGGACACTTGGGGAGTGGAGTAGGCCGTGAAGTTGCGGACCGAACCACTATAAAATCCTCGTGTTTGATTTCTCTTTCCCTTACTCTTTTACTTTACGTTTTGCATACTATATTGCTTGAGGTAACTGATATTGCTTTGAATCTGACTTGGGACAAACTATCTTACTTAATTAGTTGATTTCAACCATATATTAAAGTCTAAGAATCAGTTGGAACTATTCTCTGCATCTGCTGTGTTTTCTGATTTTTCTGCATGCTCCATCTGTTAAGATTTTTGTGCTGCTGTCCGTTTTAAGCCAACTCAATTAATTCTGCTGGTGTGTTGATTTATTTTTGTCGAGTACTTAGTTTTTTAAATTGCAAAAAGTTAGTGTGAAACCCAATTCACCCCCCCTCTTGGGTTGCTTTTTGGGCCAACAGTGGGATCGACAAAACACACACATGTACTCTCTCTCTCTCTCCATATACTATCATCAGAAATGTGCTCTATATATGTGACCGGGTTTGCCACCATTTTACCTCAATATTGTATGCATGGCAAGTTATGACTCATCTGGCTAATTAAGTGGCATAACTGTTACGATCAAAACATACATACCAGTGGCGGCCCTAATGTTTTGGGGGCTCAAGACGAACTGGAAAAATGAAGCTTTTATGTATTTCACAAACATTGTGATAAAAAGATAAGTCAACTTAACAAAATACAACTATTAGTATTCAATTAGATTTTTTTTTTTTGAGCAGAGTATTCAAATAGATAAGATTAAAAAAAAAAAGTGCATCAATACAATTTTTGATCTCTACTTGCTTTTTTAAGCTGTGCATCAATACAAAGTTTGAGCCTCTTTTTTTTCTGTATAGACATGCTTGTACCCTTTGTTACCTGGTTCCAACCAATGAAACATTGTCCAGAAAACAAGCATTAGGTTCAGGCAGGGGCGGAGCTATGTTAGCCCTGGGGGCTTCGGCCCTCTACAATCCCCAAATTTTAAATTTTTTATTCTGTATAGACCTGATTTTGAAACATTGTACAGAAAACAAGCATCAGGTTCAGGCAAGGGCAGAGCTATGTTGGGACAGGGGACTTCGACCCTCCCCGATTCCCGAATTTTAAAATTTTTATTCTGTATAGACCTGATTTTGAATATTATTGATGATTATTCGTGTTCTACATATAATCTTAATAATTTGATTTGATAAAAAATCGGTTATTTCATATTCTCATTTCTCAAATTTTTTTATAAACAAAAAAAAAAAGCACGTGACTGTTGAAGTAGTCGAAAGAAAAAAATAAAACGATTGGTATACATTTAATGCATTAACCTAAATCATTTCAATTTACAAATATAATGTATTGGAAAGTAAACACTTTATGATCTACTGTAAGTATATATACTAATAAAAAATACTCCATCCGTCCCCATTCTTTAATCCCTTTTGACAGTCTGTGCCACTTTTTAATTAATTATATCTTGCAATCTATAATTTTTTAGGTGATTTGAATTAAATACATCATTTAAAAGAGCTCATTGAGATATTCTATTCGAATAAGATTCATATTGCATATAAATAGTATTACCAATTAAAAGTTATAATTAGTTTTTTATCCGGTTGGGATAGGACGGGGGACAAAAGAATGAAAACGAAAGGAATATATGTCTATTCAAAATTTTGACTCTGCCACCGAGTTCAGGGAAAAATAACCATTAGTCAACCCTTTTATCAGTTTTATGGAATCGGAATAAGTAACGGAGATCAACAAACTCTGGGGAATGGAATCTAAGCCTTGTACTACTAAGATACTAGACTTCGTTCAAATAATTGGTTTGTGGGTCTTTAGTTTGCTTATCACTGGTAGTTACGTACTTTCTAACTTGATTTTTATACACCAATTCACTCTCTCTCTCTCTCTCTCCATTATTGTTATGAGAACCGCTCAACATATGTTATCACTTTTATCTCATTGTATGCATGGCAGGCTCAAGGCCAACTTAAGAGAAGAAGTTATTGTGTATTTCACTAACGAAATGATAAAAAGATGAGTCAACTTACAAAAATAATAATAATAATAATAATAAACAAGTTTTAGTATTCACTATTCAACAAAGATAAAACTTTAGAACTATGCATCAAAGTTTGATCACTTCTTGCATTTTAAACGGCAAAAATACTTATTATTTCATGGGCTCCTTTTAATTTAATTATTATCTTATGTGTTTAATCGGTGGAAGTGAGTTATTGTTAGATTAACACAATAAATGAGAAATTGTACTCATGATCACATTCCTCCTAGCATTTAAGTGCAACTTGTGCTACATTGGGCCAAAGGCCACTTGGCTATTTGATGGGCTCATTTTGAACGAATATTTTAATTGTTTAGACCTCTTATAACAAATTATTTGGGAGTCCAAGACGAAAGCCTTGCTCGCCTTTGCTTATGGTTGTTATTGGTGTGGAGTCCCACTTCAGGACTTCAAGCAAATTATATATATATGGTATATAAGATAGTGCCGACCAGCTACTATTAACCTGAGATTAACCTACCACATGGTTAGGCTAAATGTTAGCAGGTCAGTTGGCGTAGGTCATTACAGTATCCAAGTAAGTTGTATAGAACGCTAGTAACAAACAAAACACTCCACCTACTAACCTTAAATTCGCTCAACCACTTTACAATGAATGTAAATTCTTAAGAATAAACACACACCTTTTCCCACATATTTTAAATGGGTCAGGTCTTTCTGCATTTGAGTCCTATAAATATGTTTGCCTCTCTATGATCATTTTCTGCATTGTGGGAAGGTACGTACGGAGTTCGTTTTCAAGTCATAGACTTGCTTTGGTCATAGATTTGCTGAATTTGCAAAACAATGATATTGGTAATCAATACTCTCTGTTAGTCTCAACAAGATTTAATTAATTATTTCCCATTGCTCCTGTAACTAATTATTTGTTCTTTTTTTTTTTTCTCTATCTTTTTAACAATTTATCTCCAGAAAATAGAGATGAAGGTCAACATTCACTGCCAAAAGTGCATTACTGCGATATTCATGTCTGTTACTACGCTAATAGGTACGAATTGAGTTAATCTTGACCTATTCTAAACCAACTCAAGTCCCGTACCCCCTATTGTACCTGTACCTCTATTCCCGTACAATTTCGACGAAGGATTGCACAAAAACTCTTGTTCCCGTGCAATTTCGTCCACGGGGTACACGAGTCTTTTGTTCAGTCAGTGGCTGAATATGCACCGAAAACAGAGATACAAGCACAATTCTGGTAGAGAAGGATTTGAGTTCATTCCAAAAGGGGAAATGATTTTTCACAATCTCCCTATTTGGTAAATGGACTACAAATTTTATTTTCTATCTTCGTTTGAAATTGTGTTACGGAGTAGTATTATTTAGATGTTGAAAGGTAAATTTGGAGTTTTCTAACAAAGAAGTGTGAAAATTATTTCCCACGGTAATATTAATTATTTTTAATTTCTTAAAGCTATAATTATTGCTTTCATTGTCAAGAACATGTGGTTAATTTTTTAATTCATTTCCCAAGCACGTGAGATTTTAAACTTCAATTTGCTCAAACTCAAGATTTCTTAAAGTTGTCTTTTTTAAAACAATGTTTTCAGTTTCAAGCAATGTTTTAAAAACATAACCATAATGAGATTCCAAATAGACAATATCGCCGATGCATATATGTAAGCAAAAATCAATGGGAGGTCCAAAAATCTCATTGCGGAACGAAGTTTATTGAAGTTGTGTTTTGATATTTGAGTTGCAATGGAGTCGGGCTTCCGAACCCAACTTCACGAATTCATGTGTATGGGAAAATAAAACCCTTTAACGACCTCTGGATAAGTGTACCAAAACAAATACAAGAAAACTCAATTTCATACTAATTTTTGAATTTGATAACCACAAATGCTACTATTAAAAGTGGATTTTGATCGTACAGGAATTGATGAAATATCTGTGGACAGTGAAAAGGGTATTGTGATTGTAATTGGAGATGTTGATCCAGCAAAAGTCATATGTCAAATCAGGAAGACTGGAAAGAGAGTAGATACCATTAGTGTTGGTCCACCAAAGAAACCAGTTGAAAAGGTAGAAAAGAAACCAGGGTCTGAAAAGGTAGAAAAGAAACCAGGGTCTGAAAAGGTAGGAAAGAAGTGTCCACCCCCTTGCCCGCCCCGTTGTCCGCCCCCTTGTCAGCCCATATGTCCGCCCCCTTGTCCGCCCCCTTGCTGTTGTCTGCCCCCTTGTCCGCCCCCTTGCCAGCCCCTTTGTCCACCCCCTTGCCGTTGTCTGCCCCCTTGTCCACCCCGTTGTTAATTCATAGAAGGCGCTCGTTTGTGTAGGCAGCACTCATGTTTGTTGATGGTCGATTTAACTATGTTGCTCTATTTGAGAGAGAGAGAGAGAGAGAGAGAGAGAGAGAGAGAGAGAGAGAGAGAGAGAGAGAGAGAGTTATTTGTTCGTTGTTTATTAAAATGCTAAGGCTTTGTTTTGGGCAGACTTTAGTGTGAGATGATTTGATATGAGTTTGTTTATGATTTTGTTGAACTACTTAAAGAGTATGTTACCTGCTCGTCTTGGGTTATTAAAAAAAGGAGCTCGATCGTATTTTAGTAATTTGATAAACAAAAAGGTTCATAAGCATAGGAAATTTGCGAGAAGTACTGGGTAGGCAGCTTCATCCCACCTCTTGTTGTGAAAAAGGAAACATTTTTGTGACGAGCGACGAAAATAGAATTTTAACTCAGGAGCGGCTAACTCCTATGGTTGATTGACGATAAAGTTAGTCCCAATTACGGACGGGAGAGGATCCAATTTCTTGGTATAGTACTACTTTAAGGTAAACTAATATTTCATTTGGTTAGGATTGATTGTAATTTTAGACACTTGTTTGTTGACGAAATAGCAAAACAATATACTAGTCAGTCTACTTATTGTAGAAATTGGTTTGGCTTTTCGAAAAAAATATTTAAACTCAAAAAATACTCATTACCCATACTTTCAATCATTACTCTCCACTCATTACTCCTACTTCCAATCATTACTCTATTTCTCTCTCCACTCAAAACCCCAAAAAATTTCTCAAAAACTCATCCAAACGCAGCATGAATTAGTGTAACATTGAATGGGTTCAGATGGTCAAATTAAAATTGATTTTCAATCCAGACTTTCGAAAACACTTTTGGACGTATGCAATTTAGTGTAACAACCCTAAATTTTTATAATAAAATTAAATGTTTTAATTGAAATTCTTTCATTTAGATGTTAATTTAGTATTCTTTTAAGAAAAGACTAGATTTTTTTTATATTATTTAAATGAAAATACTAAAACCCTATTGAGTAAATATGTAAAGCTATATGGATATACATGTACATGCAAATCCTAACCTAGTTTTTTTTACAAATCCTAGCAAATGGGAGAGATTGATTTCCAAGTATAGTGCATAAATATAGGTAAGGAGAGAGTCATAATTGATATCTTATGGAATCCTAGAAAAATCTAGCTATGATATGCAAAATCTAGTTAGGATCTTAGAAAAATCCAGATATGATATACAATCTAAGATTGTGATTCTCTCAAATCTAAGGAGTTTATTGTAAGAGATTGAGAGAGAGATTTGATATAGATTTTTTCTAGATTTGCCTTATACATAAAATCCATGAGATTTTGTACCAACTTGATCTTCACACAAGATCTTAGAATCTTAAGCAATTATACACCCATGTGAGAGAACTAGCAAAAAGAGTTCGGTAGAGAGAGATCGGAGAACAAATCTAAATCTTGTACTTAATTCTTAGCCATAAAAACCTTAGATTTTCTCTAGGACTCTAGGATTTTTTTTTTATAGATTCCTTGCTAGATTTTTGGTACTTTGAAATCCCCTAATTAAATTGGGGAACTAAATGGTGAAGAGAGAGAGAGAGAGAGAGAGAGAGAGAGAGAGAGAGAGAGAGAGAGAGAGAGGGAAGAGAGAGGTCCAAATGCCTATGGTAAAGGAGTTCCTTTACTATAGGGCAACAAAAAACAATGTCACCAGCGTGGATAATGCATAAGGCCCAAGACGGAGTAGTGATGATATAATGCATAAGTAGCACTGCCTTGCGGAGCTTCCCGGAAGTTACTCCTCTGATCTCTGTTTGATGTATTGGTCCTCCAGTACCAATCTTCCCTCTGGAAATGTTGATGATATGCCCCTGGACCACTTTCTCTCCAGCTCTCTCATAGCTCCTTTTGTACTTGCTCCTCTCCCTGTTAAATACACTTTGCATACGCCTTATACGCTCCTAGGAGGAGAAGAACCAAGGGAAAAAACAATAACATGTCTTCATTAATCCATTATTCAACAAGTTCCCACCCTGCCCAAAGCAACGAAGAGAGGTATAAAATATAAAGGTAAAACAGAAGGGAGTCTCACCACTCTTTCCATCTCTTCTTCAAACTCCTGCATTCGACGATTATATCTTTTCCATACTTCCTCCTGAAAACTTGACCGGAAAGAACCACCAGTACGTTCCATCTTTTCATGATGACTGTGACCTGGTCAACTGTAGCGGAGGAGCAACATGCATAATCAGTTATGCAAGCTAAATTTAAACAACTGCATCCACTCTTACGCGGAAGGAGAAAGAAAGAGGAGTTTCCTATATTGGTTTTTAACAAATTCAATTCTAGAAGCAAACCCCAAACAATATGAAATAAAAACTTCTAATAATTCAAGTTCTTGAAGGAACTCATTGCTAGTGGTAGAAAGCAGAAACAATAATCCATCCTTGCCAGGTATAGTTGAAATTATCTAATGCACTATAAAGTCCCAGAGGGGGGGTGAATGGGACGACCAATTTAAAATTAACTCAACCACCAACTAAAACAACTACCAATCTCCAAGTCACACTATTCAATTCAACAATATAAGCAAAGAGCGATAAAACTAAATAACACAAACACCAAGATATACGTGGAAACTACTTAGGGTTAAACACACCCTAAGCATAAAACCACGGCCTAATCTACTCAAATTTCCATAAATCAAAAGGTTAGGCCAAAAGACTACAAGTTAGGAATTACCGACTTTTACCCCAAATCACACCTAACTCCACTTCTTGCCTAGCACCCCGTGCCCCTTCTTGATTCCATGGACTCCTCGAGCAACACCTTCTCGATCTCCGCTCTAGAACGGCTCCGGTATTATCCGGCCATGTAGATTCATAGGCATGAAAGCATGGATTTTGTAAAGTGAAGGTTTTTATGCAAAAGAATCAATCTAGAGAGAATACATGGATCATCAAAGTATTTCTCTAGATTGAACAAAGATGATTGAATGCTAGATTCAACTCATCCAAAATGCAAATGAAGGCGTATGAGCAAAGGAGATAATACTTTCTCTCTCTAAAGTGGGCTATCTATCTCTCTTGCCCTAGAACAATGAAAAATAAGCTTATATATGACCAAGTAAGAAAAACCCGGTAATGCCCTGCTAAGGCGCTCTTAGCACGCGCACAAGGGCCTTAGTCCGCTAAGGCACTACTAAGGCGCTCTTAACTCGCGTGCAAGGGCCTTAGTCTAGTAAAGCGCTGCTAAGGCGCTACTAAGGCGCAAGCACTTAAAAAGGCCTTAGACAAAATTTTCTTTCAAATAAAACAAGGCCAATAATATAAGGTTAATGCATACATGATATTTCATAAAAGATTAAGACATTGAAAACCTTTGACAATGCGTGGAAAAATATTAAGCTAAATGCACATGAGATGCATATACCTTTCCAAGCAAAATGCACGGCACAGCCTTCGTGATCAACTCTTGAACCATGCGGGCGGAGTATCTAATCTAGACAAAATAAAATCACCTCCCAAACCCAAATGGAAAAAGAATAAATATAGACTCCAACGGTTTGTCGCATCCGGAAATCGCCAATTACATTAACAATCTCCCCCTTTGGCATTTCCGGGACAAAACCGTTCCAACAAAAATTCATTACAAGGAAACAAATTCTAGTTGCTAGAGAACCTTCTAAAAACTCTAACAACCTATATACCAAAAGCTTCCATTGCAATCACAATGACCCTGCAAAAGATAACTCAACCAAAGCAACAAGCATGCATGTATAGGATATGATAGCAATAAAAAGTTAGCGCAACGGAAATCAAATGACAAGAGAAGCTATCATATTTGAAGCAATGGCAATGGAAGAGAAAGAGCAAGACATGCATATAAGGCATAGATAAAGTGACCCAAGCCACGGATGCACAAATTAGCATAAAGTATAAGCCCTAACCATGGGCTCCAACAAGCAACATAGCAAACGCCCCAGTAACTCTAACTAACCTCTCCCCCTTTTTGTCACGGGAAGGCAAAAGGGCACACAGAGACGGAGAAGAGCTAATAGAATACTCAAACAACAACACGAGAATACGAGAGACAAGAACAAGAGGATGTTTTCAAGCCTCCAATGAAGACTAAATGAAGAAAACTATCCAACTACGAAGCTCTCCTCGTTTTTTTTTTTTTTTTTTTTTGAAACCAACACACAAGAAAGGACCACGAAGGGACAACACTCTCTGTGTCACCAAATATTAACTCCCCCTCACTAAATGCCTACACAAAATGAACACAAGCATTCACAAGGCATTATAAACCGAGCACGCACAAAATACAAATACCCAAAATATCAAACCCAAGCATACCCAAGCATAAGGTGAGAATTTGCTCGATAAATGGGCATTTAAATTCAAAGGTACCAAGGATATATAACAAAGAGCAAAACATACTCATGACCGGAGCACAAATCATCCCAACCACAAGCAAAGAACTAATTATTAAAACCCATTGAGTCCAGAGCCGAGAGATTGACATTTTGCTCACACAAAATTTCAGCTTTTTAAAAAAAAAAAAAATATCCGTGTAAGATGCACGAGCTACAACATTAATAAAGAACTTGTAACCGACTCGGGACTCGGATGGGCGACTCCATGGTTTAGGAGCAGCACAAGTTGAGGAACCACCAGCCATGACTTGAAAATAAAGCTGAGAATGCAAAAAGAAAGTTGAAATTTCGAAAATAAAGCTCACATGTCGAAAATAAGGTTGAGAGTTTTAAAATAACACGGAGATGTCAAAAATAGAGTCAAGATTTCGTGAATAAAGAACCACTGAGATGTCGAAAGAACTACTTGAAATTCCGTTAACAAAAAGAGGAGGAACCTTACCGAAAGGTGAATAGATCACCCAAAGCAGAGAGGGGGCCCTAGATGAGGAGCCCTAAGTGAAAGGAGATGAAGAACGGCGGCATCTGCTGGTTACCTCAGGTGAGGAAAAGCCATCTCAAAAATAAACTAGTGTGAGAAGTGGATAAGGTGTAAATGAATAAAAAAAAAAACTTTTGGCTGGGAGTATATGAGGGAGGCAAAGCAGCGCACCACTAAGGCGCTGTTATGACGCGAGCAAGGGAGCTAAGGAGCTGGGATCCAGTGCTGCACGAGAAAGTGGAACACGACAGGTGGCGCAAGAACAGTGGAGAGCGGCGCACATGTGAGACAGGAGTCACGCGATCAACGGCTGTGATTAGCTAGGGATGGCGCACCACTAGAGTACTGCAAACACGCAAACTTTAAGAGCAACAAACGCATGTGTACGGGGTCCAACAGGTGTTGTTGATTGAACGGCGCTCGCCCCAACTCCCAGAAAAACGAAAAAAAAATCACCTGTTAGAGTGGGCAGGTGCTCTACTAAGGCCCTACAAAGGCCCTTACTTAAGTTTGAGAGTTTCAAATCCTGCTGAAAAGCGCAACTGCCCTATTAATGCCCTATTGAAGCCCTTAGCTTCAGAATCTCCCAAAATAAGAATTGAGCAAAACCTGAGGAAATGGACACCCGCACTACAAAGGCCCTCTTAATGCGCCCACTTTCTGAATCACCCTAAAATTGTAAAGAGGCAACACCTGCTAGGATGTGCACCCGCGCCGCTAAAACCCTCTTAAGGCCGGCCCCTGTTCTATCAAACTTAAGCACAACAGGTGAAGGAGTAAAAGTCTATACCAAAATTAAACTAAGGCATAAAGAGAAAGAATAACAGGAAATACTTGGACTAATTACTCCCCCTCACATCAATGCTCCCCCTTACTGAAATGCCCAAATAAAATATGATCATACAAGCATCCCAAAGCATTCTAAAAATCAAGCACACGGAAAATAGAAATTTTCAAAGTATCATGCTCAAGTATAACGTGGAATTTCCTTGAAATTGAGAGAGAAGCAGTAATGACACCAAAATGATAACATAAAGCTTAAACATAACATGAATATATTTTAAAGAGAATCATGTTTTTCAATAGAATTTCATGCTCTATGCTATCAAAGTGAGCAAGTGAACTCTGTGAAAGTGGTGCAAGGCCCTTTAAAATGCCCAGGGATACCCAATTCAATTCCCAAGAAGAATTCACACAAGTTTGATGATAGAAGTCAAACCATAAGTCGTTTGGACCTAAAGACTTCACGCACAAACCCCATTTCTCATTCTTATGGACCCAAGGGACTCACACACCTAGGATGGTGCAATGATTAGGTAGCCATTCGCCCAAGGTGCGAGATCTCATAAAGAAAAGGAGGTGCACTAGAGCAACAACCCCAAGACTAGAATTACATCAATTTTTTTTTTTTTTTTTGCTATTGTTTTTGTATTTTTTTTTAATCATTTTTTTTTAATACAAATGAAAGACAATAAGCAAGGATCTCACTCTTTTATGCACCAAGGGAAGCTTTCACACTAATCCCTAGGCGGTCACTCGAGTAGAATCAATGGGGGAAAGCATCTAAAGGTAAACCTCAAACATTTGGTCAATCTAAGATCAAGACAAGTAGAATTCAACCAAGAATCAAATCGAGAACCCTTAGACACCAAAAGGGCCCAGCCCCAAGAGAGTGTGTACAAATAGTAGAGAGCATGAGATTCAAATGACACAATGATACTCTTCACAATATACACAATTATGCATAATTCAATGGACTCATGAAGTGTCATCAAAGCTCAAAGCTCAATTCGCATGAAAAACCAAACTCATCCTTAAACATGATACTAGGAGAATAGTTAACACAAGCATGCAATCATGCGGACAAGCAAGCACACTCAAAGACAAAATGGAAAATGATGCCATCTAAAAACTAATAAAAAAAAATGACTTGAAAAAGAAAATGAAAAACACACATGTTCACTCTAGACTTGATTATGAAATGAAGCACAGGAGAGTAACATGCAACTCCGACCAAACTTAATCACGAGGAGTAGACCCCCTAAATTGCTTAGGAGCATCTAAAGGTTGAACAACACATGAAACACGATCAACTTTCTTCCACACTTGATTAAGTTTGTTATGAACAAGAGATGCACCATTCATGTCCTTAGCGAGCAAAGTCAACTTATCGATCTCTTTTACAATGTAGGAGGATTGAGTAGCAAGACAATTCAATTGAGCAAGAAAGTCATTATTTGAAGCCTTAGGTTGCATGAGAGTGGTATTTCGAGGTCTTTCCACATTGGATTGACCAAGGACTACGCTTCGAGGAATAAAACGCTTTTGAGAGCTTTGAGTTTGACCTTTCTTTTGAAGCTCTCTCCATAAACGATAACAATTAGGACGAATGTGTCCCTCAACATTACAATGGTGACACGTAAGCACTCTCTTCTTAAAAAATTTATTTACTATAGGTTTTGAGTTGCTAGATGAAGGTGAATTTGCTACAGCCTTAGTACTCACAAGTGTCTTGTTCTCACTAGAGTTAACATTGCTAGAAGAGAAATGATTCATTATAGTTTTAGCACTCACAAATGTGACTTTCTTCTTAGACTCACTAGACTCAGTTTTAAGGGAAGGAGGATCTATGAACCCTAGACCACTCTTGTCTCGAAATGTGCGTGTCATCTCGGCAATCCTAGTGGCTCCACAATCATTTCTCTTAATAGCTTCACTAGCCTCACTAAGATCTCTCTCAAGCTCATTAATCCTAAAATTAGCTTTCTCAATTTCTCTCAATCCTTCTAACCTCTCTTTCTCTACGATGGCAAATTTATCGACTAATTTGGCATTATACTTCTTAAGCTCATCTAATTCTTGAGAGATATTGATCAAATCTTCCCTAAGAGACATTTTCTCCTTCTCCACTACTTTAAGGCTAGTTTCCAACTCCTTCTTCTTTTTTCCTTGTTTCATATAGTCTTGATACATTAGGTCATAGGCCTCATGAATAGATTCTATCTCAAATTCCTCTCCTTCATAATCAACATTTCTAGCTATCTTCAATTCGGCACTAGACTTATCACTCTCAATGCTCTCAAGACTAGAAGAGGAGGAAATGGACAAGAGTTTAGGAGAAATGGGTGAGTCAACGGTAGCCACTAGCACGGAGGCACTAGAATTCCATTCACCTCCTATTTGAAAACCACTATCACTATCATCATCTCCACTATCATCATCCCACGTGACTTTAAGACCCTTTTTCATCTTTTTCTTGAGGGTGTTAGCGCACTCGGATTGAATATGCCCACAACCATGACATTCGTGACATTGGATTCCTTGTGGCTTTCTAGACTTGTCAAACGATGGCCTCTTATCATCATTTCCTAAAGTATTTTTAATAAGATTAGACGAAGGTTTATGAGACTTACCGAGGTCGTTCCTTCTCCTAAAAAACTTCTTAAATTTTTTGGCAAATTTAGTAATCTCTTCATCACTCAAATCATCATCATCTTCACAAGTCTCCAAGGTGTCCTCATGGGCGGACTTAAAAGCTATACCGGTACTAGACTTAGAGGGTTTGAAATCGGAGAGGTGGTTAATCTCAAAGATTTGGAGTTTTCCTACAAGCTCGGCAAAGGTCAAATTGTCAACATCTGGACGCTCTTCTATGGCGGTAACCTTAACCCTAAACCTCTCGGGAAGAGACCTAAGGATTTTGCGACACACTTTGAGATCAGAGAGAGGTTCACCTAGACTATGAAAAGTGTTAACAATTTCGGTTAGCCTAGAGATGAAACCATCAAAGTTTTCCTCGTCATGCATTTTAAGTTGCTCAAATTTCGTGGTGCACATTTGAAGCTTAGACACTTTAACTGTCTCTATTCCCTCATGAAATGTACGAAGTATTTCCCAAGCCTCTTTGGCCGTGACACAAGAGGAAATACGTGTGACTTCGTTTCTAGACATAGCCCCAAAGATGGCACCTAAAGCACGGGCATTAGCCTCACAACTCGTATTATCACCAGAATTCCACTCGCACTCCTTTTTCGCTCTAATCACCTTAGTGGTGGCATCCTCAATTGTAGGTTCTTCGTAACCATAAAGAACAGACCTCCAAACCCTAATGCCTTGAGATATTAAATGATTTTTCATTTTTGTTTTCCAAAGAGCATAGTCACTTCCATCAAAATAAGGTGGTCGAAAATTAGAAGCACCTTCCATCGGGAAATCTCTATCCATAGTGCAAAAACGGGATCAACTCAGGCAATTATACCAACAAAGAGCAACCCGCTCTGATACCAATTGAAATTATCTAATGCACTATAAAGTCCCAGAGGGGGGGTGAATGGGACGACCAATTTAAAATTAACTCAACCACCAACTAAAACAACTACCAATCTCCAAGTCACACTATTCAATTCAACAATATAAGCAAAGAGCGATAAAACTAAATAACACAAACACCAAGATATACGTGGAAACTACTTAGGGTTAAACACACCCTAAGCATAAAACCACGGCCTAATCTACTCAAATTTCCATAAATCAAAAGGTTAGGCCAAAAGACTACAAGTTAGGAATTACCGACTTTTACCCCAAATCACACCTAACTCCACTTCTTGCCTAGCACCCCGTGCCCCTTCTTGATTCCATGGACTCCTCGAGCAACACCTTCTCGATCTCCGCTCTAGAACGGCTCCGGTATTATCCGGCCATGTAGATTCATAGGCATGAAAGTATGGATTTTGTAAAGTGAAGGTTTTTATGCAAAAGAATCAATCTAGAGAGAATACATGGATCATCAAAGTATTTCTCTAGATTGAACAAAGATGATTGAATGCTAGATTCAACTCATCCAAAATGCAAATGAAGGCGTATGAGCAAAGGAGATAATACTTTCTCTCTCTAAAGTGGGCTATCTATCTCTCTTGCCCTAGAACAATGAAAAATAAGCTTATATATGACCAAGTAAGAAAAACCCGGTAGTGCCCTGCTAAGGCGCTCTTAGCACGCGCACAAGGGCCTTAGTCCGCTAAGGCACTACTAAGGCGCTCTTAACTCGCGTGCAAGGGCCTTAGTCTAGTAAAGCGCTGCTAAGGCGCTACTAAGGCGCAAGCACTTAAAAAGGCCTTAGACAAAATTTTCTTTCAAATAAAACAAGGCCAATAATATAAGGTTAATGCATACATGATATTTCATAAAAGATTAACACATTGAAAACCTTTGACAATGCGTGGAAAAATATTAAGCTAAATGCACATGAGATGCATATACCTTTCCAAGCAAAATGCACGGCACAGCCTTCGTGATCAACTCTTGAACCATGCGGGCGGAGTATCTAATCTAGACAAAATAAAATCACCTCCCAAACCCAAATGGAAAAAGAATAAATATAGACTCCAACGGTTTGTCGCATCCGGAAATCGCCAATTACATTAACAATAGTAAACCATCCATCCTTGCTTGTATTACAATACACAGTTCCATATCCATAAACTTCATACACCTTTGAGCCTTGCACCCCTCCCTCGATGATAGTAGTTGGGCGAACTATTGGATATGGAACATAGAGCTACAGGCGAAGGAGAAACCAGGGATCGGGTCTCGTCGGCTATGATCTTCCCAGTCAAAATCTTGGATTTGTAACCGAATGAAGCTGTTGTGATTTCAAAATGAAATTGAATGTCAATGTTTCCCGCTAAGCATTAGATTTGCTTCACTCTGGCTATGAAATGCACGCATATGAAAGCTTTCCTACTTAGAACAAGTAAAACATTGTACAACAGGGTAATAATGCGATGCAAGGCTTATTACATGTTTCAAACTGGAAAAATATATATAGTAACTGCCTCCACTTCAAAACCGGTAAAAACGTTATGATTAAATTGATAACCATACGAAACTGTTTAATCATCTTACATTAGTCAAACCGTCAAAGGGCTCCAACTATGTTGCTTCTAATCCTAAATATAGAAGCTTATATATCCCTAAAAAGATGTGTTTTACTATACGAGCTAAACCATAACCTAAAAACTGTTGCTGCTATCAGCTCGCTACCAAGCCAATAATTATGTCAACCATAACTTTAGCGCATGTACGCAGAGAAAAGACGTGATCATGCAAAAGAGGTCTAGAATTTCCAAAATCAAGTAAGGCTTCTTTACATGGAGGCTGAATAATAATACCGTCTGACTATTAAAACAATTCCAAGATGGAAACATCAAGCGTTTGTACAAACATCATTATTGACAAAAATGAAATTTCCATGGCATTATCCTGTAAAGGAGAACATCAGCCATTGCACGACATTAGCAGATAGACCGGAACCTCGTCAAAACTACATTAACACCACAAAGAATTAAAGATAAAGAAATGGCAACAATCACTACCTGAAAATAGAACCAATCAACCGACCGTCGCAGATGTCCCACCTGCCGGATTTGTTGATAAAAAATAAAGTAATTAAGTTGCCTCATCGAATATATTACAAAAAGATAAAACTACAACCCGACCGACGACAGAACCTTGAGATAGGAAGGCTGCATAAGCATTGGCGTGCTTTCTAAGATCGTAAGGGATTCATTCGAGTTTCATTAAACTTTTCCATCTCGGAGGTTTGGTGACCTTATCTTTCAAGTTTAACATGATTAGATGCATCTACTTCTGCAGGTTTTTATCCTAGAATAATATTCTAACATTTGAAATGGGATCCCAAAGACGAAGAGGAACCTGAAAGATCATAACACCAACCACTACGGAGATTTTCAGCTAAGCAAAAGGGCGAGGTGCAGAGCACTAATCAGCATTAATCCCTATGACTTCTTCCTGTTCCCTTCTCTAGTCCCCCCCGCCCCACACACACACACACCCACACACACACACACAAACAAACACAAACACAAATGAAAAGAAAACAATAATAAATAAATAAAACCCTGGCAAAACCCCATCTTTTAGGTTTCCTTGTGCTTTGCGCTTTTACATTTTCCTCTTCTCTAATAAACAGTTGATTTACATCCACTAAATCACAGAAAACATGTAACCAATAACTTCGATATAACTAGTTTTTAAGTAATCGCTTGGAAGAGAGACTACAAAGTCCCCATAGCATAATTCACGGGCAAAGGATGCCGCAAAGGCCTCCCCCTTTTCCATGAAGCAGCAATAATGCAGACCATTTGTTCCCCACGAAAAGCAGCAGCCTTGCCATGATGACCATTGCACCGATTGTGAAAGTAAATAAAGCAGCGGAAACTGTGAGTGCAATGAGCCCATCGACGATAACAGGTGTACAATTGGCCCCTTTTTAAACCTACCCGATGGAGGGGAAAATGTCTTCGATAAGTGTAACCAATCGATCCAGACGGCTTCTAATTCATGGGTTCAAACTGTTGAAAGTCTACAAGGCTCTTGAGTTCATCTAGCATCAATTGGGCTTTTACTACTTTGATAATTATACTCAGTAGATAAGGATACTTTAGTTCATACGGTTTACTAATCTTTATTGCCTTATCTTTATATATAGTTGTGTTGTGATGTATACTCCTTGTCTGCAAGATTGCACCCCTTTTGGTACTTTTGTTTAACAACAATTTTCCTATCATATTTAAAGGTGGCTATAACTAGTCCATACTAATCATATCCATCAATTAACCTGATACGGGAACACTAGATGACGTTCAAAAATGAATTGGGTATCCAACTCCAAGGACTTTTTGTTCCCAAACTACCCTTTTGCCTAAAAAACTGCCAAGAAGAAAGAAAAAAACCTGTCATTCCAAATTTCTTCTGTCATCTCCTCTACTTCCACATCCCAGGTTTCATTGCAGATAATCTCATTTGTTGATATTCCTCTTTCTGCATAACATGATTTGCAGAAGCAGCGCGTGTGCCGGGCATCTAGTTTTATGGATTATTAACTCTTCTGTTCACTAAATTCTAGTAAAAGACAGCACTTTTTTCCAAAAAGAACAAAAAAAAAAAAATGAAAAGGGTTTCGAATTCCAAGGACTTTCCAACAATTTACGGTGAAAGTTGTAGCGGTTGCTCCAATCAAACCAAAAACAAGATTCTTTTTTTCAATAACCAAGTGTCCGGGCCAGCTTTTGCCTAATGCTGGGGACCACAAACCCACCGTCCACTAGCGGCGGCAACCCAAAACAAGAATTCCCCATAGTTTGACATCAATTCTCCTCGCTCTTATGATTTGTACAAAATCAAACTCTTTTGTTCACTAAATTCTACTAAAACAAAGAACTTTTCTCGAAAAACAATAATAAAACGAAATGGGTTTCGAATTCCAGGGAGTATTCGACAACTTACGGCGAAAGTAGTGGCGGTTGCTCCAATCAAACCAAAGATGAGAATCCCCCATAGCTTCATATCCTCCGCTTTCTCTTGACGGGGTCTGTTTGGTAATGGTTTATCATCATCGCTGTCGTTGTTTCTCATTTTGGTGTTTCTTTCGGAGCTTGAATTCTTCATCGAGTGGGCATAGTAGCTGGTGGGACTGGGAATTGAATTTACAAACCGTAGACCAATGCTTTTTCAAATTGGGTATTCGATTTTTTTTTTTCTTTTTTCACAGAGGACTTGGAAAGATATTTTACTAAAGGAGATACGAATCCGTGTGTGTGTGTGTGTGGAAGTGGAGGTGGGATGGGAAGAAGGGGTTCAGGTTTTGATTGACAATTCGCAGATTGAACGGTGCTGGAATTCGTCTTAGGCTCCCCGTTCACTTATTTTTTGAATTAAAATGATATGTAGTATTATGAATGGATTGTCTGTTTGTTAAATAAAAAATAAAAACATTTCCCAAACGGGGCTGTAGTTTATTGTGGTGTAGTTTTTCCAGTATTACTTTGTAATTTTTTTATCCAGTTTTTCACAATAATTTTTTAGATTATTCATTCGTTAGAGGCTACAACAATTAAAAAATGATAAAAAAAAACATGTGTATCGAAGTTGAATTTTTTTATTAGACACTAACAACAAAAATGACAATTATTCAGTATTTTTACCATTCTTAATAAATTTTTTAACTGCTTGAGACGATTGGCAAATTAAAAAAACTTAATAGTATGAGGCAAAAAGAAACAGAAGAAATATTAAAATAATAATTAAGGAAGAACATTGCCTTTAGTGGAGGATTAGAGAAATTTTAGATGATTAAGGTTGTGTTGGATAAGTTATACTGTTATTTAGATAAGTGTCCACCCTTTTTTTTTTTGGATTAAAGGATCAAAAGTTTTAATCAAATTGACTATAAATTAACATTTTTTGAAGAGTTTTTTTTGGTGTCTTTAGAATGTTATGATCTAAACTATTTTCAACTTTGATTTTTACTTTTATGTTTTTCAATTTCAAAACGAATGATAAATCTCAAAATTTGCAACGAGAAAATAAGTAAAAAAAAATAAAAATTTACTATCTTTACAAAAAAAGGGAAAATTTCAAAATACCCCCCACCCTTTAGACCAAAATTCAATTAGACTCACAACCTTTTAAAAACTTTAATTTTACTCCTAACGTTATCTTCCGTTAATCAAAATGCCCCTTCCGTCCGAATGACTAACGGATTCCGTTAAAGGCTCCGTTAAATATCATTCTAATCGAATTTTGATGATCCGAGCCGCTCAATGTGTTCAAAATGTGATTTTAAAGATACTTGCGAAAAATTAGCAAAAAAAATGACCGGAAAGGGTTTCATATTCAATAAAAACTATTCGGATGAAACCCTTCCCGGTCATTTTTTTTGTTGATTTCTCACGGGTACCCTTAAAATCACGTTTTAAACACATTGAGCGGCTCGGATCATCGAAATTTGATCGGAAAAAGGGAGGTGCAGACCGAAGCAAAATCCAGACGTCCGGACTTGAACTAAATCTGGATCAATCCGCACATCCCCTTTCCCAATCGAATTTTGATGATTCGAGCCACTCAATGTGTTCAAAATGTGATTTTGAAGGGTTTTAGCGAGAAATCGGCAAAAAAAAAGACCCGGAAGGGCTTCATCTGAATAGTTTTTTATTGAATAGTTCAATAAATTCAATAAAAAACTGTTCAGACGAATCCCTTTCGGGTCATTTTTTTCCCCGATTTTTTGGTGGGTTTCCTTAAAATCACGTTTTGAACACATTGAACGGCTCGGATCATTGAAATTCGACCGGAACGCTATTTAACGGAGCTTTTAACGAAATCCGTTAGTCAATCTGACGAAAGGGGGCATTTTGATTAACGGAAGATAGTGTTGGGAGTATAATTGAAGTTTTTAAAAGGTTGAGAGTCTAATTGAATTTTGGTCTAAAGGGTGGGGGGTATTTTGAAATTTTCCCCAAAAAAAATTATGATTAAACTTCAGGAAAAGTTGTTTGGCAATGGGTTGTCACCATCGTGGTCGTCGTTTCTCATCTGGGTGTTTCTTTCGGAGCTTAAATTATTCATCGAGCGGGCATAATAGTTGGTGGGAATTGAATTTAATTACGAGCCCTAGACCATTGCTTTTCAAATTGGGTATTCGAGTTTTTTTTTTTTTGGGGTACGGTTTTTTTCCTCATGGGATTTGGAATTCCTTTCTACCAAAGGAACAATTATGAATAGGTGTGTGTGGGAGTGGAGGTGGGATGGGGAGAAAAAGGTTCAAGTTTTGATCGACAAGTTGCAGATTGAAAGGTGCTCGAATTCGTTTAGGATCAGTTCTTCGTAATTAAGTAGTTGTGTATTTTTTTTCCATAGTACTTACGTGTGATATTTTGTTTTTATTTAGCGCACTCGTTTTGAATAGGGTAATGAGAAAAGGATACAAAATGTTCATTGAAGCGGCCGGGACTGTTAGAGCTTCGGCAGAGCGGGTCGATTGTTGCTGGAGTCGCTGAGTTGGTCAACGGTTAATGAGCTTTTTTTGCTAGAGTTGCCGGAACTTTGCGTTATCTTTCTTCATCAGAGCTTTGAGCGCACACTCTCTCTCTCTCTCTCTCTCTCTCCAAATGCGATTTACTCGGTTGCTCCTCTCTCTTATTTACATTAATGCCATTGGATATTTTAAAATAATAATTTTGGGAAAATATTGTGTTTTGGCATTGGAGATGTTGCTACAAATTATTATTATTATATTTATTTATTTATTTTTTTTGGGGGGGGGATGCTATTACTCTCTATTTTCTGGCCACCAACTCCCCGCTGACAACCTTGAGCCCTTGAGTGACCTCCCTCGCCAACACTCTACTGTCATCACAACAAACCCATACAACCGCAACACCTCCAAACCCCATCATAACCGGTCCAAGGATAACACATTACCACCATTATTTTAGGAGGTCGCGTCTGCCTCCATCAGTTGTGGCAAGCTTCCCCAAGCCTTTTTTTAGTGCGGTAACCAGCTTCCACTAATTGCTTACCATCAAGTTGGCTTATACGGTGCTAGGCAATCTCGTCCGGCGTGGAAGGTTGTATGCGGTGGCGGCGGCTAAGGGTGTAGGTTTAGGACAGTTGGTGGGAATGCTGCAGTAAGCACTATACGGTAGTGTTTGAGATAATGTGTATGTAAGCAATGGTTGAAGGGTAAAAAATGATATTACACTTTTCTATTTACAGAGTTGAATTAATTTCTGATCTTTATACAGTGTCTGAATTTGAACTTTAAGGGGCAACTCCTGCAAAGGTAATATAGTTGAGGGGGTTTAGTACAATTTTGCCCTTTTTAAATAAATATGCTTGTTCCTTTTTAGCTGGCTCCAACAAATTAATTTAACAGGAATACAGATCAACAAACTCTGGGGAAATCTAAACCTCGTAATTAAGAAATTACATACTTGGTGAGGGTTTGTTCAGAAGAATTGGTTTGTTAATCTTTAGTTAGCATATATCCCAGTTAACTTGTTTAATATAAATTTTTTTTTTGGACCAACAAAATGTTAAACTCTGTCATTTCACTCTGAATCTTGTCTTCCAGTTTTTTTTAAACGGAGAAACAATCCTACAGCCAAGTCACTCAATGGACCTGATCGCGCAACACAAACTTCCGGGGGAGCTAGCGCGGCCACACCAGTCACTGCCCTCCACTTATTGCAAGGCCACACCAATCACCTTATGAAAAATCAAACCTCATACCTTAAAGAGTACTCCGAAAATCTAGGCGTCCGCCTAAACCATTAGTGTAACCAGAGTGTGTCTTATCCTCCAGTTAGTTGTTAGTTATAAATTATCTAACTTGATTTTTATACAGAGTTGGATCGACAAAACACACACATGCACGTACTCTCTCTCTCTCTCTCTCTCTCTCTCTCTCTCTCTCTCTCCATATAATATTATCAGAAATGCTCTATATATGTGACCGGGTTTGCCACCATTTTACCTCAATATTGTATGCATGGCAAGTTATGACTCATTTGGCTAATTAAATCGCATAATTATTGTTACGATCGAAACATAATACCCAGTGGTGGTCCTAATGTTTTGGGGTTCAAGACGAACCGGAAAAATGAAGCTTTTATGCATTTCACAAATATTGTGATAAAAAGATAAGTCAACTTAAGAAAATAAAACTATTAGTATTCAAATAGATTTTTTTTTAGCAGAGTATTCAAATAGATAAATTTAAAAAAAATGTGTATCGATACAATTTTTGATCTCTACTTGCCTTTTTAAACTATGCATCAATACAAAGTTTGAGCCTCTTTTTTCTGTATAGATATGCTTGTATCCTTTGTTACCTTCCACCAATGAAACATTGTACAGAAAACAAGCGTTAGATTTAGGCAGGGGCGAAGCTATGGGCCCGGTGGCTCCGGCCCTCCCCAATCCCCAAATTTTAAAATTTTTATTCTGTATAGACCTGATTTTGAAACATTATACAAAAAACAAGCGTTAGGTTTAGGCGAGAGCGGAGCTATGTTGGGTCCGGGGGCTCCAACCTGCCTCGATCCCTGAATTTTAAAAATTTTATTCTATATAGACCTGATTTTGAATATTATTGATAATTATTCGTATTCTACTTACAGTATAATCTTAATAATTTTGATTTGATTTGTTATTTTATATTCTCATTTCTCAATTTCTTTTATAAACAAAAAATAAGCATGTGATTGTTGAAGTAGTCTAATGAAAAAAATAAAACGATTGGTATACCTTTAATGCATTAGCCTTGAATCATTTCAATGTAAAAATATAATGTATTGGAAAGTAAAAATTTATGATCCACTGTAAGTATACGTTTAAATAAAAAATATTCCCTCCGTCCCCATTCTTTAGTCTCTTTTGGGAGTCTGCACCACTCTTCAATTAATTATATCTTTCAATCTATAATTTTTTTAGGTGATTTTGAAAATATCGTTTAAAATTGCTCATTGAGATCTACTCAAATAAGATCCATGCATATTGGATATAAATAGTACGACAAAGTAAAAGTCATAATTAGTTTTTTTATCCGGTTGGGATAGAACGAGGGACAAAAGAATGAGGACGAAGAGAATATATCTCTATTCAAAATTCTGACTCTGTCACCGAGTTTAGGGAAAAATAACCATTAGCCAACCATTTTATCAGTTTTATGGAATCGGAATAATAACGTAGATCAACGAACTCTGGGGAAAGTTACCAAAAACAAAAAAACAAACTCTGGGGAATCTAAGCCTTGTACTACTAAGATACTACATTAGTCAGGACTTCGTTCAAATAATTGGTTTGTGGGTCTTTAGTTTGCATATCCCTGGTAGTTACGTACTTTCTAACTTGATTATTATACACCAACTCTCTCTCTCTCTCTCTCTCTCTCTCTCTCTCTCTCTCTCTCTCTCTCTCTCTCTCTCTCTCTCTCTCTCTCTCTCCATTATTGTTATGAGAACCGCTCAACATATGTGACTATCTTTATCACCATTTTATCTCATTGTATGCATGGCAAGAAATGAATCGTCTTGATATTCAACAGTTTAAGTGCACAATTTTACGAAACATAATACTCAATGTCGGCGATCAGATGTTTTTGGGGCTCAAGACGAACATCAGAGATGAAGTTTTTGTGTATTTCACTAATGAAATGATAGTAAAAAGATAAGTCAACTTACAAAAATAAAACTTCAAAACTATGCATCAAAGTTTGATCACTTATTGCATTTTAAACTGCAAAAATACTAATTATTTCATGGGCTCCTTTTTATTTATTTATTATCTTATGTGTTTAATCGGCGGAAATGAATTATTGTTAGATTAACACAATGAGTGAAAATTGTACTTCTGATCACCTTCCTCCTAGCATTTAAGTGCAATCTGTGCTACGTTGGGCCAAACACCACTTGGCTATTTGATGGGATCATTTTGAACGAATATTTTAATTGTTTAGACCTCCATATGACAAACTTTTGGGAGTCCAAGACGAAAGCCTTGCTCGCCTTTTCTCAGGGTTGGTATTGGTATGGAGTCCCACTTCGGGACTTCAAGGAAATTACATATGGTATATAAGATAACGCCCGACCAGCTACTGTTAACCTCTTAAGCCACATAGTTAGGGTAAGGGTTAGCAGATCAGTTGGTACGGGTCGATACAACTGGTAATTAATAACATCCCGACTAATTAAGTTGTATAGAACCCTAGCAAACAAAACACTCCACCTACAAACCTTAAATTCGCTCAACCACCTTAAAATGAATTCACCAATGTGCAAATTCTTAAGAATAAACACACACCCTTTCCCACATATTTTAAATGGGTCAAGGTCTTTCTTTAGTACTATTAATTTCTTTTCCTTTCGTTTGAGTACTCCTATAAATATGTTTGTCTCTCTATGATCATTTTCTGCATTGTGGGAAGGTACGTACGGAGTTCGTTTTCAAGTCAGAGACTTGCTTTGGTCATAGATTTGCCGAATTTGCAAAACAATGATATTGGTAATCAATACTCTCTGTTAGTCTCAACCAGATTTAATTAATTATTTCCCATTGTTCATGTAACTAATTATTTGTTCCTTTTTTTTTTTTTTTTCCTATCCTTTAACAATTTATCTCCAGAAAATAGAGATGAAGGTCATCATTCACTGCCAAAAGTGCATTACTGCGATATTCATGTCTGTTACTAAGCTAATAGGTACGAACTGAGTTAATCTTGACCTATTCCAAACCAACTCAAGTCCCATATCCCCTATTGTACCTGTACTTCTATTCCCGTACAATTTCGACGAAGGATTGCACAAAAACTCTTGTTCCCGTGCAATTGCATCCACGGGGTACACGAGTCTTTTGTTCAGTCATTGGCTGAATATGCACCGGAAACAGAGATATAGGCACAATTCTGGTAGAGAAGGATTTGAGTTCATTCCAAAAGGGGAAATGATTTTTCACAATCTCCCTATTTGGTAAATGGACTACAAATTTTATTTTCAATCGTCGTTTGAAATTGTGTTACGGAGTAGTATTATTTAGATGTTGAAAGGTAAATTTGGAGTTTTCTAACAAAGAAGTGTGAAAATTATTTCCCACGGTAATATTAATTATTTTTAATTTCTTAAAGCTATAATTATTGCTTTCATTGTCAAGAACATGTGGTTAATTTTTTAATTCATTTCCCAAGCACGTGAGATTTTAAACTTCAATTTGCTCAAACTCAAGATTTCTTAAAGTTGTCTTTTTTAAAACAATGTTTTCAGTTTGAAGCAATGTTTTAAAAACATGACCATAATGAGATTCCAAATAGGTTATAATTCGGATTTTGACAGTAAAAATAGAACTTCTATGAGTCCTCTAATGTATTAGCATCAGTGACACGGATATGTGTTAGACAATATCGCTGATGCATATATGTAAGCAAAAATCAGTGAGGAGGTCCAAAAATCTCATTGCGGAACGAAGTTTATTGAAGTTGTGTTTTGATATTTGAGTTGCAATGGAGTCGGGCTTCCGAACCCAACTTCACGAATTCATGTGTATGTGAAAATAAAACCCTTTAACGACTCCTGGATAAGTGTCCCAAAACAAATACAAGAAAACTCAATTTCATACTAATTTTTGAATTTGATAACCACAAATGCTACTATTAAAAGTGGATTTTGATCGTACAGGAATTGATGAAATATCTGTGGACAGTGAAAACGGTATTGTGACTGTAATTGGAGATGTTGATCCAGCAAAAGTTATATGTCAGATCAGGAAGACCGGAAAGAGAGTGGATATCATTAGTGTTGGTCCACCAAAGAAACCAGATCCTAAAAAGGTAGAAAAGAAGTGTCCACCCCCTTGCCTGCACCGTTGTCTGCCCCGTTGTCCGCCCACTTGCCCACCCCTTTGTCCGCCCCCTTGCCCGCCCCCTTGTCCACCCCCTTGCTGTTGTCTGCCCCCTTGTCCGCCACCTTGTCCACCCCCTTGCTATTGTCTGCCCCCTTGTCCGCCTCCTTGCCGTTGTCTGCCCCCTTGTCCGCCCCCTTGCCGTCGTCTGCCCCCTTGTCCGCCCCGTTGTTAATTCGTCGAAGGCTCTCGTTTGTGTAGGTGGCGCTCATGTTGGGGTGCCTGTGGTGACCCAAGTCACCACAGGGGTGTAGTGCCCCTTGTGGGGCCCACTTCCGGGCTCCAAAAAAATACAAAATTATGGGGCCCTGCAAAAAATCAGCTCAATTGGATATCGGGAAGTATGTTTTCTAAATTCTTCTAAATTCTCAGGAACGAATCTGCTTAATTTGCTACTTCGTTCCAGGAACGAATCTTCCCGATATCCAATTGAGCTGATTTTTTGCAGGGCCCCATAAAATATTATTTTAAAATTTTTGGTATTTTTTCTGTATTTTTTTGGAGCCCAGAAGTGGGCCCCACAAGGGGCACTACACCCCTGTGGTGACTTGGGTCACCACAGGCACCCCGGATCCTGTTTGTTGATGGTCGATTTAACTTTGTCGCTCTATTTGATTGAGAGAGAGAGAGAGAGAGAGAGAGAGAGAGTGAGTGAGTGTATTCTTTGTTCGTTGTTCGTTGTTTATTAAAATGCTAAGGCTTTGTTTGGGGAGACTTTAGTGTGAGATGATTTGATATGAGTTTGTTTATGATTTTGTTGAACTACTTAAAGAATATGTTACCTGCTCGTCTTGGGTCATTAAAAAAAGGAGCTCGATCGTATTTTAGTTTAATTTGATAAACAAAAAGGTTCATAAGCATAGGAAATTTGCAAGAAGTAGGGGGTAGGCAGCTTCATCCCACCTCTTGTTGTGAAAAAGGAAACATTTTTGTGACAAGCGACGAAAATAGAATTTTAACTCAGGAGCGGCTAAATTCATATGGTTGATTGACGATAAAGTTAGTCCTAATTACGGACGGGAGAGGATCCAATTTCTGGGTATAGTACTACTTTAAGGTAAACTAATATTTCATTTGGTTAGGATTGATTGTAATTTTAGACACTTGTTTGTTGATGAAATAGCAAAACAATACGGAATACTAGTCAGTCTACTAATTGTAGAAATTGATTTGTGTTTGGAAAAAAAATTTAAACTCAAAAAATATTCATTATCCATACTTCCAATCATTACTCTCCACTCATTACCACTACTTCCAATCATTACTCTATTTCTCTCTCCACTCAAAACCCCAAAAAATTTCTCAAAAACTCATCCAAACGCAACATGAATTAGTGTAACATTAAATGGGTTCAGATGGTCAAATTAAAATTGATTTTCAATCCGGACTATCGAAAACACTTTTGGACGTATGCGATTTAGTGTAACAACCCTAAATTTTTATAATAAAATTAAATGTTTTAATTGAAATTCTTTCATTTAGATGTTAATTTAGTATTCTTTTAACAAAAGACTCGATTTTTTTATACTCCAGTATTATTTAAAAGAAAATACTAAAACCCTATTGAGTAAATATGTAAAGCTATATGGATATACATGTACATGCAAATCCTAACCTAGTTTTTTTTACAAATCCTAGCAAATGGGAGAGATTGATATCCAAGTATAGTGTATAAATATAGATAAGGAGAGAGTCATAATTGATATCTTATGGAATCCTAGAAAAATCTAGCTATGATATGCAAAATCTAGTTAGGATCTTAGAAAAATCCAGATATGATATACAATCTAAGATTGTGGTTCTCTCAAATCTAAGGAGTTTATTGTAAGAGATTGAGAGAGAAATTTGATATAGATTTTTCCTAGATTTGCCTTATACATAAAATCCAGTACCAATCTTCCCTCTGGAAATGTTGATGATATGCACCTGGACCACTTTCTCTCCAGCTCTCATATATAGCTCCTTTTGTACTTGCTCCGCTCCCTGTTAAATACACTTTGCATACGCCTTAATTATACGCTCCTAGGAAGAGAAGAACCAAGGGAAAAAACAATAACATGTCTTCATTAATCCATTATTCAACAACTTCCCACCCTGCCCAAAGCAACAAAGAGAGGTATAAAATATAAAGGTAAAACAGAAGGGAGTCACACCACTCTTGCCATCTCCTCTTCATACTCCTACATTCGACGATTATATCTTTTCCAAGCTTCCTCCTGAAAATTTGACCGCAAAGAACCACCAGTTCCACCTTTCCATGATGACTGTGACCTGGTCAACTGTAGCGGAGGAGCAACATGCATAATCAGTTATGCAAGCTAAATTTAAACAACTGCATCCACTCTTACGCGGAAGGAGAAAGAAAGAGGAGTTTCCTATATTGGTTTTTAACAAATTCAATTCTAGAAGCAAACCCCGAACAATATGAAATAAAAACTTCTAATAATTCAAGTTCTTAAAGGAACGTACTCCTTGCTAGTGGTAGAAAGCAGAAACAATAATCCATCCCTGCCAGGTATAGTAAACCATCCATCCTTGCTCGTATTACAATACACAGTTCCATATCCATAAACTTCATGCACCTTTGAGCCTTGCACCCCTCCCTCATAGTAGTTGGGTGAACTATTGGATATGGAACATAGAGCTACAGGCGAAGGAGAAACCAGGGATTGGGTCACGTCTGCTATGATCTCCCCAGTCAAAATCTTGGATTTGTAACTGAATGAAGTTGTTGTGATTTCAAATGAAATTGAATGTCAATGTTTCCGCTAAGCATTAGATTTGCTTCACTCTGGCTATGAAATGCACGCATATGAAAGCCTTCCTACTTAGAACAAGTAAAACATTGTACAACAGGGTAATAATGCGATGCAAGGCTTATTACATGTTCCAAACTGGAAAAGTATATATAGTAACTGCGTCCACATCAAAACCGGTAAAAAGGTTATGATTAAATTGATAACCATACAAAACTGTTTAATCATCTTACTTTGGTCAAACCGTCAAAGGGCTCTAACTATGTTGCTTCTATTAATCCTAAATATAGAAGCTTATATCTCACTAAAAAATGTGTTTTACTATACGAGCTAAACCATAACCTAAAAACTGTTGCTGCTATCAGCTCGCTACCAAGCCAATAATTATGTCAACCATAACTTTAGCACATGTACGCAGAGAAAAGACGTGATAATGCAAAAGTGGTCTAGAATTTCCAAAATCAAGTAAGGCTTCTTTTCATGGAGGCTGAATAATAACACCTTCTAACTATTAAAACAATTCCAACATGGAAACATCAGGCGTTTGTATAAACATCATTATTAACAAAAATGAAATTTCCATGGCATTATCCTGTTAAGGAGAACATCAGCCTGCACGACATTAGCAGATAGACCGGAACCTCGTCAAAATTACATTAACACCACAAAGAATTAAAGATAAAGAAATGGCAACAATCACTACCTGAAAATAGAACCAATCAACCGACCGTCGCAGTTGTCCCACCTGCCGGATTTGTTGATAAAAAATAAAGTAATTACTAGATGTTGCCCATCGAATATATTACAAAAAAATAAAACTACAACCCAACCGACGACAGAACCTTGAGATAGGAAGGCCACATATGCATTGGCGTGCTTTCTAAGATCGTAAGGGATTCATTCGAGTTTCATTAAACTTTTCCATCTCGTAGGTTTGGTGACCTTATCTTTCAAGTTTAACATGACTCTTAAGTCTTCAAAAATGATTAGATGCATCTACTTCTGCAGGTTTTTATCCTAGAATAATATTCTAACCTTCGAAATGGGATCCCAAAGACGAAGAGGAACCTGAAAGATCATACCACCAACCACTACCCACACACACACAAACACAAACACAAACACAAACGAAAAAGAAAACAATAATAAATAAATAAAACCCTGGCAAAACCCCATCGTTTAGGTTTCCTGGTGCTTTGCGCTTTTACATTTTCCTCTTCTCTAATAAACAGTTGATTTGCATCCAATAAATCACAGAAAACAAGTAACCCATAGCTTCGATATAACTAGTTTTTAATAAGTAATCGCTTGGAAGAGAGACTACAAAGTCCCCATGGCATAATTCACGTGCAAAGGGTGCTGCAAAGGCAGCCCTTTTCCATGAAGCAGCAATAATGCAGACCATTTGTTCCCCACGAAAAGCACCAGTCTTGCCATGATGACCAATGCACCGATTGTGAAAGTAAATAAAGCAGGGGAAACTGCGAATGCAATGAGCCCATCGACGATAACAGGTGTAAAATTGGCCCCTTTTTAAACCTACCCGATAGAGGGGAAAATGTCTTCGATAAGTGTACCCAATCGATCCAGACGGCTTCTAATTCATGGGTTCAAACTGTTCAAAGTCTACAAGGCTCTTGAGTTCATCTAGCATCAATTGGCTTTTACTACTCCCTCCGTCCCTAAATAAGTGTCCAGCGCGCAAGCTTAGGCCTTTAAAAAAATGCATTTGTTTCGTTTAAAAAATCAAAATTTTTTTACAAATCAATAGATGGCAATGTGTTCTATTAGATTGTGGAAAAAAATTAAATTTTTTAACGAAAAGCATGCATCTTTTGTAAGGCCTAGTTTTGCGCGCCGGACACTTATTTAAGGACGGAGGGAGTACTTGATAATTATACTCAGTAGATAAGGATACTTTAGTTCATACGGTTTACTAATCTTTGTTGCCGTATCTTTATATATAGTTGTGTTGTGATGTCTACTCCTTGTCTGCAAGATTGCACCCCTTTTGGTACTTTTGTTTAACAACAGTTTTACTATCCTATCATATTTAAAGGTGGCTAGAACTAATCCATACTAATCATATCCATCAATTAACCTGATAAGGGAACACTACATGACATTCAAAAAAGAATTGGGTATCCAACTCCAAGGACTTTTTGTTCCCAAACTACCCTTCTGCCTAAAAAACTGCCAAGAAGAAAGAAAAAAACCTGTCCTTCCAAATTTCTTCTCTCATCTCCTCTACTTCCACATCCCAGGTTTCATTGCAGATACTCTCATTTGTTGATATTCCTCTTTCTGCTTAACATGATTTGTAGAAGCAGTGTGTGTGTCCGGACATCTAGTTTAGTTTTATGGATTTTAACTCTTCTGTTCACTAAATTCTAGTAAAAGACAGCACTTTTTTCCAAAAAGAATAAAAAAATGAAATGGGTTTCGAATTCCAAGGACTTTTCAACAATTTACAGTGAAAGTTGTAGCGGTTGCTCCAATCAAACCAAAAACAAGATTCTTTTTTCAATAACCAGGTGCCGGGCCAGCTTTTGCCTAATGCTTTTTTTTTTTTGCTCGGCAAGCGAAACAATTTTATAAATCTCGAAAGGGTACATCGAGGGGAAAAGAGGAAGAGCAAACTTGCTCAACCACGAAAAGAGAAACACAAAGATAATAGTCACACCATCCAGCCGGGGGTTGGATGAGTTACACCTCAAACCCAAAATTCGAGCTTCAGCTTACGAATACCATGAAGAAAACATTTAAAATCCTCCACTGAGTACACCTTGATATCGAACTTTGCTTTCATCCACATTGCCACCTTAGTCTTAATCTGGTCTCCTACCTCCCTAGCTGACCTTAAAGTATTGTTGAAGTTGGGGTCGTTCCCTGCAAGCCACAATGACCATAAGGTAGCAAAGAAAGTCACCTCCCAAATGTGTCTTTCCAAATTTTTAAACTTTGTGCCAAACCACCAATTAGCTAAGTCCGCCAAAGAGGGGGGACAAACCCAAACCATTTGCCACCACACCATTATAAGCGACCAAGTATTCCACGAAAACTGACAGTGCAAAAATAGGTGTTCAGGAGTTTTCTCGAAGGAAGCACATAAAGGACACTTTGACAATGGACCCTCCTGAATCATATTCTTGCCCATGAGCACCGATCTGGACGCTACCCTTCCTTGTAAAGCCAGCCACGAGAAAATTTCTACCTTAGGCGGACTAAGGTTCTGCCATACGGAACCCAATACCTCATCTCGGGCCTGCACCTGCTGCTCCCATTAGCCATATACTGATTTCACCAAAAAATTCTTATCAGTAGACCAATTCCATTGCAATACATCCTTTTTGGAAAAATCCAAAACTACACCATGTAATCTTTGTTCTAACTCCATCTTCTGGAGCATTTCCCATTCATACAAACGTCTACCAAAAAGTAGGTTCCAACTTTCTTCACCATCTTCTTCCTTAATAGCACTAATAACAAGATCCTTCTGAGTAGAAATTTGGAATAGCCTGGGGTAAACTTCCTTGAGAGCCTTATAGCCTAGGGTAAACTTCCTTGAGAGCTTTTGCCTAATGCTGGGGACCACAAACCCACCGTCGGCAACCCAAAACAAGAATTCCCCATAGTTTGACATCAATTCTCCTCGCTCTTATGATTTGTACAAAATCAAACTCTTTTGTTCACTAAATTCTACTAAAACAAAGAACTTTTCTCGAAAAACAGTAATAAAACGAAATGGGTTTCGAATTCCAGGGAGTATTCGACAACTTAACTGCGAAAGTAGTGGCAGTTGCTCCAATCAAACCAAAGATGAGAATCCCCCATAGCTTCATATCCTCCGCTTTCTCTTGACGGGGTCTGTTTGGCAATGGTTTATCATCATCGCGGTCGTTGTTTCTCATTTTGGTGTTTCTTTCGGAGCTTGAATTGTTCATCGAGCGGGCATAGTAGCTGGTGGGACTAGGAATTGAATTTACAAACCGTAGACCAATGCTTTTCGAATTGGGTATTCGATTTTTTGCTTTCTTTTTTCACAGAGGACTTGGAATGATATTTTACCAAAAGAGATAAGAATCCATGTGTGTGTGTGGAAGTGGAGGTGGGATGGGAAGAAGGGGCTCAGGTTTTGATTGACAATTCACAGATTGAACGTGATAAGCGCATAAATGTTCACATTAGCGCCTCTAATTCATCTTTGTTAAGTCCCATTCATATTATTATTCGGAACTTAATGCTCGGGGGTCCAAAACTCATCTCTGGTCGTATGGAATTTAACGGTGTTGTCAGAACTCGTTGAAACTCATGTATGCAAGGGTCGGGGGTCCAAAACTCACCCTTCGTCGTACATGGGAACAACGGTCTAGGGTTCGCATTTGTCGGGTATTCTGTACTCTAAAGTCAACCGTTTTTAAGAACTTAAATTGGAGTGCATTTATCTGGGTCTGGTTACGAGTGTTGGGATCCCTATGACCGTACCTTCTTTTAATTCTCTGAAAAGTACATTCAATTTCTAGATTTTTAGTTAATCTCAACCAATTCAACAAGGGGTGGCTACCTAAGAGCCCGTTAGATTAGTTAACAACCCGAGTTTTTAATCAGCACACGTTTCTGTCTCTGTGGATTCGACTCCGGACTTACCGGATATTATGCTGTGTCGGTCTCCGCCCTACGCTTGGGGCAACCCCTTAATTTAGGATTAGGAAATCGGTCAAGCATTTTTGGCGCCGTTGCCGGGGACGGTAACGTGTGTTAGGAATTCGGGTAGTTATTTTTATTTTATTTTATTTTATTTTTAGTTTCTTTAGTTGTTTCGAGTAAACATAGGTAGAGATAAGCAATCCTCCATTGTAAGAAAGCAATCACCTCTAAAGCCTAAGCACTAGCGAGAGAATACCAGGCGTCTCGGAGCCATTGAGAGAGAGCCGAGAGTAGTTGTGAAGGAAGAATCGTTTAGTGGTCAGTCATTGGATATAGGTGGCATTTTCGTTGATATAATAATTGAGCCACCGATGGCAGAGCCATTATTGTCGATGCGTGAGCACATGCATCCTGAGAGGACCACTCCTCTCGGTCCAATAGTTCTGCCGACTGAGACGGTGGAAGCACGTAATGCTTTCACTATAAAGCCTGGTACGCATAATGCCCCTCCCCTGTTCTATAGGAAGGAGAATGAGGATCCGTATGAGCACGTCCGTCATTTCAAAGGGTTGGTGCGCACCCTTGCCACCACTTCTCAGTGGGAAAATGTTTGCCTTAAGCTTTTTCCAGTCTCGCTCAAGGACAATGTGGATAAGTGGTTGCGGATGCAGAAAGCCCAGTCTCTCACGACGTGGGCTGCTGTCCGAGATCTCTTTTATAAGAGATACTTCTCAGAGAATAAATCTAAGCACCTAACTCGCCAAATACAGTCTTTTAAGCAGGATGAGGGCGAGTCATTTTTAAGGTGCTGGAAACGGTTCAAGGACTTGCTGTTGTCCTTGCCGCACCATGGGTTTGCGAGGCACCAACTGGTGTCATTTTTCTATTTAGGCCTGAATGTTGCGACAGCCCAACAGATTAAGTATCTCTGCAAGGAAGAGGATTTTCTAAACAAGTCTCCGGATGATGCGTGGGATTTTCTAGAACACTTGGCCGAGAAATACCGGGGTTGGGAACCTTCTGATCTCAGTGATAGGGCCGTGGCTGCACAGGGACCCAGTGGATCTAGCATCTTCCCGTTAAGCGTAAGAGAGCATAATGTCGAGTCTCAACTAAACAAAATATCTAAGCAGTTAGAGGACTTAAAGCTTGCGCAAGTCCAGCAGGTGAATGAGATGAGAGTGGAGGAGGTGTGTGCATTGTGTGAGCGTCCGGGGCATCCAATCACTACTTGCCCCGCATTTTTCATAGTTAAGAAAGCCTACCATAGTAATCAGACTGAGGTAAATGCGATTAATCAGAGTTGGGACCCATATTCAAATACCCACAACCCACTTATGGGTTAGAGAGATCAAAAAGTCTCGGTGCAACCCCAGGCACCACCTCAGCAGTCAATCCAGCCATTCCAGCCTCCTCAAGGCCAAATGACCCAGTTCCGTTACCCACCTCAACAGCAGCAGGGGTTTGGTGCTTCATCTTTTAGACCACCCCCTGGCATTAACCATCCCCCGCGGGATAAGCAGACTGATGAGATGATGAAGGCTCTCATGCAGTCTTAAATAAGCTTCACTGAGCAGACTAAGCAGGCGATTGGTGACATAAAGACCCAATTGACCCAGTTGACGGCAGCGGTTGGACAAGTCCAGCAGGAGAAGGGAAACTTTCCTTCTCAACCTTTAGTCAATGCCACTGATACTCATTATGTGGGCTATTCTTCTGACCCGAGCAATTTAAATTCAAGTCTAGAAGAGGCTAAGGCGATCACCACTCTCAGAAGTGGGAAGGTGATCGATAAGAACTTACCTCTCAAGCAAAAATCGGTGCCACCTTCGGTGCCGATAGCTGCACCAGTAGTCATTCCAGACGTGGGAAGTGCCCCTGAGGAAGAGAAAGAGGCGGAGTCTCCTGAAGTGGTGGTGCCTGCACATGCAGCCCCCACAACTCCATTGCCACCCGTTGCTCCTTATCCAAATCGCTTGGTGGCGAAGCCTAAGGTTAATGTGAACTTTCAAATGCTTGAGTTATTTAAGAAAGTTCAGTTTCCTATCTCTTTGATGGAAGTCATTGACGCGATACCTCAGTTTGCAAAAGTTTTGAAAGATCTATGCACATCAAAGCGGAGAACTAAAAGTCAGGACAAAGTGCTTCTGACGGAGCAAGTGAGCTCCATTCTCCATGCTGAGATCCCCACCAAGTGTAAGGACCCTGGTTGTTCCACCATCCCTATAGCTATCGCGGGCCAGAAAATTTGAGAAGGCTTTGTTGGATTTGGGAGCGAGTGTCAATTTGCTCCCATATTCGGTATATTTGAAGTTGAGTTTAGGCAATTTGAGAGCCACACCAGTCACGCTACAGTTGGCTGACCGGAGTGTGAGAATTCCGAAGGGAGTGGTGGAAGATGTTCTGATTCAAGTTGGCGAATTTCTTTTTTCAGTTGACTTCATTGTTCTGTATACATGCTCGATACCAGAGATCTTTGAGAAGACTCCTATCATCCTCGGCCGTCCTTTTCTAGCCACCTTTAGTGCTGTCATGAATTGCAAAATTGGACAAGTCCAACTGTCGTTTGGGGACTTGAAAATGGAGGTGAAAGTGTTTAATGCGAATAGTCGAGTCAAGGATGATGAGAAAGTGTACGAGGTGAGTTTGATTGACACGCTGATGCAAGAGCATGTCGATAATATTTTGTATAAGGATCTTCTGGAGATAGCCAAGGAGGCATCATTCTTAGAGTCTCCAGAATTAGGGAGTTTGATAGAGGTGCTTGTAGTAGATGATGTGTGTGGCGTCCCTTGGGAACCAGTTCTTGAACCGCTGGGGGCCCCATTGTCTTAAGTTCCGACGGGTAGCTTTTGCGTACCACTCTCTTCACTGAAGAGTGGACCCGGCTCCTAGAGATAGGAGTACCCATCATTGACTTGGGTTTTGGGCACAATCTTTGTATACTTGTTTTTTTGTTTGTTGTTAAGCTTTAAAATCCAAAAAAAAAAAAAAATTGGAAAAGAAACAAAAATTAGCCTTCTGGTCTGGTATAGTCACCTGGTCGAAACTATGTATGTAGTACTTAGGAGGTTGGGTCTGACGGCAGGCACGTAGTTAGCAACGAGAATTCTGTCTGAACCATTTGACTTTAATGTCCAAACTCTGTAAAGATTGTTTCACAAACGGAGTGGTGGGTAAGGAATCTGGTAGCTCCAGTGCAAGTGACAGCCTATTAGATGATGGTACCACTTCTCAAGATATCATTGAATCCTATGCATACTGTCCTTCCAACAAATAGGGAACCACAGTCTTTGGCCAGGGAGAAAAGTAGTACTCGTGTCTTTCGCGTGAAGAAAGTGGATGATTTTCTGTATTTCATTTAATTTCGTACTTTGTTTATTTCTTTTAGTTATTTTTCTTGCTATCGTGCGGGCTAACTTTTTACAGGTTGTTCGATCTAAATTGGGGGGTCTACCTCCCTCTATCATTTATTCTGCTTAGCCCCTCCTTGTCGAGGTGATATCTTTCCTCTCTTTTACTTTTATGTCTTATTTTTATTTTTCCTGCTTTCAATGCGGACATTGAATGGTTCAAGTTGAGGGGAGGGATTCACTTTGTTCTTTATTTTGTTAGATTCAAAAAAAAATGGTGGAAATCTTTTTACATGAGACTTGAAGACTGTTGAGATTGGCTCGTGATTGATAGAGTTGAGATGTGATAGTCATTCTTTTAATATTGTGGTGGTAATGTAGTTCTTTTTGCTAACCTGTCGCGAAAAATTTGTCATGGCGTTTATTTTTAACACATTTGCACTTCACGTCTATCTGGGCTTTGATTGCTAGTGAGTTATGGCTTAAATGTTTTCGATGGCTTGTTTAGTGGAGACTTATGCTCATGTGAGTTTAGAGCCTATCTTTTCTTGGAGTGGTGTCAAATAAACTCTTGTTGTCACAAAAGAGCGAATTCGTTGTTGATCTCATTATTTTTGTTGTCGAGTGTTGGGAATATTTTGAATTGCACGCTTCTCTCTTGGGTTTGAAAAGTTGCATGGTTGTATTGCCCCATGGAAAGGATTGTAGGCTATCTTTGTTATTTTGATTCGGTTTGTTTATTTCTTTCATACATTTATCTCTTGTGAGTCCATTTGAGTCTCTCGCATGATACCTTTTCTTGTTGAACTCTACCATCTATATTGTGTCTTGAGAAGCTTAGTAATTATGGGGAGGTGAATTATGCAGAAGAGAGAGAGTAAATGTAGTAAGAATTGAGTTTTATTGATTGGTGATCTTTTTCATAAAAAAAGAATGAGAACAAAAAAAAAAAAAAAGGAAGACACCAACTTATTGTGAAAAGGGGAAACACTTGTTCTTAATGTAGGGATTGTGTTAAAATTAGGAAAGAGAGATGTGGTGGAGTTGAAAAGAAGGAAAAGAGAAAAAAAAAAAAAGAGGCACGCATTGTTATATTTGCCTTATGTGAGTTGTTGTTGCCATTCTCGGACACTTGAATTTTTACCTAACCTTGAAACATTTTCCCTTACCTGATGTTATAACCGGAATTGAAGTCCTATTTGATCCTAGGGGCAATGGATTGTGAATTGATGGATAGAGAGAGTTCCAACACTTGGTATTCCGTTCATGAGATCATGTGTCCACTATATAGAGCTTTCTTTTCGTGTCATTATGTGCGGAAGTATTTTGCTTTCATTTACATAACGTCCGCCCGCACATATTGAGAGTAATGTGCACCTTGTTTCGAGTGTTTTCATTTGTTGAGTGCATGACACAGTGAGATTTGAAGTCGAGACTCGGTCCGGAGAGAACTTTTAGTTATTTTTCACTTGTCATCGAAACCCTTGTTCACACACGCTGAGTATAGGTGCCGTGACTCTTTTTTATGACTTGATAGTATCTAGAACTGCTTATGCCGTTATCTTTTTGCGATGGCTTCATATTCTTTGCTTAAGATATCATTGAGCTGTCTTGCAGGATTTTGGGTTTCATGTGGAAAGGATTCATGGTGTTTTGTGGGTGATCACTGCTGAAAACTCTCACGAGACTTCACTCGTCCTACCGGGGCCGCTTGGGGGTTTAAAAGAACTATCGGTTTTCATTTGTTTTCTTTAGTTGCATTTTATTTTCTTTGCTCGGGACTAGCAAAGTGTAAGTTGAGGGGTGTGATAAGCGCGTAAATGTTCACATTAGCGCCTCTAATTCATTTTTGTTAAGTCCCATTCATATTATTATTCGGAACTTAATGCTTGATTTTTTGTATTATAGGTATTTTGGAGAATATATTGGAATACATTCCTAGTCATGGTTAGAGCTACAAGGATTGGGCCTCAAAAATGTTTTCATTATGCACGTGACCGTGGAGGTGTTATTGGTAGCAGAACAATACAAGTTTTACATGTTTTTGGTGGGCCCAAAGGGCTACTATTTATTACTACATAGTCTGACTTTTAGTCTTGGACCAAGCAAGAGAATTTTAGAGCATCTCCAATGGGAGATGTTAAACATGACGTGGACGGTGCAACGGCTACTTTTGGTATTAACTCACCTTTCAACCCATCTGTCTTCACCCATGTCAAAGCTGATGTGGCTTTGGCATGAACCTCCTGCATGCCAACTTTGACAACCATCCTCCTCCATGCCAAATTTTAAAAAATGATCGTTTGGATTGACATTAAGGGTTGGAGAGGGATAATTTGATGTCAAATAAATAGAGAATTTGACATAAGGGTTGGAAAGGAATGCTTTGATGTCAAATTGGAGATGCCAAAATGCCACGTCAGCCTTCAAAAAAAATTTGACATCTCTAAATTGACATCTTCGATTGGAGATGCTCTTAGCCTAATGGGCATGTGCTTACGTCGAAACCTTGCCTTCAAATATAAGATTGATAGAAACCCGAAGCGTAGGGCTAGGTCGTCGATAGCATAATAACCGAAAAGTCCGGGATCGTACCCACAGAGAATCGAATATAGCTTAATCGGATTGTAGGTTTTATGGTAGGATTTCGGCGTTTAAGACGACCAACTTGGTTTTGCTTTGAAAATGAAAAAAACTAAAACGAAAGACTAGAAATGAACTTTATGAACTAAAAGAGGCAAGTCTAAGGATCATCTAACCCTTGACAAAGGCCGTTACCAGTTCTCGATTATAACTCAGGCGAGAGTCACGACCGCGTGCTCACGCCCGGAAGATTTAGCTTTATTAACTACATTTATCAAAAGATGTGATTAAACAGAACTAAACCAACCTATTTTTGCTAATGTATCTAACACGTAGGAGGCCACGAGCTCTCAATATGTCGCTTGCCAAGACCGCTTGACTAAACTTCATATCAAGGAGTTAACACCCCTCGCTTAGACCAAAAATGGCTAGGTTAATCCAATTCCAAAAACCATGATTTTAAGCCCGAAGGTTTGAGAACCAAATAACACCCTAAGTCATCGGGAAAGATTACCCCGCGACTTAGACAAACAACTACTCAACCATACTAGAAAGATTAAGCATAAGGCTAGAAATGACAAACATATTTAACCGACGAAAACGAAAACAAACTTGATATTAAGGAGAATCTAAAGCATAGCTACAACATTAATAAACGAAAAATTAACAAACGAGAAAGACTTACAAGTGTTCTTGAAGAAATTAACCTAGAAAGCTTGAAAGACTTTAATGGAGGAAAACTAACCTAAACTAACTATCTACTCCTCCCTTACAAGTGAGAGAGAGAAGAGTATTTATACAAGAGGGCACTCTCTCTCCACGAAAATATCCAAAAAATATCCAAAAAGTAGTAACTTGCTACTTATGGAAAGTGAAAAGCTGTCAAAAAGTAAGTCGGTAAGCCTCCCGTATCGATACTCCGAAAACCGTATCGATACGGTTCTGTTTTGGCTGCATTCCAAAGTTTCCCGTAGCGGAGCCGTATCGATACGGTTCTGTTTTGGCTGCATTCCAAAGTTCCCCGTAGCGGAGCCGTATCAATACTCCGAAAACCGTATCGATACGCTGAAGGCTGGATTTCTCTCTGTTTTGAAACCGTATCAATACTCCGAAAAATGTATCAATACGGTTCTGCTTCCTGGCATTCCAGCTCTTGGGCTTTGTTTTGACACCCGACGGCCCATGGCACGCTTCGGCCACTACGGTTCTTCATCTTCAAGCCTCGACGGCTGAATTCTTCAAGGTCCCGCCTACTCGCTTGCCTTCAAGGGTTGTTCAAAACACCAAAACAAACTCTCTTATTCGCGTATTACCTGAAACGCTCAACAGATAACCTTACGCGCAAAATCACTATAAAAGCTAAATAAACGCAAGATAAAATAACAGTCTTGGACTAAGGAAGAGAATTAGACCTAATGGGCATGGCCCACAACCTTGACTGGTGGAGGAAAAAAAATGGGTTTGTTCGAGAGCAGCTTATAAAAGGAAGAAAAGAAAGCTGCGCAAAAGAGTTTTTTTTCCCGCAGACTTTTCTTTTGGACCGCAGAACAGAGAACGGAGGCAGCGATCGGTATCACTTTCGCCAGATGAGAGATAAATATGAAAAGGTTGGAGATTACTTTATGATCACTAGATTGGAAGGACAACATTTAATTTTTAGCCGTACGTATAACGTTTTTTCACTGGAGAGTTTACCTCCTTCAAGTTTTAGTTTCGTTTAATTACTTGCATGTCAGTAACTCGTATTACGTTTTGTTCTTAATAAAAGTTGTTTGTTGGTTCCCGTTGAACTTAGATCTTTCGTTTATTTTTCATCTTGCATAATAGAAAGCATGATTAATTCTAGGGTTTTATTCCTTTTATTTTTAATAATGAGTGAGTAGTTTTTCTAAGGTAGGGTCGCGCGGTGATTAGCACACCGTGGCCAGGCTTGGGTATGATTCGCTCCACTTTTTATAATAATAAATTGAATAGGCAATTTTAGGTTGGAATATATGTCCGGCGGACAGCCCTAGTGTCATTAAAATTCATGCGAACGGGGGTCCGAAACTCATCTCTGGTCGTATGGAATTTAACGGTGTTGTCAGAACTCGTTGAAACTCATGTATGCGAGGGTCGGGGGTCCAAAACTCACCCTTCGTCGTACATGGGAACAACGGTCTAGGGTTCGCATTCGTTGGGTATTCTGTACTCTAAAATCAACCGTTTTTAAGAACTTAAATTGGAGTGCATTTATCTGGGTCTGGTTACGAGTGTTAGGATCCCTATGACCGTACTTTCTTTTGATTCTCTGAAAAGTACATTCAATTTCTAGATTTTTAGTTAATCTCAACCAATTCAATAAGGGGTGGCTACCTAAGAGCCCGTTAGATTAGTTAACAACCCGAGTTTTTAGTCAGCACACGTTTCTGTCTCTGTGGATTCGACTCCGGACTTACCGGATATTATGCTCCGTCGGTCTCCGCCCTACGCTTGGGGCAACCCCTTAATTTAGGATTAGGAAATCGGTCAAGCAGAACGGTGCTAGAATTCGTCTTAGGCTTCCTGTTCGCTTATTTTTTGAATTAAAAATGATATATTATAAATGGGTGGTCTGTTTGTAAAATAAAAATAAAAACATTTCCCATACGTGGCTGTAGTTTATTGTGGTGTAGTTTTTCCAGTATTACTTTGTAATTTTTTTTATCTAGTATTTCACAATAATTTTTTAGATTCATTCGTTAGAGGCTACAACAGTTAAAAAATGATAAAAAAAAAAAATGTGTATCGAAGTTAAATTTTTTTATTAGACACTAACAACAAAACTGACAATATTCAGTATTTTTACCATTCTTAATAAATTTTTTAACTGCTTGAGACGACTGGCAAATTCAAAAAAACTTAATATTATGAATCTATCAATAACGCAAAAAGAAACAGAAAAAATACTAAAATAATAATTAAGGAAGAACATTGCATTTAGTGGAGGATTAGACAAATTTTAGATGATTAAGGTTGTGTTTGGATAAGTTATACTGTTATTTAGATAAGTGTCCACCTTTTTTTTTGTGTGTGTGTGTGTGGATGAAAGGATCAAAAGTTTTAATCAAATTGACTATAAATTAACATTTTGTGAAGAGTTTTTTTTGGTGTCTTTAGAATGTTATGATCTAAACTATTTTCAACTTTGATTTTTACTTTTATGTTTTTCAATTTCGAAACGAATGATAAAAAATTTACAACGAGAAACTAAGTAAAAAATAATAAAAATTTACCATGTTCACAAAAAAAAAAATTATGATTACACTTCAATAAAAATTGTTTGGCAATGGGTTGTCACCATCGTGGTCGTCGTTTCTCATCTGGGTGTTTCTTTCGGAGCTTAAATTATTCATCGAGCGGGCATAGTAATTGGCGGGATTGAATTTACGAGCCCTACACCATTGCTTTTCGAATTGGGTATTCGAGTTTTTTTTTTTTTGAATATTTTCCTCATAGGATTTGATTTTCCTCATAGGATTTGGCATTCCTTTCTACCAAAGGAACAATTATGAATCGGTGTGTGTGGGAGTGGAGGTGGGATGGGGAGAAAAAGGTTCAAGTTTTGATCGACAAGTTGCAGATTGAAAGGTGCTCAAATTCGTTTAGGGTCAGTTCTTCGTAATTAAGTAGTTGTATATTTTATTTCAGTAGTACTTACGTGTGATTTTTTGTTTTTATTTAGCGCACTCGTTTTGAATAGGGTAATGAGAAAAGGATACAAAATGTTCATTGAAGCGGCCGGGACTGTTAGAGCTTCATTAGAGCAGATCGATTGTTGCTGGAGTTGTTGAGTTGATCAATGGTTAATGAGCTTTTTTTGCTAGAGTTGCCGGAACTTTGTGTTATCTTTCTTCATCAGAGTTTTGAGCGCACACTTTATCTCTCTTTCTCCAAATGCGATTTACTCGGTTGCTCCTCTCTCTTATTTACATTAATGCCATTGGATATTTTAAAATAATAATTTTGGGAAAAAATTGTGTTTTGGCATTGGAGATGTTGCTACTGTTTACATCCTAAAATACGTCACCTAATGAAAAAATTACACGTGGCATTAAACAATGCTTTGGCCTATCAGAACATATCTCATTTGGGCCCGAGATACAGGGGATCATAGGGTTAATAGCGATATTATTTTAGTACTAAACGGTATCGTTTTGATGGGAAACGGCAACGTTTGAGCATCAATTGGGTGTAATTAAGACGGTAATTAGGTTTGGCCGTTGATTACTCATTAAAACCATCGAACGGTAGTTAATCTTTTGTTTTATGCAGCGATTAAGCGTGTATACAGGGAATCATTTATAAGATCCAATCATGTTGCATTAACCCACGTTGCATAGAAGCAGGGGACCCACGATCCAGAAGGCAGCCATGATCAATATTAGCAAACGTGGAAAGAAAAGAATTCTGGGGAAATCAATCCAAGTAACCGTTCGAAAGCTCCACTCAATCGTATTTTGAGGAATCATGGGCAGTTCGAATGAAGACGTGAGAAGCAGTTAAGGACGTGGAGTTCGAAGGCAAACTCGGCGTCTATAAATAGAAGAAGAAGTTGAAGAGAGCAACCCCCGACAAAAATCTCATCATCTGACAACTCATACTCAATATGGTTGCTCAGAGATTTATCATAGTTTAGGACTTAGTTTAGTTTAGTTTGTAAGTCGAAGGTTTGTTTGCATGTAAGACTACTTTTGATTAAATTCAAGTTTCTTATTTCTTTCAGTCTTCTTCTTACCAGAAACTAATCGTTTATAGGCTCTCTTTGATTAAATTCAGTGCGCTTATATTTCTGCATTAGTCTTAGAAAAATCCTAAGAGTGTTTGTGCACAAATTTGCCTTCGATTAGATTCAGGTTTGTTTGTATTCAATCATCTTAGTTGGTTATAAGCTCTCTTTGATTAAATTCAGTATGCTTATATTTCTACGTTGGTTTTAATAAAAGCTCAAGAGTGTTTGTATACAAACTTACCTTTGATTAGATTCAGGTTCGTTTGTGTTCAATCATCTTTTTTGATTTGAGGAAAGCCAGTTCTTTATTTTGGTCGACACTTTAAGGAAAAATCCTCTTAGTTGAGGTAATCGAACGGATAACACAGTTGTCTGGACCAATCATTGTTACAAGGACAGCAACAATTCACCCTCCAATAATCTCAGCCCATTCTTATCCAGCAGCAATATAGGCCAAGATAGAAGTGATCAAGGAAACAAATTATTATTATTATTATTATTATTATTATTATTATTATTATTATTATTATTATTATTATTTTATAGTGGTTCATGAGATTTGAAAATGCTTATTACTCTCTATTTTCTGGCCACCAACTCCCCGCTGACAACCTTGAGCCCTTGACATGAGTGACCTTGCTTACGTCGATACCTTGCCTTTAAATATAAGGTTGATAGAAACCCGAAGCGTAGGGCTAGATCGTTGCATGCATAATAACCGGAAGACCGGAATCATTCCCACAGAGAATTCGATAATAGCTTGATTCGGATTGAAGGTTTTATGGTCGGTTTGTGGCGTTTAAGACGGCCAACTGTCGGTTTTGCTTTAAAAAGTGGAAATGGTAATAAAAAGACAAAAAACGCTCGATGAAGTTAACAAGGCAAGTCTAGGGATCTTCTAACCCTTGTCAAAGGCCGTTACCGGTTCTCAATTATAACTCAAGCGAGAGTCACGACCGCGTGCTCACGCCCGGAGGATTTAACTTAAAAGACTACGTTTATCGAAAGATGTGATTAAACGGAGGCGAACCAACTTGTTTTTAATATTTATCAAAACCCTAGGAGGCCACGAGCCCTCGACATGCTATTTGCCAAGACCGCTTGACAAGCGGCATACCGAGGAGTTAACACCCCTAAGTTTAGACCGAATTTGCAAAGCAAGCTCTATTCCGAAAATCATGCTTTAAAGCCCGATGGCTCAAGAACCAAGTAACCACCTAAGTCCTTGGGAAAGATTATCCCGAGACTTAGCCAAACGACTACTCACTCATAGCTAAAGCATAAACGAAAGCATAAAAGCAAGACATAACTTTTAACCGATAAAGTGGTTTGTATCTATGTATTGAATGAGAGAGAGAGGGTGTTATATTTATACAAAACAAGCCCTCCTCTCACAACAAATATCCCAAAACACACCAAAAGTGGAAAGTATTCTATAAATGGAAAGTTGAAAAAGCTGGAAAAATCTGCAGTAAGCAATCTGTATCCATACAACAAAAACGGTTGTATGGATACGGAGCTGTTAAGCCTGAGTTGAGAATGCTCCGTAGGGGAGCTGTATGGATACAACCAAAATGGTTGTATGGATACGCTGTTCCCTGTAGAATTGATAAGGCCACCGTATGGATACAACCAAAACGGTTGTATGGATACAGCTTTGCTAACTGCAGAGTTGGCTTCTAGCTTCAAGGCTTGGCACCCGACGCTTCCAAACTTCACCCGATGCCTAGTAACTTGATCATTGGAGAACGGTGGCACTCCGCCACTTGGCCTTGGAAGCTCGGGCTCCCACGAGGCATGTCCATGGCGTCAAAATCACCCTTGTTAGGGTGTAAAACCTGAAACATCCTCAAACGAACCTTACGAGCAAAATCATAATAAAAGCTAAATAAACATAAGTTAATACAACATAAAACGGGACTAAGCGCACCAAATATCTACAATATTGGGTGCTTATCAGACCTCCCTCGCCAACACTCTACTGTCGTCACAACAAACTCATACAACTGCAACACCTCCAAATCCCATTATAACCAGTCCAAGGATAACACATTACCACCATTATTTCAGGAGGTCGCGTCTGCCTCCATCAGTTGTGGCAAGCTTCCCCAAGCCTTTTTTCAGTGCGGTAACCAGCTTCCACTGATTGCTTATCATCGAGTTGGCTTATACGGTGCTAGGCAATCTCGTCCGGCATGGAAGGTTGTATGCGGTGGTGGCGGCTAAGGGTGTAGGTTTAGGATAGTTGGTGGAAATGCTGCAATAAGCACTATAAGGTAGTTTTTGAGATAATGTGTATGTAAGCAATGGTTGAAGGGTAAAAAATGATATTACACTTTTCTATTTACAGAGTTGAATTAATTTCTGATCTTTATACTTTAAGGGGATTAAGTGTCTGAATTTGAACTTTAAGGGGCAACTCCTGAAAAGGTAATATAGTTGAGGGGGTTTAGTACAATTTTGCCCTTTTTAAATATATATGCTTGATCCTTTTTAACTGGCTCCAACAAATTAATTTAACAGGAATACAGATCAACAAACTCTGGGGAAATCTAAACCTCGTAATTAAGAAATTACATACTTGGTGAGGGTTTGTTCAGAAGAATTGGTTTGTTAATCTTTAGTTAGCATATATCCCAGTTAACTTGTTTAATTTAATTTAATTTTTTTGGATTAACAAAATGTTAAACTCTGTTATTTCACTTTGAATCTTATCTTCCAGTTTTTTTTTTTAACGGAGAAACAGTCCTACAGCCAAGTCACTCAATGGATCTAACCGTGCAACCAACTTCAGCGGGAGTTAGCGCGGCCACACCAGTCACTGCCCTCCACTTATTGCAAGGCCATACCAATCATCCTATGAAAAATCAAATTCCAGACCTTAAAGAGTATTCCGAAAATCTGAGCGTCTGCCCGAACCATTGGTGCAACCAGAATGTGTCTTATCCTCCAGTTAGTTGTTAGTTACTATCTAATTTGATTTTTATACACAGAGTTGGATCGACAAAACACACAGATGCACGTACTCTCTCTCTCTCTCTCTCTCTCTCTCTCTCTCTCTCTCTCTCTCTCTCTCTCTCTCCATATAATATTATCAGAAATGCTCTATATATGTGACCGGGTTTGCCACCATTTTACTTCAATATTGTATGCATGGCAAGTTATGCCTCATTTGGCTAATTAAATCGCATAATTATTGTTACGATCGAAACATAATACCCAGTGGTGGTCCTAATGTTTTGGGGCTCAAGACGAATTGGAAAAATGAAGCTTTTATGCATTTCACAAACATTGTGATAAAAAGATAAGTCAACTTAAGAAAATTAAACTATTAGTATTCAAATAGAATTTTTTTTTTTTTAGCAGAGTATTCAAATAGATAAATTTAAAAAAAAATGTTTATCGAAACAATTTTTGATCTCTATTTGCTTTTTTAAACTATGCATCAATACAAAGTTTGAGCCTCTTTTTTCTGTATAGATATGCTTGTATCCTTTGTTACCTGGTTCCACCAATAAAACATTGTACGGAAAACAAGCATTAGGTTTAGGCAGGGGCGGAGCTATGTTGGGCCCGGTGGCTCCGGCCCTCCCCGATCTCCGAATTTTAAAATTGTTATTCTGTATAGACCTAATTTTGAAACATTGTACAAAAAACAAGCATTAGGTTAAGGCAGGGGCGGAGCTATGTTGGGCCCGTGGGCTCCGACCTGCCTCGATCCCTGAATTTTAAAAATTTTATTATGTATAGACCTGATTTTGAATATTATTGATAATTATTCGTATTCTACTTATAATCTTAATAATTTTGATTTGATTTGTTATTTTACATTCTCATTTCTCAATTTCTTTTATAAACAAAAAATAAGCACATGACTGTTGAAGTAGTCGAATGAAAAAAAATAAAATGATTGGTATACCTTTAATGCATTAGCCTAGAATCATTTCAATGTAAAAATATAATGTATTGGAAAGTAAAAATTTTATAATCTATTGTAATTGTACGTTTAAATAAAAAATACTCCATCCATCCCCATTCTTTAGGCCCTTTTGGGAGTCTGTGCCACTTGTCAATTAATTATATCTTGTAATATATAATTTTTAAGTGATTTTGAAAATATCGTTTAAAAGAGATCACTGAGATCAACTCAAACAAGATCCATATTGCATATAAATAGTATTACCAATTAAAAGTTATAATTAGTTTTTTAGCCGGTTGGGATAGGACGAGGGACAAAAGAATGAGGATAAAGAAAATATATGTCTGTTCAAAATCCTGACTCTGCCACCGATTTCAGGGAAAAATAATCATTAGCCAACCCTTTTATCAGTTTTACGGAATCGGAATACCCATGTTTTGTTTTCCTTTTTAAGTGACGTAGATCAACAAACCCTGGGGAATCTAAGGCTTGTACAACTAAGATACAACGTTAGTCAGGACTTCGTTCAAATAATTGGTTTGTGGGTCTTTAGTTAGCATATCACTGGTAGTTACGTACTTTCTAACTTGATTTTTATACACCAAAACTCTCTCTCTCTCTCTCTCTCTCTCTCTCTCTCTCTCTCTCTCTCTCTCTCTCTCTCTCTCTCTCTCTCCATTATTGTCATGAGAACCGCTCCACATATGAGACCATCTTTATCACCATTTTATCTCATTATATGCATGGCAAGAAATGAATCGTCTCGATGTTCAACAGTTTAAGTGCACAATTTTACGAAATATAATACTCAATGTCCACGATCTGATGTTTTCGGGGCTCAAGACGAATATTAGTAATGAAATTTTTGTGTATTTCACTAACGAAATGATGGTAAAAAGACAAGTCAACTTACAAAAAAAAAAAACTATTATAGTATTCACTATTCAACAAAGATAAAACTTCAGAACTATGCATCAAAGTTTGATCTCTTCTAGCTTTCATTTTAAACGGCAAAAATGCTAATTATTAATTCATGGGCTCCTTTTATTTATTTATTATCTTAGGTGTTTAATTGGCGGAAGTGAGTTATTGTTCGATAACACAATAAATGAAAAATTGCACCCCTGATCACCTTTGTCCTAGCATTTAAGTGCAACTTATGCTGCGTTGGGCCAAAGACCACTTGGGCACTTGGGCATTTGATATGGGCTCATTTTGAACGAATATTTTAATTTTTTGGACCTCTATATAACAAACTTTTCGGAGTTCAAGACAAAAGCCTTGCTCACCTTTGCTTGGCCCGGTATTGGTGTTTAGTCCCACTTCGGGACTTCAAGGAAATTACATATGGTATATAAGATAGCGCCCGACCAACTACTGTTAACCTGAAGTTAACATTTTGAGCCACATAATTAGGCTAAGGGTTAGCAGATCAGTTGGTGCGGGTCGTTACAACTGGTAATAACGTCCTGAATAAGTTGTATAGAACACTAGTAATAAAAAAACCACTCCACCTACAAACCTTAAATTCGCTCAACCACCTTAAATTGGATTCGCCAATGTGCAAATTCTTAAGAATAAACACACACCCTTTCCCACATATTTTAAATGGGTCAAGGTCTTTCTTTAGTACTAGTAATTTCTTTTCCTTTCGTTTGAGTACTTCTATAAATATGTTTGTCTCTCTGTGATCATTTTCTGCATTGTGGGAAGGTACGTACGGAGTTCGTTTCCAAGTCAGAGACTTGCTTTGGTCATAGATTTGCCGAATTTGCAAAACAATGATATTGGTAATCAATACTCTCTGTTAGTCTCAACCAGATTTAATTAATTATTTCCCATTGTTCATGTAACTAATTATTTGTTCCTTTTTTTTTTTCTATCCTTTAACAATTTATCTCCTGAAAATAGAGATGAAGGTCATCATTCACTGCCAAAAGTGCATTACTGCGATATTCATGTCTATTACTAAGCTAATAGATACGAACTGAGTTAATCTTGACCTATTCCAAATCAACTCAAGTCCCGTACCCTCTATTGTACCTGTACCTCTATTCCCGTACAATTTCGACGAAGGATTGCACAAAAACTCTTGTTCCCGTGCAATTTCATCCACGGGGTACACGAGTCTTTTGTTCAGTCATTGGCTGCATATGCACTGGAAACAGAGATACAGGCACAATTCTAGTAGAGAAGGATTTGAGTTCATTCCAAAAGGGGAAATGATTTTTCTCAATCTCCCTATTTGGTAAATGGACTACAAATTTTATTTTCTATAGTCGTTTGAAATTGTGTTACGGAGTAGTATTATTTAGATGTTGAAAGGTGAATTTGGAGTTTTCTAACAAAGAAGTGTGAAAATTATTTCCCACAGTAATATTAATTATTTATAATTTCTGAAAGCTATAATTATTGCTTTCATTGTCAAGAACATGTGGTTAATTTTTGAATTCATTTCCCAAGCACGTGAGATTTTCAACTTCAATTTGCTCAAACTCAAGATTTCTTAAAGTTGTCTTTTTTAAAAACAATGTTTTCAGTTTGAAGCAATGAGATTCGAAATAGGTTATAATTCGGATTTTGACCGTAAAAACAGAACTTCGATGAGTCCTCTAATGTATTAGCATCAGTGCCATGGCTATGTGTCAGACAATATCGCCGATGCATATATGTAAGCAAAAATCAGTGAGGAGGTCCAAAAATCTCATTGCGGAACGAAGTTTATTGAAGTTGTGTTTTGATATTTGAGTAATGGAGTCGGGCTTCCAAACCCAACTTCACGAATTCATGTGTATGGGAAATAAAACCCTTTAACGACCCCTGGATAAGTGTCCCAAAACAAATACAAGAAAACTCAATTTCATACAAATTTTTGAATTTGATAACCACAAATGCTACTATTAAAAGTGGATTTTGATTGAACAGGAATTGATGAAATATCTGTGGACAGTGAAAAGGGTATTATGACTGTAATTGGAGATGTTGATCCAGCAAAGTCATATGTCAGATCAGGAAGATTGGAAAGAGAGTAGATATCATTAGTGTTGGTCCACCAAAGAAACCAGCGCCTCCAAAGGTAGAAAAGAAGTGTCCACCCCCTTGTCTGCCCCGTTGTCCGCCCCCTTGCCCGCCCCCTTGTCCGCCCCCTTGCCGTTGTCTGCCCCCATGCCGTTGTCTGCCCCCTTGTCCGCTCCGTTGTTAATTCGTCGAAGGCGCTTGTTTGTGTAGGCAGCGCTCATGTTTGTTGATGGTCGATTTAACTCTGTCGCTCTATTTGATTGAGAGAGAGAGTGTGTGTGAGTGTGTTATTTGTTCGTTGTTTATTAAAATGCTAAGGCTTTGTATGGGGAGACTTTAGTGTGAGATGATTTGATATGAGTTAATTTGTTTTTGATTTTGTTGAACTACTAAAGAATATGTTACGTGCTCGTCTTGGGTTATTAAAAAAAGGAGCTTGTATTTAGTTTAATTTGATAGACAAAAAGGTTCATAATTAAGCATAGGAAATTGGCAAGAAGTAGTGGGTAGGCAGCTTCATCCCACCTGTGTTGTGAACAAGGAAATATGTTTGTGATGAGCGACGAAAATAGAATTTTAACTCAAGAGCGGTTAATTCATATGATTGATTGGCGATAAAATTAGTCCAAATTACGGACGGAAGAGGATCCAATATCTTGGTACACTACTACTTTAAGGAAAAATTAATATTTCAGTTGGTTAGGATTGATTGTAATTTTAGAAACTTGTTTGTTGACGAAATAGCAAAACAATATACTCCTAGTCTACTTATTGTAGAAATTGATTTGGTTTTTGGAAAAAAATTTCCAACTCAAAAAATACTCATTAGTCATACTTCCAATCATTACTCTATTTTTCTCTCCACTCATAACCCCAAAAAATTTCTCAAAAACTCATCCAAACACAACATGAATTAGTGTAACATTGAATGGGTTCAGATGGTCAAATTAAAATTGGTTTTCAATCCGGACTATCGAAAAAACTTTTGGACGTATGCGATTTAGCGCCGTAAATCTTCTTTACGGGACGCCCCCTAAAGAAGTTTTTCTCGTATTTGAGATGTATTTATTTTGTTGCAGAAGTACTAACGATTATATGTGCATGGGCTTTCATCGAACATGTGTCACATGTTTTCATAATCATAAACAATATAATTAACCTAAAGCTGCTGATCACGATGTCTTTTGCTCCACAATCCCTTACCAACAAAGTGAAACTAATCCTTACAATAGCATTGTGTTGTATTGTATTGTATTGTATTCGGTGACATGAAGATTGATCAGAAGTGTAACACTTACAGGAAAAATTATTCAATTCACTTGGGCACTATTACGTGGTGCTCCAAAACCTCCTTCCACCACTCATTGTGGTGTGAGACCCAAAACAAGTGTGTGGGCCACGTTCTCATTTTGGTGTGGGACCTAAAACAAGTGTTCGTGCCACATTCAATATGTGGTTGAAAAGGGTCTGGGCACCACATGGCGGTGCCCCAAGTACTTTGAATAATTTTTTCCGAAGCATTATAAATTACAAAACGGTACACTTATAAATTACAAGATGGTATATGTGACAATGCATGCCCCAAGTACATCGAATAATTTTTTCTAAAATATTATAAATTACAAGATGGTGTAGCTCTAAATGGACTCACATTTGGTACTGGATGAGCAACCACAGTGGTACTGAATAGCAGACCTGTGGGTATCCAAGTTAGACAACAAATTGTTCAAAATCCAAAGCCCATGCAAAAGATGCTGAAGAAATCTAATTACACAGGACGAAAGACATGATTTGGTGCCTATGTGAACCAAGTTGAAGAACACATACAACGGATTTCTCATTTGAACCAAATTGATCGCATGTCGTTTTTTTTTTTTTTTTTGAAGGGGTTTGAGATTTTGGAAAGCGGTGATGTGATGAGGACGGATGAAGAAGCGACGCCGTTTCGGAGGAGTTGGAGAAACTTGCCATGGTGGTACGTGGCCACATGGTTCCATCATGTGGCCGCGTGGTTTAGCCCCTACAAAGCCTTTGCGTGAACAAAGTTTCTTAAAATTTTACGTGTGGAGTAAAAATTCCCAAATTTTCAAATTATCAATTATTTCCCAAGTTGCATGTATCATACATTCAATCTATAGGTATAAAATATATATTTGGTTATCAATATGAAAATACACGTGATTCTGGCCCCATAAAATATGCATAAATTTTACATCCGCCATAGGCCACAAAATTGGACTACGAGACCACAAGGTTCCATCGTGTGGCCACAAAGTTTAGATATGTGGTAGGAGGACCGGTTCTGCACATTGCATGGTTTTCGATGGAACGTCATTTATTCCGGTTCTATATGCATCTTATCCCCTCCGTCCACATTCAATAATTCTCTTTCTACAGTTTGTGCTCCTTTTCAATTGTTTATACTCCATCTTTTAATTCATAATGTATTATGTAGTTTTATCATAAAATTAATCGAAATCAGTTAAAAAAGATTTATATTAGATATAAATTTTATAATTAATTTAAAAATATAAAAAAAATTATCCGATTATAATAAAACGAGAGAGTATTAAATGGAAAGAGGGGAGTAACTAGTAAGGGCTTGGGTGAGCAGATGGGATCTTTTTTTTCTTTTTCTTTTTTCCCTTTCAAATCAAGTAACAGAAAATTATTGGCCCCCACACTCCTTTTTCCATAGGTTCCAAACGCAGTGGATGGCGGCGGTTATGGATTCCCGGCGAGGGGAGTGGGTGCATTGGGTGGTTGTTTACACCATAATTTTGTAAATGGGTCTCTGCTGATCAACTAAGTCAAAACGTGACTCGTGCCGGCCACATGAAATAGTTTTTCAGATGAAATACTGAACATGGCAAGAAACAGAATGGACTACTCAAGCTGGTGCAGTTATGCTATTAGGGCACATGATCATATGGCAAGTTACAAGCAGATCGTGGATGAAGCAGTTTACAAAGGCAGTTGAAAGAAGGAAATAGATCGTGTGAAGTAACCATCTGCCCATGAACATGGAGAAAAGGAGTAACCGCTTGATTCAAATTAATGAAGGGAAGTCAGCCGAATTTGAATTTTAAGTCGAAGTGAAACCTATAAATACGAGAATTGAAGACAATTTGACCCCCACTCAATCGCCCAAAGGCATCTACTTTTATCTATACTTTACTTTTCTCGTATTAGGAGTAGCTTGTAACTTAACTGTCTCTTCGGCCATGTAACTGCAATCGATTGACTTCTACTTGGAGGAATAATAAAGTCCATTTTGTTATTCTTCTTCCATCTCCATTCACTTCATTTAGTTTGTTTTCAAAGAAGTCCTGAAATACGGTAAGGAACCAAATTTTTTTTTTGGTAAACCAGGAACATTAGATAAAACTAAGAAGCATACAAGAGTCTAGGGTATTCCACCCCATTAGTGTCTTCGCAAAGTTGCGAAATAATACAAACCGGAACAACATCAAGAACATGAAAGTCTAAAACATCATCAAACGACATATTTGCTAGTAAATCAGCACATTTGTTTCCTTCGCGGTAGATATGGTCAATCTTCTCCACTCCCAGCTGTCTCATCAAACATCTGCAATCATGTATAAGATTATTTAGCATATGTTTGGGTTGATTTGGGCCTGTAATCAGTTGAATGACTGCCATTGCATCCATTTCCACACACAAGGGAACAAGTTGCTTGTTGTAAGCAAGTTCAAGGCCATCCCTAAGAGCCCACAATTCTGCTTCCAATGCTGTCATTTGCCTAAGAGTTCTGTGGAAGCCAACTGCCCAATTTCCTTTGTCGTCTCTGATAAGAGCACCTCCTGTAGCTTGTGATTGTGAAAGCCCTTTTTTGCATGCACCATCTGTATTCAATTTAAAGAAGGACGTGCCGGGAGGGCACCATTTTACGAGCACAGTGACTCTATTTCTTGGTTCCAAGGCCGGAATTGCAATATGATTCCATTCAGTGGCCAAAGCAATTGAAGAAGTAATGGTGGACTCAAGATGTTCTCTGGCTCGACTTGGGTCGCTTTGAAAAAGGGTTTTGTTGCGGAGAAGCCAAATGTTCCAACAGGTGAAAGGGAAAACAATACACCATGGATTGCCCGACCGGTGTTTGATTTTCGATTGGCAATTTAATTTTAGCCAGAAGGGTAGAGGAGAGGAGAAGAGGGGGAGAGCACTGCTAGCAACACCTTCCCAAACACTGATAGCCACATGGCAATCTCGAAGGACATGAGTCGCGTTTTCACTCTCGGTGTTACAAATCTCACAAAGATCATTTTGGGAAATATTTCTCGTGAAAAGCATGTGTTTTGTTTTGAGTCTATTTTGGGCAGCAAGCCAAAAAAAATTCCTGATTCTGGGACTAGCTTTAATTTTCCAAACCCAAGTTCAATTATCAAAGGGTGGGGTGCAGGCAAAGTTCCTAGTGAGGAGCCACGCAGATTTGGAGGAGAAGGTGCCATTTAAAGAGGAGTTCCAGACCGTGACGTCTAGTTGAGGATCCAACCTCTGGGGTTGAAAGAGGAGGAAGTGAGAGAGGATATTAGAGGGTAAGGAAAAGGAAATCTTAGAGAGATCCCAGTTGTTAGTACCCCAAACATCTCGAACAGTGAGGATAGTTTCCTCTCTGAGGAGAGGACTTTGGACTAAGGATCTCAATGGGCCAAGGCTAGTCCAGTTATGGTTCCAAAAGGAGGTATTGCTGCCACTTCTAATTGCAACCTTGGTTCCAGAATTGTAAACATGCTCCCCTTTGATCAAGCCTCTCCACGTGGGAGAGGGGCAGTTATAAGCAATGGAGCGGTGTTTATATTTGGAGAGTAAAATACGTGACCAAGTTCTATCTTCCACATTGACTCTCCAATTGAGTTTGGCCATGGCAATAGTATTAGCTTCAAGAGAGGTTTTAATGCCAAGTCCCCCAAGCTCTATGGGTTTGGTGACTTTTTCCCAACCCACCGCGTGGATTTTCCTTGCCTCCGCAGTAGAACCTCAAAGGAAGTCCCTATTGGCTTTGTCGATGGCTTTATGGACCGATTTGGGGAGCATAGAGTTCTGCATGACATATGCCGGGATAGTATAGTTAACTGATTTGATGAGGGTAGTTCGTCCCACCATGGGAAGGATTTTGTTTTTCCAACCAGCAAGTTTGGAATTTATTTTGTCAAGAATGGATTTGAAGTCAGCTTTCTTCGGCTTCTTGTCTAGGATGGGGCAGCCAAGGTATTCTCCGAAAGATAGAGCTACGGGAATCTGGAGGATGCTAGCAAGGTTAACTCTGTCTGCATGGGCGGTGTTCTTGGAGAACAGGACTTTGGATTTGGAGGAGCTAACACGCTGTCCAGATTGTGAGCAAAAGTCAGAGAGAATGTCGTGAATTACGTGGCAGCTGCCAGGGGTGGCTTTGCCAAATAGGACGATGTCATCGGCAAAAAAACAGTGGGTTAAGTAGGGACCCCTATTAGCAACCTTGATGGGTTTCCAAGATTTATTCTGAAGGGCCTCGTTGATACGCACGGAGAGGTACTCAAGGCATAAGATGAAAAGGTATGGGGGGAGAAGGCCAGAAGGTCTCTGTCTTACCACCATTGAAAAGTACAGAGGAGGAAGAAGAGGAGATGCAGGACATGATGAGATTGACCCAAAGTTGAGGGAAATTAAAAGATAAGAGCATTGTCCGAATAAATCCCCATTTGAGATGATTGAAGGCCTTTTCAAGGTCGATTTTGATGGCCATATTTCCAACAGATCCTTTTTTGTGTTTGAGGCTATGCACGGCCTCTTGCACAATAATCACATTATCAATGGCTCGACGACCAGGAATGAAGCTTCCTTGGAGGGGGTTGATAAGATCATCCAACAAGGGTCTGAGGCGATTTACAAGCAGCTTAGTGACAAGCTTGTAAATGGTATTGCAAAGGCTGATTGGTCTGAATTGGGTGATGGTTTCAGGGTTTTGGGTTTTAAGTATGAGACAGATGAGGGTTTCATTGAGGTCTAGAGGCATTTTGCCTGAGGAGAAGATCCCGCAGATGGTACTCCTAACCGAGTTTTCCACATAGGCCTAACATTTCTGGAAAAAACCCGGATGGAGTCCATCGAGGCCAGGGGATTTCCAAGGTTTGAAAGACCAAAGAGTGTCCTTGATTTCAGGCAAGTTAGGAATCAAGCATAAACGGTCATGCTTAGAGACGGGAATCTAAGGGACAAGAATGGAAGGGGGGTGAAAGAGATCCAACTCTCACTCGGTGGTGAAAAGACTAGAGAAATGACCTTTTGTAAGGAACCAAATTCCACCACCACATTCCAGCACTTACTTAATCCTCAGTCGATTGTCGACTGCCGGTAAAAAAATAGACAAACAGTGGTGCTCCTCCTTGTTTTCTTCCCACATAATGGTAACTCTCTCTCTCCCTCTCTTCCCCGTTAAAAAGACACATAACTCTCTCTCCCTATCTCTCTCATTATTACCGTTAAAAAGATACATAAAGGTCTCCCTCTCTGTGTCTACGTATATATACACCTGTGCTTGTCTCTCATTATTATACGCGTGTCCATAACTGTCCATGCATGTAGCATATGCCAAAAAATTACTAGCTTCGAATTTGGGTTTCTCACATGTGTCTCCCATATGTGCCCAGGGCCAGCCGGCCAGGGTTTCCTCTTTGATCGGTTGATTCTCTCTCTCTCTCTCTCTCTCTCTGAGATGTTAATTTCAATGGGAATTTCTCGCATTACGAGATCGGCGGGCTTGAACCCTAGTCACCGGGTCTTCTCATCTCGAAGCAGCAAGCATCACCAACTGGTCCCATCTGTTCTATTTACGCTCTCCGCTACATTCTACTGACAAGGTAAACAGTGTACAAGTCTCACTTTTCGCACATACTGACATACGTTAATACGTCCAATTGAGATTAATCTCCAACGGAAGTTGATTTGTGAAAGTAGAGAAGAGGGGAGAAGAAAGCAGTTTTTCTTGTCCTTCTTGACAGTTTTTTTAGGGGGGGCGGGGGGGAATGGAAGCCATCAGGGGCGGAGGTGTATGGGTGGGATTGAACGTGGTGGTCCGGAGAAAAAAAATAATTTTACACTAAAGGCAGTCGATTAGGTATGACTTGATTTTTCACTTATATAATGAAAAAATAGCAACGAAAGAAATAAACGGTTTGGATCATAAGAATAATATTTCAACGACTTTCATTTAAAGACATTGTGAAGAGTCGCCAGGCTTATTGGAGCCTTATTTATTGTATGGACCCACTATGTCGATGAGCATCCTAGGATCGATGTGTTTTGGAGCTTCCATAGAGGAACCCCTATGTGGAGGTTTTATGTTTGAATAGGAGGAGTCGTTTTTCTGGTGGAGCTGTGTGCCTCGCCACGGAGGTATCGGCCCGCCGATAAGTACAACGTGGCGACACTCTTCCAGATACCCACATTATTTTTATCTCTTCCTTTTATTTCTTTTCAGGATCAATTGGACCCATTTTTGCTTGTCGAAGATGAACTATCTATCCTTGCTAATAGGTTGCGCTCAATGGTAGTTGCCGAGGTACCCATTTCTTGCTTCTTTTGATTCGGGATAATATATAAATGAAAAGAATGGTAATCCTTGGGTGCATTGCAGGTCCCAAAGCTTGCCTTTGCTGCCGAGTACTTCTTCAAAATGGGGTGGAAGGAAAGGGATTTTGACCCACGGTAAGATTGATGGATACTTTTCAGCAGTATCTGCCGTGTCCAAAATCGAGAATTTCTCAAAAAATTGATAGATACGTTCAGCCGTAGCTCATACTTGTCCCGCCGTATGGGGGCTTTTGGCTTCATTGCCACCCACATACATCATAGAGCTTTGGGTGGCTTTGGTAGCCTTTGTCCTTTCTTTGGGGGCAACAAGGAATGTTGCGGCCATAATATTAACAATACGTTCTCTGCTTTCAATAATTTCTCTTATCTGTCAAAAAGTTTCCCAAACGATATTAAGGATTCATATCTTTGATCTGTTAAGACTTTAAGAGTCTTATTCCAAAAGTCCAGAGACCACACGTTTCCCTGGATCATGATAGCGTACTTCTACGCCATCAACCATTTAGCAACTTGTAGATCCATCGAACTCATTTTACCGGTTAATAGATTCAGCCTGAAAGTTTTCGTTATCTTTGAATCAGAAAATATTTGTCTGAGACTGTCGGTACACTTTATGTACTCCATTAATTTTATAACCAAACACAAACACTTACACTCACATACACTCACAAAGGTGGTGGGCCCCACACACAATGCACACCTCCAGTGTGTGGGGCCTATCTCCTTTGTGAGTGTGTACAAGTGTTTGTGTATTTGCGTGTGGTGGTGGAATGGTTGTATGTTTCCAGCTCTACTTGCCATGATCTCATAATTACCCTGTACTCTCTATTACAGACCTATTGTCTGCGCAGGTTTTATTATTGATGGCAACAGCTTTGAATGTACATATACCTGGACCTCCTGATGATGCGGTCGTTGATGCTTTATCAGCAGAACTTCGTCTAAGACAACAGCGTATAGCTGAAATCACAGAAATGATCCATGTCAGTTCTTTTTCTTCTTCCTCCTTTTAGGATTTTCTTTTTTCCCCGGCCTCTATATTCCTTCTTTTTTTTTTCGTTCAAATGAGAAAGAAAGGGAAGAATAACGACAATAACATAGGAATCTCACCAAGAGTTCCTTCAACATTAACTATTCTAGGGTTAAGCAACACCTTGCACATATGTTTTCTAGTTTTCCTACTTCTGGCAGGGCAAAATGGACAATTTGTTTCCGAAGACCATTCTAGACATAATATCACCAATTTGTTTACTTACACAAAAAAAAAAAAAAAGGAGAGTGATAGATGGGCTAAGAATAGAAAACATATCTTTTTAGAGGTTCGACAATGTGATTTCTCTTAGCATTGTAGATATAGTAGATGGCCTACGTAGCAGACTAGCTGGGACAGTTTGTCGGAGGTCACGTACCGGTGTTGTACACTTGTCGGACACTCTTTGGAAACTCTTTGGACAATTGTTCGACACTCAAATCAAAAGTGTCCGATTTTTTCTCAACGTTTTCCTTTGGATGCTTTTGGACACTTGAACAAGTCGGGGGTGTTAATCGAAATAACTTAGGGAAGTCTTTTTTTTTTGGCGTGATAGATGATGTTTTATTAAGTGTATAGACACATGAATGATGAAATGTTTTTTTGTTGAAATAATTTCGTCAATGATGTAATGATAAATATGATTTGAAGTACATATGGTGTTTAAGAGCCTTATTTTTTATCCAATATAAATGGTATATGTACATATTTATGGAAAGATTAGCCCAACGTGTCTGGTCCTCCACTTTTTGTGAAATTTACGAATTGAATTGTTGGTGTCATGTCACGTGTCCATCTTGGTGCTACATGTTGAATTGTTTTGAAAGCTTCATTTATGTGTCTTCAGCTTTTGGTATTTCTAATACCAGGGTTAAGACTACGAAATTGGAGACTTGGACTTTTTTCATTACTATGAACATTCTAGAGCTAATTGAAAACAAAAGACAAATATGATGGCCTGCATACAGGAAATCCAGATTTTTTTTTTGCTAATAAGGAAATACAGAAATTACTTGGTGCTAATAACTCCTAAAGCTAAGCAAGCACAAGACAAATAACATGAGTTAATCAACTTCACAATTTGATCGAGAAAGATCAGAGCTATTCCTTGCAAAACTTCAAAAATTTCTGCTTTGTTCTATGCTTTGCACAAGAATAGTTTTTGCGGAGCTTGAAAACTTCACATCAAGAGGCTGAATCCATTCTTCCTTCCCTTCTCTTATCTCTTCCTCTCATATCCAGAGTCCCAGACTATGAGAACCATCGTTCTTTCTTTTTGAGAGAATAATTGGTTATTTCCAATTGAGCTGTCTTTTTTGCCTTCTTAATTAAGTTGTCCCATTTTATTTTCCCTTTTGAGAGTTTTTTTTTTTTTTTTTGAGCTCATCAAAAACTGATTGTTGGTTTGAACAGATCTCTATTTAACGGTCTAAACAGCTCCCCCAAAAAAAATCTGTCCTCCTTTGTACCGACCAACTCCTGATGCCCCTTAAAGCTATTTTCCAGAAACAAAACCAACATTGTGACAAAAGTTGAGGTTCTAATGACTCCAAGTTGTAGTAGAGTTCTTTTTTACAATATGACTTTCAAGAAAGAATGACCTGATCCCTAGCCTAACAAAGGATAGACACTCCACTTTGAGTTGAACTCAAGATGTACATTGATGCTTCGAAGCTAAGGTTTCCATTGTGTTATCTTAGGTGGCAAGCCTTCTTCATGATGATGTATTGGATGATGCAGATACAAGACGTGACATTGGTTCGTTAAAACTTTGTGATGGGGAATAAGGTATCTTTGTTTTTTTCCCTTTTATCTTTGGTATCTTGTTTTCGTTTTGTTCTTCTGCATCAGGAACTCGATTAATTGAATCTGCAGTTCTGTTCCTGTTTGATTATTTAGTCCCATATTATCTGCTGATCCTCGTGTAAACTATGTTAGAGTTGTGCTTTTCTGTTTTTATTTTTGGGTCTCTCTCTCTCTCTCTCTCTCGTGTCCGCATGCATGCATGTGCACGCGTGGCGGTGTGTTTTTTCTATTCTTGGTTGGTTTAGCCATGTGTTGATCCGTTAACTATGCTTTCTCTTTGGTTGATCGGGTTCTGAAATAAACAAGTAGAATAGTTTAAGTGCATCTTGTACTACTTCTTAGAGAGTTCATCACTTTTCTGGAAAAGCACAAGCTGTCGAAAATTGGTGACTGAATTGGTTCTTTTTTCTTATAATGGGTTTTCTATTTCCCTTTTGCAGTTAGCTATATTGGTTGGGGATTTCTTGCTTTCAAGAGCTTGCGTGGCCCTCGCCTCTTTGAAGAACACAGAAGTATTCTTGTACTGAACTTATTCTTTCACGCATTGATAGCTTTTTAATGGTAGTTGGGCACACATGCATTGATTTGGTGGTTTAGTTATACATATATTTTTTCATATGGATCCAACAGTCGTGCACTAGTTTCAAAATCCAGATCAATGAGTCACGAATTATAAAATTTGTGCTATGGATTGGCCTGATGTAGTGGTAGCGTTGCCAAATAGGAATTTACAGTCCCTTGTGGTATATCTAGACACTTAACGCAATAAGGCATCATCTTTGATTTTTGTCGTAGATCATATTCTCATCAGTATAACTTAGATGTGCAACATTTCTTAATTTAGTGACCATGTTTCTATCAGGTTGTATCATTACTAGCTACTGTTGTAAAGCATCTTGTTACTGGGGAGACCATTCAAATGACTACTGCATCTGAGCAACGTTGTAGGTACACTGCTCTAGTGCTGGTGTCATTTCAATACTTTCTATATTGGCTTATTGCTTTATGCACTATATAATCTAAGATGCAAAATCCAATGAGACCCAAGTGCATAACAATGCGCTTTCCAGTTGAAGGATAATTACTCTCCAACTACGTTCACGTTATTGTCATCGATTAGTGAAAATTTTCCGTAACGTGAAGTAATATAATTTAACATACACGTTCACGTCAAGTAACCTGAGCAACGTTCACCATTTGACGTTCAGCTGAAGTAATATGTTAAATTATCGTTACCATTCCCTACGAGAGTGTTAATTTAGAATGCAATGGTTTAAGTAATTACGGTCTTTTAGGCTCCTCAATACTTTGACAGTATTGGTTTCGGATAAAGAAATATTTTACATTTAATGTATAGGAAATCTGAGACTCAGGAAGCAAAGCTATAATTGTAATGCACTATAAATATGAGTGCGATAGAATGTAGCGAAAGATTTTTTTCTTTTCGGATTGAAAACACGAGAGTTTGTGGGACTGTTTCTTTTCTATTGCCTTTTCAGCTTTCTATCCTATTTGCATATTTTTTTCTTCTCTGCATCCTGCTGTTATTTCTTGTCGGATTATGAACATTATCTAAATGGTTTTTATTACTTGTCCTGGTATTTGGGCTTTTATGAAATCCCTCTAAAGTGATTATTTTTGTTGCAGTAAGGAATATCATTTGCAAAAGACATACTACAAGACTGCGTCATTGATTTCAAATAGCTGCAAGGCAATCGCTCTTCTTGCAGGGCAAACTGCAGAAGTTTCAACGTTGGCCTATGAATATGGGAAGAATCTGGTGTGTGTTATCTCACTGATATATATTCCAACTGTTATCTATGTATATGCTTCCTAAATACGTCCCTAGGTAATTTGCTTCTTCTTGGAATCATGTCAGACTATGCACCAGAAGACATGGTAATCCTGACATATTCTGGTATGAATGGCATGTTATGAAGTTATGAATGGAATCTAATGAAGATGTCAGTCCAGTAGGCTTCTAGTTTTAGCTCTTCCCCGAAGATTTATCTTTTGTGGGTTTTCATCTTTCTTCTTTGTAGTGCGTGCTTCTTAATTGCTTTTTCTTGGAAACCGAAACACCAACGAAAGAGAGACCAAATCTTGCCTCTCCCAACAATATATTCCAACTTGCATGGAGAGTAATTTTCTCTTTACTGAACCACCTTGTTTTCTGCATTTTTCTTTTCTTCTCCTCAGGGATTGGCATTTCAGTTAATAGACGACGTTCTTGATTTCACTGGCACATCAACATCTCTCGGAAAGGGTTCTTTATCTGATATCCATCATGTAAGTTATCTTTCCTTTGTGTGATTGCTGTATTAAGATATTCCTTCTGTTAACTTAAAAATGCATGTGCAGGTATTATATGTACCCTCAACGTTTTCGAGAAGTTTGCCATTTTTTAAGGAAACAAATTTACAGATTATTTTATTTAGCTACATTGGTGAATCGTCGTCGTTCTCTATATTTTTTTTCCTTGTTGAAAATTTGTTGTTGCTCCCGAGAGGGAAAAAAATGAATCAGACTTTCAGCTGGTTGTTTCAGATAGCAACGAGATGCAACATATTTTAGCTGTTATCATGCCTTATTTCATCAGTTGTGGCCCACAATGTCCCTTTGATCAACTTTGGAACTGTAGACTGTATACTGCTGGAAAAGGTCTACCTTATAAAATGTTGTTGTGCTGGCCGGCCTTATTTGTGGTAATTAGGCCCCTTATAAGGTGATGAAACTTGCTCCATTGACTCGGGATTTGTTTAAAAGTCACTCCACTACTTTAATATGAACATTTAAAGATGTCGGGGGATGGGAAGCGCACATAGTTTTAAGATGTGGGGGTCTGTGTTATATATACTTGTCTGTCACTTCCTGGCATCTGTTAGATAGTCACCGAAGCTAGCACATTTAGCGAGTCTCCGGCTGGTGTTGACGACCGGAAATGTCTTCCGGCGGTCAAGTTAGTTTTAGGGCAAATTATGAACGAGACACTTGTCCGAGAATTCATGAATATGTATAAGGAAATAACCATGATTGGGAGCCATCATCGCAGTCAGGGGCGGAACCATGTGATGGCAAGGGGGGTCATGTGACCCCCCTGCCTTCCAAACTACCCACAATAGCTATACATATTTGGGACATTTTAGTAAATTTGCCCCCAAGTACTACAACAATAATTCAATCTTTGCCCTCACCAAATCCTCACATCACCCAATCAGTCTCTCTCTCTCTTTGAGAAAGCTTGTGAATAATTGGACTTTTGAGTCTCTTGTCCACTTTCAAGTACAAACCTACCCCACCCCCACCCTGTTCCCTCTCTGTATCTTTGATTTTTTTATGAACGCAAAACAGCACCCCATAACTTCAGCAAAACAAAAAAAGAAAGGAAGAAGAAACGGCAACAAATTACTACTTCTCCGTCTCACTTTGTTGTGCCAGTCCCATTTTTTGGACATCTTAAAAAATTATCTATATTTTTTAATATATAATATTTTATATATTCAATAAAGATCTTATTTGATAAATCTCAATTAATTTTTTTAAACAAAAATTTTTAAATCATAAAAAACTACTAATATAGATTGTGAGATATAGACACTTTTTTGTGAGATGTTAAAAATGAAACATGCACAACAAAGTGAACGAGACACTTGTCCGAGAATTCATCAATATGTATAAGGAAATAACCATGATTGGGAGCCATCATCGCAGTCTTTTCAGTGAGATCTTTGCGTGCCGTCCAGGTCATGCCCATGTGGCTACCTGCCAACCCTACTCTTTTTATACCAGTTGATGTGACCGTTAGCAATCATTTTGGTGGTGCGTAGCTTAATCCTTCTCGACTTCTCAGATGGGCAATTACCTCGGAGGTGTAACGTTCTCGGTCTACCGTGCAATTTTCATCCTGACGTTCCACCATGCAATTTTCATCCTTAGCTCCCTGATCATGGTCGGCGATCGACATGACGAATGTTACCGGCATCCAATCACTCGGATCCCCTCAGCGTTTCGACTGTCCAAGACCAAGGGCAGCCTTCTAGTGTGATATGTGTAATTACGTTCGTCTTTATACTGACAATTGCTAATTATTGATCGTAAATCGTAATTGTGGAACTTTTCGTTCACATTTCTTACCAAACCAAACCGAGCCTTATTTCCCAATCAATTGAGGTCGGCTACATGAATCCTTTTTCTCCATTGAGCTCTGTCAAGAGCCAAAAATCAAAGCCCAAACCAAGCCACGAGAGCCAGGTTGGTCTGGTTCGCAGGAGTTTGCCTTGGATAACTTGAGATGCATTGTCAGAACCATGTTATATAATAGCTTAAGTTTTAGATACAAGTTGTGATTAACATGACATCGGAGCTTTATGAAAGGTCCTGAGGTTAAGTCTCTTTGTTGGCATTTGTTGTCTGGTTGCAATTGTGATACTGATAAGTCTAAACATTATTTAGTATCATATCAATTGCGAAAGGTAAGTTCTAATTTGTTGACTTTTTTCCCCCTGTCATGGACCTCATGGTTATTGTTTTGTCATTGAGTTTCGACGCTTGATCTCATTGCTTTCAAAATGCGCCGTTGATTCGTTAATGTTTTTGAACTCATTACAAAGATGTCTCGTATTGGTGATCAGCCTTCCAACCTTCTATGCCATGACTCAGGATCAGTCTGTCTACTAATTGTGGAGGTCAAGCCTCATTATCTTTCAGATTACTATGTGCGGACACTGGTAAATAGATCTATTGCATATGAGTTTGCATTTTGTCTTCAACTTTGGTTATATTTTTTGGCATTAGATTTTTCTGCTTGAAGTATAATCTGTCTAAGTTGTTTGCTTTATACTCTGTCCATTGTCCATCCAAATGTTCCAGTTCTATTGTCAGATTGTTTGCTGCATACGTTTCAACGTTTATGAAGCACAAAATCAAGGCATTACACTTCAGTTCATTGATTTTGGCATAAACTTAAGTTTACATGATGTTTCATATTTCTATTAACAATATCGTAACAATATTTTCTTAATCTTGTTTTATGTTAATTTGCAGATTGAGTATGTAGAAGGTTGGTAGCAGAAGATATATGTTTTTCTATGAAGACTTCTTTTTGGATGAAGTTCAGAATCTTCTTTTTTTCGATGATGCTACGAAAACTCTTCTTTTTTGATGATTCATAGGATGAGAACTATGATGAACAATGTGTATGGTCTAGTTTGATTATTTTTGACATTCGTACATGGATGCATTACATCCTAAGTGTGGATGAATGTTGGGTATGATGATGTGTTGGATATTATGGGAAAATAGAATGGGCTTACTATTTAGTGCAATTCAGATGTTGTATTATAGTTCTTGTTTGAGATCTATTGGATTCTAAAATGCACGGGATATGGTATTTAGAAGTGTGCGAGGCGATTTTTTTGTCACCTATATTTCTAATACTATATGAAAAATAGGTGACAAATTTTTTGTCACCAAAGAGGATTTTCGAAGAAGCATTTCAAAGACAAAATTTTTTGTCGTTAATCGGCTTTAATTTTACAATTATAAGAGATGAAATTATTTGTCACGTTTACTATTTTATAATATTTAAATTAAATTCTTTGGAGACGTCAATATTCATTCACTATTAGTGACGAAACTGGACAAGGGTGACAAATAATCTATAAATTGGTGACGATAAATTTCGTCTCCAAAAATTACTATAGGTGACAAAACATGATTTTCGTCAACACCTGACTTTTTGAGAAAACCTTTAGGTGACAAAAGTTTTTTCGTCTCTAAACTCTTGGCGACAAAAAACATGTATTTTGTGACGATTTAATTCGTCTCCAAACACGAAATTTCTTGTAGTGGAAAATCAGAGAGTTTTGCTTGACAATAAGTAATCAGTGAGAGGGAAAACGTTGAAATTTTAATAAAGGAGAAAATAAAATAAAAGACTAATAAAATCCTAAAAGAAAAGGAAATAAAATTCCTGAAAGAAATTCTAAATCATGTCAAAACAACAAAAATTTAGAAAGTGGAAATCAGGCGGCACAAATAAAATTTTCTGATAATATAATTTCAAAAATTAAATTCTAATTCTAAATAAAATCTTACCTACGGTGGGCGAGGCTATAGGGGCCGGGGCTTGCTCATGTATATAATGTTGACAAAAAAACAAAAAAAGAAAAAAGAAAAACTTCAAACTGATTCAAATAATAATAGTAGGCTAAACTTAAGTAAACATAAGAGAACAGGCCCAGCCCAGTGGGCTTTCAGATTTGCTCCAGTCTACTTCTTCTCTCTCTAGGGTATATAGAGAAACACGGATGTGGAACGGAACTGTACAAGAAAATGGCGTCCAAAAGCGTTGTCAAGACCGGAGGCTCTGTGATCAGCCGACTATTGAATAATCCAATGCTTCAGAAGCACAAGTGTACGAGCAGCTCAAACCATCTAATTGCATCGAGCTGCTTCGAAATCGCTCCGATGATCTACCCAGCTTCTCTTTCCAAGTTCCAAACCTCTCTCCGTTTTCCCCAGACCGACGACGACACCCTCAAAAGAATATCTGCCGACGGATTTTTGTACCCTTGTGGCCTCCCTTCTCTTCGATTCTTCTTACCTGATGGTACACTCTCTCTCTCTCTCTCTCTCTCTCTCTCTCTCTCTCTCTCTCTCTATATATATATATATATATATATATAGGGCTGCTCAAATGCTAAAATGGTGTGTTGTTGAAATGCTAAAATGGTTGTGTTAGTTTGACTGCATTACACCCTCAATGCTAAAATGGTTGTGTTAGTTTGACTGTATTACACCTCAATGCTAAAATGGTTGTGTTAGTTTGACTGTATTACTACACTGAGGTGTGTTGTTGAACATTATGAAAAAATAGTGTGGTGGACATACGCTATTGTGTCTTGGGATGCAGTGATCAATGTTACTGTAATGTAGGGTTCAGGAAGTTTCAATTGCTACTTAGTGAGTTCTGTAAGTTTGATGTTTGGTTTTCAGTTCTCATTCTATTTGGTTGTTCAATTGATTAGTGGTGAAACATAGGCACAGCTCTGCAAAATATTGCTTCATACTGTTCTATGACTATCTATTAATACAAAAGCTACAAATCATTGTACTTGTCCACTAGATACTGTGTAATGTATGACCAAGTACAAACTTGTGAAAGAAGATGATTTTGCAGATTTAGGGCAAGAACGAGGTGCAGGGGCAATTATATGCTTAGTTCTTGGAAGGAACCTCTTCTAGGATTAGGACTTCCCAAATCATGTGGAGCTGATTCTATCAAATAAATTTACGTTGCTACTCCAAAGTCTGGATTCTTGAAGAATCACTTTCCTTTCAATTTTTTATTTGGCTGAGTATGAAGAAGTGATAGAAAGTGGGATAAATGTAGAACCAGTATATAATTGGGATATCAATCCGACCATAAGCTATTATTTGCTGGCACCTGGTGGGCCGACAAAACTTGGTTGCTTGTTGTGTGGACACTGGGAATATTCCTGACCAATTCATTTTCGTAAATGATCTGATTAGCTTCTCTATTATGCCTTAAGATTGTCTTTCATATTTTGTGAGTGGTGGGTGTTCACCTGTCATCAGATTTGCCTCTGGTGGCATTTTCTTTATTTCTTCGACAACTCTTGCATAGGGAGGAAAAGGTCAAGAATGTTTCAAAAAAGCTTTACTTCTGATGAGGAGAAAGTCTATTACAGGTCATGTCAAGCTTAAAAGGTTTACTTCTGATGAGGAAGTTATCTATTATAATTTATAGTCATACTTAAAAACCTAGCATTTACTTTCAAAATGTCTTTTTACTGGGTAGGGAATTGATTCAATGTTATAGTTGCCGAGAAATTTTATTTTTGGCTCATTTTTTCCAGCTTTGGAGCATGACTACCTGAGTGCCGGGTAAAGGCTTTCGCTGTTTTGAATGTAGTTTGATGATTATGCTGATGTTGACTAGTCTTCAAATGCAATAATTACACTACTTCCACTACAAGAGAATATGCTATTTGCGTCAATCTATTTGCGTCGGTAGGGACACCATTTGCGACGGGAAGAGTCTTTTGCGTTGGCAATGCGTCGGCTGTGGGGGGGCACGTAAATGGTGGGGTGTCAAAAAGTTTTTTGCGTCGGCAAGTGTTGTCGCATAGTATTTGCGTCGGCATGCGCTGTCGCTAATAGGTTTTTTGCATCGGCATTCTTGCCGACTCGAAAAATTTGGAAAAACATATGACCATTAGCATCGGGAGGCCTTGCCATTGAAAATAGCATTATTTTCGTCGGCCTATGCCGTCGCAATGGAATGGTTCAGGTATAAACTTATTCCTTTTGTGTATGAGTTTGTGCTGTTGCAAAATTGAAAAACATCTGTACATCCTAGGAGCAATCGCTGACCCAATTTTTTTTTTTTTTACTAATTACAGATACTAATCTTTATATATAGTTTTCTGGACATATAAAACAACAATAATCCATCCAAAGCATGTCCTCATCCATTCTAATACAAAAACCATCTTTCATTGAAAAACCAACATTAATTCATTCATTCAATCTCAAGAGGAGATCCATATTACAATATTACTCCAATTACATGTTCAGGGAATAAAAGCTAAAGTAGGCAATGCTAATAGTACTTCAAACAAGGTAGAAACCTTAGTTTCGTTAAACACGTACAACAATGCAAAATAAGTGGAATCCAAAATATTGGATCTTCACGATCATTGCACACTTTAGTCCTTGACAAACACCTGCAAGAGAAGATAGATATACAAGAATGAGATGCTGTCTTATATTTATGTATGCATTTGCAATCAGAAAACCGCCAAGCAACAATGCAGCCAACAGATCTGTTGATAATCCCAATACGTGCCCATGTCCAAACTTGCTACTAATGTATCAGTAAGCGGAATCTTCCTAAGTATAAATATCAAAACTTCAATTTAAGAGGCTATTGACTCATCAGTCAAGACCACAAGCAAAGTCGTTTTACCTTCTCAATCATAACTCTCTGTAATGCAAAGATAGATAACTGAGCATGAAGCACTAAACATGTGGTGCAAACATTTTTCTTTTTTCAGGCAGTGTAGCATGGTATATGTTTCTTAATTCATTGGACATTCATAGGAAACACAAGTCCATCAGAATACTATTGACCATCACGATATATTCATAGGAAACGCAAGTCCAAGTTGTCCACCCACCATAAATAAACATCTTAATACAAAATAGTCTGCTAAAAAAATGGCACATCTTCAGTGCAATGCAATTCCTGCTTGACAGATCTCTGAAAGTAATATGGAATGTTATGCGCATATGATGGAAAAATAGTATGACACTTCTCCACAGAACCTAGAACTATCGGGAAAGATTTTAACAAATCTCTAGTTCCCTTATCTCTGCCTCTGCTTTTGCCTTCTGAAGGTTCTCCCATGCAGTGATTTTATGCAAAGATCACAAGCACTAATGATACACAAGTTGGCCAAGACCATTAATTAATTGCTGCAGGAGAGTGATGCATTTTAATCATTTAATTATCAATGCAAAGCTTTCATTTCAGTCCCTCATACAAGAACACCACTACAACTAATTTTCCAGAAATGAAACCGAATATAACACCTTATGAAACTCAAACAATAACTTGGAGAAAATGAAATGGCATTTACATGAACTGAAACTTAAAGTACCTTTCCATCCAGTCGTGGAGAACATGGTAAAGGAGAGGCAAATAACGGACAAAGCCTAAACAACAATGATGTCACATTCTCAATTAAATCTGCATACTCTAAATGGGAAGAGCAAAAATTCTCACAACTAAAGGATCTGTATGCTGTATGGAAGAATTTGTGTCCCCAAAAGTGGAACTTTTTGTCTGGATGGCCATTCAAAATAGCATAGCTGCTAAATCAACCCTGGTAAAAAGAGGAATTTTAGTTGGTACTCTTGATGTATGTTCTCTATGTAATGCAATGGGAGAATCACCTGACCATATCCTTATCCTATGCAATGTGGCTAGGAGAGTATGGAAAGCTATTTTTCTGTGGTGGCATGTGACATGGGTTAACTTTCCAACTGTTATAGCCTTATTTCTTTTCTGGGACAGCTCCAATTTCAGAAATCTGGAAAGGACATGCTGGCAAGTTACTGACTTGATAAAAACTAGAGTGACCATCTGGGTGAAAAGTAAATTCAATTTGCTTGATTATTCTGTAGAAGATTTTAAGAGAAATTTGGACAGAATTAGGAGCTTAAAAGTCTAAGCTTTTTGTTTGGTTTGGTTTTGGCTCTGGGGTGGTTTTGGGTGGTCTGGGTGGGGGTTTTTGTGTCCTAGGGTGGGCTCTTGTGGGGTGGTGTGCCGTGTGGTTGTGGTTTCTGTTGGTTAGTTTTTTGTTGGCCAGTGGTGTTTTGGTTTTTTCTTTCTCTGGTCTTGGGTGGTTTGGGTGAGTCTTTCGGTTTGTTCGTGCTTTGTCGTGTCTGTGTCTTGGGTCTTTTTGTGCTTGTCTGGTCGTGTCTCTTTAGGTTGTCTGTCTTGCTGGTTTGGGGTTGAGTCTGTCTCTGGGGTGTTTGTCTGGTTGGGGCTTAAGTCAGTCTTTGAGGTTTTGAGTCAGTGGTCAGCTTGTTTCGGGGCCCTCTTATCTCCTCTTTCCAACTCCTTTGCTGGGGAGGGCTAAGAGGTCTAATGAACTGCATTCACTTTCCCCTTATCAACTCCTTTTCTCTAGAGGGTTAAGGGGTTTGTCGTGTCTCTAGACATTATATCATATTGGTTTTTGTTTCATCTCTTGCTGCCTCTTTTCAACTCCATTGCTTTGGAGGGCTAAGAGGTCTTATCAAAATCAACAGGGAGCTGTCTTGGAATTCCTTGGATGTACTCTGGTCCATGTCTTTGCTATCTACACCTGGTCTTGGGCTGATCCAATTACTAGTGGAAGCTTTGGATTTTGATATATGCATCTACTGGAAGCAATTTTGAATGATATTTTGGTGCTCAATCAATACTTTAAGTTATTGTCTCTCCCACTCAAAGCTTGCTGGGATAAGAGATGGTATTTTGATTATATGCTGCGTTTTTTGCAGCTCTTTCAACTCCAATGACTTGGAGGGCTAAGAGCTGTCACCATAGATGTTTTCTCTTGTGGAGTCCTTGGGTTTTGCGATCTATATGACTGACTGCTGTTGCTACCTCTTTTCAACTCCTAAGTGTAGGAGGGCTAAGAGGTTATGGGTTTCAGTTCTGTTGCTACCTCTTTGCTCTTAGTGCAACATACGAAACAAGTTAGGGTTGAAAGAAAAGAAAGAGCCAAATACTGAACACAATATTAAACAATGGGGATCTCTTTTGGTTCTTTTGGGGGCTCCTCTTGGTCCTATTGAAATCACTCCCAACCGAGTTGGGCTCCCAATAACAGTAGCATACATGTGATAAATGGCAATAAGGATTCAAAATATACACAACCATACAACTGGTGAGAGATAGGAAATTAATGAGTGGAATAAAGGTCCCCTTTGAGCATACCAATGGTGGAATCACGTGGTAGTAGTGAAGGCATGGTCGTCAGAAACCCCTGTGATAGTCTCATCGGAAATCCATGTGGCTGTGGTCGTTGTTGTGGAGCTCTCCTTGACTTCGATTAGCAGATGAAAAAAGTTAAGGCAAAAGAAAAGGCACAAGAAACAATGAGAGAGATAGACCATGAGAGAGATTCCTGTGGCCGGTGCTCTCATTGTCTTCAATTAGCAGCTGAAAAAAGTTAGGGCAAAAAACAAAAAGGCATAGGAGATGATGGAGAGATGATGAAAGAGATAGGAGACGATGAGAGATATTTGGGGTTTGGGGCTTTTGGGCAAAATCAAAGATTTAAGTCGTACCCTCCAAAAATTATAACTTCTTTTTGTCCCCCGCCAATTCTGTTTTAGTCGTACCCTTTTGTGTACTTAAAAAATTATTATTTACATCGTGGAGTACTTTGCATACGCAAAAAAAAAAAATCTATTTGTTGCCACGGCGACGTGGCGGACACAATTTAATAACATTTGAGATGGGATGCAATGCCGACGCAATTAAGTAACTTTTTGTGATGGCGTTCCCTGCCGACTCAAATAGGTTGGCGAAAAAAGCATATTCTCTTGTAGTGTTCATGGTGTTGGCTCGGGGAGTCATGTCAATGATGTCTTATTTCACATATTTATAGGGATGGTCCTAGTCTTCAAAACTTCTTCCCAAATGTTCTGTTTCACGTTGGTCTGAGGAGACTCAGGAGAGTAGTCCAATTTTCAAAGGCAAGATTTGTTGGCTGCAGGGCAGTTCCCACGTTAATATAAGTTGCTGATTAGCAGTAGGCAGTAGCAGGGTACACAAATTCTATCTATACCACCACTACCACTTAGCAATGAAAAAAGAAGTCCATCTACAGGGGTTGTTTTCCTTTCAATGTCTCTCATAATTGAGCTCGCAAGTATTGCATTATTGTTAGATGGATTGTTAGCTTTTCACCATTTCGGTAGATTATGCTTGCTCAACAAAGTTATTTTACGCACTATTGTAATTCCTATTTACTGTTTATTTTCTTGCTTCTTCAGGGGATGGGTCTTCATCTGGTGAGCCAATGCTCTTATTCCCTAAAAGAACATACCAACCTAGTACCCTTAGGAGGAAGAGGGTACACGGGTTCTTGGTTCGGTACATCTCTTTCTCCCTCTCTCTCTCTCTTACACACACAGAGAAAAGAAAAGAAAATACCGTGTTTACACTCATGAACACATGTATGTTCATCTTTGTTTCTTGCTTACATGCCTTTGAGTTTTGGTCGCCTTTCTTTTGTTTAGTGGTGGTGCAGTAACATGATTGTAGTGGTGGTGCAGTAACATGATTGTGTAGAAACCAACCTTGGTATTGTGCGAACAAATCTTGGATTGCTTGTCAAAAGAAGAAAATAATAAATCTTGGATTGGAAGAGCATGGCTTTTGTTTAAATTTTTAACGGTTGTCCAGGGATCTGTCTTCTAATTATGTGAAGTTGGTTATTTCAGTAGTTAATGGAGATTTCATCCGTGTGCATATATATCAGTTCTACTATTAATCCAAATCCTAAACTTTTTCCAGCAAATCAACCAAGAGTGGACGGCGGGTCATTGCTCGAAGAATCGCAAAGGGACGGTTTAGAATCACAGCATAGCAGCTTGTTATTTTGACTCTGTCATGTTTCAGTGAAATCAAGTTCTAGCATACTTTTTTAAGGGTGGGCAACTAGGAGGAACCTTTGATTCTTTCTGGTGGCTGCTTGAGTGCCTGAAGGTCATTTAATAGAGCTATGTTTGACAGAGCATCAGAGCCCTCTCTTGTGAAGCTACATGAATTCTCTTTATCAAATTATCCTCTTTCGGTTATTCATATGAATGTCTGCTGCAGTTTATTAACCCAAATTGTTGATGCTAGTCTGCTAATGATTGTTTTTGGAACTCATCTGTCAATTACGGAATGCGGTTTTGTGACTCTTGCAATATCTATACCCATAGCATAAATTCTCTTTGCCCTGGAGCTATTTATAGCCTTCTTAAATAGTCCAGTGCATGTGAAATAGTGTTTGGGGGATAATCAGAGGGAAATGATTTTGTCACTCTCTTTTTTGTTAAGCCACTTTCCTGCAAGTGTATTTTTGGTACAAAAATACACTTGCAGGGGAGTGGCGTTAACAAAAAAGGGAGTGGCAAAATCAGCAGCCTAATCAGAACATTGAATGGATTTTTCTAGGGGAGTGATTTTGCCACTCCCGTTTTTGTTAATGTCACTCCCCTTTGTGTCTGTATAGGATGATTTGTTTTGTGAGAGAATGGGAGTGGCATTAACAAAAAAAAAAGGAGTGGCAAAATCAATTCCATTTTTCTATAGCCTAAAAGTTGTTATCTTAGCAGGCTTCGAGGGCGATTTGTTCTATTACGATGTTTCTTCGAATATACCAAAACAAAACAAAAAATGCAAAAAAAATTTAGAACAAAAGGGTCTCTCTATGTATGACCCAAGTAGTTGAGGTGCGAGCAACACAAGCTGGCCCAAGATATAAAAAAGGGTATGATTCAGAGAAACGGTAACTTCTGTCTTCTGCCATTGACTTTATACAATACTAGAACTAGTCTAATGCAAAATAATAACCGAGAAAAAAACTGGCAAGCGCACAGTTTTCACCTCAAGTAATGACAAATTACACAATGCTAATCAATTTGTTAATCAAATTACATTACGGACATTGTGAATTTCAGAGGTGGCTTAACCATGTCATTAAACCTTAACTAGGTTCCCTACTCGTGCAAAGCACGAATGCCATGCCCGTTGAAGGGAGGAGATTATGCGTGTGGGTAGTAGTTTTCTTGGGTAGTATTTTTTTGCACAAGTAGATCAGACAACGTGTATGAGGATTTTTGTATGGTTTGCTTTGATGAATACATGTTTGGAACGTTGATTTTGAATATGAGTGTGGAAGAGGAGTGTAGATAATTTAGTTCCAGTTGGAAGACCATTTCTTCCCTTGTTGACTGGAGGGGATGCTGTGTTCTAAAATACCATGTTCCCATTTTTCTGGTCGTGGTTTGGGTGAAAACTGTTCTGTTTCTCCATGATCAGGCACACCTCTCACAGAAATCTCTGCGAACCCCCCAACAAAGTTACAGTTTCTTCACTCAATACCAATTTTATATTCTTACCAGATTCAAATGCTGCAGAAGTGCTTTTTTTTTTTTGGGTTCTGATCAGTACAGTTGTTGTAGATAGTAGATATCTCAGGAAATCGAAACAAAGATCACCCAAATAGTCGGATAGTTGGGTGGATTGGTCAGACCAAAAATCGCAATTAAGCAGATTTCAGATGAGAAAAAAATTGAGTTGCACAAACAGAAAGGAGAGGATGATAAAAGTTACCTTGGTTTCATCAAGAAATCAAAGCTTAAATCCAGTGGCACTCCATACATGACCTTTCAACCCACAAAAAATCATAGCCAGAAAGATACCAAGAGCTTCAAATTTGTTCCAAGTGATCCTCACAAAACATACTACCTATTGCTAACTGAACCAAGAGATAGAATAGACAACCATTCCTGTGTACTAAGCCTAAAAAGATAAATTGACTGATAGAGCGATGATTCATCTTGGATCTGTCATTCAAAGGCCCACGCGTTCTCCCTGCGGACCTCATCCTCTTCCTCAGGGGTGAAGTCATTCACAATGTTGAATATTTTCCGGACTTCTTCAGGAGTTTTGCCCTTTATCATGTCTGCAACGGTCTGGCAGGTCAGATCCAACAAGCTCTTGATATCCAGATAGTTTGCCGCCTGAGGAAAAAAAGTCAAGGTTAAGCATTTACAGTAATGTGAGAATTCTCAAGGGGTGGTAAGCACAATTCAAAATGCACGGCGTGAACACACAGCTGGAAAAACCATGATTTCACTCAATAATAAATCAAAGTATTCTACTAAAGATTATTCCCGCAGAAGATCCTAACTTCAAGCATGCTGTCAATTTTTCCAATATCAAAAGCAATAAGGTAACAGCAACGTTAAGAATGATTATACACAAACATTAGTGGAGCAACATATGTTAACATTATCCATTTTAGCTTATATAGGCACCACGCGCCAAACCATTACTCGATAAAGTGGCCAAAAACATAATCTTACCAGACAAGTAATCCTGATTGATAACGGTCCAACAAAAAACTTACAATTTCATCTTCAAGTGGCAATTTTTGCGGTAGCATGTACGAATTAGATGAACAAAGACAAAGTCAGACAATTAGTGTTTTACTTGCAAAACAACAAACAAGCAAAAAGAAGAATTCTGCTATCCACTCCTGTGCATCAGCATCCTTAGAAACCAATACAGGTTACTAAGCATATAAGCCCTGGAGCATATAAGCATGTAAACTAAAAATCTTCCTCATTGGTTTGGAGTTCTGCTGTCACATCCTAAAAGCGGGCACATCCCCCTTTACCTATCAATGATTAAGTATGTAGCCAACAACGATTCATGCAAATACGAATAAACCGGCCAGAAAATAAAGTACTGAAAAACAAGCCCGGTTTTCCAGAAAATACAGCATTGAATCAACCCCATCTTCTGTAATTCATTGTCATCTATACATCCCAAAACAACACCAGCTAGACCGCTAAACACGAAGCCTCAGGAGGGTATCACTGTAATACCAGAATCATGTCAAACAGAACACTCTTACCAACATTCGCGAATTGAGTAAACCAGCCAGAAAAATAAAGCATTGAAAGAAACCCCGTTTTCAATAGTAATTCATTGTCATCTACCCATCCCAAAACATTAAACAAGTAACTTAGATAAAAACCCAAAAAAAAAAAACCAAGTAAAGAAGCAGAGGTTTTACTTTTACCTACTGGCATCAGGAGGTATGGCCGAAACAATGCGATTGATGAGAACCGCCAACAGAGAGACGCTGCCCACGTGGATTGGCAAGCTCCGCACAGCGTCGTCGTTTCTTGATACCAAGTCAGCCACCCATTCCCTTCTTGGTCGGTCCCCTGTAAAAGCTAAACGTTAATCCACATGCCAAGCTTCACTAACCGAAAAAAAAAAAAAAGAAAAAAAAGAAAAAGGCAGAAAGTCCAAAGCAGCAAAACAAAGTCCCTGTAGCCAGAAGCACAAAGCAATAAAAGAGAATACATATTTGCACCAAAGAAAATCATAGACCGGCAGCACCCAAAATAACACAATCAAAAGCGGATCTTGCAGGCCCAAAAACACAAATCACACAACAACACCGCAGCAAAAAATCAAATCAAAGCAAAACCGATTTTTAGACCAAAACCTAACCAAACGCAATAACCACGTACACGTACATCAATGACAAAAACCAGAACGCATGGAGGTCCCACAAATGGGCCAATGGTACAACCAACACCAACAACGGCAAGGCAATTAGCATACGCCAAAACACAAATCCCCTGTCGAAAAAGAACAAAACGAAATCTCAAGCAATCACGAAACAAGCTTGCGAAGAGAGGAAAATCTATAATCGATGAAACCACAATCGATCAACGAAGGAAATTTCAGATTAGTGATATTAGCAATATCATGTATTTCACACGTTAGCATTCGATAGAATCAAGCATTGAGCCATGGAAGTGGAACTTTCTACGAAATCGGAAGAAAGATAGTAAACCTTACGGACCTAAATAGTAGCATGAGCCATGAGGGGGGAATATTACGGAGAAAAAATCTATGGTCCTTAACGAGAGGCCTTTCTTTTCCTTATGGTGGTCAGTTTTTGAGAGTCTTTTTGTTCTTCTACTTTTTATGTAAGTCATACTACCATAGATAGTCTCCCTGCACTTCACTCAAGCGGTTCACACTTGAAATGAGAGAAAGAAAATGAATTGTTTGCTTAAAAAGTGTACTTATATCCTCACTATCACTTTAGGTCTTACAATCCTACAGCCAAGCACACTCAAACAAGCGGAAACACACCTCTAAGAGAAAGACAAGTAACAAGCTTCCCTAAATAATTAACCCACGCCACTTTATACGGGTGGACAAATTTATCACATTCCAAGCTAATATTGTAAACCATCTCCAGAGAGAGAGAGAGAGAGAGTCTTTAGTCCAATACTACAAAAGGTAACTACACACAGCCCTGAGCCCGCCCAAACTATGCAAGTGATGCAATGTTGACTTTGGGTTGTCCAACAACTATCCATGGAAATGTTAGGTAAACTCGTTAAAGAATGACCGGTAAGAAAGTGATCAATGAACATGCAACCAAGGCAAATATCCTCCATTGGGTCAATCTCTTCATTTACAAGTTACTACACCCAGAAGATCGGACACAGGATTCGATCGTTTACCTCATAAATGACCATATTTGATCAAGACACAAACTTGGCAACGCTACCAGATATGATAACAACTGAATTAGGTGATCTTGGAAGTACTATACACTTATCTTTATTAACTTGACTCTTGCAACTTTAGTGAACTTAGGAGTCACCATTCTTTCATGAGTCTACATTCCATTGAAGTTCTCTCATCTCCTCCTCCTATGTATAAAGGCTCGTTTGGATGCGGGATTAGATTTGGAGGTATTATGTAATAAGGGGGATTGGATAGTAGAGGGTATTATGTAAGAAGGGTGGACCCACATTGATGTGACGGGGGATTAAATAATACTTGGTTTGGATGAGGGGATAAAGTTATTTTGTAGTTGAAATGAAAGAGAGGGGGTATTATCCGGGGGTATTAATACCCCAGAACCTCCCCATAAATAATCCCCCTCCGGGGGTATTAGGGGGTACAATATAATCTGGGACTTAGCTAATACCCCCTCCATTTTACTTCCCAAACGAGGTCTTAAGGCTGGGCCCACGGACTAAAAGGGATATCACAATCTCCCTTCACAATACCCCATCCAAACAGGCCCTAAAGAACCAGTTTTTCTGTGGTCCATTTTCTAATTTCGGACGAATTTGCCCCTCAATTGCAAACAGTGCAAGCTTGGCCACTTGGGTAGTTCGGTCTTTTCCGCTGGGTGGTAGCTAGCGTAATCAGGGGTCTCCGAGGGATGCGTGTAGCATTTTTTAAAAAACGCTATTAAATTATGCTATGAAAACTTATGTTTGTTGTAGTGCATAATTGTTACGATCAAAACATACGTAATACCCAGTGGCGGCCCTAATGTTTTTGGGGCACAAGACGAACTGGAAAAATGAAGCTTTTATGCATTTCACGAACATAGTGATAAAAAGATAAGTCAACTTAAGAAAATAAAACTATTACTAGTATTCTCAAATAGATAAAATTTAAAAAATGTGCATCGATACAATTTTTGATCTCTACTTGCTTTTTTAAACTGTGCATCAATACAAAGTTTGAGCCTCTTTTTTCTGTATGGATATAGATATGCTTGTATCCTTTGTTACCTGGTTCCAACCAATGAAACATTGTACAGCAGTTCAGGCAGGGGCGGAGCTATGTTGGCCCCGCGACCCGGCGCTCCCTGATTCTCGAGTTTTAAAATTTTTATTTTGTATAGACCTGATTTTGAATATTATCGATAATTATTCGTGTATAGCTACTTATTATCTTAATGATTTTTGGTTTGATTTGATAAAAAATCGGTTATTTTATATTCTCATTTCTTAATTCCTTTTATATAAACAAAAAAGAAGCATTGAAGTAGTCTAAAGAAAAAAATAAAACCATTGGTATACCTTCAATGCATTAGTCTAAAATCATTTCAATGTACAAATATAATATATTGGAAAGTAAAAATTTTATGATCTACTGTAAGCATACGTTCCAATAAAAAATATTCCCTCCGTCCCCATTCCTTAGTCCCTTTTGGGAGTCCGTACCACTTTTCAATTAATTATATCTTGCAATCTATAATTTTTTTAGGTGATTTTGAAAATATCGTTTAAAAGAGCTCATTGAGCTCTACTCAAACTAGATCCATGTTACATATAAATAGTATTACAAATTAAAAATTATAATTAGTTTTATATCCGGTTGGAATAGGACAAGGGAAAAAAGAATAGGGACGGAGGGAGTATATGTCTATTCAAAATCCTGACTCTACCACCAAGTTCAGGGAAAAATAACCATTAGCCAACCCTTTTATCAGTTTTAAGTAACGTAGATCAACAAACTCTGGGGAATCTAAGCCTTGTACTACTAAGATACTACATTAATCAGGAGTTCGTTCAAATAATTGTTTTGTGGGTCTTTAGTTAGCACTAGGTACATCGCGACGTGCAAGGCACGTCCGTCCTGCCCGTTGAGTCATGCCCGTTGAATTGAACGGTGTTGAGTATTTTTGAAAGCTAGGCTGCATAAATTTGATGTAAAGTTTCATATACATAAGTGCGCCGTATTTAAGATTACAAAAGGCCCAACAAAAGAAGGCTGCATAAGTTTGTTTGATATACATAAATACAGATCTGCTGGTTTGTTCTTTCTCATGCCAAAATTACAAGTAAATCAATCCATAAAAGTATGAGCTTACTTATTTCCAGGGAGGGAGGATTTGTATGCAACAAACCTTGCCAATGAGTGCAGGGCCAATTGTATGCAACAAATCTTGCCAATGAGTGCAGGGCCAATTCAAGAAGTATGTGCCAGTAAGAACACGACCTTTCCCATCTTCCATGAGAGGCAACTGTTTTTTCTGCCTATCCTCCACCGGAACCCTAGGTATCTCCTTAGGGGCGAGCAAGTCAGTGATCTCCTCATTATGCAACTCTCATGCCCTCAGGCAGGTAAAGTGAGTAAACACAGCTCTTACACTGGCTGCAAGGGTAGCAGGCTGTACAGAATAAAATCAGAAACAATAGTGAGAGGAAACCTTTTGAAATACATAAAACGTCAGGAGCTATTTAATTAGTTCATGAATAAGCCAAGACAAAGTGGAGGCACTGATTACTTATGGATTATGCATGCATACATATAAAAGCACCAGGGATAAAAACAAGTTCGATACCCATTAGGTGGATATAATTATTGTCTCCTTAAGACTATGGTTGGATGAGAAGAATAAATGAGAGAACTGGGAATCTAATCCATGGAGATTTATGTTGATACCCTCCATAAAAGTGTAAGCAATAAATACATGTATAAGGCCAACCAAGCTCTTCTTAAAATTTATGCAGTTTTTTTCTACCTCCCTAAGATTGGTGAAAAAGTGAATTGCTATGGGTATTTTAGTTTCCTTTAAATTTATTCCGATGGGTTAGTTGAAGATTAACTTGATTGGCATGGTTTATCAGATTCCCAATGCATTCAGTAATTGAACTTAGAAGGTCCAGCCGAGAAATTTTGGCAAGAAAACCAAACAAGTGAAATATGTTAGGACGTGGGTTGAACAAAATGAATTCTGAAACCAAAGTATGTGCCCTCATCTAGGGAACAATTACAGATGATGGGTCGGTTTTAGGCAACAAAGCGCATATAACAACAATCTATGATTTACCTGTGATGAAAACAAAGTACATCTTGAAACTGCTTCTTCATTCCAACATACGAATTCCATCACCACCGTAACAGATATTTGCTGGTGAGAAGATGCTATTGAAGCTCCTCCTGAGCATCCAATTGTACCAGATGACTCTGATGATTGCTGACCTTCTGCATGCAATTCCTCCACCTGAATTATATAAAAGGTTGTTATACCATCAGATAATAACAAAAGCTAGAATCATTACACGAATTGGCCCACCCCCCAAAACCAAGCAAGGGAAAACACACGAAAAGGTACAAAAATAAGAACAACAAAATCATGGTTCAGGGAGAGATGAATCAAGAAACCCCTTTGACTTGTAAAGTTGTCACAGAGAAGCCTACTCATGCCCAATATATTCATCTTTGACAGCTGTAAATACGGACTCTGTCAGGCCTGTATCAAAAGAGGAAGCAGCTTGGCAAAAATCAAAGTAAAAGAGAAACGTTGACGAAATCTCAACATGAGGTAGTTCAATCAAATATGGAACACTACCAAAAAAAAAAAAGTAGCCTACGTATCTCTTCAATTAGAAATATCCAGAAAGTCTTCCACTAACGGGTAGTGAACTGCCTCTCAGCACTAGCTCGTAATTCACCACTATTTCCTAATTTGTTTTAAAACCAATCTTTACAGCTGCATTTGCAACAAAAAAAAAAAGGGAAAAAAAACTGGCGTAAAAGTCTGTTAGGCAAAGAAACTATCGTGGGGCTTTGGAGCCACTTTTCAGCCCATAACTATTAAGCTCATGATGCAACACAAAATAGTAAGTGATATTAGAGAAAGCAAGAAGAAAAAAGAGTGTTTGGTTTCAGATCAGTGTGAATTAGGCGTAAATCACGCATAACTGCAAAAAGAAGCAACTGAATGGATGAGAACAACAAGTAGAGTTAATCAACACCACAAATCATGCTTGTCAATACTATTAAGTCAGATCAATATTGCAAGTCAAAAGAAATAGTCTATGATTTCCAAATAATTAAGGGAACCTAAATGCGAGAAATCGTCAAAGCCCTACATCATACGAACCTAGATAGGCCAGGATGATGCCACAAAACCGAACATGCAACACTAATGGAACCTAAATGTGAGAAATCGTCACAACCCTACATCTTACGAAGCTAGCGAAGCCATTATTGCCACAAATTGTACATGCAACACGAATGAAGAAGGGAAAAAACATCAAAAACTAAAAATGCTACCCCTGAATGAATCAACAAACACAAATTAAACATAGCAACAAAGCGGTTTCCATAAAAGCCTCAAAACCAGAACACCGGAAGAACAATAGCCAAACTGAACAACATGCAAACCGCAGCGAAGAACATAAAATCGGAAAAAGCCACCGAGAACGGAGCCAAACCTTTTCTGGAGGAGCATGAGCCGTAGATTTGAGCGCAGGACGAAGCTACGAACTTAGGCGAGCAGAAGAGAACAAATCTCAGACGGAAAGATATGCTCTGCAAGAACGAAGCAACCCCAGAAGGGATAGGAGAAGAGAAAATAACAGGGTAGATCAAACATAATCAATCTATTAACCCGAAAATAACAGATCTGAGCACATCGAAACTTGCGGAAACTTAGTACAGTTAAACAACATCACCCATCCTTTGCTTTTTTCATTGCCGTCCTCTTCGTCTTCTTAGTCATCGTCATCGTCGCCGGCTTCATCGTCCTCACACACACTCTCTCTGTCTCTCTCTCTCTCTCTCAAATGCCTCTACTGTATTTGTTTCTCTTTCTAAAACGTAAAACTAACGTGATCTTCTTTAAGAGAGGTAGGATAGGACATCCCTGGTAGTTACGTACTTTGTAACTTGATTTTTATACACCAACTAACTCTCTCTCTCTCTCTCCCCATTATTGTTATGAGAACCGCTCAACATATGTGATCATCTTTGTCCCCATTTTAACTCATTGCATGCATGGCAAGAAATGAATCGTCTCGATATTCAACAGTTCAAGTGCACAATTTTACGAAACATAATAGTCAATGTGGGGGATCTGAATATTTTCGGGGCTCATGACAAACTTAAGAGATGAATTTGTTCTCTTTACAACTTAAAAAGAATTTTTCAAAAAATACCCCCCTAGATTCCACCTAAATTCCCCCTACTTCCAATATTTCTCTCTCTATCTCTCTCCACTTATTACCCCTACCATTTTTCAAAAAACTTTTCAAATATCAATCCAAACAAAGCAGAAGTTTTTGCGCATTTCACTAACGAAATAATAGTAAAAAGATAAGTCAACTTACAAAAAAAAAAAAAAAACTACTCCGTATTAGTATTCACTATTCGACAAAGATAAAACTTCACAACTATGCATCAAAGTTTGATCTCTTCTTGCATGGGCTCCTTTTTATTTATTTAAGTATTATCTTATGTGTTTAATCAGCGGAGGTGAGTTATTGTTAGATTAACACAATAAACGAGAAATTGTACTACTGATCACCTTCCTCCTAGCATTTAAGTGCAACATGTGCTACGTTGGGCCAAAATTTGAACGAATGTTTTGTTTAGACCTCTATATAACAAACTTTTGGGAGTCCAAGACCGAAGCCTTGCTCGCCTTTGCTCATGGTTGGTAACTTGGTATTGGTGTGGAGTCCCACTTCGGGACTTCAAGGAAATTATATAGCCTATGGTATATATAAGATAACGCCGACCTGCTACTGTTAACCTGAGATTAACCTATTACATGGTTAGACTAAGAGTTAACAGGTCAGTTGGCGTGAACCATTATAGCATCCCGACTAAGTTGTATAGAACGGTAATAAACAAAAACACTCGACCTACAAACCTTAAATTCGCTCAACCACCTTAAAATGAATTAACCAATGTGCAAATTCTAAGAATAAACACACACCTTTTCCCACATATTTTAAATGGGTCAAGGTCTTTCTTTAGTACTAGTAATTTCTTTTCCTTTCATTTGAGTACTCCTATAAATATGTTTGTCTGTCTATGATCATTTTCTGCATTGTGGGAAGGTACGTACGGAGTTCGTTTTCAAGTCAGAGATTTGCTTTGGTCATAGATTTGCCGAATTTGCAAAACAATGATAGGAGTATTGGTAATCAATACTCTCCGTTAGTCTCAACCATATTTAATTTATTTCCAAGTTCATGTAACTAATTATTTGTTTCTGTTTTTTTTTTTCCTATCCTTCAACAATTTATACTCCAGAAAATAGAGATGAAGGTCAACATTCACTGCCAAAAGTGCATTACTACGGTATTCATGTCTGTTACTAAGCTAATAGGTACGAACTGAGTTAATCTTGACCTATTCCAAACCAACTCAAGTCCCGTATCCCCAATTGTACTTGTACCTCTATTCTCGTACAATTTCGACAAAGGATTGCACAAAAGACTCTTGTTTCCGTGCAATTTCATCCACGGGGGACACGAGTCTTTTATTCAGTCGTTAGCTGAATACGCACCGGAAACAGAGATACGGGCACAATTCCGGTACAGAAGATTTGAGTTCATTCCAAAAGGGGAAATGATTTTTCACAATCTCCCTATTTGGTAAATGGACTACAAATTTTATTTTCTATCGTCGTTTGAAATTGTGTTAGTATTATTTTCTATCGTCATTTGGAAGTGTGAAAATTATTTCCCACGGTAATATTAATTATTTATAATTTCTGAAAGCTATAATTATTGCTTTTATTGTCAAGAACATGTGGTTAATTTTGAATTCATTTCCCAAGCACGTGAGATTTTCAACTTCAATTTGCTCAAATTGTCTTTTTTAAAACAATGTTTTCAGTTTGAAGCAATGTTTTAAAAACATGACCATAATGAGATTCGAAATAGGTTAATTCGGACTTTTACCGTAAAAATACAACTTCGATGAGTCCTCTAAAGTATTAGCGTCAAGTGACACGGCTAAGCGTCAGACAATATCGCCGATGCATATATATAAGCAAAAATCAGTGAGGAGGTCCAAAAATCTCATTGCAGAACGAAGTTTATTGAAGTTGTGTTTTGATATTTGAGTTGCAATGGAGTCGGTCTTCCGAACCCAACTTCACGAATTCATGTGTATGGGAAAATAAAACCCTTTAACCCCTGGATAAGAGCATCCGCATTGTAATAATCAAATGGATGTGAATAAGCAAACTTAACAATAATGCTCAAAAAACACTTCACATTGTAATAAGCAAAGTTACAAGTCTTTTAACAAATAATCAAATTCCACCCATTTCATAACCAAACTTAATAACTTTTACCAATAACCAAAACTCAATAACCAAACCCAATAAGGAAACTTGAAACTCAATAACTCAAAAACACCTCTCATTGGAATCGTCTCATCGAGACGAATAATTTAGTGTGATCGGATGCGTTATTGAAACTCGTTTGCGATTGGACATAGGTGCATTGAGTATTTTGAGATTTTTTTTGGTTAGGGATGCAAAAATAAACAATGTGGAGACAGAGGTTGTTAAGTTTGATTATGAACTAAATGGATAATCAAATGCTGACGTGACACATTTTGGTTATTGATTTTGATTATTCCCATTGCGGATGCTCTAAGTGTCCCAAAACAAATACAAGAAAACTCAATTTCATACTAATTTTTGAATTTGATAACCACAAATGCTACTATTAAAAGTGCATTTTGATTAAACAGGATTGATGAGATATCTGTGGACACTGAGAAGGGTATTGTGACTATAATTGGAGATGTTGATCCAGTGAAAGTCACAGATCGGATCAGGAAGACTGGAAAGATAGTAGATATATATTGTCAGTGTCGGTTCACCAAAGAAACCAGATCCTAAAAAGGAAGAAAAGAAGTGTCCAGAAGTATTTTTTCCATGGTCATGGTCATGGGCACCCCCCTTGCCGGCCCCCTTGTCTGCCCCTTTGTAGATGGGCGATTTAACTCCGTTCTATTTGATTGAGAGAGAGTGTGTGCGTGTTTGTGTTATTTCTTCATCGTTTATGAAATGCTAAAGCTTTGTTTGGGGAGACTAAGTGTGAGATGATCATTTGATATGAGTTTGTTTATGATTTTGTTGAACCACTTAAAGAACATGTTACCTGCTCGTCTTTAAATAATTATTTTAAAAATAAGCTCGTATTTTAGTTTAGTTCCCTAGTGTAATTTGATAAACAAAAAGGCCATAAGCATAGGAAATTTGCAAGAAGTAGCAAGTGGGTAGGCAGCTTCATCCTACTTGCGTTGTGAGAAAAAGGAAACATTTTTTTGACGAGCGACGAAAATAGAATTTTAACTCAGGAGTGGCTAACTCGTATAATTGATTGGCGCTAGGAATTGGTTCAAATTAAGGACCGGAGAGGATCCAATTTTCTTGGTACTAATTATACATTGAATGGGTTCAGATGTATTTTATTGTAGTACAAATTATATGTGCATGGGCTTTCATAGAACATGTGTCACAAGTTTTCATAAACGAAATATAACCTAAAGGAGCATATTGTGTTGTATTCAGTGACATGAAGATTGAGAAGTGTAAGACTCAGAAGAAAAATTACTCAATGCACTTGGGGCGACGCCACGTGGTGCCTCAAAGCCTCCTTCCATCACTCATTTTGGTGTGGGACCCAAAACAAGTGTGCATGCCACATTCAATGTGTGGTTGAAAAGGGTCTGGGCATCACGTGACGGTGCCCCAACTATTTATATTGAATAATTTTTCCTTAAACATTATAAATGACAAGACGGTATAGTGGCAGTGCCCAAGTTTTACCATACATATTATATACTAAAGACTTCAGGATTTTTACATACTCTGTGGGTATCCAAGTTAGACAACAAACTTTGATTGTTCAAACTTCAAAGCCCATGCAAAAGATGCTGAAGAAAATCTAATCCCACAGGACGAAACACATGATTTTGTGCCTATGTGAACCAAGTTGAAGAACACATATACAACGGATTTCTCATTTGAACCAAATTGAGTGGCATGTTTTTTTTTTTTGAAGGGGTTTGAGATTTTGGCAAGCGGTGATGCGACGAGGACGGATGGAGAAACGACGATGTTTCGGAGGAGTTGGAGAAACTTGCCATGGTGGTACGTGGCCGCATGGTTCCAGTATGTGGTCGCGATGTTTGGGTATATGCATGACCGCAAGGTTTAGCCCCTACAAGTCCTTTGCGTGAACAAAATTTCTTAAAATTTTACGTGTGGGATAAAAATTACCAAAATTTCAAACTGTCAATCATTTTGTAAGTTGCATGTATAACACATTCAATCTATAGGGTATAAAATATATATTTGATTATCAATATGAAAATACACGTGATTCTAGCCCACTAAAATAAACATAAATCCTACATCCGCCATTGGCCGCAAGGTTGGACTACGAGACCGCAAGGTTCCATCCCGTGGCCACAAAGTTTAGATATGTGGTTGGAGGATTGGTTCCGCACATTGCACGGTTTTCGATGGAACGTCATTTTTTCTAATTCTATACACATCTTATCCCCTCCGTCCCCATTCAATAGTTCTCTTTTTAGAGTTTGTGCCCATTTTCAATTGTTTATACTCCATTTTTTAATTCAGAATATATTATGTAGTTTTATCATAAAACTAACCGAGATCTATCAAATAAAATTTATATTAAATATAATTAAATATAAAATTTATTACTAATTTAAAAATATAACTAATTTTTTTTATCGATTATAATAAAAGGAGAAACTATTAAACGGGCAGAGGAAACGGGAAGGGTCTGGGTAGATGGGATCCTTTTTTTTTGGCCCCTTTCAAATCAATTAATCAAGTAACGGAAAATTATTTCTTCTTCCTCCCCCCCCCTCCCTTTTTCCGTAGGTTCCAAACGCGGTGGATGGCGGCGGTTATGGATTTCCGGCGAGGGGAGTGGGTGCACTGGGTGGTGCTCCTCCTTGTTTTCTTGCCACAGAATGGTAACTCTCTCTCTCTCTCTACCGTTAAAAAGACAAATAACTCTCTCTCCTCCTCGCCCTAACACTTTTTCTCTCGTTTTTCCCTCTCCAAATTTGAGCTGTCCACGGAATGGACGGCTTGGATGGGGCACCACGTGGTATCCGCTCGGCACTGAAAATTTTTTCCTCTCTCTCTGTCTACGTATATATACACCTGTGCTTGTCTCTCATTATTATACGCGTGTCCATGCATGTAGTATATACCAAAATTAGCTTCGAATTTGGGTTTCTCACATGTGTCTCCCATATGTGCCCAGGGCCAGGGTTTCCTCTTTGATCGGTTGATCCTCTCTCTCTCTCTCTCTGAGATGTTAATTTCAAGGGGAATTTCTCGCATTACGAGATCAGCGGGCTTGAACCCTAGCTAGTCACCGGTCTTCTCATCTCGAAGCAGCAAGCATCACCAACTGGTCCCATCTGTTCTATTTACGCTCTCCGCTACACTCTATTGATAAGGTAAACAGGGTACAAGTCTCTGTTAGATCATAATGTCCCATATTGGCTAAGGGTTTGTATAGAACTCACCCTTGAAAACCAGCTTACAAGGGACGGTGCCCAAGAGCTTATATGCATATGGCCAAGCCCTTAGCCAATGTGAGACATTAGGATCGTAAAAACCGGCTTACAAGGGGAGGGTGCCCAAGAGCTTATATGCACATGGCAAAGCCCATACATAGCCGATGTGGGACATTAGGATCGTAACAGTCTCACACTTTTTGCTTTTATACGTTAATACGTCCAATTGAGTTTAATCTCTAACGGAAGTTGATAGTGGAAGTAGAGGAGAAGAAAGCAGTTTTTTTGTCCTTCTTGACAGGTTTTTTAGGTAGTTAAAATGGGTAATTTACGGGGGGAAAAAATGCAAGCCAGCAGGGGCGGAGGTGCGGTGGTGTATGGGTGGGGTGGCACGTGGTGGCCAGGAGAAAAAAAAAATTTACAGTAAAGGTAGTCGATTTGGTATGACTTGATTTTTCACTTATATAATGAAAAAATAGCAACGTAAGAAATAAACTTGGTTTGGATCTTAAAAATAATATTTCAATTAATGCTTTGTTTGGTTTCGTTTTTGAAAAAAAAAATTGAGAGTAGTAGGGGTAATAAGTGGAGAGAGATAGTGAGAGAAATGATTAGAAGTATGGAGAATATAGGGGGAATCTTTTGAAAAATACTTTTCAAAAACTAAAACAAACAAGGCATTATTTAAAGACATTGTGAAGAGTCGCCAGGCTTATGAGAGCCTTATTTATTGTATGGACATGGCTGACTATGTCGATGAGCATCGTAGAATCGATGGTTTTGGAGCTTCCATAGCGGAGCCCCTATGTGGAGGTCTTATGCTTGAACAGGAGTTGTTATTCCGGAGGAGCTGTGTGCCTCGCCACAGCAGTATCGGTACCACTTGGCGACACTCTTCCAGATACCCACATTCTTTTTATCCCTTCCCTTTCTTTCTTTTCAGGATCAATTGGAGTCATTGGACCCATTTTTGCTTGTCGAAGATGAACTATCTATCCTTTCAAATAGGTTGCGCTCAATGGTATTTGCCGAGGTACCCATTTCTCACTTCTTTTGTTTCGGGATAATATATCGATGAAAAGAATGGAGATGTAACTTTTTGATAATCCTTGGGTTTAATGCATTGCAGGTCCCAAAGCTTGGCTTAGCTGCCGAGTACTTCTTCAAAATGAGGGTGGAAGGAAAGCGATTTCGACCAACGGGAAGATTGATGGATACTTTTCAGCAGTATCTGCTGTGTCCAAAATCGAGAATTTCTTAAATAATTGATAGATACTTGCAGCCGTGTCTCATACTTTGGCTTCATTGCCACCCACATACATCATAGATCTTGGGGTGGCTTTGGTAGCCTGTCCTTTCTTTGGGGGCAACAAGGAATGTTGCAGCCATAAGGTTAATAAGACCTTTATGTGGAAATGATGTAGTCGTCAGTTAACTGTCCATGAAGTTGATAGTATCATTTTCATGTCTAAACTAATAGGTTCACTTAGTTTTCTTGAAGTGCAACTTCCAAGTTCTCTGCTTTCCATAATTCCTCTTATCTGTCAAAAAGATTGCCCAAACGATATTAAGCATGTATATCTTTGATTTGTTAAGACTTAAAGAGTCTTATTGTAAAGGTCCAGAGACCACACGTTTCCCTGGATCATGATAGCATACTTCTACGCTATCAACCATTTAGCAACTTGTAGATCCATCGGACTCATTTTACCGGTTAATAGATTCAGCCTGAAAGTTCTCGTTATTTTTGAATCAGAAGATATTTGTCTGAGACTGTCAGCACACTTTATGTACTCTGCTCTACCTGCCATGATCTCATAATTACCCTGTACTCTGTATTACAGGCCTATTGTCTGCGCAGGTTTTATTATTGATGGGAACAGCTTTGAATGTACATATACTTGGGCCTCCTGATGATGTGGTGGACCTGGTGGTTGATGCTTTATCAGAAGAACTTCGTCTAAGACAACAGTATATAGCTGAAATCACAGAAATGATCCATGTCAGTTCTTTTTCTTCTTCCTCCTTTTAGGATTTTCTTGTTTTCCCCGGCCTCTATATTCCTTCTTTTTGCTTTTGCTTTTTTTTTTTGCGGGGGTCCAAGTTTCTTCATAAAATTAGAAAGAAGGGAAGAATAAGGAGAATAACCTAGGAATCTCACCAAGAGTTCCTTCAACATTACCTTCTCTAGGGTTAAGCAACACCATGCACATATGTTTTCTAGTTTTCCTACTTCTGGCAGGGCAAAATGTACAATTTGTTTCCGAAGACCATTCTAGACATAATGTCGCCAATTTGTTTACTTACACACACAAAAAAAGGAGAGTGATAGATGGGCTAAGAATAGAAAACATTTCTTATTAGAGATTCAACAATGCGATTTCTGTGAACATTTTAGATATAGTAGACGGCCTATGTATGTACCAGTGTTATACACTTGTCAGACACTCTCTGGAAACTCTTTGGACAATTGTCCGACACTAAAATCTAAAGTGTCAGATTTTTTCTCAATGTTTCCCTTTGGACGCTTTTGGACACTTGCAAAACAAGTCGGGTGTGTTAATCGAAATGGTAGATTCTAATTATAACTTAGGGAAGTTTTTTTTTTTTTTTGGCGTGATAGATGATGTTTTATTTAGTGTATAGACACATGAATGATGAAACATTTTTTGTTGAAATAATTTTGTGAATGATGTAATGATAAATATGATTTGAAGTATATATGGTGTTGACATATAGATAATAAGAGCCTTATTTTTTATCCATATAATAGTATATGTACATATTTATGGAAAGTTTAGCCCAACGTGTCTTGTCCTCCACTTTTCGTGAAATTTACGAATCGAATTGTTGGTGTCATGTCACGTGTCCATCTTGGTGCTACATGTTGAATTGTAGTGAAAGCTTCATATATGTGTCTTTAGCTTTTGGTATTTTTACTACTAGGGCTAAGACTACAAAATTAGAGACTTGGACTTTTTTTTATTACTGTGAACATTCTAGAGCTAATTGAAAACAAAAGACAAATATGATGGCCTACATACAGGAAATCCAGAATTTTTTTTTGCTAATAAGGAAATCTAGAAATTACTAGGTGCTATAACTCCTAAAGCTAAGCAAGCACAAGACAAATAACATGAGTTAATCAACTTCACAATTTGACTGAGAAAGTTCAGAGTTATTCCTTGCAAAACTTCAAAAATTTCTGCTTTGTTCTATGCTTTGCACAAGAATAATTTTTGCGGAGCTTGAAAACTTCACATCAAGAGGCTGAATCCACCCTTCCTTCCCTTCTCTTATCTCTTCCTCTCATATCCAGAGTCCCAGACTATGAGAACCATGGTGCTTTCTTTTTGAGAGGATAATTGGTTATTTCCAACTCTGCTGTCTTCTTTGCCTTCTTGATTGATTTGTCCCATTTTATTTTCCCTTTTGAGAGGTTTTTTTTTTAGCTCATCAAAAAGTTGGTTTGAACAGATCTCTATTTAACGGTCTAAACAGCTCCCCCCAAAAAAATCCGTCCTCCTTTGTACTGACCGACTCCTGATGCCCTTAAAGCTATTTTCCAGAAACAAAACCTACGTTGTGACTAAAGTTTGAGGTTCTAATGACTCCCTCCTTTTGTACAGTTCTTTTTTGCAATATGACTTTTGAGAAAGAATGACCTGATCCCTAGCCTATCAGAGGATAGACACTCCACTTTGAGTTGAACTCAAGATGTACATTGATGCTTCGAAGCTAAGGTTTCCATTGCCTTCTTCATGATGATGCAGATACAAGACGTGGCATTGGTTCATTAAACTTTTTGATGGTGAATAAGGTATCTTTTTATTTTTTATTTTTCCCTTTTATCTTCGGTATCTTGTTTTCGTTTTCTTCTTCTGCGTCAGGAACTCTATTAGTTTAATCTGCGCTTCTGTTCCTGTTTGATTACTTAGTCCCATATTATCTGCTGATCCTCGTGTAAACTATGTAAAAGTTATGCTTTTCTGTTTTTATTTTTGGGGCTGCTCTCCCTTTCTCTCTCCCTCTCTCTCCTTGTGTCCGCATGCATGTGCACTTGTGTCGGTGTATTTTTCTATTCTTGGTTGGTCTAGCCATGTGTTGATCTATTTACTAAACTTGGAGTACTTGTCCGTAACTATGCTTTCTCTTTGGTTGATTGGGTTCTGAAATAAACAAGTAGGTTTAAGTGCATCTTGTACTACTTCTTAGAGAGTTCATCACTTTTCTGGAAAAGCACAAGCTGTCGAAAATTGGTGACATAATTGGTTCTTTTTTCTTATTATGGGGATTCCATTTCCCGTTTGCAGTTAGCTGTATTGGCTGGGGATTTCTTGCTTTCAAGAGCTTGCGTGGCCTCTTTGAAGAACACAGAGTTATTCTTCTTTCCTCTTGAATTTGTTATCTTCTGAACTTCCAATTCTGTAGCATTGGTATTTGAATTTGAGACGAAGATTGTACTGAGGTGATTCTTTCCATATGCGATGCATTGATTGCTTTTTTAATGGTAGTTAGGCACACATGCATATGGATCCAACAGTCGTGCACTAGTTTCAAATTCCATGTCAATGAGTCACAAATTATAAAATATGTGCTATGGATTGGCCTGATGTAGTGGTAGCATTACCAAATAGGAATTTACAATCCCTTGTGGTATATCTAGACACTTAACGCGATAATGCATCATCTTTGGTTTTTGTCGTAGATCATATTCTCATCAGTATAACTTGGATGTGCTACATTTCTTAATTTAGTGACCATGTTTCTCTCAGGTTGTATCATTACTAGCTACTGTTTTAGAGCATCTTGTTACAGGGGAGACCATGCAAATGACTACTACATCTGAGCAACATTGTAGGTACATTGCTCTCCTGCTGGTGTCATTTCAATACTTTCTGTATTGGCTTATTGCTGTATGCACTATATAATCTCAGATGCAAAATCCAATAAGACCCAAGTGCATAACAATGCGTTTTCCAGTTGAAGGATAATTGCTCTCCAGCCCCGTTCACGTTATTGTCATTGATTAGTGAAATATTTCCCATACCTTTAAGAACATAAAGTGAGGTTCATTGCAAGTCTTTGTTTTGGAAGCTTGATTGGCTATCCATGGTACGTATTTGACTTGTCCCAGTTGACTACTTTATAATTTTACCCTTTTGAACCATAATCCCCGCAACGGGAAGAAATAACGGCTCTGTCCAAAAATAAGACTTCAAATGCAAGTATACTTCTTGAACTTGTTACAACCAATATTGTCTAGTACACATGAGAAGTTGCAAACACCCTAGCTCGCCCAAAGGGGTAGCCAAGAAGATGACAACTGGGTTGACTGCTCTTACTGATCTTATACCTAATATCATCCGTGTAGACTACCAAAAGTGGGAAGAGGCGTGACATTATATGTTATTCTTTCTTCCCTATATTTTTGTGCGGTGGCAGTTGATATTTTATGTAGTGAAATTTGTAACTTTAATCTCTCTCGTGAGTAAAGCAGAACTAAATAAACACAAAAAAAGAAAGAGGCAAAAAGAACTATTTTTCTTCTAGTTCATATATTTTGTTCCGATGTGAATACAATAATTTAATGTCTTCTTATGTTATCTTTTGGGATTAAGACCTTTTGATTATAGTGTGGTTAGGAGAATAGTTTTTCTCTCTTTGATTTTCTATAAAACATGATTGCATCTTGTATCCTGAGGTGAATGCATGTGTGTGAATTTTGCAGCCAACATGGCTTGCTGTTATGCAGCTAGCAGTTGCCTGAATTATGAGTGCAGTTTTTCAATTTCAGATTTGCTGGAATTCAAAAGGTGTTTTGTTGTTTCCATTAGTTGCGAGCTGGACTTATAAGCTGAAGTAATTTGTCAAATTATCGTTACCATTCCCTACGAGAGTGTTAATTTAGAATGAAGTGGTGAAGTAATTACGGTCCTTTGACAGTATTGATTTTGGATAAGGAATTTCTTTTTACATTAATGTCTAGGAAATCTGAGACTCATGAAACAAAGCTATAATTGTAATGCACTATAAATATGAGTGCGATAGAATGTAAAGAAAGATATATTTTTTTTTTTGGATTGAAAACATGCGAGTTTATGGGACTGTTTCTTTTCTTCTGCCTTTTCAGCTTTGTATCCTATTTGCAGATTTTTTTTTCTCTGCTTCCTGCTGTTATTTCTTGTCTGATTATGAACATCAATTTAATGGTTTTTGTTACTTGTCCTGGTATTATTTTTGTTGCAGTATGGAATATTATTTGCAAAAGACATACTACAAGACTGTGTCGTTGATTTCAAATAACTGCAAGGCAATCGCCCTTCTTGCAGGGCAAACTGCAGAAGTTTCAACATTGGCCTATGAATATGGAAAGAATGTGGTGTGTGATATCTTACCGATATATATTCCAACTGTTATCTGTATATATGCTTCCTAAAGATGTCCCTAGGTAATTTGCTGCTTCTTTGAATCATATTAGACTATGCACCAGAAGACATGGTAATCCTGACATATTCTGGTGTGAATGGCATTTTATTAAATTATGAATGGAATGTAATGAAGATGTCAAGTCCAGTAGACTTCTAGTTTTAACTCTTCCCAGGAGATTTATCTTTTCTGGGTTTTCATCTTTCTTCTTTGCAGTACGTGTGGAGAGTGCTTCTTAATTGCTTTTACTTGAAAACCAAAACACCAACGAAAGAGAGACCAAAACTTGCCTCTCCCAACAATATATTCCAACTTGCTTGGAGAGTAGTTTTCTCTTTACCTTTGAACCACCTTGTTTTCTGCATTTTTCCTTTCTTCTCCCAGGGATAGGCATTTCAGTTAATAGATGACGTTCTTGATTTCACTGGCACATCAACATCTCTCGGAAAGGGTTCTTTATCTTATATCTTTCATGTAAGTTATTTTTGCTTTGTGAGATATTCCTTCTGTTAAGTAAAAAATGCATGTGCAGGAGTGTTATACCTACCCTCAACATTTTCGAGAAGTTTGCCATTTTTTTTAAGGAAACAAATTTACAGATTATTTTATTAAGCTACATTGTTGAATCGTCATTGTTCTCTATATCTTTTCCTTGTTGAAAAATTGTTGTTGCTCCCGAGAAGGAAAAAAATGAATCAGACTTTGAGCTGGTTGTTTCAGATAGCAAAGAGATGCAACATATTTTAGCTGGCCTCATGCCTTATTTCATGAGTTGTGGGCCACAATGTCCCTTTGAACAACAAAGCTTTGGAACTGTAGACTGTAGACTGCTGGAAAAGGTCTACCTTATAAAATGTAGCTGTGCTGGCTGGCCTTATTTCTGGTTAGGCTCCATATAAGGTGATGAAACTTGCTGACTTGGGATTTGTTTAAAAGTTGCCAACTCCACTACTTTAATATGAGCAATTAAAGATGTTGGGGGATGGGAAGCGCACATAGTTCTAAGATGTTGGCGGCTGCGTTATATATACTTGTCTGTCGCTCCCTGGCATGTGTTAGATACTCACCCAAGCACATTTAGCGAGTCTCCGGTTGGTGTTGACAACCGGAAATGTCCTCCGGCGGTCAAGTTAGTTTCCTCTCAAGGGTAAACTATGGACAAGAGACACTTGTCTGAGAATTCATGAATATGTGTTAAGGAAATAACCATGGTTGGGAGCCATCATTGCAGTCTTTTCAGTGAGATCTTTGCGTACGGTCCTGGCCATGCCCATGTGGCTACGTGCCAACCCTACTCTTTTTATACTAGTTGATGTGACTGTTAGCAATCATTTTGGTGGTGCATAGCTTAATCCTTCTCGGATTCGTGATTCCCCGGATAGACAATTACCGCGGAGGTGGAACGTCCTCGGTCTACCATGCAATTTTCATCCTTAGCTCCCTGATCATGGTCAGTGATTGGCATGGCGAATGTTCCTGGCGTCCAATCACTCGGATCCCCTCGGCGTTTCGACTGTCCAAGACCAAGGGCAGCCTTGATTTACCTGACTATTGTGATATGTGTAATTACATTCGTCCTTATACTGACTTTTTCTAATTATTTCTTGTAAATCATAATAGTGGAACTTTTCGTTCACACTATTCTAATAAGAAGCTACTCTGGCTGGTTTTGGATTTTTGGACAAAAACCGAAGCCCAAACCAAGCAACGAGAGCCAGGTTGGTCTGGTTTGCAGGAGTTTGCCTTGGATAACTTGAGACACATTGTTGGAACCGTTTTATAATAGCTTAAGTTTTCGATACAAGTGGTGATTAACATGACATCGGAGTTTATGAAAGGTCCTGAGGTTAAGTCTCTTTGTTGGCATTTGTTGTCTGTTTGGAATTGTGATACTGATAAATCTAAACACTATTATCTTAGTATCATATCAATTGCGAAAGGTAAGTTCTAATTTGTTAATATCTCTGACATTTTTTTCCCTGTCATGGTTATTGTTTTGTCATTAAGGTTTGACGCTTGATCTCATTGCTTTCAAAATGCGCCGTTGATGCGTTAATGTTTTTGAACTCATTACAAAAATGTTTCGTATTGATGATCGGTCTTCCAACCTTCTATGTCATGACTCAGGATCAAGCCTCATTATCTTTCAGATTACTATGTGCGCACACTGCTAAATAGATCTCCTGTTGCATATAAGTTTGCATTTGGTCCTCTCCTACCCTTTAAGTACATGGGTTTCTAGTTTCCATTTTCAGTACATGCCGCAATGGATGTGTCAAATGATTATACGTGCTTCCCTCCATAATCTTTAGCCTATGGTGATAGCCTATATAGATAAAGAATACCTATGGGAATGTCAAACTATAACTGTAGCAAATTTTAAATCTTTTGCAGGGAATTGTAACAGCTCCGATATTGTTTGCCATGGAGGAGTACCCGCAATTGCGAGCAGTTGTTAATCGGGGATTTGAAGGCCCTGCAGATGTGGATCTTGTAAGTTCCTTGGTACAGTGTACACAAAACATAATATGCATGATCTATGAAGCAAGGAATGGACACGTCAAAGATGCAACATACTAAATGTACACAAGCAATGTTCTAGGCGCTTGACGGAACCCCAACGCCTAGATTTTAGGATCTAGGGAGTGATTAGGCATTTTTACAGTAAATCGGTAATTATTAGCCAATTAATCGGCTACGCTGGTAATAATTGGCAAGGAGGCAATTAGTTGGCAGGGTACATTTCATTTATTTCAAAATTATTTTGAGATAAAATGTGCAATAGGAAATGTACAAAGGTGTTATTTGCTATTTAAACAAAAAATATATATATTTGAGATCACATATCGAAGTTCTAAATTGACTAGCAAATGAAATATGTATTATGTGTAGCTTTTTAGTGTTTACTGTAGTCTTAATTCATTTCTTGCTAGTATTATGTCATTTCTTACTCAAATTTTGGGGAAGTAAATATTATTTTAGAAAATGAAAAACCGTCTAATGTCTAGGTGCCAACTAATCGCGTCCTAGTCGCTAGGTGCCCTTCTTCCGCCTCACTAGCTCCTGTCGATTTTTAGAACATTGTACGCAGGGCGGTTATGTGTTTATGGTTTAATTAACCACAGTAAATATGAACACGCTCGATCATAGCAATTCCTCGTTTACAGTCGCCTTCCCTCCTATCCTGGCTTGAATTAACCACTTCTGTATTGGCGCTATTTTATATGGACAATGTGGTTTTCAAAAATTAACACCTACTAGATTTTTTAACTAGTGGAACACCACATTCAATTTGAAATACAGGCTCTTGATTACCTCGGAAAGAGCCAGGGGATACAGAGAATGCAAGAGCTAGTGGCAAAGCACGCCACCCTTGCCGCCACCGCAATTGATTCTCTTCCAGAGAGTGATGATGAGGATGTGCGAAGATCAAGGCGGGCCCTAGTGGATCTAACTCAAAGAGTCATTACCAGAACAAAGTAGCTCCCAAAGTGATTTCATTAGTCGCAATTTTTGCTTCCCGTCATATATTTCCATCAGTTATACAGTCAGGGTGGAGTATTCCCTTGTTTGTTTTCCATATTTCATGAAGAGAAAATTGAGAATTTGTCGTTGTTATGTTACAACTAGCAATGAAAAGATGTTTTTATTTTTATTTTTATGGGCAATCCAGTGATAGTGTTGGTGAATTACTGGTGTCATGTGACTCATGTTGTAATACTTTCTAAACATCTCATATTCATGTCTCTTAATTCTATATTTATGCTCCTTTTGGCATTCCCAACCTTACGATCTTCTATTTGCCTTGCTCCCGCTCTTCCTTCCGTTCCCGCACCCCCGCTTCGTGCAACTAATGTACAGTGTGAGTATCCAATAGAAAAGATGACGTCAAAATTATAAGGCTGAAATTGTAGAAGGTATTTACTTCCGAGATTTAGTCCTTGAAATCGATGGTATGATAGAAATTATCATTTTGCAGTAGTTTTAATGAATGAATGCTTTCTAATTTAATTGTCCTCAATAGGTTAATGGTTGTTAGCTTATTGTGTTTGTACTAATCATACTTTCTGGCTGTATGTTTTCAGCTCTTAACGTCAGTGAGCTTATTTTTACTAACAATGACAGTTGCACGGATTGTTCCTGCCCGAAGGAAAAAAAAGAGGAGCTAGTCTTGGCGAATACATTATTTTGCTCAGACAAGCTAGAAAAGAATAAATCTGCCGTCAAAATTTTCACCTCAAAATTTTCACCTCAAGTCATACCATTAATGTCTCAATAGGAAATTAATCCATCAGTAGCGGAGTAGCCTAAGAGCAGACAAGTTTGGACAGCTCAGCTCTCATCTAAGGTATCTTCTTTATAGAGAAATGTAGAAAGTTTATCAAAATATTGATCATGACAAGTTTCGTCACCTTCTGTCCAGTTATTTTATGTTCCATTTGACATTCTACTGTTCAAATTCTATGAGATGGAGAGTGTGTATCAAGACGATCTCTGCTTATGTATCCACTCGAATTATGTCATAGAAAACTAAATGTGGATATTGAGAGGTTAACGAAACAGTATTTTAAGTAAAACAGTCAATGAGTTTCATTGGATGGACATTGGACCATAAGAAAGATATCTTCCTCAGCATGATCATCGATGAAAATGGAGAAGTCACACAAGATTAGCATTACAACTTGACCATTATTTTCAGACTCTTAACAAAAAGGCCACTTGAACTTCGATTTCACATTGGCAAGAAAGGTCCTTATCTTCTCTAGAGGTCGACAATTTCTGTGAAGGAGCCATTATTGTACTTGTGGATTCAACCTTTTTTCATTATTATCCAAGATGTTGACGTCAAACACCATAAAAGACGAACAAACTCAGGATAATGTGCCAACCTTGGACAAAAGAAGTCTTTTCATCATAGACAAACTCTGTTTGGATTCTGGATGTATGTACAGAGGAGCAACTTACTCGGACATATTCATCATTTAGAGTAACCAAACCAAAAAAAAAAATAGGTTCTTTGGAAAATATCTATTCATTTACACAACTCCCCTAAACAAGAAGTTTTGGGATCATAGTCGTCTTCTTTCTGGCTGACATCTTAATTTTATAGCCAATAAATGCTTTGTTTCTGCTACCTTTTTCAAAAATGATCTTCTTGGAATAGTAAGTCTACCAACACAGCAATGTGCACAACAATTTACACAAGAAGTGGATGTGGCTATTATTGGTGATTCGTAAGTGGTTATCTGCCTAGTTGTTAATCATGCAAGGCAACATCAGCATATTGTACAAATTGTTGTACACATTGTTGTGTTAGTAGACTCTCTTCTTGCAAAGTTTTGTTTGTTCAAGATTCAGTGTTTGATGTGGTTTAGTCTAGCATACTTCCAAGATCCAAAATTGGGCCTAAATTAAGCTATTTGCGGCAATGCTCTATTCTTAAGTAGGGATTAGCTGAAATTAGCAGTTTCCTTAAGAATTCAAGGTTTTTGTTGTTTATTTTAATGATAGATATGGTTGTAAGCCTTCTAAAGATAAGTGAATTTGCAGAGTTTTTTTTTTTTTTTTCTCTATTTCAGGTGTTCTATAGTATGCTTATTCTTAAAATTTGACTATATCTTACACGATTTCATGTCAATCTTGCGAGCAAAATCTGCTTCTGCAGTCTTCCTGTATCTTTTTGTAGGAACTGAAGGTTTGGATTGTTGTTTTCCCAGAAATTCATAATAATGATACCAAAGTTCAGCACCATAGCCAACCATCTACCTTTGGTAGCTGTGGTTTGGAGTCGTTGGACTGCAGCCATTGTTACTGTGATATTGCTTCTTGTTGAAGGTTTAGTAAATAACCACAATTCTTTTTCCTGAAACTAATTAAGATCAAAGCTCACAATAGATGTTCTGTGAAAGTTAATACTTTTGGAGCAGAGGTTACATACTAGAATATCCTGTTAAAAGTCCATATAATGCTAGACACCTAGGAGTACATTTTGTTTATAAATGGACTGAAATGACTGTCCTTTGATGAATGGAACATACCATATGATTCTTATTTCCTTTCTTTGAGTTCTTATTTCCTTTCTGAGTTCTTATTATGCTAAGCACGTTCATTATCAGAAAATAGACTTGATATGACTGTCGCTTAACCGCTTAACCAATTCAACATACCACATGAATCTTTTTTCTTTTTCTTTTTTGGTTTCTGTAAAGGAGACCTCCAATAATTGGTTCTATTTCGACAGGGTGAGGAAGAATTGATTGTTACATTTATCTCATCTTTGATCGGACAAGTCAAACCTTGCTCCCTGTAGCAAATAGCAGTACACATTATTTCATCTCGGTGTGTTTGTTGTTTTTTCATTTTAAGTACTGGTATGTGTGGACTGCAGAAGAGGCTTCATAGAGTTGATCTCTTATTTGTTATCTCATGCATGAATAATTATCTTTATGCTTATCTCATGCATGACAAATCATCAAGGGGAGGCAAGAATGATGGGTTTGGAAAGTCATTTGCAAATTTATTGGCTTAAGTTTCAGCCTTTTCTGAAAACTTCGTATTTTCTCTCTTTTGCAGGAAGTAAATGGAGTATTGAATTTAGGAGAGTTTTAGGGTACCCTAAGAAGTTTTGAGATTTTGTGGTGAAAGTTACGAATCATTGTGGTGTAGCTACTATGAGAAAAGAACTAGCAACAAGTTTTTGTTGTTGTGTCATGAACAATATGGTTTTCTGTCATAAGACTTTGTGGTGAGAAAGAGGCTTTGTGATGTATTTGGTTCAGCTTCGATGGCAGTAGTAGAAATTAGCAACCAATGTGGAGTGGAAGTATGTATGCACTTTTTCGGGCGTGCATTGTTGCCTTTCCCTCGGATTGTTCACTTTGTGGGGTGCCAGAATCCATATTAATCTCTCCATTTGAATTTATGCAACAAAACATGCATTGTGAGAAGGTTTCAATTTGTTTGGTTTATCAAATTTCTTTCTTGAGTTGGTCATTTCATTTATTGGGAGGTTTCTTCTGTTGGACATGTTCTTGGACTATCCTATCCGGAGGATTGTTCAGTTTGACGTAATTTTCCCTATTTTGTTTTTACTCTCCTACATATTGGCGGAAAAATGATGATGTTTTGGAAAATATCAATTGAATGCGATTCACATGCTCTCGCCTTTTGCAGAGATTCTGGCCAATTGAGCTAGTCCTAGTTGGTTTTGTTTGTGCTTCGAAGGGCGGCAGGATTCATGAACAAGTTGCAGATTGTAGTTGAATATGCAATGGATGTCACAACTCGTACTCCATGTACAACATTACAAAGCAAGTAGTGCTGAATTGGAGTTTACTCATTTATGTGCAACCTTGAAAAGTTTACCCTTCTTCTGGTACTTAAAAACATTCCATTTTGGTGAAAACTACTTTTTCTCTCACTTGTGGGTAGATGCAGTTTTCCTTGACTGTAGAATTGAACAATGCATATATTCTTGAGGGAAGGATTCAAGAAGGAAGCCACATAATATGAATGAAGGTCCCATAGAGGATTGAGGAATGGCCTAACATGCAAGTCATGTTACATGTCACCAAAAAAGGGATGAAAATGATATCTTGATAGGGTGTAGTGGAGTCACATGACCAAATAGACCTCCCTCCACTACAAACCACGTGCCACCCCCACCTCCCAAAAATTATTCCATGCTATTCTTTTTTTCTATAAACAATAGTACTATTAATTGTCAGTTTATTTATGGAGTTAATTTATGGAAACGGCTTCTCTGTCGTTTACTGATTGAACTGAATCCATTCAATCCGGCCTGGCTTGACCCCATTTTGAGGTGATTTCAATTGACTGATCCGTTCACATTGTAGAGCTCGTCGAATATTATAGTCATTTAAAAAATCAAGTAACTATCCAATCGAAGCACATTTTTATGTAAAAATAAAATGACTTTGGCACATTGGATTATGACTTCAGGAACTTCTTGTTTCCAAAAATACGTTCACTCCAATGAAATATTGGTTGGTATTCGATTGACTTCATTTTTAATGTGCTTGTAGTACTCGACGAGCTCTATACCATGAATCGCTCAAGTCAATGAAATTGCTCTGAAATGGAATCGGAGCTAGCCGGAGTAGGTTTAGTTTATGCGAGTAGCAATAGTAGAAGAGTAGTTGCGCTCTTCTCCTATTGTGTTGTTTCATCTTTTGATCCTTTATGATCAATGAAAATTCGTCGCGGTTCAGAAATAATCAATTGATGTAATAGATGTGTTTTGCTGGTCCTTGTCCTTGGCCTAGCTTACCAGCTCTTGAATCTACATGAAATCCAAGAACGCCTTGAAGATAATAAAATTATGCCAAAACAAGCGTGCATTTGGTAAAAATCAACCCTTGCACGATGAAGATGAGATCTGGACCGTTGGATAGCGGAATGAACAAATCTAATGGTGCACAGCACCATCTCCCGTTCCTGTATTAAAACTTTTCATCAAATAAAAATCTCTAAGGCCCCGTTCCAGAACGCTTCTTAAAAAATAAGTACTTATTTTGCATCTTCTCATTCCAAAATAATCCACCCTTCTTAAGTTTCTTTCACATTTTCAAACTCAAATAAAACGTAAATGAAAAAAAAAAATTTTTTTTTTTGCACCATACTAAAGATCTCAATGAGATCTATCAAATAAGACCCATAGTGGTAGGAAAATTTTTTGCGCAATCCTATTTTTTTTGACCTGGAAGTTGCCCTATACAAACACAGCACTGTTGGTACACTAAATGAGGGCCGGCGATCGGAAACCGACCGGCAGCCGCGCCGGGCCGTCTCCGGCCGCCGGACGGCCGATCCGAGCGGTCCAAAAATTCTAAAAATTAAAAACAAGGGGCCTTTAGCGGAAATCAATGGCATCCGAGGTGTGTAAGGTGCTCAGATCGAGCAATCTTTTTCCATGTATATATGAGTAACAATATGTTTTGATACATACACGAATAAGGATTGCTCAGATCAAGCACCCTATGCACCTCGGATGCCGTTGATTCTCGCGTAAGCCCCCTTGTTTTTTTTTTTATAGAATTTTTGGACGGTTCAGATCGGCTGTCTGGTGGCCGGAAACGGCCTGGCGTGGCTGCCGGTTGATTTTCGACCGCCGGCCCTCAAGGAACCAATATAAATTCTTCCACCCTTCTTATTTTTCTGGAACAGCCCTTCTTATTTCACAAAAAATAAGTTCTTAATTCAGTTGTGGAACACAGCCTAAGTCCATGATTCTTCCATGACATCTGCTTGTACTCCAATATTATTCTTCCTAGAAAATAAGCTGCTCCTCGTTCTACATCATGGACACAGGATGTTTTCCTTTGTTAGATCAGGTTATCTAATTTCTTACAAGTGGCATAAATTCATAGCCTGGGGGATGTGTCAAGAGGATTGGGAGGGGGACAAGTTCACATTTAAGCTTAGCAAGAAAAGGCTTTCTATGGAATAGTCTTATCACAGAAAGGCTGTGGGCATGAAGGGGACTGCACTCAAATGGGCATTTGAAAATGTTGGTTTCTCTCTCACTCGCAGCCTGCAAAATTGTAGTACTTTTGTAGGTGGAACTTGAACTTCCTAGGCTAGGAGTCCTAGCTAGGGGCAATAAAGTCTCTCTTGAACTACTTAATTATTAGATATTGGACCCGACTATTGGTGCCGAAACAAGACCGTACCGAAAATGTACATCGCCAATGCTAACCACTGCTTAAAGGGTGGTCGAGGTATGCAAAATATCGTTGATTCGTTGTGTCATTCTGGTCAGGTTTTGATGATTTAAAAAAAAAAAAAGGTAAGCAAAGAGCATACGAAAGTATGTGAAAATTGGTTTGATCACGGATTACTCTAGTAACTGGTATTGACGACCTTGTCATGTGCAATGTTTTAAATCTTGTTATAACTTTTATACGCTTTCCTGTTAAGGTTGGTTCCTATGTTGCACCGACATTTCATCAGAGTTCCTGTACCGGTGTCGGACTCATTGTCACTCTCCAGACACATGTCTGACAGTCAAATCTAATCAAGTGTCCTATTGTTTGGACAATACGGGGACACTCTAGAAAATGCTCCAGACACTCACGCTCTAAGGAAATTAAATAGTTAAGACTTGTGTTAAAGCTTAGAAAAGTCTTTTTCCTTTGCGTGACATGATAGGTTATTAATTGGTTATGAAGACACAGGAAAAAAAAAAAAATTGTGTATGGTACCCAAAAAGCCACTTTAGTGATAAGTATTTTACATTGAATGGTAAGTATTTCATAAGATCGAAGTGGTAAGTATCCCACATCGAGCGGTAAGTGTATTCTTACCATTCAATGTGAGATACTTACCACTACATTTTGAAATACGTACCACTCAGTGTTGAAGTATTTCATATGAAGTGGTGAGTATTGCATATTGAGTGATAAGTATTATACATCTAAAATACTTACAATTCAATGTATAATACTTACCACTTCTTATGAAATACTTATAAATCAATGTCGAATACTTACCACTAAAGTGATTTTTTAGGTACAATACACCAAAAAGTAAATTTACCAGTTACCCTACACCAAAAAGTGATTTCTGTACCATAGAAAAATTCGTAGATAAGAAAACGCCTTTTGTTAGATTGCTCTTGTGAATGATGTTATGGAAGATTTGGAGTACATATTTTGTCACGCATTTAGAACTAGAGCCTCTCTTATTTATATATGAGATCTAATGCATTTAAAACGTGTCCGCAACGTGTCGTGTCCACTAATATTTTCAATTTTCAAATCGGAGTGTCACGTGTCCATGTGGGTGATACCTTGCAACCTGGGTTCCAAAAGCTGATCAGAGAGATTTGCATGCTTTGAATTTCTTGACACCTTTTAATTTGTCAATGTGAAGGCAATGAAACACGACACCCCTACCTCTAGTAGTTCCAGAGCATCTGATTGACAATATGCACATCGTGACTCTGATCAATGAAGTTTTTGCAGATGGTGCTGCACGCCTGTCATAGCTTGTGCTCCTGTTATTACAGAATCCGGCCAGCTGTACACCGAAATCTCACTATGCTTTTGAATGGTTTCGTGTTTATTCCAGTCGAATGATCGTATATATTTGTACAATTCTGCGATTGAAATTGCAATGATGCATGAGTAAGAGGCAAATCCGGTACAAGTGATTTTTTGTCTCTCCTTATAAATGTATATAAGTTCATCGAGTTGATACTCTGAAAATGGTGAATATCTTTCATCATCTAAACCTCCCCACACAGCCCTGTGGTGGGAACTTTGTATGTCATGATTATCGAAACCTCTAGCTCCGATCCGCCTCCTCAAATTTCAAACGCTTGTGTTTTTTTTTTTTTTTTTTTTGCATCGGTGTATCCTGGTATTCTCGGTTATCGAAAACGCACAAAATATAAAGTATATCGGTACGGATAAACTTGATAAATAGAAAGATTTTTAAGCTCGATCGAGCTCCATCCCCTCCGGAAAGGATTGGGGATAAGAGAGAAGACACCATTATGCACTTGCACTGACTGAGCTAGACTTGGGGAACAAAGGGAGAAAGTGAAAGTAAAGGAAATTCTGACGTAAAGGGTGTTCCATCGTTGGCACCAATGTCCTTTGCACCAATCAAATATTAGGCAAATTTCCGACGTACTAAAAAAATAAAAATCAATATTAGGCGTGACAGTGATAATACATGACGCTATCATAAATTAATTAACGATAGATTGAATGCTTGAGATATTTACTATTATTTCATTTTTGGTTGAACCGGTTAGTGTCTTACTGTTTTTTTTTTTTACTTGAAAATACAACATAAGGCTGTTGCATCCAATATTTATTCACGTTGCATTTGTTTTCGCGAATTTCTTTTTTCCAAAAACCGTATTTTGCATCTGGCGTGCCAAAAGAAAAAAGATCGTGGTCAAAATAACTTGATTTTTGCTATATAAAAAAACATTTTACACTTTTTGGACGTGAAAAATATTGTCCGTATTAGCAATATTACAACCATAACCCACCACCACTCAACATTGACTAACCATTACCATTTCAATCCATAACTCCCGTCACGTATTCATGCAGAGTCCATAAAACTGATTATGAACCCCATTGAAATATGTAGCGTTCGAAAAATCACATACGTAATGGTGCTAGTGCCCTAAGAGCCCCCAATAATTTTACCAATATAAGAGAAAAGAGTGCATATCCTAATGAGGGCAAAGAGAAGAGGCCGACATGGAATAGATGGTTCAGTGGGAGGGACCCTGTATCCCTCGGATCAGGGTGCAGCCTTGGCTCTAATTTGGCACTCTCTCAACTATTCAGGTGGGGGGTCTGTGGACAACCTCTATAAGAAGATGAGGCCACGTGGCATATACATATATATAAAAGTAAGCCTTTTTTTCTCTTCTTATAACTGGATGTCCGCGTCAGCTTGATAAGAAAAGAAATGTGTACGAACGCATATTTGTGGGTAGAGAGCTGTACTACAAATATCTACATCAATCGACAGTGAAACTATCATGACAGCTGCTCACTGACAGTCTGCACGCATTTCTCACTGACAATCTACGTGCATTTCTCCAACAGCTAACCGTTTGTTCGATCTATCACTGGATGTATCTTTAATTGGATTTGAATATGTTCTTTGTCGTTCACGTGTGCAATTAGTCTGTTTCCAGTTGTATACTATTATTAGATGGCATAGATGCACACAACAGATTGTAATCTCTTTTATCAAGTTCTTACTCTTTCTCAAATTGTTCAGCAGATTTTCATAAAGTTGTGGTCATTCCTATCGACATAAATGTTTCTCGGTAATTTACAGAGAGAGTCTACGAATTATTGGGATCCCATTGTCGGCCCATAGCCCTAGCAACACCTTAAAGTTTCTTATGTGGATCGGAGAGAATCCTCTTCCACTTGGATGGGGATCCTGCCAAGCAGCACCCTGCAAAGCGGGGCAGAGCAAAGCAATCGATTTAGCCGTTCATGTCGGCAATCGACGGCTCAGATCTTAACTAAACAATTAACGGTTTAGATTTATATACGATTTGTATACGCTCAAATTTGATCCGATTCATCCGTACCAAAACGAACAGCGCGATCCGCAGGGAGCTATTCGGCAACTCCCTTTCGTCTGTTTTTTTAGGTTGATCCTGATCAGGATAATTTATACTCAAACTAACCCCTAAATAAGCCTAAAGAATGGGGACAATGGAGGTGTCAGACATGCTAATTTGTCATGGAGCAACATCATCCCCCCATAAAGGTAAATTAGTTTTTTTTTTTTTTTGACCCTTTACTTGCTCATGCCAAAAACCTTTTCTTATTTGTGCCGAAATTATAGTGTATAAAAGCTTTGTACCATATGCAAAGTACAAGTCTTTCATGCACTGGACTGGAGGGCGGTGTTGCGCAGCCCCATGTTGTGCACGACAAATTGCCGCCGCTCTGATCTCGCTTCGATAATCGGAATCGTTCACTTTGTAGAGCTCGTTGAGTAAAACAATGTTCAGATGAGACATTTATAGATATCCGGTTGAGCTGATTTTTGGAACACTTGTTCTAGTCGGCGAGCTCTATGAAGTGAACGTTTTCAATCATCAGAGCGAGATCGGAGCTGCGGCGATTTGTCGTGCGTAGCACTGCCCTCTAGTCCTCATGCACTATAATTTTGACAAAAACAAAAACAGTTTTATTTTGACATTATCATTTTCCTAAAAAAAAAAAAAAACCCTTAAACATTGACATGTACCGTACTTCCATAAACAAGGGCTAGTGTCTCACAGCCAAGCCAAGCAGGGTGGCAAGGCACGAGAGGTCATTTTTTGACGCCTCGAACTGCATCATCCTGAACCCAAACGTGATTTTTTTTTTCTTTTGTCTTTTTCGGTAAGTGGGAAAAAAACACCCCCCTAATTCGGAGCTTGGGCGTAGGGCGGTAAACGAACCGAGTCGAATCGAGCCTTATCAAGTTTGAGCTCGGCTCATTTACTAAACGAGTCCAAAATTTGAGTTCGAGCTCGACTCGAGTCTTAACGAACCGAGCCCTTATCGAGTCGAGCTGAGTCATTTACTAAACGAGTATCTTTAATCGAGCCGAACCACCCTTATCAAACCGAGCCGAGCTCTACAAAGTGTAAGGCCCTGTATGATGGCGGTTTTAATCGTGAGTTTGAACTGCTATGAGTGTGGGGCCCATAGCATTCGTTCGATTGGTTGGGCAGACAGGTAATCCTTATGGTTATCTAACTCACTAATCCACCGACGTTACCTATGACCAAAGATTAAAGAAAAATTGAAATTGTGCTTAATTTTTATTAATTCCGTTTATTAAAATTGAAATTGAAATTGGTTCAACACTCTCACATTTATTATTCTCCCATTCTCAACCAAAAGAAACATGACTATGACAATCGCTCAATCTCACCGTTCATCTCGGTAATCAATGATCTGAATTTTAAAAGAATTCTTTCAGGAAAGAGTTCCCTGGAAAAGTGTTTTAAAATCCGAACCGTCTAAAACATTTTTGTTGGTGACATTAAGAGCGGTGGGAGAAGGCGGTGACACAGAACGGTGGGAATGGACTTTCTGTAACAAACTCTATTCCAACCAAATTACCACTTTCACAACAAATTCTTTTCCCGGACTAATCTCAATTCTTTTCTTACAACCAATCCCCGTCAACCTACATCCCGCATTTCTAGGAATCTTCGACACAACAAAATCCGGCTTTAGAATGTTACGCATTTGTGAATTTAATGAAAGGATTACTACTCCTACTACTTTACCAGAAGACTGTCAGACAGTCAAAATTTCACAAAAGGTGTTAGGAAATATTTAGACTACGATACTCTGTATTTTGTTTCTCAGTGTGAATATAAATTGGATTGATCAATCCAGAGTCACGTCTTTTCAATAACTCTTGTTCGCCTTGAGCAGACGCGTGCCACATCTATTTTGAGTAGAGTAGAATTGTCTCTTTCTTCTTGGTGGACTATACAGAAGCTTGGATGACAGACCCATCGATTGTAGTACTGCTTCTGTGTTTCATGAATCAAGTAGTACTAGGAGATAGATGTCCATGTAAACAGTAAACACCGTATATGGGACGACTCTATCTTTTAAGTACATAGTGCCACACTCGCCATGATCACCGTTTGATTCCATTGTTTTTTTAAGGGTTTTGATTTTATGATTTCATGTTATTGGTTTCATCGCAGCATGTTGTCTAACAAGGCCTTATTCAGGTCACCCTTTCCTTCCTTATCTGCTCCAAATTAAGCAAGTACATAAATTAAGCCGAAAGTTAAAAACTAAAACAATGACTACAAAAGAGGGAAGGAAATCACCCAAATGACTTTAAGATGGCCAGTAAAAATCAACAGTAGATTTTTTTAAGTGTGAATTCGTTGACAATGCCAGCTCGTTTCATTTGCGCGTTGAACAGGTTTTCATCTGGTGGGGTGGTGGGTAGGGGTAAAAGAGCTAGTCTTCCATAGTCTGCGCTAGCTAGCGCTTTGGACTTTTCATACTTAGCCAACTGAAACAATCTGAGTATGTCGCAGACGTTTGGGGCCTAGTCTGCGATTGGGCACAATATATGCTTTCTGTAAGATCATCGTTACTTCAATTAATTAAATTATGTAGTCGTTCGAATTCTGATTTGATGATCGATGCATGTGGATATATTGCTCATTTTGCGTTAGTGCTTTCTCTAAGGTCGTATCGTGATAGTCATAAGAGCAACGATACGTATACAAATCCAAGTTTTCACGTCCATGGACACATTTGTCTAGAATTGTCGGATGCATATGGAGCCTTGTCATTTTGTAAGGTTCGCGTAAATTAGATGATTTTCAACACATCGGTGTTCGGATATATACAACGTGGGAGACTTAATTAACATGAATCTCATCCATCCGTTAAGAATATATACAAGTATAATTTTCTTGGGATTTGTGTTTGTTTTGGGCTACGGTATTGTAAAAAAATACTGTATGAAAAAGGTGCCCCAATCTCTTTGGTCAAAATATCAGCACCGTCCACCCAGCATCCTGTCGGGCTTGTCTCACGAACTTGAGAAGTTTTTTTGTTTTTTTTTTTGGTGTCAGGTGGATACCACACACGTGGTACCTCATTAGCTATTCCAGCCGTCGTCTGAACGTATTTTGGAGGGTCCGGATTTTTTAGAGAGGAAAAGAGAAAAGCGAGAGTGATCAGGTGAATAAATTTGGGTCATCCAAAACACATTTGGACGGCTGCAGATCGTCGACGGGTACCGCCACGTGGTACCCGCTCAGCACCCAAAAGTTTCTCCTCACAAACTATATATTGCAAGCCTTCCTTGACAAGGAACCTATATATATACACTTGTACATCTCCTAAAACTTGGAGCAACAAAACAATATATCCTCGATCTTTCAATACATAGTGGTAGTAGCAGAGCAAGGGTGAGAATAATGCAAAAAATGCTACTTTCTGAAAAGGCTACAAGTAATTCCTCTCATGGCCAAGACTCTTCCTACTTCCTAGGTTGGCAGGAGTACGAGAAAAACCCCTACCATGATGTCCATAATCCAACTGGGATTATTCAGATGGGTTTAGCTGAGAATCAGGTGAGTGAATATTGCAATTTAGTACGACATTTACATCTTTCCTTTTATAACTCGGTGTCGGGACGGTAGCTTAGGCAAACCTCGGGTTATCCTTTGGACTATTTCGATCGCTTTTTCTTTTGAGGTCTCAATTTGGTATATTTGCATAGATATATATAGCTAGGCATACCTATTTCGATCGCTTTTTCTTTTGTACACTATGCACGTGCAGCGTATACGATACGATTCACGATCATATTTTCATAATCGTTTTGCAATATGGATCTGATAATAAAAGCCAACTTCGGTAACAAAAAAATGGTAGTAAAAATTTGATGAAACAACGATTTTTTTTGCCGCTCGGCAATGAAAAAATGATTTTTTACGTGAGGCAGAGAACAAAGATACTTTGGTGACTACAATCGCCATTCGGTAGCCAAAGTTTGGTTCATCGAACGATAGAGTAACAGAATAAATGGCACTTACATATCCCAGCAACTTATTGGAACATCACATGGTATCCGAGATGTCATGTCACGATAGCAATTAGCATAAAAAAGTTGATAGTCCACATTTGAGGAGATGGAAAATAATGCTTCTTTGCGGCATATTTTTCTTTTGTTGTGTTTTATAAAATATGAGAAAAGAAAAAGTCGTGTACATGCAATAATATGACAAAATAGAAAGAGGTAAAGAACAAAATGGATAATTTGTCTATTTTGAGTTAAGAATTCATGTAAGACGAGTAATCAATTATTTTTTGGCTTACTTTGGTCCTTTTTAAACTTTTATTCTCTCTCTCTCTCTCTCTCTCTCTCTCTCTCTCTCTCTCTCTATATATATATATATATATATTTATTTTTATTTTTTATTTTTTTTTTTGCGCTTCTTTTTGACTATAGGAAAGCTAAAATTAGACTAAAAATGTACCAAAAAATTCAAAAATACTGTTGTCTTTATCGTTTTTCTATTTTTTTTTTGTCCTATCTCGATCTTGTTGGAAGTACCCCTGATCCCATTGATAACGAATGGGCCCAAATAATTTGATATCTTTCCCTTCTATTTTCTTTTGGTGATTTGACATAGAATACCAAGACAACAGCATTTCTGATTTTTTTGGAACATTTTTTAGTCTAATTTTATCTTTTCTGAATTTTTGAAATTCGGTCAATATTTCTTTCATGTTTCAAATTTCTCGACAAGATGAATTTAATTAAATATCAAATATTTGGACCATAACTAAAAAAAGTTCACTAACAGGAAAAAAGAGAGAGCATTATATGAAATTTAATAATAATGTCCAAACTCCATATTGCCTATTCTAGGCTCATCAAATAACGAGGGCATATATAGCTCCTACTATTGGACTGAAACGTAATTGCAAAAAATATTCGGTGGGCCTGGAGCACCGACGGACAAGTGGTGCCCCAACACCAATACCTCCACACATTATTGTAGAACTCATTGCTAAGTTTATGAACCCAAAAAAATGTCTGGTATTGAGAAGTGTTGAGGCACCACTTAGCTGCGCCAAAAGACCAAAAAATTATTCTAATTACTCAATATATGACCGGGTGATGGTAATTATTATGGATATGGCTTGTCTGCAGTCTAGGTTTGGACTGTAGATAGAGATGCAGTCCAAGTGAATGCAACCGTCGATTAGCATTTTCAATGGTCCAGATTTATTTTCATATTATTACCTGTAGTAAGATACATTTACCGCTAAAAGTAATCAACAGATCGATCTGAACTATTAGTTGTCAATATATATGAAAGGTTCAGATTGGACTGTACACCTTTCTCTGCAATCAACTGCGGAGAAGCCGAATCCAATTATTGTCATTATTATTTTATTTACCTCATGTCTTTCTTATTACTGCAGCTCTCCTTCGACATTATTGAATCATGGATTGCCACAAATGGGGACTCCACTGGTTTCCACAAAAATGGAAAATCCATGTTCAGAGAATTGGCACTCTTCCAAGATTACCGTGGCTTGCCAGCTTTCAAGAATGTAAGGGCCACAACACTAATTAATTACTATACCAGCTCTTATAAAAGCTTGAACTAGTTAGAGAAAAATACTTTTATTTATCTTGATTTCTAATACGCTCACTCCTTCACGTGCAACTAGACTATTTTTTAGAAGCGGGCTGAGCCAAATACGTGTGCAAAGTATATATTGTATTTAGTCTGTAAGCTGGCTAGCAATGAGGTTCTAGCACGCGATCTACTGTCTTTTTCGATATCATATTAAAGTGATGACTGTTAACTAATCTAAAAGGTATCAAATCTAACGTTAAAAACCTCAACATGAATATGCTTTACGTGTGAGTGAAATATTCTTCATAAACGAGCCAAACACCTAAAATTAAGCAACGTGACTATCGGATTGATTAGCGGTAAGTTGGTAACGTGATTATTGTGTTAATGCAATAATAAATCCATATATAACATGAACTTATCTAAAAACTTAAACTCATGTTAGTTGAAGAGATCAGAGATAAGAATTACTAATGAATATTTATCACTATAACGACCTAATATAGCATGCATGCATGTAATGGGTTATTTGTGAGAGAAAAATTGGAACCAAATCGGGTGGATTTCTCTACAAAAGTAGAAAACGAACCAGGGTCAATTCCGTCAAAGAAGAACAAAATCAAACCAGTTTTTTTCGATCGGTCGGTTTCGTTGTTTTTCTTATTATCATGAGTTTTATTTAACCCTAGGTGGAACTAATTAATACCATAATAATTTGCAGGTGCTGGCAGAGTTTATGGCTGAAATTCGAGGAAACAAAGTGAGATTTGAAGCAAACAAGATTGTACTAACCGCTGGCTCAACATCTGCAAATGAGACTCTCATGTTTTGTCTAGCTGAACCTGGACAGGCTTTTCTTGTGCCTACACCTTACTATCCAGGGTAACAATTTGAATTTAATTGCCTCACTAATTAAGTTAGGACAAGAAAGATACATGCATGGATATATATATATATCAAAAGAAAGAAAGATATATGGATTAGGAAGTAAATGGCCACGGACGGGCACAGACTTTCGTGCACATTATTGGACACATGTGGACACAGATGTGTCCGGATACACGAAAATTTGTAATAAAGTTTTGTTTTGTTTTACATCTTAACTAGGAGGAGGATTGCCTCTTTAATATTAAGTTTTCCCTTGGTATGCGACGTTGTGATGAACTCTGAGGCTCCGTTTGGAATGCCAAAAAAGCAATCTAATTTCTTAGTTTTGAAATGAAAATTTTTTCATCTTTAATGCAGTTTTCTTTTCAGGCTTTGATCATTACACTTTTTTCGGGTTTTTTTCGATAGGAGTAACCGTAAAATTAAACAAGTGTAGACCGCGTTTACAAAAGTCTACTGTAAAAAATAAAAAACTAAAGATTAAATAAAAAAAAAATTTTTTTTTTTTCCAAATATGGTCTACAGTTTAACCATATGTTGATGACATTTGTAAATAAAGACTTTTTGCAAATATTGTCATTTTAAGATACACTTAACCAATTTTTTCAAAAGATATTCACTGAACACAAAAAGATGATCGAAATAGTAATTTTGCCAATTTTCAAATGTGGTTTTAATTTTGCCTATTTCTTTTTTTACAGGTTTGACAGAGATCTTAAATGGAGGACTGGTGTCGAAATAGTACCCATCCATTGCTCGAGTTCTGATGGGTTCCGGCTCACCGAGTCCGCCCTAGAAGACTCCTACCAACAAGCCCAAAAACTCAAATTAAGAGTCAAAGGAGTGCTAATCACAAATCCATCAAACCCTTTAGGCACTACCATGACCAAAAAAGAGCTCAACTACCTCATCAATTTTTCCCTTGCCAAGAGAATCCACATCGTGAGCGACGAAATATTTTCAGGAACGGTGTTCGACTCTCCGCAATACACAACCATCACGGAGTTAGTAGTGGAGAGAAAGCTTAACCGAACGACAGATATCTGGAACCGAATCCACATCGTTTATAGCCTGTCTAAGGATTTGGGCCTGCCGGGCTTTCGAGTGGGCCTGATTTACTCGAACAACGAGAAACTCCTATCGGCCGCCACCAAGATGTCTAGCTTCGGGCTCGTTTCCTCGCAAACCCAGTTTTTTCTCTCGAAAATCCTCGCCGATAGGAAATTCACGAGAAATTACATTAGAACTAACAAGAAGAGGATCAGAGAGAGAAAGGAAATGCTTGTTTGTGGGCTTTTGAATGTGGGGATAAAGTGCTTGGAAAGCAATGCTGGGCTTTTTTGTTGGGCCGACATGAGGCATTTACTTGGGGACAACTCATTTGAAGGGGAAATGGAGCTTTGGAAAAAGATTGTGTATGAAGTTGGGCTGAATATCAGTCCTGGGTCCTCTTGCCATTGCGTAGAGCCCGGTTGGTTTCGGATTTGCTTCGCGAATGTGTCGAAAGAGGCCCTGAGTGTCTCGATGAACCGGATCAAGGCCTTTGTCGAGCCCATGGGCCGTGTGGCAAATGGTTTGAACCAAGGGGAAGTGGTTTGTAACTGGAGAATGAGGTCTCTTTCCAAGTGGGTTTTGCAGCTTTCGTTTTGTGATAGGGAGGCAGACCGTTAAGTCTCATGGGAAGATGTCAACTCTCTCTGTCTCTCTCTCTCTCCATTCGTGCTTGTATGAAATGGTATTTGTATGCTTTTGGACTTGAACACTAATTTGTTGGATATAACGCAATTTATTGTTCATGATGATATTTCGATGGCGTCCGTGTGATCTCATTTTTTGTTACTGATTGTTCGGCCAGTTTGAGTACGCATCGACTAATGTTAAAGCCTAAATTAAAATTAGACGAATCTCTAATAACCCTTAAGCCCATGAGAGTGTGAGTATGTCTTCAGCCCCATTCATCATCATTAGCTCATTGCGTGGAGGGAAGGGTGTCATTGTGGTAATTAACCATTGTGTGGGTGAGACTTAAAAGGATCATTATTTTACTTATCTCTTTTTATATAGTATTTCTTAAAAAAATGATTCGAGAAAAAGATTTCAACCATTATTATTTACGCAAGTGATTCTATTCAAAAATAATCTCCATCACAAACGCCAACCTATTTGATAATCTACTTAGCGAAGACGTCTATTGGTACAGCCAAATTGAACAGATGTTGCACAGCAATGCACGTGATTGTCCAAGTGTAAAAAAAATGGGTCCAATCTCTACCCTCAATTCTGGGGCAATTTGAACTCGCGCGCGCAAACCCATCTCTGCACCCATCTCATTGAAGCATCACTCTGGGGCAATTTGCAAGGGCATTGGGGACTCGAGAGATATGGCATACTTGGCCACACAGTGAGCCCCCTACAGTTACGCAAAACAAAATTGAAAGAACAAGAAACAAGTAAACTAGCTAAATTAGGACAATTACTGATGTTCACTTCCAGGTTTGCTTTGACACTCGATCTTCCTTGAAGCATCTGAACAATGTTCTTCGCGTCCCCTTCGATAATACTATAATCTTACGTCTCATGGCCTTAACCATCGCTGCCGAAGTAGCAGGCATACCCACAGTTGGAAAAGCTGTCATCCCCTTCAAGTTCCCAAACCAGTCCCTTTATCATGGCAAATCCTACTCCTGCAAATCTCCCCAAGTAGGATTCTTTAATTCAGAATGAAAGAGCTCGCTTTGACCGTTAAGAGTCGGTAACCCCTTCTCTGTCTTTGTTTCTATTGCATTCTATCTCATCGTATCACATTCTATTCTGCGAAATTTGAGAATCACCGTTACTACCTCGGTGTAGGTTCGGGATAATCCTTTGTTCCATAACCCTGGGGCTATTTACAACAAACCAATTAAGAATTCTCGTATGTACTACCCTTCCTGGATGAAGCATTGTAAGAACCATATCAACATTGATTTTAAGAATACCAATGTCTGGTGATACCCAACATGCAAGATCCGTCATAGTTGGAGTATGAGGAGCAGGGGCGTCCTTTAAATTAGCCTAATTTGTATAACTCGTCAAACTCCTCCACAGCATCCGATAGCGCTTTGGTTTCCTCTACCCTCACTCGGTTGAACACCCATTCATTCATTGCGTGCTTTCCAAATATTCCAGCAAACCTCCGCAAAAAGGCCAGGCATCGATCTTCCATTTCTCACCCTCGTACTGCTTTTGTACTCCTATTCCCATTGAGATTCCTGGCCAAGATTCGTTTGTCCTGAGTGGAATATACTCAATATCTGTTCAACATCCCTGCTTACAAAGACCTGTTTAATGACTGACTTCCATCTCCCACTGTTTGCATCAATCAGATCACTCAGTACTATTGAGAGGAATCAGAAAATCAGAAAACTATGATCCAAACTTGAAATATTTTGAATAAAGACGAAACTAAGCCCAAAAAGACATATCATGAATACTGCTAAAGCAGTAGCTGAAATTTCATTGTCATGATGTTTTCACTAAACTAAACGGACTAAATGCAATAAAACCCATGTTCTCGCGGATTTTTAGGTAAATTATTCTCATCGTATACATCAACTAAAATACCATTTAGCAAAAATAATTTGACTATTTATTAGCTTGTAGTCCTAATAATATGTAGAAACGTATGCTCCTACCTACCATAGTATGGCAATCTCTCCTATGAAAATGAAGTGCATAAATACCCACAATCCAACACTCGCCGGAACTGAATTAATTAATCTTATGCCCAATCTCCAGTGGCGGACCCAGGATTTTAGGGCACTGCGGTCAAGCCGTCAAACATCTACAACATATAATTAATAATTTTGCACTTGTACACAATGAACCAGAAGATAACCAAAATAATAAAACGGTAACCAAAATGAAATATGAGATATCTATTTCTAATATATAACCAAAAAAAGATATCCGTCCATTACGTATCATTTCACTAAAATAAGATATCTATTTTTTTATCATTTCACGTACAGATCCGTTCATTACGACTTTGTTTCGAAGACTCATTGTTACTTGTAAGAGTTGATGATTCTACGAGATCCTTTCGTTTATTATCTGTTTTCATATCTATAGGGATAAAAATAAATAAATTAGTCTTATATTAAAAACAATCTATAGTGTTCCCAAAAACAGTCACAATCTACAAAATAATTAACTTTGTCCCAAATTAATTTAGATTTCGGGCCACAGGTAGCTTCTACCTTACAATGTACAATAGAGTGAGAGATAAGTATGAAGTGAGAAAAACCCACAAAAGAGGGTTTTGAAAAACCCCAAAAATAGTCATTACAATGTACAACAGGGTGAGATATGTATGGAGTATAATCAATTTACACTCCGAAAAAATTTAGGGTTTTGAAAACCCACAAAATAGTCATTACAATCCGAATATAATCAATTTAACCCAAATTAATCTAGATTTAGGATTTTGAAACTACAGGAGATTTCACTTTTACCTTATTCTTCTTGTTGCTTAAGTTAACTTGCTTTTCTTTCCCATGATCACAGTGAGAGAGAAAGAGTCAAAGACGCATGGAAACTTGCTTTCCTCAAAGGGTTGGTTCTCTATTATTTAATTTTTTCCAGAGAGAGAGGGGAGGAAAGTGGAGCCAGTAAATTATACATATGGAATATTCCATGGGGCAAGATTTGTAATTTGGTTGAGGTCTTGGGGCAATATGGTTGGGGAAACATACTTTCTATGGGGCAAATTAACACAAACACCACCAAAATTAGGGAGGTGATTTTAGCACTCCAAATTTAGTCAATGACATTTCACTTGTAGTTTTATTTTCTCACATGATTAATACACAAAGTGGAGTGCCCGTGGTAAAAACTGGAGTGCCAAAATCAATTACCCCAAAACTATTTCCTACAGAAATTTTGCACTAAGTGGGGTCAGTGGACCCCCCTTGCCTACATGTCTTCCGCCCCTAGTTGTGCAGTCGGGTCCATATTTATACTGATTTGACTGTAAGACTGTTCCTGATCTGCTAAAAAAAATAGTAAATTGCTTTCCCCCAACCCCACACCATTTTACCCGAATTACCCCCGGCCTCACCCCCCCCCCCCCCCCCCCCCTTTTCCCCTAAAAACCACCCCTCCCCCCACACTTTTTAATTTTATTCTTTATTTAATTATTTTTATTATATTTCTACAAATACACTTTTTCTATATTAAAAAATATAATTTAAGAATTAAGTATTTCAATTTTCAATTCAGTTGAACTGGGGTGATGATCGTAATTTTTTTGATGATTTTATTCTAAATGGTTATAATGAATTTTTTGCTCTAAGGCATTTCAACAAATACCCTAATACTCATTATTTAGTTTTAAAACTCTCTTAGGGTGTCCATTGAAAGGCCTTGGAGCCAAAAATTTATTACGACCATTTTATGATGAAATGATCAGAAAAATAACATTTTTGCACACGTTCAAACGGATTAAAAATTGAAATACTTATTTTTGTAATTATATTTTTAATCTATAAAGGACAAAAAAAAAAGGAAAAAAAAAATAGGACCATTTGTCAAAATTGGGGTAGGAGGGAGGGGGGGCCGGCCATATTGGGGTTCATTTGTCAAGATTGGGGTGGGGGGCCGGCCAAATTGGGGGGGGGGGGGGGCGTTATCATTTTGCTATAAATAGGACCATTTGTCAAGATTTAGAAGTCACACCTTGAATCTCTTCAACTTTTCTCTCTAGAAACCTTGTGTTTGTTCTTTGTTCTTGAGTTTCTTCTTGAGTTGTTCAAGAAACTCAACCCAAGGCTGCCACCAAACCACCACCCGACCAGCCTCTCGATCCCAAAAATTTAGTAGTTTAGTAAAATTTTAGTTTCGAGAGAAAAATAAAGTCTTTTCTTTTCCCTTTCGAAGCTACCGTAATCTTACCGTAAGAAATCACTTCGTTCGATAGGCACATTGACCTTCTGTAAGCCAACGTATTTTCCTTTCCGTAGCCATACTATCCGCTAAGAAGAAAGGTAGAATATTTCTAATCACCCTTTTTAGTTAAAATTGTAGTTATATTTTCTTTTTGTGTTTAAAAATGCATGTTAAGTTAAAATACTAAAAATAACTAGTAAACTTAGGTTCCATTCCAGAAACCTTCTTAAAAAATAAGCAACTTATTTCACATTTTCAAACTCAAAAATAATGTAAATGAAAAATTATTTTTTTATTTTTTTTTACTCCGTATTAAAGATCTCAATAAGATCTATCAAACAAGATCCATAGTGGTAGGAAAATTATTTGCGTAAGCGCATGATTTTTGAGTTTGAAATTGTCTTCTTAAAAAATAAGTACTTATTTTCGTTTCCGGAACGGAACCTTATTCTACTAAAATTACTGGTCTAAAGCATATGTGATTTCCACTCCAAAGGTGTCCGTTCATGTGGCACTATGCTTTACGATCGTTTTTACGACTGTGGAATAATCCGGGGCTAACACCCTCGAAAGTTTGTCAACAAGTCTGGATTCGTGCCGACTAAGGAAGGAATGGTGATTCTAACTGGACTCGTCCGACCATCCGACCTGGGACTTTCATGGTTATTTCTATGTCAAACATAATCCACTTTAATATATTTTTGTGATTTTCGGTGAAAATTAATGACTTATTAATCAAAGAAATAATATATGGTTTTAAAATTTTTTAGGAAATCCGCAGTGGAAAATTTGTGCCGGAACAATGGATGACTACAACATTTCAATTTCAAATAATTGGTCTTTTAAGAATGATGTTCGTAGTGAGGAGAGCATCTCCCACAATCGTCGCGATTATACACCCGAATTTACCACCGACCAGGTTAGTTTTTACTGTTATTGTTTTGCATATTCGTTATTTATGTTAAGACTGGTTAATGTTGTACTTATACATATTCCATTTTGTTATATAGATTTTTGAAAGTAGAGAAGATATGTTAACTTGGGCTCGGAGCGTTGATTTAAAATATGGTATTGTGGTGGTTATTTTAAATTCTGCTAAGTGCATTCTTGGGTTGAAAGAGGAGGAAAGTATGAAGTGCCACGGTATATGGTTGAAGGGCAATCCTTGCAAAGAAACACAGAGACTAAAAAATGCGATTGCCCATTTCAGCTACGAGGTATACCAGAACCTCCATATGGTATCAGGTGGGGTTTAAAGGTTATTGATGGTGTCCATAACCATGAGATAGCAAAACACATTGAGGACCACGAGTACCCGTCAAGGCTAAAACCAATAGAGAAAGAATTTGTGGCCGACATGGCCAACAGCACCGCGCCACGTGAGATTCTTAATGTTTTGAAGCAAAAAGACCCGTCAAACACTACGGAATTCAAGAGCGTTTACAACGTCATTTTTTCAAACAAAGCAGCCAAACTGAACGGTCTAACTCCTATTCAGTATGTTACTTAAGAAAGATTACCTCCATCAATTTCTTACAAATCCAGATACGAACGAAATCACAGATATTATTTGGGTTCATCCTATGAGTCTAGAGCTATCTGTCAACTTTCTATCCGTATTGATCATTGACGTTACGTACAAGATCAATGAGTATCGAATACCACCATTGGAGGTTGTGGGTATCACATCCACATGGTGAACTTACTCGTTTATGTTTGCATATCTTAGTAATGAGAGAGAAAATACACTAACATGGGCATTGGATACATTAAAAAATTGGATGCTTCAAAAGGGGGCATCGTTGCCATTGGTGTTTGTTTCTGATTGGGATTTAGCACTTATGAACGAAATTGAAGCATGTTTTCCCACGGTACGTCACATCCTATGTATTTGGCACATAAATCAGTGCGTCATGAAGAACTGCAGCCGTCTGCTTGGTCCGGAATGGAAGCGCTTTCTCATGTCATGGCACTCGCTTATCAATTCATCTACACCTTCGTCTTTCGAACAGAAGTGGCTAGCCATGTGCAACAATTTTTGCCAATTCCCGAATGTCATAAATTACCTGTGGCAAACGTGGTTAAGGTCGTACAAAGAGCGATTTGTTTCAGCATGGACAGATACTTGTATGCACCTCGGAAGAAATTCAAGTCAAAGGTATAATCGTTTTTTAACTTTACTAGTAAATTTTTTTGCATTTCTCTAGTACACTAACGAATACTTTTTCATATTCTATTACAGGGCAAAGTCTGCACATGCGAGACTAACACTATATTTGGGGGATACTATGTCATCGCTACGAACATCTTTTGATAAAATAGAAAAGATGTTGAAAACTCAGTTCGGGGAAATTAAGAAGTCGTTCGAGAAATCATTGAACATTCCATGCCACAACAAATACATGACGGCATTTTTGATCAGGTAAGGTGTCGCATTTTATTAGAGGCAATGGAATTCATACATGATCAGCTAGAAAGCGGTTTAGAAGTATCCCCCCACATTGTTGGCTATTGCAACTGTACGATCAAAATCACACACGAATTGCCATGCATGCACGATCTTCCATATTATCGTTCCATTTCAACTCCAATTCCGCTATGCAGTATCCACGCTCATTGGACTAGATTGTCTATGCACGCAACCGAGTTTAATGAGGACGGAACACGACCCGATAGGACATCTCAGGTCGTTGAGATATTAGATGGGATGGATCCACGTATGCGAGAGCATATCATAGACAGGATTATCGATATGACAGATCCATCTCGTAGCACAGTTCGACCTCCATCGTACAACATAGAACATAGAGGTCGACCTGCAGGTAGAGATGAGCAAAGTACACGTCGCATACCTTCTTCCTTAGAAGCATCCACTTCAGGATCAAGGACTGCAACATCGCGAGTGAAAGGGAGAGGGAGACGTGGGAGGAGTTCGGGGGTTCGCAACACTCAATCTACAGTTCCACCCATTCCTGATTGCTACATTCAGCGATTATCTCAGGCTTTTCAATGTTATATTTCCCACACTGTTGATGTGCTTGGTGATTGTCATTGTGGATTCAGAGCGATAGCTGCACAAATCAGGTATGGTGAAAATGGTTGGATTCGAGTACGACGGGAGCTTATTGAAGAGATTGAACAAAATCTTGATTTATACAGTGTGGTTTTTTCAATAGATGATTGGCCAAACCATCTAGTAATCTTACTGAATTGGTTCGGGCATACGGCACCAGAGAGACATTGGATTGAGGCTATGACTTTAGGAATTGTCATCGCAACAAAGTACAAGCTTGTACTGCATACATTTGATGCGGATGTTTACGGTTGTTTTACTCATTTGACATTGAGGTCTCCTCCAGTTCCACTAGAATACCGCCGGGAAATTGCTATTGCCCGTGTTAATAACGATCACTTCGTCTAAGTTTTCTTACAACCTCATTACCCTGTACCACCCATCCCAATATGGTGGGAGAAGAATGCATCGGACGAAGCTATAGGATGGGCTGCCAGTTATGGAGCACGTTTGCTATTGTGGTACGAAGTAATGGGTTTAAACCCGCCAGGAGCAGCATTTGGAGGAGATATTAATTAAAATTTCTATTTTTATGTTTTTTCATGTTTTGACAATATGTACTCAGTTATAATAAAATGAAATTTTGTTTAAATTTATTATTGTTCATTACAAGTTATTTTTCTTATTCATTGATAAGACAAATTAATTAACTAATTAAAAGAATATAAATTTCATTGAAATTATAAGTTGAGTTAACCAAAAAAAAAAGGATGTAAATAGGAAAAGAAACAAATAAAGAAAAAATGAAAAAAAAATTCAAACCGGAAAGAAAGAAAAAGAAAAAAAGAGAAAAAAATGAAATTGGAAAGAAAGAAAAAAAGTAAACCGGAAAAAAACAGAAAACCGGAAAGAAAAAAAGTAAACCGGGAAAAAAAACAAAAGAAAACCGGGGAAAAAAAAACAAACAGAAAACCGGAAATAAAAAAAATCAAACCGGAAAAAAAAAAACAAAAGAAAACCGGGAAAAAAAAACAAAAGAAAACCACAAACACTGTTTTACGTGGTTCTCTAAAAACGGATAAGTCCATGAACATCATATTTCAATGTTAGAGACGATTATAGAGGTTCTACTCACAGCAAAAGCTACATATACAGGAAACCCACCAATTTCATTCTCACTCACAACTCACTCCATTTCTCCTGTACAATTTCCCTAACAAAATACACCAGTTTGTGGGGAGAAGGGGAGAGCTTTGCCACCTCCAACTACTACACTTGACAGCCTCATGAGTCAAGAGGACTGCAGATAAACATGAAAATTAGCTGGTGAATCAATCCACTTGATGAATGGATAAACTATAGTTAACCCCCTCTAATTAAGTCTTGCGTGCACCTTATCCCTTATAACTTTTTTTTTTTGCACTCAGCCCTCTCTAACTAACTGAATTCAAACGGTCATAATTTCTTCGTCTGAAATCGAAAACATGCAAATTATATATCGATTTCGAGGTCTTGAAGTCAGATTTCTAATGACACCAAAATCACATCACGATTCAAAACACAAAAAAAGTTATGATCAAAAGAGTAAGAGCTGGTAGAAAGAAAGACCGTTTTGATAATAACTTTCTATGTGCTTTGAATCGTGATGTGATTTTGGTGTCATTAGAAGCTGACTTCAAGACCTCGAAATCGATTTATAATTTGCATGTTTTCGATTTCGGACGAAGAAATTATGACCGTTTGAATTCAGTTAGTTAGAGTGAATTGAGTGCTAAAAAAAAAAGTTAGAAGAGGCAAAGTGCACGCGAGGCTTAGTTAGAGGGGGTTAACTATAGTTTATCCTAGAATGTATGTGTTTTGTACATGTTTTACAAACACTACACTCTTGCTCGAAAATTCATTTTGCACATAGTTCATAAACACGCTACAGATTCATGGTATATTTTGGTCATAATCTAAAAAAAAAAAAAAAAAACTGAAGCTCCTAAACACCAAACCAACATATTCTTGCTCTTCTCCCTCCGATTGAAAAGATCAAAGCCAAAACCAAACGAGATTACCTTAATTAGGTCCCTTCAACATATCAAAAATTAATATCCAATTTGGAACGGAGGGATCGAGTATTAGATTAATAGCTCCAACTCCATTTTCATAAGACCTATATGTCTCATTCAATGACGCCTAGCTTCTAGTAATTTCTACCAGAAGACGAAGAAGACCGTGATGACATAATCAATTTGTATTCTTTACGTCAAAAATACGAGCAACGTTATAAAGTTTTAATTAATGGCCTCTGGCTTCATCTCTCTAACTTTTTATTTGTACAGTGATATTCATTGTATTTCTTTATTTGTTCAGTTCGGATGTGTATCCCAGCTAGCTATCGGACGCTGTACGATTAAATTAAATAATACAGTACAATTTTTGCAAGAAAAATTTAAATTTCTTTCAACAATTTTACTAGATATCGATGAGTTCTTTCGATTCGCGTAAAAAAGTTTCGATTTTTAAACTCAGAAAAAATGCATTATTTTTTAATTCTCGATTGGACAAATATATTGGGACGGAGAGTTTTTTTTTTTTTTGTTGCTGTATAGTGTACATGTGTAATTAGTTATCCGTCTTTTCCAAAAAACTTTATGTTTCAACTGGGTGGGACAAATAGAAATGGACCCATTTTTTAATTGTTAAAAGAAAAAAATAGTGCGTCGTTTAATTGCGTATTCGGCGGCATGGCGTGGTCAAATAACATTAACTAAACACCCACCGATTCTCCATTTTTTTAAATAAAGTCCTAAGTCAGACTTTATTTCGCACACGTAACCCAACGAATACAAGTAACTGGATTAGGATAGAAGAGTTGACTTTGAAGATTTTTTTGGGAACATGTAGTTTTCATCTCTCTCTCTCTCTCTCATAAGTAAAAAGTGAGCTGGAGCGATGATGATCGTATATTTGACCTCCTTGAACGTGATCATAGAGGAATCCACCTGCATACTTTGGAATGTTCAGCTTGAGTCATAGATGATCCGGCCGTAGAGAAAATCTTTGTCCACCACCACATTGCGAGGCCCGTCACCAAAACTCCACCGAAATGCAAGTAGACATAAGGCTTCCACAACTCAACCATCTTGTCCTAAGTCGACTCGATCTTAGGATTCGGTAGAAGGGGAAGGGTTTTAACCAAGCTGCCTCAAACGCGTGAACTACCATCTCGGATGATAAGGATTAATTCGAGAAGGAAACGACCCAACCAGATAGTTCAATCCCTTTTTAAGCACCGGAGAAGGAGAAATTTTTGGATGTCGAGTGGGTGCCACGTGGCAGTACGTAACGTTGCGCGCATTCTAGCCGTCCAAAAGAATTTTGGACGATCCAAATTTGACCACTCTCTCTCCCATCATCACTCCACCACTCTCTCTTCTCTTAATTTCTCTCTCTCTAAAAACCGATCCATCTAAAATGCTTTTGTACGAATAAGATCGCCTATGGGTACCACGTGTGTGGTACCCGTCTGGCACCGCAAAACTTCTAAGAAGGAGAAGAGCTTGTTCCCGAAAATCAAAGTTATGCTGAATTCTACTAACAAAACAATTGAGGAATACAAATTAACTAGCTAGCTTGCCGTATTCATCAACTTATAAAAGTACTAGAACGAAAACTTATAACAAACATAGGACTTTGAGCCTTTGACAACTCTTTATTTGGGTACAAAACCAGACATCGATCTTAACGAGAAATCAAGATGTCACATGGTACAACGTACACCTCCGGAGATCATTGAGGTAATGATCCATCACGCATGATCAGAGGATTGTACAACCCGAAGAGGGTGTAGGACCGCCGCCCCCGTTGGCGGCTGTGCCAGAGCCTTCGCCGCCGGTCTTGACGCCGGGCCACCCCTTGCACTGGCAGTGTTGGCCTACGGGTATGCGGTTGTAGACCGACCGAACATGCAGCCCGCAACCACCCCAGCTAGTCTTGCCACACTTCGAACACTTCGCCTCGTAGCACATTTTCTTCTCTCTCTCCTCTCTCTCTCTCTCTCTCTCTTGTCTCGTCCTACCTCTTCTTTGGTTTTATAAGTTGTAGATTTTAAAACCATTGGAGGAAAAAGTGGATTACGTATAATCTATTGTATTTTTGACTTGTAAGTGTTGACTTTGTTCAAGCTAGGGTGTCGTGATTGACCAATTTATGAGGTTATCGCAGTCCAATTCGACAGGTAAAAACGACTCATTTCCCACTAGTACAAGAAAAAGCAAAGACTTTTTCTATTCGAACTTTTTCTTTTTATCAGCAAAAAAAAAAAAAAAGAGAGAATTTAATAATCACCGGAAATAGGCTACGACGATTAAAACGGCCAAGGCAATACGGTATCACAACGGAGCACAAGCATTTCGACTATGTTAACACCTTCGTACCCCGACAATCACATAAAGAAACAAGTTACGATTAAAAGAGTCTAAGACAATACGACACCACAACGGGACACATGCATCCTGACTATGTTAACACCTTCGCACCCCTACAATCACATGCTAGGTAGGAACCAAGAGGAAAAAAGCTGGCGAGATACCAACAACTACCACAGCAGAGCCTAAAACTACAATTCACCTAGTTAACTAATCACCTAAAGGCTAAAAACTCTACTATTCAACACAGTAGCACCTAAACATGGATGAAGCACAACTGGGATGAAATTAACATGATTGAACCTCCAATTGAAGTCCTTAAGAGCAAGTACACCAGAGGAGTCAAAGTACATTTTTAGTCATTTCAGAGGTTCAAATACACAAAAATACCATGCACCAGTATCGGTAAAAGCCCAGGTAAAATGAATGCAGCTACAGTTGTTAGGCATAAGTACTGTGCAACTATTCACTATGTATTTGATTATTTTATTCTTTTGTGCTCCTTTTGCACTTTCTCTTTCTTCTCTAATTGGTTATCTTTTTTTTTTTTTACTTTACCACATAATAAACTAATAATATTATATTTATGGATAGATAAATTAGAGAGTATTGGTGTAGTATTGAGAGAAATATGGATAGGTAAAATGAAAAATGTGTACTATTCATCATTTTTTTTACCTAGCTATTGGTGTACTTGCTCTAATGATCCATGGCAACACGACAAAATGACATGCGTTTTCCGCGTCGGTGTTCTCACAGTACATTCATCAATATTTTGTTCTGAATACGTGTCATTTTTTTTTAAGAGTCCTAAAAACACTAAAATTTTAAGTTATTCATGCTAAAAGCAGACTAGTGTATATTTTGTTTTGCTAAAAGTAGAGCATTCCGGATGTCGATATAATCCATTATGCTATATATATATATATGGGACGGTTCAATGAACACCCAAAAAACCACCTAAAAAAACACCCTAAATCTCAATCTCATAGTTCTCGATCAAAATTTTAAGATCCGAACCGTTCAATATATGCAGAATGTGATTTTAAGGGTGCTTGAAAAGAAACCAGCAAAAATTATGACCGGGAAGTGCTCGTTTTGAGCAGTTTTTAATTGAACCGTTCATTAAATCTAAGATAAAAACTGCTCAGATCGCCTTTCTCAATCTCTTTTTTTGCTGATTTCTCGCGAGTACCCTTAAAATCACGTTCTGATCACATTGAGCGGCTCGGATCATCAAAATTTGATCGGGAACTATGAGGTATATATATATATATATATGTATATGTGAGGTATCTATAGCTAACACGGCTGAGGTGGTCATACATACGTAGCACCTCCAGCTTATCTATAATGTGCCTCTGACTCTAATAGTGATCATGAAACAATAAACTAGACAATTCTAACATGTACAATTCGTCGCCAAGATTTTGATCAACAATCAATGGTCGGATTTCAAGTTTATTCTATTTCGGATATTACAAGTTGATTCTATTTCGTATCTTCCTGAGGGAAAGATGATCAAGCAATTCTTAATCAAGATCCTACCGACGTTTTGATATCTTCTCTCTTTGAATGATTCGAGCGAATCGGATTGCTCAGATAACATACACAAATGTACTCCATATATTTGATATCTCTGAGTTGACAATATCTTTCTCTTTGAATAAGATTTCAACGTCAAACGGTTTTATTTTATTTTACTACTATATCTTTGAGATCTTGGAGTTCCTCTTGTTGGAAAAGATGGGACCACCAGACTATACTGTGGGCTGACCATGTCAATTTGTTCAATCGGAAAGATCTTCGGGCATATTGGTGAATGATGAAAGACTTGAGGTTGAATTTGAAAACTCGATTAATTTTTGGGCCCGGTTGGTAAAGTTTGTCCCCCCGCCAATAAGCTTCTTTTGACGTTTTTAGATAATGCGAGATATACACTATAGTCTGTGGGGTGGTGTTCAATTAAGATGCCCCTGTTTCTCTATACTTTTTCGAACTTGGATTGTATTGGGTGAGCTCCCCTTTGCCTCATCTTGCGTGGTCAAGTCTGCGTAGTCCGAATCATTCATTCATCAATTCATATCTCCACGTGTATCCGGGTTGCACTTGAGGGGTCGTCGGAGTCAAATCTCATAGTTTTCTCAATTCGTACATCCACGTGCATTCGGACTGCACGTGAGGGGAAATGTTAGACTTAATCTCACATCGCTCATAAGCTTCTTTTGACGTTTGTCCCCCTGCCAACAAGCTTCTTTTGACGTTTTTGGATAATGCAAGATATACACTATAGTCTTTGGGGTGGTGTTCAATTGAGATCCCCTTGTTTCTCTATGCTTTTTGAACTTGGATTGTATTGGATGAGCCGTGAGCCCCCCTTTCACCTTGCTCTGCGAAAAGAACAACCGGTTAGTGCCTAGCCGGCCGGAAGGCACTCCCGTGATTAAGGGTGCATTTCTGCTATATTATTGAACTATAGGCTAATAGTAATAATCTAATTTTCCCGCTAAATGGTAGGAGTTAAATTTTAGTTGATGTATGTGACGAGAATGACTTGCCTAAAACTTTGTAAAAACATGGGATTTTACTCCCATCTTCAATATTTTTTCTACTATACTTTCTCTATTGCCCTTTCCGCGACTGATTCTTAAGTACCGACGTTTCGCCCGGGCCCAGCCTACACTTGCAGTAGGTGCCTGTGTCTAGCTTTTGATAGTTCTGGTTCATTTCTTTATCTTTTGATGATTTATGTACTGCCTTATGACTTTGATAATCGCTTTGCATTCAGCCGCGAAACTTCCAAATCGAGCATTTGGGGTTGGTTGCTAACTAATCTTCTTGGGTAAATGACAGCCCAGGACGTGTTTTGAGAATTAATACTCGCCAATGACATGTTAAGAACATTTGTTAATGCAGAAAGTGTCCTTAGCGGGTATTAATTATCAAAACACGTCTTTGGCGGTTATTTTCTCAATCCACTTTCTTAAATGACAAGATAAAGGCCCAATTGCCTAACAAAAAAGAAGGAGAAGAAGAAGATAAAGGCCCAATTCTAAAGAGATCGTAGGCTTCTTCAGTGCAATTATCAGATGGGCCTCAGCCTCAACTCCGCAGCAAACTTGAAATGCGACACTAATAAATTTGTTTTGGGTCCAAACAGCATAGGGCTCATCCTGCCAAAGTTTTGGGTAAAGCATGGCGAATTTGGTTTTAATTGAGGTGGCCCACACCAACTCATGCCCTCAAGAAGAAGAAGAAGAAGAAGAAGAAGAAGAGCCATTTTTACAAGGAGAGAGAGTCAATCCTCACATCAAGACTGCAACATAAAAATGTCTCATAGACTGAGATTGACGTTTAAGTTGCTTTGGTTCTTTCCTGTATCTGTTCTGGAAACTATTTGCCCGATGGGCTTGTGATGAATGAATTGACGATTCAAAAAAAAAAAACAGATGAATGCCAGAAAAGCAAGGACGAGAATCCAATATAAGAGGAAGGCAATCAGACTTGCCAGCCCGAAGGATGACTTATATAGGTTCCAATAAAAAAGAAATAATTTTTGCCAAATCAATTTTCAAGACGCCATTAACACGAATCAAGTTTCTGGGTCTGGAGTCCTCAAACAAAATATAAACGTGTATTGGAACGTTGCCTTTTAATTTGATATCAAAGCCGTGCAACTAGATCGAGGCTTGTCTACTCCAGTTGTATGAAGTGCATACGTATTTCAATCGTTAAAATTAGGTTCTTTAGTTGAGATACACTCAAATTGACTCAGACATTCGATTATAAAGAATAAACCATGATAATCAGGTCACACGATTTTCATAATTTCATTGAATAGAAGCCGAGAATAAGAATTTTTCAGCTAGTGAGAGGACAAATATAGGGCAAATTTAGGTGGGGTTATTGGTACACTTTGCTTTTTACGCAAAGTCGGTGCCTTTTTTTATGCTTCACATATGTATTGAAATCAAGAAAGTAAGAAAGTTACATACATGATGCAAACTTGCACTGTGTCGCACTCCACCAGAATTTATTCCCATTAGTTCCACCTTTCGAATTCTGCGGACCAATTATTATTTGTGGAATTCCATTAGTTGAAGACGATACATTGTTGATTGCTAGGGTTTATGAGAGAGAGAGAGAGAGACGTCGACTGGTGGAGAGAGAGACGTCGACTTTGGGGTTAAGCAAACGAGACGTCAACTTTGGGGTTACAGCTGCAAACGAGTCGAGCGGATCCAAACCGAGATCAATTTTGAAACTAGCCTAGATCCGGCTCTTTTATTTGTCGAGATGTGTTCGAGCTCGGTTTGTTACACAACGAATTTCTATAAGACGAGCCGAGCTTCTATATAATTACAAGCCAAGCTTTGTAAACAAGACGAGTTACAAGTAATTAGAGCACGGCTCGTTTACTAAACGAGCTTAAGATTCAAGCTCCAATGCTCGAATCGTTTACCAATGAGCTGAGTCCATAACGAGTCGAGGTTCGAGCTGCTCGCGAACAGCTCAGTCGTTTTCAGCGCCTATTTGGGGTGAGATTTGGTGGATCCATTTTCGTCATTTTCATTCATCTAGACGGTGTTAAATTTTTCTATTTCCCCCCACTTTTCCATCATATCACCACAAGGCTCAGTGGGCGTCTTTGACATTTTTGGTTGGTTGCAATGACGTGTTTGTTAGTTCGTGTTATACAATGCTATTCAAAAAAGGGCACCGTTATTTGTAACCATAAATTTTTCTGAACGTAGCATGTATATAATATGATACATACCTGTTTATAATATGGTACACAGGCTATGTTCAGAAAATTTGTGGTTGCAAATAGAGGTGCCCTTTTTTAATTAATTATATTTTGTAATTTATAATGTTTTATGTGATTTCGAATACACCGTATTAAAGAACTAATCGAAATATATCAAATAAGATTCATATTCGATATGAAATTTATTACGAATTCAAAGATATAACAAGATTTTTAGCCGATTAGAATATAACGAGGTACAATTAAATTGGGAGATGGAGTAATAAATACATATCCCCTTCCCCATTACCAAAATACCCCCACCGGGCCTACGTTTTTCCTCCCGCAGCCCCTTTCTTTGCGCTGTACTGTAATTTCATTTTAGGGCTCGTCAGAGCGAGGGCGAGCGAGAGAGAGAGAGAGAGGCGTTGAAGGAGCTGAAGACGAAGACGATACGATACAGAGAGAGATTATCCTCACCTGCGATCGTCTCCGGCGACTCTCCTGTAAGATAATCGTATCCCCAATTATTCAACATGATTTCCCCTTCTCTTTTTTCGGATCCGATCCTTGGGTTTCAGTATTCGCTGTCATGGAGTTTATTATTAGCGAAACAAGAAACCAACTGAAAATTTCTCTGGAGTTGTTCGATTGTTTGTTCAATTTTTTGGTCAGTTAGCTTGACCTCGTTCGCTTGAATATTCCGACCTGTTATGGGTTTTTTTGGATGTTAACAAGGACTGCAGGTTTCAGATATCTTCTCTATTTTTTTGTTATTAGGTGATGTACACAAGTCTACAGGAACATTTGGTGGATTTCTGTATCTCTAGTTCATTGAATCAGTTAAATTTAAAATCTTGTGCAAGGGGATGGTTCTTAGTTCGGAAATTGAACTGAACCCTATTACTTTAGAATTGCACATGCACAGAATGTGTAGGAAATCGCAAGACTGGGCAAAAGTCATAAAAGAAGGGAAGAAAAGGCTGAGGGTTTCGTAGCTATACACACTTTTGTGGCAATGGTTACTTGTGCGTTTCGCCTATACCTCCTAATTGTGGACATTACTACGGGTAGAGTAGGTGAGAGTCCGTGTATTCCTAGGAATCCAAATGCTTATCAAACCAAATCACTCATCTTAATAGGCTCGCCCGCGAAAGTGATCAAGATTACCATGATAATTTGAGGGTATATAGGCATACATTCATGACATTGTGCGGTTTAATTCAGAGTGTCAGGTTAGGAGACTCTAAGAATGTTGTTCTTGAGGAAAAAGTTGCTATTTTTTGTGGATCCTATCACACCATACGAAGAATAAGTGTACCAAATTTGTCTTTTGGAGATCAGGAGAAACAATTAGCAAGCATTTCAATGCTGTACTTAGAGCTGTCTTGCGTCTTCACAATGTCCTCTTACAAAGGCCAGCACCTGTACCTGCAAATCATAACGATGATAGATGGAATTGGTTTTAGGTACATGTACATTTCTGTGGTTATGTTTCACATGGAAGTTTAAATTTTTGCAACTAATAACAAACTATCCTTTACCTTCATTCCTTCTTCTATAGAATTGTCTTGGGGCTTTAGACGGGACATAGGTGCCAGTTCACCCCCCTTGGCTGATAAGGCACAATATAGGAATAGGAAAGGTGAATATGCGACAATTAGGTGTTTGCACTACAAGAAAAGTTCATCTACGTTTTACATGGTTGGGAAAGTTCATCTACGTTTTCTACTCTCTGTGTATTTTCCTCAACTCAGCAGCATAGATCCGACAAGTTTGGGAAACCCTTACCCTAGAAAATCAAATCGATTGCTCATTTCTCTTTTCTTCAGCCTTCACCGGCCTTTTAACTGCTACCAAGTATACTTTTTTAAACTTTTACATTTCTCAGTCTGTATGTTTTTGTTTTCGTATATGGACACATATTAATGATTTGATTCATCAGGTAGACTCTGTGTTGAAAAGATGTGCTATTCTTCTAAAAGTTTTGTGATTTTTATGTTTTGCTGGATTGAACAATGAACATCTTTGTTTGTCTCTGTATATCCTTGATTTCTGGTGGGATGTGGTTCAAAAATTTCTTAAATTAATGGGTCAGGGTCCCATTGAGATCAAAGTTTTTGGCCAACTTGTTGCATTGCGAGCAGGATTTTCCGAGAAAGTAAAAAAACATAAAGAAAACACGAAGATAAAGGATTACGAACACATCAAGGTACAAAGAGTAACAGAAAGAGGATTCTTTTATTCTGTTTTCAAAATCCTTTTAATGGAAATTTTACACAGTTCCTTTCAATAGTGATGCCAATACGCCACACACGATCCCTACTACTAAATGGAATCAAAGAAATACGGTTCAAATGGGAATGGGCTAGGATTTGTTGTGTAGCTGCTTTTGAATACAATCATTAGCCTATGGTTTTAAGTTGTCTTAGATTTCTGGTATTTGTTGTCCACTTTATGATGTTCCATGGTCTTCTAGTGGATGTGGCTTCTTTTGCTAGGAGTTTGGAAAGTTTTGTACGTAATATGTGCCCTTGGGAACACCCTGACAGCTTCAGTTGCATTCTCCCAATAAAGTGACTGATTGCCTGTTTAAAAAAAGGGGTCAATAGTATATTTACTCTTCATATCCTTCCCTTCCTATTCTCCTTAACAGTCAGTATACTGAATTCATCTCGGGAGGGTTGTCTGGCATGTCTTCCGCCTATACTTGATATCTTTCTTTATATGCATTGGAGAAGTTAATTATATGTGATTTTACTTTGTAGGAAACATGATTAAGCTCTTTAAGGTGAAGGAGAAGCAGAGGGCTGAAAATCCAAATGGGACAGCACCTGTCAAGAAGCAAAGCGCAGGGGAATTACGCCTTCACAGAGGTATATTGTCGTCTCATGCATTAAAGAATTCCATGCTATCCGGAAGCTATTGGGAACAATTGTGTAAATTTGATACTTTTTGCTGTGAATGTGAATAGAGTGATACCACATTAAAAAAAAAGTATCTGATCTTATCCCCCTGATTCTGTCCGCATATTAACTGCAGAAGATTTGTGTGCTTTGTCCTGTAGATATGGGTGAACTAAACCTACCAAAAAGTTGTAGCATTTCGTTTCCGAATGGCAAAGATGACCTGATGAACTTTGAGGTCACAATTCGACCAGACGAAGGATACTATCTGTAAGTAATCTTTTGCCAACCCCCTGTTTTCTTATCAGTATTTGCAATTATTCATAATATTCAACCTATTTTGGGAGTTAGCATTAGGCTTGGAGCCCGACATACACGAGGACAAACTGTAGCATTGTCTTTGGGATCGGTTAGAAATTCCTATACAACTTGGTCCAAAATTAAAATTGTCTTTAGTGAATCTAATTGTAATGCTTAAGATTTTGGCCATTTCTCTACATACTATACAGACTCAACTCATCTAATGTTAATACGTTATAAGCTTACTTTATTTTTTAGAGGTTTGCTTTGATGTTCAAATTCCAGACCTACTTTTCTGCACAACTCCTTTTTATTGTTTTCCTTTAATTTTTTTTTTTTTGTTCTTTGAGAGGCATTAAACTACTATGTTTCTTGTGTTTCCTTGCTGTCTTGTTATTCTGGTTTTTTAATGTTTGGGTGGGACCTCGATAGTTAATGACAAGCATTTGATTCTTCTGACAGAGGTGGTACATTCATATTCACTTTCCAAGTTCCGCCTATGTACCCTCATGAGCCACCAAAGGTTAAGTGCAAGACTAAGGTAAGCATTTGAATATTTGATCCTGTTTACCATAAACAAAGACTCTCTACAATGTTACTTACATAGTGCCGTTAATGCATTTAGGTTTATCATCCTAACATCGACTTGGAAGGAAATGTCTGCCTTAACATTCTTAGAGAAGACTGGAAACCTGTCCTTAATATAAACACGATAATCTATGGACTATACCATCTCTTCACGGTAACTATATTCTCTTTTCCGAATAAATTATTCCGACTACCTTATTAGATTTTAGTAACATTATTTATGACCATCTATCGTATGAGCAGCAACCCAATCATGAAGATCCCCTCAATCATGATGCTGCTGCTGTATTGAGAGATAACCCAAAGATGTTTGAATCAAATGTCAGAAGGGCAATTTCCGGTGGTTATGTGGGACAGACACTCTTCCCCAGGTGCATGTAAGCAGCTACTTGTGCATTGAAATTCATTGCTCAAAGGTGCATAAATTGTAGATTGGGTTGGTGCTTTTGGCTTTTGCTTTCCCGTGTATTGTGTGGGAACTAAAAACCTTGGGAAAGCACAAAAATCTGGTCCGGTTTAACGTGTTGTATTCTGGTGTAAACTGTGGTACGATTGTGTTATTGGTACGATTGTGTTATTTTCTCTTTGATGACTTTCTTCGTAAATTGAATATGTGAAACACCGGGAGATTTGGCCTTATTGCTCGTGTCTATACTCGTGGTTTTACTGCCCATTTTCATTTTTCTCTATGCGTATCTGATCATATTCCATGAGTGATACGGTTTCTTTAATAACCTCTAAGTCAGAGCTGGTTTTATAGTCCCCGTTCCTTCCCCGCTCTTTTCGGGTTAAAACAGGGCGAGGAAGCAAATACCACCCCACCCTATTTTCTTATCAGGTTGGGCGATACCAGGTCGGATCGACGCTCGGGTTAAAACAGGGCAGGTAAGCAAATACCGCCCCACCCCATTTTCTTATCAGGTTGGGCAATACCAGCTCGGATCGACGCGGGGAGATCGGGGGTGGGCACAGGGTGGAGGGCAATTGGGGTGGAGGAAATTGTCATCCGGGGGGGTTTGGTACGGATTTTCAGAGGGTTCTTGGTTATTCTCCCCTCTTTTTACTCTCTTTTTTTTTGGTTTCAGTGCAGAATTAAATCAATCAAAGGTCCTTTCTGTTCCTTCGGTCTTGCTTTCCTTTCTTACATGGCAATTATTTTGTTTTCCTCAATTTGAGAGGCACCTTTTCTCGACAACTCCAAGAAAATCAAAGTCTAAGCAAGTTAATGGTGGTGCTAGGTGATTCATAAGATAGGAAATGTGTGTGTGTGTGTGTGTGTGAGAGAGAGAATTCCTAGAACAATAACCTATACAACACTCCATGTCTGTCTGTCCATCTGCTTTCTTCTGCTACCAAACTAGTATGATTCTGAAAATCAGAAGTTTTGTTCACCAGAATTCAATCTTGCATGAACAAGAAGCATCATTCTGCAATAACAGAGAAGCAAAAGATTAAAAGTTTGCAGCTAGAGTGTAAAAGTTTGTGGCTATAGTGCAAAAGTTTGCAACCACGATGTCAAAGTTTGCGTTTAGAGTGCAAAAGTTTGCGGCCACAACGTAAAAGTTTGCGGCCATGACAAAAAAGTTTGCGGCCACGACGGAAAAATTTGCTGCCATGCCATAATGTAAAAGTTTGCGGCTAGAGTGCAAAAATTTGCGACCATGACGTAAAAGTTTCCCTCCTAGAGAGGAAAGACAAGCCCCATGTTTGGGAAAAAATTATTGGAATTCCGCAAAAGATACTCGAATAAGAAATTAGAAGACAGTGTCCTCACTCCTTTGAGGAACCATTATGCGATTTCTTGACCTCCCAAGATGGTAAGCAGCCTTTGTAATGGGTGTGCAAAAACAACGAGGATATCGACACCTGCCTCTCCCCCCCGCTGGTGCATTGAAATGGACGAGAAGCAACTGAAAGACCTTGTCAGTCTCTTATTTTCACCGTCATAGCCTTGGAAATTCGGGCCGTGCGCCGCACAGCAGAAGCTTTGAGGGCTTTAGGGAGTATCCAGTTGCAGAGTGAACCTGAAGGGAACGCCAATTAAGGAAGAAGAAGAAGAAACCACCGCGACAAAATGACAAAAAAAGAAGAAGCCATGCTACTGGATCGAGGGTTGTCTACTCTAGTTGTATGAAGTGCGTATTTCAATAGCTAAAATTAAGTCATGTAGTTGAGGTGCGTTCAAGCCGATTCAAACATCCGGTTATAAAGAAAAAACCGTACGTTATAATTAGGTCACACGATTTGATTGATAGAATTTTTCAGCTAGTGAAAGGACAAATATTATAGGGCAAATCTAGGTGGGGTAGGGTACACTTTGCTTTTTCCCAAAGTCGGTGCCTTTTTAAAGCCTCATATGTATGTGATGAAATCAAGAAAGTTACTGTACATAACATGAGAAAAACTTCTTTATGAAAGGTTCCATAAAGAAAGCTTACAGAAGTGAATCGCTGCAGTTTAAAAGTGTTTTGGACAGTTCCGATTTTAGTGAAATTTTTCTGGGAAAAAATTAATTGTGACCGGTCATAATTAAAAACGAATCTCAACAATTAATTGAGCGAATGGACGGCTAAGATTGCGCCACTCCGTAAACACCCTGTTTACGGAGCGGCCGTGGAAAAGCCTATCTCGCATAACATATATACATGTTGCTAACTTGCAATGTCCCACTCCTCCCTCAGAATTTATTCTACTCCCCCATTAGTTCGACCTTCCTCCGAATTCTACGGATCAATTATTTTAGTCGTGGAATTCCATCACTACTTTAACCAACTCGTCTTGTGGTCAAATTTCAATAATGATTTGAAAATAGTTATGCCCTGATGGGTTTTTTTTAAAATTTTTTTTTTCCCGGTAATGCATGGTGTTTCAAGTCAGTTTGCGAGCATTTCGAGCTAATCCCTAAAATCTCTACCACTGTCATTTTGCACGCTTGTGCGTGAAGGTGAGATGGTCCTAAAAGTCGATAGCAAGAAGAATCTCGAATATGAGACCTATAATTAAGAAGAAGCAAACCCCTTAGCTCCGAACTAAGATCCGTAGACGAACTCCCTGAGGTTGCCCTGATGATCATTTATTCCAGAAACAAACAAATCAACCATCATAGGATAGTGTCGCGTCTATCAATTTTGGAGACCTTTAAAAACTTATCTCCATTGTGATTATGGTGTCTATATGCCTCCAGGCATATTTTTCTTAAACAAAAATAATAGAGAATATCGGATAAAAAAAAAAACCCCATAATAGAGAATTCATCTGTATGTCTGTTTGACAATGTTGAATGTACTACAAAAGTATAGTCCATGGGGAATGGCGTTGTGCTGGTGGCACAGAACACGGTGCTGTGAGCCATTTGAGTCGTCCGTTCGGCGATCCAAACGGTCCGAAGCTCATCTCGGATGTTGAGATAAAATCTAGACCATTAATGGATCGCTGAACGGATGGCTCAGATGACGCACAACACGGTGTTGTGCGCCACCCGCACGGCACGCCCTACCTACCCTATTCATTGTTAGTACTTCACCTCAATCTTCATTCTCTCCCTAGCATCCTCATGCTTATTGTAAGGGACGATGTCAAAGAAAACATCCATTTTTTTTTCTTTCAAATTTTATAGCCAATTGGAAACATGACGGAACCTTTTTTTTTTTTTCACTACATCAATCATATGACGTATGGACCTAACTAAATTAAACCCAATAGCTCCAAACGGTGAAAAAATAAACTAACAACGGCCAAACTCCTCCTAAACACAAGAATTAATCATTAAATAATCAATTGTTGCATTTGAAAACATTTTATAAACATGACTCCTCATTAAAAAAATGCATGAAGGTGACTAATTAGACTAGCTCGCCCCCTAGTTAGTTGTAAACATCATGAAGCTTACAAATATTAAATATGTGTTACTTTTCATTACCACCATCGATCCTATCTTTTAATAAGGTTTTTTTTTTTTTTTTTTTTAAGTCCGTTCTATTATTGAATCAATGAAAACAAGAAATAGCATATCTCTATTTTTATTGTGAAATGAAATGAAAACGTTAGATTAATAATTCAATACCATGAAGTCAACACATAAATTTGGTATTTGGAAAGGGCGACATAAGCGTTACGCTTTCCCGAGAAATTTTTGGGGGTTGGTAGGGTACCAATCGGCGATCTGGACCTTCCAAAAATGTTTTGAATGGTTCGAATTTTAAAGAGAGAAAAGGAGAAAAGAGAACGATGGGGTGAGAGGAGAGAAAAGGAGAGTGGTGGTACCCGCTTGGCACTAGAGGTGTCAAACGGGCCGTGCCATGCCGGCCTAGCCCGTTTAGCTTCATGCCAACCGTCTTCGTGCCGTGTTGCATGTGCCGGTCCGTTTACTTAAATCGTGCCATGCCGTGCCCGTTTGCAATCGTGTCGTGCCGGGCCGGGTCCATTTACTTAAATCGCGTCGTGCAGTGCCGTTTTTCAATCGTGTCATGTCGTGCCGACCCGTTTACTTGATCGTGTCGTGCCATGTCGGCCTGTTTATGGTTTACTTGGTCGTGTCATGCCGTTTTTAATCGTGTAGTGTCGTGCTTGTTTAGAGGTGTCAAACGGGCCGTGCAGGTCCGACTTGGCCCATTTATCCTTTGTGCTAGCCGTGCTGGCCCTTTTACTTTATCGTATCGTGTCGTGTTGAATGTTGCAATAGACTGATTACTATTTGAATGAGAAATTTTGACATTGGACAGGACAGGTGTGATCATTGTCTTTGGTAATGAAACCTGGTTAATTACCAAGTACACAGATTAATAGAAAGAGAAAACTCATACAACACAATCAAGAAAGATAACGAGTAATCAAAATCAACACAACCTTCGTTACATACAACTCAATGCATGTGGCACATACTATGTTCGGTATTTTGTCACGTTTGATTCAAAGTTTTTTAATCGTATAAAAATTTTAAAAAATTATTTTAGTTAATTACGAAACTAAAATGCCTTGTTTACTAACTTTACCATATATTAGCCATTTAGCCACATAGCGAGTCAATTTTTTTACCTTAATTAATGACATTATTAGTCATGAGTTTCATCACTCATGACATAGAAATCAATTTATTTAATAAAATTAATATTATTTTTTTGCCTTAATTAATGACATTATGAGTCATAACATATATAGCGAATCAATTTATTTAATAATTTTTTTTTTAGTTTTTTCGTGCCTCGTATCGTGCTGTGTCGTGTCTGTGCAACTTCTATGTTGTGCCCGTGCCGTGCCGTGCCGTGCCCAGCTAAGATTATGTCATGTCGTACTGTGCTCGCCCACTTCCGTGTCCGCCCACGTGCCCACTTCAACCGCTCCGCATCGTACCGTGTCAGGACCATGATCGTGTCTGTGTTGTGCCTGTGCTGCGCCGGCCCGGCCCACTTGCCACCCAAAAACTTATAGGTTTACCGGTTAGAAATAATAAAAAAGGAGATGTACAAAAGTCCAAACAAAAAGTGGAATCTAAGACGAAACACTGGTCGGCTTGGGCGTAAAAGCCGGAACAAATCTGAAACCTTATCTCCAACAAATTGCCCATAATCCCTTTGCCAACTTCTACGCTCAATAATTGTTCAATTGTTGTTGATGATCCTACTCCTATCTTCCTCCTATCCTACATAAAAAGAAGAATCAAATTCCCATCATCCCAAATCATTTGTGGGATCCACACGCCTAACCACCTGTCGCCAAGGTCTGACTGAGAGCATGCGCGACACCTCTAGTCCGGGGCGTTTCCGGTAAGCTAAAAATTATGGACAACGTACTTCAAAAACGTTTTTACTAATCTAGAAGTTGTAGGAAATGTGTTGGGTCGATAGAAGAAAATGTGTTTCTTTGAACGGCAAAAGAATTTCATTAATCTTAAAATTGTTACAAGACTAATACGAGCAAAGGAAACAACATCATGTTTAAAGAACAATCTTCTTCCCAATTCGAGACTCAAACTTATGATTGGCAAAAAAAACCAATCAAAGGACATCCATTTGGGACAAAATCCACCTGAAAAGGCCGTGGCCCAAACACCCTAGATGAGTCTAAAAATACCTAGATCAGTAGATATTCAACACACACAAAAAAAAAAAAAAAAAGCTTTAGCTGCCCAAATCACGAAAATGTGTTAGGTGTTTTAGTTTAGTAGGAACAACTTAACTTTTGATAAAAAAAAAAAATTAGTTTAGTATGAACAACTTAACGAAAGTCAAAAAAGTTGTAGGGAAAAAATTTAGTGGAAACGTGGCCTCAAAAAAATGCAATTGAACAATGCACATTTTTTTCAGTTTTTTTTTTTTTGGTAAGTACATTTTTTTTCAGTTTAACGACTCACATTGTTTATTTCACTTATCCTCCATTAAATTTTATTTTTTTAATTTCCTTATTCCTCCAATTCCATATCTCTCTTCCTCTCCAAATTCACAACCCCACTCTTAACTCTCCCTCTCGGCGTTGGAGTATGGGGCGGCGGATATGATGGATTCTATAGTAGTCTGTTGCCGACGATGGCGGAGAAGAGAGATGATGACGACGGCGAGGAGAGGTCAGGTAAAGGGTAATGAAGATATCGGCGCAAGGAGGTCTGACAATGGGATGGGGGTAAGTTTTTTTTGTATTTAAATGACATTATCGATCATATATATCATTTCCATTGAGCATCGATCTATAGGTATCGAATTAAACTGATTTTTCACAGGGCCCTTGAAAAAATATTTTACAATTAATGAACAACTCGAATCATTTGTATAAGACCTCGTAGTGAGTTCCACAAAAAAAATATGTGCAAGATCTGTTACCTTTTGTTGTACAATAATATTTATTCATTTTTTTTTTGACATCCAAAAGGGTGGGAGGAGACGACCAGCGTAGCAACTCCTCCCTGGACATGACCATAGGGGCTCCCGACCCGCCGTGGAATGTCCGGTTCGAGCCATAGCTACCGTCGGAGGACAGGCCGTCATTAATCGTTCATATTCTGTGTCCGCCGTTTCTCCTTGTCGCCTCTGAGGTTGCGGTCTACTGGTACTTACCTCTCTATGATCGACAGGTGGGCGAAGAGGAGATCGAGAATATCAACCGTGGGAATGACATTATCAGTTGTGCGTTATTGCTTTTATCCACTGGGAAACCGGTGGGGGGTGGGGTGTTGGGGGTAATGCTACTTGGCATCATACTTTGTGCTTTTAATTGGTTAATTAATACTACTAATGTTTGGATCAAGATAGACTATGTTTGATTTTATTCTTTCCTTCTTAATTGGTCTCGATAAATTAATCACTTTAGTAATTTTGAGGATTGGGTTCTTTTCATTAATTTCACCATACCCGTGTTTTAGTCGATTTTCAAAAATCACAGTAATATCTATAGAATATGACGTCACTAACACAATCGTATAATGAGCCCATAAGAGTACCCAGTTGGAAAAGTGATTATCATCAAGTGCTTTTGAAGCACAATCACGTAATGCACTAGAACGTGTCTTTATTCATCACATATATACGAGTACGAGCCGATTAGCCAGATATTTTTCGCAATGAAATCCACATCAATATGTAGTGGAGAAGAATTCTTGAACACCATGCCGGTGCTTCAGGATGACCTAAGAATGTTTCTGATTGAACTACTATTGATTCCCAGTTCACTTGGTGGAGAGGTTCCGAGACGAACCACTTGCTTTTAACTTAGAACAAACACTACTAGTACTTGTCAGAGTCAATGTCGGTTCATTCACGTAATTAGGAAGCTTGTCAAGAATCATATATAGTACTAATATATTTACATATGAAATGATGTCACCGACCCAATCATATGATGGGCCGATAAGACCCAACTAATCGAGTGATTATTAAGTGCTCCCGGAGTAAAATCACGTGATGTTTATCTATCGGAAAAAAAAGGAAAAAAAAATCACTTGATGCTCTAGGATTTTACTTTCACCGCATATTAGTGTGGATCGAAGAGCAGTGGTGGGTTTGCGAAAGGACTTGGCAAATTTCCATTTTTTAAAAATTAGGAGTATAGAACTTGAGTACTATAGCTTTCGAACAAAGTACAACTACACTCCCTTTTTGTTCCTTTCCAAAACCCATGCTGGAACCATAGAGTAGTAGACTAAGGGGTTGTTTGATAATCTAAATTCAACACTTAAAATTCCTCTAATTAACGAAACACTAAAACCCTATGAAAGTGCCTAAAACCCCAAATATTGAAAGTGCCTAACCCCTAGGGCACCCTATGAAAGTGCCTAAACCTCAAAGTACCCTATAAAAGTGCCTCAAACTCTAGGGTACCCAATAAAAGTGCCTAAATCGCTAAAACCCTATAATAGGAAAGTGCACCCTAAAACTCCTATGAAAGTGCCTAAACTTAAACCCTATGGCTCTATGAAATCACCTAAACCTAAACTCTAGGGTACCTTAAACCCTAGGGTATCCTAAAATCCTAAAATCCTAGGGTACCCTAAGATTTTAGGGTACCCAAGGGTACTAGGGTACCCATTAGGGTACCCTAAAACCCTAGCATACCCTAAAACCCTAGGGTGACACTTCTATTAATGATAAATGTATTTTTGTAAAAGTGGACTTAGTGGTAATTAAGTATTTCATCTCTCCTTAATGGGAATTAAGTGTCACTTTTCTGTACTTAGAGGTAATTAACTCTAGACTAAGGGGTTGTTTGATAATTTAAATTCAGCACTTAAAATTAAATCAATTAAGTAATAAGTGATTCAGTAGGTTTAATAATCATATTTTACATTGCTTAACAAATTAAGTGCCACTTAAAATGTAGACTAAAAAGTTGAAAAAAATTAAGTAGTTTTGAGCTACTTATTTCTAGCTGAATTGTTTTGTACCTGCATTCAATTACTGTACCTAGGGCTGTTAGCCGAAACTGAAAAATCGATCGAAACCTGAAAAATCGGACCAGACCGGATTTTTTAAATCGGTTGCATAATTTCGATCTGGTTCCGATTTATAAAAATTTATAAACCGAAAAAAATAATTTCGATCCGATTTATGTGTTTTAAAAATTGATCAAAATCGGACCAGTTATATATATATATATATATATATATATACGATCCACTTCCTATTCGGATGCTTCGGTCTGCATCTCCCCTTTCCCGATCGAATTTTGATGATCCGAGCCGTTCAATGTGTTTAGAACGTGGTTTTAACGGTACCCGCGAGAAATCAGCCAAAAAAATGCCGGAAAGGTTTCATCCGAGCAGTTTTTGTTTATATTTTATCGAACGGTTAAGAAAATCGCCAAATCAAGTCCTTTCCGATTTTTTGGCCGATTTCTGCGGTACTTTAAAATCACATTCGAACACATTGAACCGCCGATCATAGAAATTGATCGAAAGGGAGTCCCGCACAAGAGATCGGATCCTCACCTGATCTGATCGATATGTATGTATGTATATATATATAAAGGCTTCCGAGACACCAACGGACACCTTAAAACCCTCATGGTTTCCGATCACTTGATGATTCGAGCCGCTAATGTAATCAGAACGTGATTTTAAGTATACCCGCAAAAAAAAATGACCTGGAATGGCTTGATCCGAGCTTTGAACAATTATTTATTGAACGGTTCGAATAAAAACTGCACATAAGCCTTTTCGGTCATTTTTTTGCTAATTTCTTCAACACCCTTAAAATCACATTCTGCACACATTGAGCGGTTCGGATCATAAAAATTCAATCGGGAACTATCAGATTGAGATTTTGGGTGTCTCCGTTGGGTGTTTTATTATGGTGTTCATTGAACCATTCCCATATATATATATTGGTCTAATAAATATATTTATTACATAAAATCAACCATATATATACATATATAAACTATTTTTATGGGCTTAATTATATTTTTATGGGTTTTTTTTTTATGTTTTGGGTTTAAAATTGATCCTTTTTTGGGTCCAAAAAAGGGGGTTGAATTATGAATTTTTCATTAATATTTTGTGGGTTGAATTGTGGATTTTTTGATGTGTTGGGCCTAAAATATGTCCCGTGAATGAAAACCGAACTGAAACCTGTTGAGCAATCGAAACCAGACCGGATTATCTCAACCGGTTTCAATTTTTAAAAATCTCAAACCGAATAACTGATTTCGACTGAAAAATATGCCAAAACCGGACCAGTATCACTCCTAACTGTACCACCACCACAACAACTCCCATTACTACCACGACTCCTGTAACCACTCCACCACCACTGCTACCACTTCATGCACCACCCTCACCATCAATCCACAACCACCACCACATCGCCACTACCACGCCGTCGCCGCTGCCACAACGCCACCATTACACAACCACCACTCACCACCACCAACACTTCAGTCCACCACCACACCGCCACCACCACCACCCCAACGCCACCATTGTACAACCACCACTCCACCGCCACCACTCACCACCATTACTCCGCTACCACTACTACCACACCGCCACCGCCACAACACTACCATTGCACAACCACCACTCCACTACCACCATTATGCCGCCATCACTCCACTGCCACCCTACCATTACACCACCACTGTCACCACTCCAACACCACTACCACCACTCTCACTCAACCCCGCCCTCACCTTTACCACTCCACCACCACCACCTTCGCTCCATCACCATCACAATTATCACTCCACCATTACCCTAAGTATATTGTGACTATTAGTAAATTAAAAGAGAATCGGAACTAAAATTAATTCATCATTTTTGTAATTCAGTACTTAATATATTTATCAAATATCTTTTCAACTTAAAAAATTCAGCATCCAGCACTTAATGTTTCAGCTTTCAGTTTCAGTTTTATCAAACAGCCTCTAAAAGTGGAGCTTCTTTGAATCTTGACCCAGCTGCAACGCCGGAGCTCGTTGAACGCACTACTACAATAAACCATAAAGATCACAGTTATTGACTGTGATTATAAATTTTCCATCACACTTCTGCTACCGTGATGGATTTGGGTGTGATTGTAAGTCACTCTCTTTTATCACAGTTTATAACCGTGATTGAAAGAGAGAAACAATCACGGCCAATAAGTGTGATCGTTTCTCTTTTATCACAGTTATAAACCGTGATCGTTTTTCTTGGCCATGATCGTTTCTCTTTTCTATGCGTGATTATAAGTCACTTTAGATCACGGTTTATAACCGTGATTGAAAGTTCAAAATGATCACACCCATAAACTGAGATGGAAAACCATTGGGCGTGATCTTTTCTTTGTATCTACTAGACCATCTTTTCTTGTCATTGCCAAATTTCGAACCCACACACCATTGGTTGATTTTCCAAGCCCTTACCACTAAGCTAGCCAAGATCTTTTGTTACATCATGAAAACCAAAATATTTATACTTACTTCCTAAAGTAAGAAAACTTTTTTTTTCTTTAAAATTTGCTGAATTTTTTTGATATGAAATTAACATGATATTTGTAACGACCCGGAATTTCAACCCAATTTTTTTCGAATAAAGAAATTATTATTTTAACTAAATAGTTTATAAGTAATGAATTATTTATAAAATATAATTCGACTAAAACCTAGATTATTTTTTTGTGATTAAAATTTATTTAAAGGTTACATTAATTAACTTGTGACCATATAATTGTTGTAATAACCCGAAAATCTTAAATTAATAAAAATATTAAAAGTATTATTTAATTCCGATAATATTAATTTCCTTATTAAATAAATAGTAGATAATTACAAAAAATAGTTTCCTATCTAACTATCTCTAAAAAAATTATTTTGTCATTATATACATACATATAATAGCATGCATGAACGTCTCTCTTCTCCCTCACTCACCTACTCAATCTCTACCTCCTCCGTGACCCAAAAATCGTGTCTAATTCGTTCGTTCCGAAACCCAATACCGTTAGGACTCGTTTTAATCCGAAAATCATCAAATTCTCCTATATATATACACCACACCGACCCTAGGGCACGTACACTATTCTACCACCTTCCACGGAGCCAGAGAGAGGAGAAAAACCCGAGAGAACCGAGCTTTAATCGATAGAATTTTAGAGAGAGAAAAAGAGAGAGAGAAAAGTGGATTTCGAGGTTCCGTTCGTCCGAAACCCAAATTGATCGTTCGAGTTGTTTACTACAGTCCCAAGGATCACCGTAGATCAAGCAATTCGGTCCCAAGGTCCTCCGATCGAAGGAATTGAAGTCGTCTTCCCCAAAATCACGTTTTCGATCGAAAACGAAATTAATCCGAACCGAGGTATTATAATTCGATCTGAAGCCTCCTCTAAGTATATTTAGTGTTTGTTGACATAACCCAATAGGCCTCGTAGTCCCATGCATCGAAACCGGACCAAAAAAATCAAAAAAACGCATTCCAGCCGCGACCTTCGGGCGGCCCAGCCGCAAGAACCAGAGAACGCGACCTTGCGGCCGCGAACTCTGTTATTTCCAGCCGCGCGTGATTTTTTTTGTTGGTTTCGAATTGATTTTGCGACCTTTAAAAAATAGGTTTTGACTCCCGAATTAATTTTTCTAGGTTCCTAACATTCTAAAGTTCATACCATGTTAGTTTCATATTTTTTTTATTTAATCTTCGATTTATTTGATCTTTATTCGTAATCGTGTGATCGTTTGTAAACTAAAAATCGTTGCGACCTTTTAAATTATTCTATAAATCCCCAAACTATTTTTCTTAGATTCCTAACTTCTTAAAGATCATAAGTTGTTGATTCCATAACTTTTTGATGTTATTTGTTATTTATTTTATTTTTAGTTAAAGTTTCAAACGAAAAATAGTTACGACCTTACAAAAAAATATTTTTTATATCGAAAATATTTTTCTTAGACTCCTGACAGTTCAAAGGTGATATGTTATTAAAATAAAATTTTATTTATTTTGTTAACTATTTTTTTATTATTTAAGAGTTGTTTCTTAATAATAATACTGTAGAATATTATAAAAGAGGTTTAAAATTACAAATAATTTTATTTAGACTTCTTACAGTCCTAAGATGATATTTTGTAAATAAAAATATAATTTTAATTAATTATTTATTTATTATCTATTTAATCAAGTTTTGCCTATTAATTGATCTGTTTATTTAAAATAATTCCGTGAGCATCTAAACCCAACTTTTAGCACTCGAACTTATTATAGGGGACTGTTAGGACCTTTATTAAGGTTACGATAATTATTCTAAAATTTTTACCTAATTAATGTATTTAATTAGTGCTTAATTAACTTAATTATTTTTAATTAATTAACAAAAGTCTAGAAAAGTATTTTTAAATCTTAATTAAATAATTCTTACGTTCTTAAAGACTTTGTGATCATATGAGATTAAGGGCAACGGCCCAGTCATAAAAAGTTATGTGATTGCATTGCTTATGAATTGTTTCGATCCATCTGTTATTTGTTTTAATTATTTTTTTTGTTTATAATTGATATTGTATCGATGCTTCAGTTGACTGTTAGATTGGACCCTAGGGACATGGGGTGGTATGCGAATTAGAAATCACGTAGACGATGTTAAGTAAACTGTGAGGTTTATTTTCTGTTTAGAGGTTGCCTGCAGGCGTGATGTTGTGATATGATGAGATTGTGATGAGAATTGATACTGGCGGGTGTCCAGTGATGAATTGATAGACTGGCGGGTGTCCAGTGATGATTGTGAAAAGAATTGTGATGTGGTTTATAAGATAGACGGACCCTAGTCGTGATACCGGCATGATAAGCTTACCCCTTGTTGTAGTTATTGGGGGTGCACACTCGGTACATAACTTAGGTGTTCCTGCGACAACAAAGGGGAGTGATCTCATGGGACTGAGCATGGCTAGTGGTTGGGGAGGAAAGATCTCATGGAGAGATCTTAGATTTCATGTTAAGTTAATGGATAGCAATGAATCAAGTTATGTGAATTATCTCTGTTTTAATTTTTTGCACCATATATATTCTGTTTGCCTGCTAGCTGTAAAGTAAGAGGGGTGGTTGGGTTGGATTATTTTACTGGATGATTTATCACTCACGGATACGTCTGTATCCTGGCAAATCGATTGCTTCGGCGATCAATTTGCTAGAGGGCGCAGGATTCAATGGAAGAGATTCAACGATGATGCAGTTCGACACGGAAAGAATATCAGTAATGAAGATCGAGGATACTTAGGATTCGTATCAAGATTAGAGTCAGCTCTGAAGTTAATGTATTTTGATTCCGTAAAACTATCTTGAGATTGTATTCGCAAAAGTTTTATTTGGAAAAATCATATTTATTTAGCAATTTTTCTTGAGAAATTATTTTATATTGCACCCGAAAAGTCGGGGCGTTACAATATTAAAATATATAAAAATACATATATAAACACTATTTAAAAAAATTTTAAAATATGACAACAGATCTTTTGCCAATCAAAATTAGTTGTTGGTCACCAAAAGATTTTCTTGGGCGAAAAATTTGTTTTTAGCCAGTAAATTTAGTAGACAATAGTGTTTTTTGTTGTAGTGTACGCTTTGTATTTTTATGAAAATTATCACAACCCGCAGATTGTAACATTATGGACAAACATTAGATTGTTTTCTTATAAACTAACCATTTCACATATATTTTGTGTTTATATTGAATTTCAATTTCAATGGTGGCTTTCCAATTGGATTTTAATCATTTTCAGATAAGGTTAAGCAATAATAATATAATTGTTTTTTTACCTAATGTGTCAAACACTTGGAAGACATTCGAAATAACAAAGTTTTACCACTACAATAAATCATAAAGATCACAGTTCGCCCACATGAAAATCGGGCACTAGTGGAACAGCTCGCCCGTCGTCGAAGAAACAACTGGGCATTGGTAGAACCCAATCGTGAGATTTGCCTTCTCTCTCTCTCTCTCTTTCTTTCTCTCTCTCTCTCGATCTTTTTGGGCGTGAAGATGAAGATGAAACGTAAAGATTTTTTGGGGTGAATGTAATTAAGGCTTATTTTCTTACATTTAAAAAAAAAAAACTTTTCGAAGTCCTCAAATGACATCGTTTCCTACACATAACTTTTCAAAACCCGCCTAAATGAGTATTAACCCGCCCACGTGAAAATTAAGACTGCCTAAATGAGTAGGCTTTTTATCTCACCGCAAGAGTGAGTGAGATAATTTATCTCAACCTTTTTTCGCGCTAATGTTTTTTATCACACCATAAGGGTGAGGCCTTTTCTCTTTTATCTCGGCACAAGAGCGAGATCTTTTATCTCATTTTTTTCCGCCCTCAAATCTTTTATCACACCACAAGGGTGAAATCTTTGCTCTTTTTTATCACGCCACAAGGGTGAGGTCTTTTATCTTTTATCTCACCATAAGAGCGAGATCTTTTATCTTATTCTTTTCAGCCTTAAAATCTTTTATCACGCCGCAAGGGTGAGATTGTTTTTCTTTTATCTCACCGCAAGAGCGAGGTATTTTATTCTGCGCTAAAACTCACTTTTTATCTCAGATTTGAACTTAAACTGAGATAAAAAATTTAAGCACCACTTTTTATCACGCTTTCATTGAAAACCGTGATCTTTATGAATTTCTTTAGTGTGATACATATCTATTATTGTAGTAGCGACGTCGGTCGCTAGACATCGTGGGTTCACTGATCCCTTTCTTTTTTCTCACAACACGAAAGCTCATCGTGGTCTATAAAACCATAATTATTTTAGTATCTTTTGTTCATCACAATGATAGTCATAGTCTTGTTGTATTTTTCAAGGAAAGCTTATTACCTAGCTCTAATGTGGGATTATAATTAATATGGAGTATTGCTTTTTGCTAGTGTTTTCAATGAAGAAAATTCATATTGTCGTATCATCTTGTTGAGGGATTTTTTTTTTTTGGGAGTTTGTGTTTTATTGAGCCCCAATGCTATCTAGCTCCTTATTCTTGGTTATACCAATGCTGACGAGGCTAGTCCACACCAAACATGTATGGTGGAAAAGAATCCTGCAAAATCATGTGACGTGATTAATGATTGATGGAGGAGAGACGAATCACTCGCTTTTAACTTACGAACATCCATAAGGCTTATCTAAACAAATTAAACGGACTAAACAAGCTAAACCCCCCCCCCCCCCCCTCCAAATAAAAAAAAACGGGTTTCGAGACATATTACTATCCTCACATACATCAATTCAAAGTCCATTTAGAGAAAATAACTTGTCCAGTATCCTTAGAGTACTATAGACAAAAAAAAAAAAATTACGGGTTTCGACTTTCGAGACATATTACTCTCCTCACATACATCAATTCAAAGTCCATTTAGAGAAAATAACTTGTCCAGTATCCTTAGAGTACTATAGACAAGTTTTTTAAGGAAAATCCACCCCAATTAAGTTAATATTCGTAGATAGTCATATGTTTGTTGATATTCTCTAGTACTGTTGTCAAAGTCAATGACGGTCGCTTCACGTAATTAGGAAACTTGTCAAACATTTCAATTAGTTCATGCTAGTTGAACAACTTTTTCTGGACTAAAATGAGTCAATGATATTAACCCTATGATTCAATTTTTTATAATCTGGTGTTCGGATCAATTTAAGCGCAACTTAACTAATTGTAGCATAAGAATTATTCCATCGTCAAACATTCACCTTGTTCTGTCATGACTCATGAAATTTTGTTTTTTCTGTTGGGAAGTTAAAATTTGTACAGTGCATTGGTTTGGAACTTTTGCTCTCTGTTTAATTGAGATTAATTCAATCAGTCACCCTTATATACTCTTAAATAAGAATTGATCATTATCTTGGATTATTGTTCATTGTGTTTCCTTTAGTTATTGCTGATTTTTCTATATCAACGTATTTTTCGTTTTGTGATTCTTTTTTTCCATTATTATATTTTCTCCTCCCATTTTTAAGTGTCCATATTTGACTTTCACGCAGTTTTAAGAGTCAAACATAATTGTACCTCCAAAATATTACTTTCCATACTTACCCTTTATGGAGATATTATCATTACACTTTTACTCATCAACTTTTTAAAAGGAAATATACTTTTAGAGGCAAAATAGAAAATGTACCAATTTTTACTTACTAACTTTACAATAGGACACTTAGAGCATCCGCATTGTAATAATCAAATGGATGTGAATAAGCAAACTTAATAATAATGCTCAAAAAATACCTCACATTGTAATAAGCAAAGTTACAAGTCTTTTAGCAAATAATCAAATTTCACCCATTCCATAACCAAACTTAACAACTTTTACCAATAACTAAAACTCAATAACCAAACCCGATAAGAAAACTCGAAACTCAATAACTCAAAAACACCCCTCATTGGAATCGTCACATTGAGACGAATAATTTAGTGTGATCGGATACGTGATTAAAACTCATTTGCGATTGGACATAGGCGCATAGAGTATTTTGAGATTTTTTTTGGTTAGGGATGCAAAAATAACCATTATGGAGATAGAGGTTGTCAAGTTTGATTATGAACTAAATGGATAATCAAATGCTGACGTGACACATTTTGGTTATTGATTTTGATTATTCCCATTGCGGATGCTCTTATTTAGGAATAATCCAAAATAGAATACTTAACACTTAAAAAGAGAAGGAGGGAGTATATATTAGTGGGGGATTAGTGAAGAATTAGTAAGTTAACAACCAAAGGAAAATTTGACGTCTCTCCACAAACTCGAATCCCAAACATCTCTCTTGAAAGCTAAGGGGTATAACCAGATGGTCTAAAAATCACATCTATCAATGCACATTATCAACATATTAATTATCAATGCATTGATAAGCATATTTGTTACGTAAACCCAAAGATTGGCCTAGCCGTCAAAACCTAAGGTTTAACGAGTTTGTTTCTTAATAAGATCTTAGTTTTGAAACTTCTAACATGTGCCAATTTTTGGTGAATCCGTCCATATAGAGTTTTACTCCGGCTTTAATTGAGATTCTCACAAGTGAGTAGTGTGATTGTTCTGTAAAATTAATTGAAATGCATGTAAGATGGGTAGTGCATCCGGGTTAAAAAACAGAAGAAGAAGAATTTGAACTGTTATCATGCAATGATTATTTCGTCAAATCATAATCAATGTTGAAACTGGGACAGGAATATCAGAGTGATTTGTCGGTGGATACGCCACCCCATATTGGGCATCACATCCCATCACTTTGCCCACATCCCATCACCCAGGAGAAATACTAAGGCTCCCTTCCGGAACCTTAAATAAGTTCTTATTTTTTAAAAAAATAATTTCAATCTCAGAAATTATATGTTTACGCAAATAATTTTTCTACCAATATGGATCTAATTTGATAGATCTCATCAAGATCTTTAATACGGTGCAAGAAAAATTAAATTTTTTTTTTCATTTACATTATTTTTTAGTTTGAAAATGTAAAATAAGCTGCTTATTTTTTAAGAATGTTTCTAGAACGGAGCCTTGAACATATCAATATGTCACATTTCAATCATATCTCTCTTACATATATGTTGGTTCCTAGCATTTATTGTAAATTTCTCACACATGCATATGAGAGATATGCGATTGAGGTGTGACATATTAATGCGTCCCTAACATTTCCCCTTTTAAAAAATATTCCATCGGTTCCAAAAATTTTATGTCTTGTTTGAATTAAGATTTGGGAAAAAAGTTTCAGCTCAAAAAATACTTATTACCTCTACTTTCAATTATTATCTTCATTTATTATCTATCCAATCATTATTCTCATTTCTCTTTCTATCTCTCTTAACTTATTACCTCTACTTTCAATCATTATTCTCATAAGAAATTTCTTAAAAATTCATTCAAACACAGCATTAATCTATGAAATGTCCTACTCCTTCCGTCTCATTTTCTTTATTTTTTTTCGATATCCATGTCACTTTTTAAATGCCTATATATCTCGTTCTATAATATTTTTTTATAATTTTAAAAATTTTGTATTGTAGACATAATCGAGAACTATCAAACAAGATTCAAATTGCATGTTTTTGGAGATTTATATTGAAAGATATAAGCGATTGACAACTGACCCAAATATAGAAAAATGGGCAAATAATTTGAGAGGGAGGGAGTACTACTTTTTTTCTCCTTGACTATTCAAAATGGACAACAAATTTGGGACATCCACAAAAGGAAAGGTGAACCAAAATTATGCCATGGAGGGAGTACGAAATAAATGCCACAGCTTACTCTCTATCTTTATTTTGCAGGTTTCGTTTGTGCGATCGGCGTTGAGGTTGCGCTTGTGTTTTCTTTGGTTTTTTATGGGTGTGTTTTGTTTGCTTTGTTTCGTTGGTCTCTTTTTTTTTTTATTGGTTGCTGTGTGGAGTCGTTTGTATGGTTTGTACTCGCCTGTTTGTACTGTTTAATTGCTTTTCTATATATATATATATATATATATATATATATATAAAACTTATTCTTGTTGGACCTCGAACTTTTTGAACAATTCTAAATTATCCATCCATAGCCGTCACCCTAATCCATACGGGAGACGGAAAGTTGTGTTAATTACCTACTCTTCTTTGGTTAGTTTTGACTATTTTCCCTCTCATCTCCGCCATTCTTTATGAGCGCCACGATTGGGACTGACCATGACCCGTACATTGTCGTGTGCGGCCCGTCGCGAGTCTCGCACAAACGATTCATTAATAAATTTTAAAATGTTTTTTCAAGCAAATTCATAAAAATCAGCTTAATTGAATATGTATAAGAGCAACATCAGCAGTGGAATAAGTGGAATAAGCAAATGTGAATAATCAAAATATGCCACATCAGATTTTGATTATCCATTAAGAGGTTGCTAAAGTTAGCAATGTCAAATATCACATTGGTTATTTTTTGCCCATAATCAAAACCAATGGGCCCTCCAAATTTTTTCCCTTCATTTCATGCATATTTTTTGAAAAAGCGGTTTTTGAAGGGAAAAAATAATTTATGTTAGAAACAGCTCAAAAAAATATAGTATAATTTTTCGAAACAAAAAACAGTTTTTCAAAAAACACACACTTTGCTTATTTAAAAACTGTAAATACAATTTTGAAAATTTTAAAAGAATTGTATTTACACAAATAGTTTTGAAATTTTAAAAACTATAAATACAGTTTTTTTAAACATATTTTGTGTAAAAAATAGTTTTTTGAAAAACACTTTTTATTTACATACAGTTTTAAAAATTTTTGTTTTCTATAAAAAAAAGTTTTTGAAAAAAAAAATCTAAAAGTTACAGTTTTTTATAATTATTTTTTGAAAACATTGTTTTGAGAGAGAGAGAGAGAGAGAATGGAAGAGAGAGAAGATTTTTGTGTATGTTGGTGTACTTGATTGAGAGATAAAATTTGGTTATTGACAAAACATTGCTAGCTTTGATTATTAAAGAGTCAAAATTTGATGAATTGTTAAGAGGTTGCTAGGTTTGGTTATTTCAATGTGAGCACTTTTTTGATCCAACATTGCTAACTTTAACAATTTTTTGTTTTGCTTAGAGCATCCGCAATGGATTTGTTATATTTGTATATTAAAATATTTGTTAAGATATGTGTTAAGATAAAAAATGGGTCCCATAAGTGTATATTAATGTAGAAGTGTGTTAGTAAATATATGAGTATTTCAATGGGTTTGATAGGAGTGTGTTAACTCTTTAAAATAATATAAAAATAATGGCTATAATAAAAAAAAAGTAGTGTGGGCATTTATATTTTGTGGTTGAAGTTTGGATTTATTGAGATATGGCCCACTTATTATTTGTTAGTTTGGTTGCTAAACTTAATAATCATGCTAACACACTACTAGATTTAGCACACTCTAACACACTTTAACACACATGCATTGCGGCACCAAAAAACACAATTTTGTTTGTTAAGTCTTAACACACATAGTTAACACACTAGTTAACAAACTCATTGCGGATACTCTTATTCCACTGTGAATGCTCTAAGTACTTGCAAATTGATCCAATCTTCCAAGACATTTATCACATACACCACCATGCATACACATACATACATGCACATATGAATACACATATATATATAGGAGAGAGAGAGAGAGAGAGAGAGAGAGAGTAGCTTTACTTGGTCAACCTAAGGATCGACAAAGAGATATGGGCATACTAGTAGTTTTTCTCATAGTCCAAACTCAAACAGTCTAGATTCGTTTTCTCTACCGATCATGATCCCCTTTTTGATTTTCTAATCAACCCCCATCTCTACTCCATTCTTAAATTTTATAGACTCAAATACCCTTCCACAAGTTCTTTTATATTCCCCTTTCGATCTCTCTCTGATCTCCTCCATTATTTTATTTCCACCCTCCTATATTTCAACAACTCTGGTCTCCTTATTCCACACCCTTCAAAAAACTAGGTTTAATCTCCTCCAAAAAAAAAAAAATGATTTCCCAGTATTTCTGCAACACTGGCCTCACTCTTGGCTCAACCTCTCTTGATCATCATCACAACCCCGATCACCACCATCTTCGGAATCGAGACGAGAGGAAATCGTCGTTGAGATTCGATCACGCGATCCCGTCTCTTACGCTGGGTTTGCTCTCGTCGGAGGAAGAGAAACATCAGGTATCGAATTATTCAGTTCTTTTGCACCGACAGGTCTCCCACTCGATCAGCGCGACGTCGTCGTACTCCAACAACTCCAGTGTGAAGAGAGAGAGAGATGGTGGAGGGGAGGAGGCGGAGGTCGAGGCGGAGAGAGAAAGATGTTCCAAGGTGGGTGGTGATCATGATCAGGATCTTGAAGAGGGAAGTGCTGCAAGGAAGAAACTTAGACTCAGCAAAGAACAGTCTGTGGTGTTAGAAGACAGGTTCAAAGAACAAAGTAGTCTCAATCCTGTATGTAGATACTCTCTCTCTCTCTCTATGTTGAATTTTTTTTTTTTAAAGATTTTTATAAGGATTATGGCTTTGGAGAGGGAATATATTGATCCTTTTTTTAAAAAAAAAAAATATGGTTATTATTTCTTTTTCTTGAATTATCAGAAGCAAAAGCAGACCTTGGCGAAACAGCTGAATCTACAGCCGCGGCAAGTGGAAGTTTGGTTTCAAAACAGGAGAGCCAGGTAAGAAATTCAAGTTCGGTTTCTTGGAAGTTTAATTTTTTTGGCCGATCAAAAAGAAAAGAAAAGAAAGATAAGGTTATGTACCGGAGAAAATACCGGAAAACGTGTTTAACATCATACCAACTTTGAATCCACATGGTACGCTTTTTTTTTTGTCCCAACATAATATTACTGACTCGGACATCTCGGTTATCAAAAAAAATCAAACTGTAAAACAAAGTACTTTTGTGGCATATTTATTTTGATTTTTTGGTACCAAATTAGGGATCTTAAATAGTTATTTAAATTTTTACACACGGAATTATGTATTTTTTGACATAAAAATTACATGAGCTTTTGTAATGAACTATCATTATTTTGAGAGGGAGGGAGGGAGTATCTCTCTCCCTGAGTGGAATTTTAGAATTTCAAAATGTTTAACCTTCGTGAGATTTCAAATTATTGATCTTTCTAAGTACAAACTCCTCTCTTGCCACTCGATCAAACCTTTAGGGTTAATTCGCATATAGAATTGGTGATAGGCTCACAATGTTCCCCTTATTTCTAAATATAAACGAGTAATGCTTAAATGATCATATTTTTTTATTGCGGTCGATCTTTAACATGAAGAAAAATTATATTCTTGGGGAATTATAAATTGCAGCTCAACCATTAGGAACTTAATTAGGTCGTTGACTAATACGTACCCTTCAAAACTCTTGAAAAATTCCTTCTTTCCAATTTCCAAAGACCCTAGCTAATTGTCCAATGACTTGGCCAATTTTGGGTAAAAATATTCTAATGAATTATTTTTTTTTTGTCTTTGTTGAAAAAAAAAATTGCATTTGTTAGTTTTTCGTCGATTTTTTTTGGATTATTCCTTCGTTGTGACGAAAGAAATCTAAAAAGTAAACAGTTATGATCGAAACCCAATTTTTTTTAATGAAGATGAAAATAAGCCAATATTTTTTGTCTTTATTAAAAAAAATTGGGTTTCGATAGTTATTTTTTATTTTATTTTCTTTCTTTTTGGTTGATATCTGGATGTCCAGACTAATTCTGAAGTCCTGAAGTCAACGACCGGACAAACACTCCAATGGCCATATGGTTTAAAATGTTTTGACTTCCGTGAAATCGGAACATGCACATTATGGAGGACAAATACTTATTTGCTTTCCTATTATTAATTGTTCTTCTTTTTTTTTTTTTTATAGGCAACAAAATTTGTTACGATTAATTGTTCTTAGTTCTCAAATTTGTTTCCTTTTATCTTAACAGGACAAAGCTAAAGCAAACTGAGGTAGAGTGCGAGTTACTGAGGAAGTGTTGTGACACACTAACAGATGAGAACAAAAGGCTGAGGAATGAAATACAAGAGCTGAAAGCACTCAAGAAAACCGTGCCGTTATATATGCAACTGCCGGCGGTAGCCACCCTCACCGTGTGCCCCTCCTGCGAGCAGGACGGCGGCGGCGGCGAAAACTCCTCCAAGAGCCTTTTTTCTATCGGCGCAAAGTCTCATTTTTACAATTCCTTCACCCATCCGTCTGCAGCTTGCTAGCAAGGTTTTAAATAGCAGTAGTCTATACGTACGTATATATGTAAATATGTCTACATGTATATCGCTTGTTACGTGCACAAATATATCGACTAACGTTAGTCTACACGTGCTGTATATGTCTACATATCGCTCGTTTAAACACTACTTGGAGGCTAGCTAGAAACTTTAGTTCAACCTAGCCTTCTATGTACAGAACTAGTTGTATTATGCAATTTGTGTTGTCCTCTCTCTCTCTCTCTCTCTCTCTCTGGTACAGCTATTGTTTGTACATCTTTACCAATAGTCCATGAAGGGATTCTTTCCTTTCATATGTGTAATGTGTTTCTTTAAGATGTTACAAGCTCCCATTCTCGATCATTGTTCTCATAATTTGAGATGTGATTTAAAGATATTTTCACGCTCATTTTTGAGCTCCCACTCACAAACGTACGTGCACGCAAATTATGTGACTTAATGCATACTCGAAACTCCTTGACTCTTCAATTTATTCCTTACCTTCAATTATTTTAACGATACACAGACAAAATTGGGAGTTTATCCACATATTGGGAGCTCTCAGAGATATTGATGGTTGGTGGCTAGGAGTTCCGATCTCATCTGTTCCAAAAATTTCTATGCCTCTGTGCCCAGAGGTCGACCGTTAAGATGTGTAATTTTTTTTAAATGTTCTAAATTTAACGACCGAAAATCCCTCGACACAGAAATACAAGAGTTTTCGGCACATAAGATTCTGCCTCGGGCGGAGTTGATGGTACGTAGGTGCTCTATTGGACAATTGACAGTCATAGTTGTGATTGGACACGTTACGGTCCTCACATTGGTTTTACAATCCTTCTACCACCGCACTCATTCACACACCCACATTCACACACCCGCACCTTTGTAGTGTGTGCGGGCTCCACCCTTGTTGTGAGTGTGGGCTCCACCTTTGTTGTGAGTGTGAGTGTGTGAATGGGTGTGGTGGTAGAATTTTTCTTGGTTTAAAAATTGATTTAAAAATTTGGGATAAATCCCTTAAATTACTCATATCCTGATAATAAAATGTAGAATAGAATCATGGAAGATTACATTATACAAATAAACAAGCATATATCTAACAATATAATATCTATCCTCTATTTACGTATTGGTTGCTCATAACATGGGCATCGTTGTCCATGAAGATCTTGTGACGATCTAACTAACTAATCTTATAGTTTATGGACAATTTTTTCTAAGGTCCACGTCCAAAATAAGACCTCATGATATATAATTAACAAAAAAAGACCAAGGGTGGTAGCGCTCATGGCTCACTCCCACATGATTTAGGCGGCCAGGAGGTCGCACGTTCGAGTCGTGCTAACGACTTCCTCTTGAACTTGGTTCTCCTGTGAAGTTCGATCGGCCGTGGCCCACTAGCCCTTGGTAGGGCCGTAGTTGTTGTGACTCTTTAATTGGTTCCTTCCGGAACCTGCCGCAGGTTTAGAGTCTTTTTGGTCACGTCTAGGGGAGGATTGCTCTATGCCCCGCCCCCTCCTCCAACCATTTTTACTTAGAAAAACAAAAACAAATACCTCGTTTAAATATACTCATATAATGATGATGAAATGTTGAATATAATCATCAAAATCGGTGGTATACTAAAATTGGTGAATTCACAAGTTTGTTGCTCGACATCATTGTCTATGAAGATCTTAATTATTATGATGACCTAATCGATCGTAACTCAGTTTATGGAGAAAATTTATTTTAGGTCTACGTTCTACCGTCCACGCTAATAATAATTCGTATAAGAAAACGTTATCTCTCTTTCCTTTTTTTTTTTTTTTCATCTTTGCCCGTGCATGGTCTTGTTTATATTCATGCCATGAAGCAATATATATATACTAGTGATTGTCCGTGCCTACGGCACTACGCACCCCGGTTGAAATTGTTTGTGCCTACGGTACTTTCTAGCTAGTGACTTCATTAGTGTGTAGTATGTGATCCTCTTCTTAGTGACACGAAAGAGAATTACCCGTGCTTACGTGGTATTTACTTTTTACGTGGTGTTTGTTCTTTTTTTTTATTTTTTGTGACTTGTTCCTTGAAACCTAAGACTTCAAATTTAATTACGTAGATTAATTTTATAGTTTAATCAACTGTGAAAAAAAATTATGTGATCACCCCCTGGTGTCGAAAAACAATTTTCCCTTGCCGGTAAAAAAATCGTTCAAGAAACTCCCAATTTTCAACAAAAGGAACCTAATATGAGTAAAAATTGTTCCAAAAAAAAAAAATCGAACTTGCATGAGAACTAAAAATAATCGAACTTACATCACTATCGATAATGGTCATTCAGAAGTCGCTTTTGGCAAAAAAAAAAACCCTATATGATTAAAAATCGTTCAACAAAGAAATCAAACTTGCATAAGAACTGAAAAAAATCGAACTTACCTCACCATCGATAATGGTCGTTCAGAAGTTGGAAGACATGAAAAACCTATGCATGTGACAAACAAACCAAAAAAATGTGGACTTTCTAAATAGAAGATATATTCAAAATTTAAATCTTATGTGATTTAAATCTTATCCCAAATTCACAGGAAAACAATAAAAAGCTGAAAGTTTTAGGTGTTCTTTAGTCCTAAATAGAAAGGTATATTCATTATAAGTTTCCTTGTATATAGGAGCCAAAACGTTAGCAAAAAAAAAGGAGCCGAAAATATTTTTCTAATGCCTAAATAGGAGCCCAAATTGTGGGATAATCTTACATTGTTTGTAATTTGGCCAAACAATGTAAGTTATTTACGAAGATACCATTGGTTTGTATTTGAAGGGTGGAGAAATCTGGACCGTTGGATTTGTTTGTATGGGTAGATAAAATTGGTGTCATAAAGAAATCTGGACTGTTGAGAGAGAATATTCTTTAGGAATATTCCAAAGGCCCTTCTGTTTTATAATATACTAGTGTTAGCCCGTGCCTACGGCACTACTACGGATCCCGGTTGGAAGGGGATGTCAGTTGTGTGGGCACTTAACCGTGAAGTGGGAGAATTGTAACGACCCGGAATTTCCGAACAAATTTTTTTTTTAAAAAAGGATTTACAAATCTTATTTCCATAAATTTTTTTTAATAATATCATTAAAAAGTATAATTAGCGATAATTAAATTCTTTTCCTAAACTAATTATCTATCTTATCCTATTTAATTTTATTTTCTTTCTTTCTTACTTTACAAACAAGTAATTGCATGCATGCGCATTTCTCTCGTCCCTCACCCTCCTAATTCGTTTATGCCTCCTCCGTGATCGTATCTTCGTTCGTATCGCGTCTCAATTCGAGTCCTAGAAGGATACAACTTCTTTAAACCCGTTTTTAATCAAAACCCTTCTCAATTCTCTATAAATACTTCATTACGTCGATCCTAGGGTTCCCTACGAAATTCTTACACCCTACAAGTCCAGAGAGAGAGAATTCAAGAAAATCAAACTCCAATCCTGGAGTTTTAGAGAGAAAGAAAGAGAGAGAAAAGTGGATTTGTGTCCTAGAGACCAAGATCCGAATTGATCATTCCAATTACTTCCTCGACCTCAAGCATCTCCAATGATCATCCAATTCGAGCCCAAAGTCCCTCGATCGACGGAATTGAAGTCGTTTTCTCCAAATTCAAGTTTTCGATCGAAAACGAATTAAATCCGAACCGAGGTATTATAATTCAATCCAAGCCTCCTAAGTATATTAAGTGTTTATGACATAACCCAATGACCCGTAGAGTCCCATGCATCGAAAACATGCGAGAAAACAAAAAAAGGCAAAGATATTGCACGCCACGTTCGAGCGGCCCAGCCGCTAGAACCAGACACGCTGAGTTCGCACACAACTCCGCTTTCCCCAGCCGTGCGGTTTTGTTTGCTTCGTGTCGAATTGGTTTTGCGACCTTTAAAAATAGATTTTGACTCAAATTTTTATCCTAGGTTACCCACATTCTAAAGTTCATAACTTGTTAGTTTCATATTTTTTTATTTAATCTACTATTTATTTAAATTTTATTCGTAATCGTGTAATCGTTTGTAAACTAAAATTTATTGCGACATTAAAAATTACTCTATAAATCCCCAAACTATTTTTCTTAGATTCCTAACTTATTAAAGATCATAAGTTGTTGATTTCATAACTTTTAATGTTATTTGCTATTTATTTTATTTTTAATTAAAGATATAAACGAAAATTAATAACGACCTTATAAAAAAATATTTTTAACATCGAAAATATTTTTCCTAGACTTCTGACAGTTCAAAGGTGATATGTTGTTAAAATAAAATTTTATTTATTTAATTTACTATTTATTATTATTTAAGCATTGTTTCTTAATGATAATATCGTAAAATATTATTCAAGAGGTTTAAAATTACAAATAATTTTATTTAGACTTCTTACAGTCCTAAGATGATATTCTGTAAATAAAAATAAATTTTTAATTAATTAACTATTTACTTGTCTATTTAATCTTGTCTTGCCTAGTAATTTAATCTGTTTATTTAAATTAATTCCGTGAGCATCCAAACCCATCTTTTAGCACTCAAACTTATCATAGGGGACTGTTAGGACCTTTATTAAGGTTACGATATTTATTTTAATATTTTTACCTAATTAATGCATTTAATTAGTATTTAATTAGCTTAATTACTTATAAATAATTAATAGAAGCCTAGAAAATTATTTTTAAATCTTAATTAAATAATTCTTACATTCTTAATGACTTTGTGACCATACGAGATTAAGGGCAACGGCCCAATCATAAAAAGTTATGTGATTGCATTGCTTATTAACTGTTTCGATCCGTCTGTTATTCGTTTCCAACTATTATTGTGATTGATATTGTATCGATATTTCAGTGGACTGTTAGATTGGACCCTAGGGACATGGGGTGGTATGCGAATTAGAAATCACGTAGACGATGTTAAGTAATGGATAAATTGTGAAGTTTACTTCTGTTTAGAGGTTGCGTGATGTTGTGATATGATGAGATTGTGATGAGAATTGATACTGGCGGGTGTCCAGTGATGAATTGATAGACTGGCGGGTGTCCAATGATGATTGTGAAAAGAATTGTGATGTGGTTTATAAGATAAGCGAACCCTAGCGATATATGATGATGCTTACCTCAGTAGTTATTGGGTGCACACTCGGTACATACCTTAGGTGTTCCTGCGACAATAACAAAGGGAAGTGATCTCATGGGAGTGAGCATGGCTAGTGGTTGGGAGGAAAGATCTCGTGGAGAGATCTTAGATTCATGTTAAGTTAATGGATAACAATGAATCAAGTTTATAATTATCTCTGCTTTTACTTTTTCGCACTATATATATTCTGTTTGCCTGCTAGCCGTAAAGTAAGAGGGGTGGTTGGGTTGGATTATTTTTTGGGTGATTTATCACTCACGGATACGTCTGTATCCTGGCAAATCGATTGCTTCGACGATCAATTTGCTAGAAGGCACAGGATTCAATGGAAGAGATTCAACAATGGTGTAGTTCAACACGGGAAGAATATCAGGATGGAGATCGAGTATGCTTGGGATCCATATCAAGATTAGAGTCAGCTCTGAAGATAGTGTATTTTGATTTCGTAAATCTATCTTGAGATTGTATTAGCAAAATCTTTATTTTGAAAAATTACATTTATTTTAGTTAAATTTTCTTGAGAAATTATTTTATTTTTCTCCCGAAAAGTCGGGGCGTTACAAGTGGTATGAAGGCACAGGATTCAATGGAAGAGATTCAACAATGGTGTAGTTCAACACGGGAAGAATATCAGGATGGAGATCGAGTATGCTTGGGATCCATATCAAGATTAGAGTCAGCTCTAAAGATAGTGTATTTTGATTTCGTAAATCTATCTTGAGATTGTATTAGCAAAATCTTTATTTTGAAAAATTACATTTATTTTAGTTAAATTTTCTTGAGAAATTATTTTATTTTTCTCCCGAAAAGTCGGGGCGTTACAAGTGGTATGAAGGCACAGGATTCAATGGAAGAGATTCAACAATGGTGTAGTTCAACACGGGAAGAATATCAGGATGGAGATCGAGTATGCGGATCCATATCAAGATTGAGTCAGCTCTAAGATAGTGTATTTTGATTTCGTAAATCTATCTTGAGATTGTATTAGCAAAATCTTTATTTTGAAAAATTACATTTATTTTAGTTAAATTTTCTTGAGAAATTATTTTATTTTTCTCCCGAAAAGTCGGGGCGTTACAAGAATGCACTACAGCCTTTGGATCAAATGAATCTAAGCCGTTCCAACAACTTGTCCCCACACCCTTCTGTTTTATAATAGAGATATATATATATATATATATGCAATCTCCTTCAAATAAGGAGATCCTTATTTTAGTTAAAATAAGGGCCTTCCCATTTCTCTCATTTTTCGATTGAATTTTGATGATCCGAGCCGCTCAATATGTTCAGAACATGATTTTAGGGGTACCCGTGAGAAATAGGCAAAAAAAATGACCGGGAAGGGTTTGATTTGAACAGTTTTTATTTGAACCGTTCGATAAAAAATAAACAAAAACTGCTTGGATGAAGCCTTTCCCGGTCTTTTTTTTTCTGATTTCTCGTGGGTATCCTTAAAATCACGTTCTGAACACATTGAGCGGTTCGGATCATCGAAATTCGATCGGAAAAGGAAGGTCCGCATTTTATTAAAATAAGGTAGTCCTTATTAGAAGGGGACTCAATATATATATATATATATATATATATATATGTACTAACTGGTTGCAAATAGTTGGAAACTTATCATCTCATGGTCAAACTTAACCTACATATATATATACCCACCCCTCAATTCTTAATTACTTCGACTTTTTTTTTGGCAGATAAAAAATTGAAAAATGAGAGAAACAACAACAGATTTTTCGTCACTCATTTTACCTAAGTTGTCAGCCAAAATTAGGAGATATACATAATCACCGCGGGATTAATTTACTTTAAGTTGATATTTTCAAACTTTAGCCTAATTTCTAAATTTTTTCGATGAGACAAGACTTTAAATGCAATGATTATTCATGATAACATCTCTCCCACATGATGTACGTGGACAGTAGACCCACACATTTAGGTGGACTTTGTAGCAAATTAAATCCATGATTGTTGCCTCAAACTCCGTCATCAATAAGAAATAACATTGTCATGATTATATTCACCTGTGTTTGAAAGTGATTCTGAACATTGATTTTGAATTCTAGATTAATTGTAATTCTAGACTATGCATGGAAGCGTTTGGCAGAGATTCGGAAAATGAATTATGGCATAATGAATTCTCAAAGTAAGTACTCCTATATGGAGACACAATCTCATAAGTAACTTTTGAGTTCACTCTAGATTTTGAAATTTTAATAACCATTTTATTTTCAACCTTTTTAGTTATTTACGAACCTGCCTAACCTTTTATGGTACTGTGCTATATCATTATCAACCACTTCACACAAATTCGAGACTCAATTAGTGGATGCAAGTTTCTAGGCAGTATGGCTGAAATACGTTCTAAATTCTTTATACACTAGTGGATGCCCGTGCCTGAAGGCACGACGCAACGTATTCTAACACAGTCTAAATGAAGTATCAAATTGCACTTTTATGATTTTGTGTGTGGATATAATGGTTGTTTTTAACTTCATCTCACTTGGAGTGAGTTTCGTGTATGTGTATATCCCACCCCATGTGAGAGGCGGTTACAAATAACCGTTACTTGAAAAATTTTCCCTCCTCCCAACAAAATCTACTTATCGTAGTTTCAAATTTATAGAATAATCTAACACAACATATGTTATCAAACCGGTGTAATTTCATTGGTTGCATCCAGGTATAGAAAAATAAGAACATTAACAAAACGAAGCCTAACATAAGAGTTTCCATAAGTTAACATAAACCAATAGTTCTTGTATAACATAAGAGTTTCCTTAAACTCACATAACCAATAATTCTCAATCTCTTGACTGTAACCTTTCCAAACAGTGAGATAAATAGAAAGAACATGAGATTCAACAAATAAGTCGAAGATGCGATAGATATCATAGTATTTATTGTTCATTCAGAGTGGTGGTCTGCGACTCCAGTGTGGAATAGCAAACATTGATAAACACGAATGGATAAATGAGAAAGGAATGCTCTTTGGTCAATTTGGATTTAAACTTATTTCTTTGGTCAATAAAATCTGAATTTAAACTTATTTAGGAAGTATAATCGAAATTTTCTTATTACGTACTCTATGATATAGATGCCCAAATCATAGAATCAATTATGGCATTTCTTTGGCCAATAAAATTTGAACTTAAACTTATTTAGGAAGTCATATAGGATATAAAATTGATACTGAATTAGGTTTTAGAAAAGGGAACAAAATTAAATCAATTGAAAACGGAAGGGGGATATGTTTTAGTCTTCTCACATATGAGAGAAATGTGTAAAACTTAAAAGGAAATCCTCTTTAATGCTAGCAAAACGTTTACATTATTGTAGGTTTATACATTAGGAAATATTCATTTGATCAGACGACTACAAAGTTAATAGAAAGTACAATCGAACGGTTATGAAGGCTGTTTTGTTTGTATGCATAGACATTTTGGTAGAAAACCGTTCTGTTTTATAATATAGATTGGTTATGTGAGTTTAAGGAAACTCTTATGTTATACAAGAACTATTGGTTTATGTTAACTTACGGAAACTCTTATGTTAGGCTTCGTTTTGCTAATGTTCTTATTTTTTAATACCTGGATGCAACCAATGAAATTACACCGGTTTGATAACACATGTTGTGTTAGATTATTCTATAAATTTGAAACTACGATAAGTAGATTTTGTTGGGAGGAGGGAAAATTTTTCAAGTAACGGTTGTTTGTAACCGCCTCTCACATGGAGTGGGATATACACATACACGAAACTCACTCCAAGTGAGATGGAGTTAAAAACAACCATTATATCCACACAAAAAATCATAAAAGTGCAATTTGATACTTCATTTAGACTGTGTTAGAATACGTTGCGTCGTGCCTTCAGGCACGGGCATCCACTAGTAATTCTCAATCTCTTGACTGTAACCTTTCCAAACAGTGAGATAAATAGAGAGAACATGAGATTCAACAAATAAGTCGAAGATGCGATAGATATCATAGTATTTATTGTTCATTCAGAGTGGTGGTCTGCGACTCCAGTGTGGAATAGCAAACATTGATAAACACGAATGGATAAATGAGCGAGGAATGCTCTTTGGTCAATTTGGATTTAAACTTATTTCTTTGGTCAATAAAATCTGAATTTAAACTTATTTAGGAAGTATAAATCGAAATTTTCTTATTACGTACTCTATGATATAGATGCCCAAATCATGGAATCAATTATGGCATTTCTTTGGCCAATAAAATTTGAACTTAAACTTATTTAGGAAGTCATATAGGATATAAAATTGATACTGAATTAGGTTTTAGAAAAGGGAACAAAATTAAATCAATTGAAAACGGAAGGGGGATATGTTTTAGTCTTCTCACATATGAGAGAAATGTGTAAAACTTAAAAGGAAATCCTCTTTAATGCTAGCAAAACGTTTACATTATTGTAGGTTTATACATTAGAAAATATTCATTCGATCAGACGACTACAAAGTTAATAGAAAGTACAATCGAACGGTTACAAAAGCTGTTTTGTTTGTATGCATAGACATTTTGGTAGAAAACTGGTCTGTTTTATAATATAGATTTAAAGATTTTTTTCTTTTATTTTTCATGATATAAAAAATTTAAAAATATTATTCAATAGGAATAAAGCCTTCTATTGAATGATATACATTTGGAGCTACTTATCGTTGAGGCTCCGTCTAGATGGCCGGAATCTTCAGTAGGAATAAGAATGTGATTATTAGGAATTAAAAATCCCTAGAAATTTTATTGAGCGAGAATAGGAATATGATTACTAGAAATGAAATTTCTAGTAATACAATACTTGAAGTAATTTCATTCCAGTGTTTGGATTAATTTAGTAATCTTATACATGAATCAATTTTTTTGGAAATTTATCAAAGTCAATATTTTTTTTATTGATTGACCCAAAAATCTAAGATTCCTAGGGGATAAGGGAGGGATCAGATTCTCATTCAATCTGGTAATGTAATTTCCAGTCGGATGTGTCGTCATGAATCACAATTTTATTCCTGTCTCTCCCAAAAATGGAAATTCTAAAGGTATGACATCACATTTCTATTCATGTTCCCTTCCAAACGTCGGAATCATGAAAGCATGGAGTCACATTCCCATTTATTCTCAAGATTTATGATCCAAACGGACCAAACTGAGCCTCCAAGGACGAAACTGAATAAACTATAAACTTCGGGGCGTAATAAGAAAAAAATTTAAAAGTACTCCGAAATTGTGGGGTTATGATTTGCAATTCACAGACAAATCAATCCGAAATCTACACACGCCGACCGTCTATCTCTCTCCCCCGACCGCGTCCACAAAGGTCAAAACCCTAACTCCCACAGACGGCGGCGACATCGTTGGCTGCAGTCAGTCTCTGGCCCAACGCTACTAGTGAGTCTCTCTCTACTCCAATCAAGCCTTTGTGTTTAATTCCTATCTATAATTCCGTTAAGTAAAGCGAATCTGGATTGAAAGTTTTGATTTTATCTCTGGATCTTGGATTTGTGAAAGGAATGAGTCGGCATTTGTCCCAATCTTATGTATGCATCGAGAGATGATCCGTGTCGCTAAAATTTTATGAACTCGTGTGGCTGTTATTGGTTCCATGTTTAAAGAACGAGATTACGTGAATTGTGTATGGTTGTGTTGCGTATGCGGTGAAACGGATTGGCGATAAAATATCGGATATGTTTGAATATCAAATTTACTGATTGGCCCAATTCGAAAAGGAAGTGGATCCTCTCTGGTCCACGACCGGAGGAGACAGTCGAAATATGGACCGTTTAATCCTGCAATCAATGGTTTGGATTTGGTCAGAAACTCTTCGCGGGAAGAATCAAAATCTGGACCATTAAATGCTGCAATCAATGGTTCGGATTTGTTCAAAGATTCTTTGCGGGAAGAGTATCTGAACAAATCCAAACCATTGATTTCCCAATGTATGGTTCAGGTTTGGATGGTTTCCTCTAGTCCAAAACTTGGACCGGTGAGGATCCGATCCCATTGGAAAAGATTATGATGTTGACGGAGTATACAAAAGAGACCCAGGCTTTGTATACCTCCTGGAGGCACCCATTCCCATTCCTTGTGAGTAGTGAATGGTAACAATCCAGCGTAGATAGAATTATACCCTCTTTGACGTTCGCCTTGTGTATGTGACAGAAATAGTCTTTTGCTTGTGATACAGTGGGCCGATTTGAAGTTTGCCTTGTGTATTGCATTTGAAAAGTCAAGTTCTGATTGCAAGTCCATGCATAGTTCTCCATAATCGCATGCAAATTCAGTATTCAGCTGCCCAATCTTCCATACAAAATGAGTTTATGTCCATTTTCATATTCTAAGGTCGCTGTTGAGTACAGTTTGTACTTTGTACTTTCCTATGAATCTTAATATCGTTGATGGTATTTTCTATCAGGAAAAAAAAATATTGTTGATGGCAGTTAGTGTATGCCAATGTGAAAAGTTGTTCTTGTGCTTCTTCGAAACTGACATGGTACCTTTTTTTTCTAGGGTTTATTTCAGTACACTTGTGCCCCCCTGAGAAGCTTTCTTCAATTGTACATATGGAAACTGAGGATTCAAATGACCTCCCCCCTGCTTTCGATTCTGTCCGTGAAAGAGAGAATGATGACCTTCATAACTCCAATTGTGAGACTAATGGTGCTGGTTCTCAACCAAGTAACTCAGAAATTATAGAAGACAAGCTAAATGGAGAGGTCTCAGGGGCTTTGGAGATTGATGTTGGAGATGGAGGCGGCCAACCGGTTGTGGCAGATGACTTGGGTGGGGACTTGATTGGGAGTTCATCTGTCATGGAAGTAAGTGTTGAATTGAATGAAACTGTTGTAGTTGCAGACGATGTGAAGTGTTTCAGAACTGAAATACAAACTGAGAATGACCTAGTAACTGTTCATGATGGAAGTCCCATTAGCAACCGAAAGAGAGGCGGAAGTCTTATCAGCAATCATGAGATAGATGATAGTCGTATCCTGTTATTTTATTTCCTTGAATATCTAGAAAATGGAATATTCCCGCTGTCCCTTTCTTGTTTATCTACCTTTTGATTTTGGAATGTCCATAAAGGCATGTTTGCTGTAGAAGTCTTGGCATAGAATTTTGAAGTTTTTCAAACCATCCTTTGTGATGTATGGATGCTTTGCTAAGTAGGGATAGAGGGCAATGTTGATAATTAATACTTTCTGGTTTATTTTTAAAAATTCATGTCCCTTAAAAAGTTGGAACTCTCAAAAGGGACCAACATCTTTGATCTTGGGATGGATGGAGTAGTGTATAGTTATTGGCCCCTTCTACTATTGTTTATGTCTCCTTTTGTGGGGAAAATTAGCAAACTGTGTATGTGTGAGTGCGCGTTTATCTATCTGGTTATCTATGTCTGTTTGCATCCTTGCAGCTACACTTGTAAGAGCTTGGTGTGATCGTTTGCTTGTGTTCAGGTTCATCCACATAAACAAGCCAGCCTTTGGCTTAGAATTAGTTCCTTTGTATCATGTTTTCCATAATTTGCAATGCCAGCCATATCTGGAGTTAAGAGAGCCAGAACAACAGTTGAGGAACAACAACCTTCAGTCCTCATAACGTATAACTGTTTGCGAAGGTATTTTCATACATAGAAAGTTGAACTTTCCTTCAGCTATCTCTTTTAAAAAGGTAGTAGTCCTAGTTCCTAAAAGAGGACTTTATAAGGTGGTTTTTCTTTTTTTGTCAAATTGTGCATGGCTGAATTTTCCGCAACAGAGACAGTAAACGGAAGCTTGAGGAGCTATTACAGAAGTGGTCGGACTGGCATGCTCAACATTGTTCGTCTCTTGTAAGCTGATTCTTTTTTCTGTGTTCTATGTTGTCTTTCGGTTGATTTCAATTGTTGTCCAAGTGGTCTAGCAGTTTTCCCGTTGTCAAATTCAGTACTTCTAGTTGCTTTGGGTATGTAGAAGTTACTCAGTCAGTGGGATATTTTTTTCTTCTTGCAATAAGTTTACTGAATCAGTGAGATCTTATAGCAAGTGGTGTTGTACATTTTTGTACGAGTGTCATGCTTCTTTTATTTGCTAGTTAGATATGGATAGTATGTCGGGAACAGTGGGGAGCATTAGGCATGGTTCCCATGAAGTGCAAAAATCTTGTGACATTTGGCCACATTGAGTGCAAAGTTGTCTGCGTTGTTCTTTACTATCTTTAGTTCCCCACCAACAGTTTTGAGAAGATCCCAAAAGTCAAACACCGCCCCGCCCCCAACATACACAACTTTTTTTTCTTGTTCCTGGTGCACTTATGTCCACCGTTTAGGTGTCTAACATTGTATACTGAGTGTAATGTGAGGGCCAAGACAAGCAAATTGTTTCAGGTCTGTTGCAGTGCAAACAACTCTTCATTTAGTGAATCATCTAAGAGTGACTAATCTAGGTGGTACTATAGTTTTAGCACCACCAGATTTTGTCTCTTGTTCAATGGATAATCTGGAATAGTACAAACCACAAGGTTTTTCCTTACTCGGTCTGCTATTGTTTTGTGAACTCTATGTTGAAAGTGTGGATTCCGTTTTAGTTGGATTTCTTGCATGCGTTTGTAGGAATGACATATTTTATATATTGGTTATCAAATATATTTTATATATTGGTTATGCGTTTGATATAGTTTTCTCTTCATTTAGCTCCATCTTTTCCATTAATATGTATTCTCTTCAACCTGATTCATATATTTCTGTCTGTGCAGGATTCCGATGAGGTGCTTGAATCTGGTCAAGAGACATACTTCCCTGCTATTCGTGTTGGTTTGGATAATCCTTCTTCAGTGGTATGTCCAGCATACCTATATCTGGTGCACAAATAAAGCGCTGGCATGCTATTAATTTGATGAAAATTTGGGTTCGGTTTTGAATTATCAGTGCTTGTTTTCCATTTTCTCCCCACAAGTGAAAAGTATTGAAAATATCACCAATAAGGTGCAAACTATGTACGGTATGCATAAAGAATCTAAACCCCAAACAAAACAGAGTTCTCCAGTAAAAATCATCAAAAGAGGAATCACAAGAATTCTCCTTGGCCACTAATGTAAAGAAAAAAATAAAGCTGATTTAAGTCCGTCAGCCCATGTATGGTGGTAACTCTACTGCTTATCATCCAGATATGGTGATTCAGCTTGTTCCATATGACACATCAAACACAAAAGGGCCAAACTTCCGTACTAATTTCATTTCTTCAAATAGAACCCACCTTTTTAGCTTGCTTTCCTTGTCTCTATACAGATTCATAAGGTTTTAGTTCATTGAAGTGTGAGGTGACCTTTCTGACCCAAATTTGGAAGTGTGAGGTGACAAACTATCTTGATCCATCCTATTAAAAATGGTTTTACAAGTGCTGACTCCTTGAATGTCCATGGCTTTTTGTATCAACAGATAATGTAAGTAACCTCATTCCTCAAATTCAGGAGAAATGGGCCTGCACGATTGGTTTAAGATAATTTTGTGTTATTATAGTCAATTAAGTCAAGAAAACAAAAAAGTTCATGCGATGAGGACTTCTTTTGGTACTATATTCACTTGGTACCTAATATCAATGATAACCATATTATGAGTATGATGTTTTCAATGTTATCTGCTTACATAAGAGTCATAACTAATTTTGGTAAACAGTGTTGATGTGCGAGTCTCTCGAGGATATGATTATTTGATCGATGGATATTTTTTTCAATAGAATTGTAATCGGTGATCAACTGATAATACACATTGTCCTTGTCTTTACCAGGGTTTGGGGTGATTGTAGTCTCTCTCTTTTTTTATCGGCAAAAGTAACAATTTATTAAGAAAACTTGATAATTTTCCTGATGGAAGGCAACCTAGAATTTCTATTAAGCTAGTGGCTGTAAAAGCGGTGAGTCTGAAGATATAGATTTTCTGAAACATTAACTTCGAGGGAGGTCACTGGTCACTGATGTTTATTGTAGCAGTGTTTTCTGGAAATCAGGAGACATGTTCTGGCTTGTAGAATCCATATTGATTCTTTGTACATGCATTATAGGTTCAGACTTTTTGTTGATTGTGCTTTCACTTTCTCCTTCTCCCTTACAAGACTCTTTGTTTGTAAGTACTTGCTTCCTATTGATGGCATCATGATAAGTCAACATGATCCTTCTGCTTTAGATCAACATAAGAACTGGATGCTTTTTGGCGTCATCTGCTACCTGTCATGATGCTTTTTGTAAGTTCATCTAAGAACTGGATTAACCTTCCATTTCTTTTTTTGGCTTTCGTCGTCACTGTAGTTTGGGATTTGTGTGGGACCGTCAAATGGTTTGAAATTGCTATGCCCTTTAGTGCATGCTCTAACACTCTAGTGGGACAAAGTACGAAATCCGTTAGTTATTTGCTTCTATTTGGCCAGTGTGTCTTTCAAATATTTTCCCTTGAGATTATGACGAAAACATGAAGTAGTTCACGAGTTTTCTTGCAATGCAAGCTTTGAATTTTTTAGTACTCTTTTACCTGTAGTCATTCTGGATGGACGACCAAACAAGGAACCAAGCAAGCACGGAGTTTATTGCATTGGACAGTAAATCTGTTCCACTTTATGATCGTGGATACTCATTGGAAGGGTAAATACTTTTAGTTTTTGTATATTTTGATATTTATTTCTGTTTGCAATGATAAAAGTTTGGCTGCTATTAACAAAAATACTACTGTTAACAGAAGTGAGCTGTAGATTCACAAATTGCCTTTGAGTTGCAAATTTTGATCTCAAAGTCTCTAGCAATGTCTTTGTAGTCCACAATTTTGATAAATTTCTACCTTTTGACAACCAGGGTGAATGTATTTTTTAATATTTTTATTAGAGAACGTACAAACATATCGGGTTTCTTTGACATCTGCAAACTTAGATAAAATGCAGCAGTTGTAGCTGCCACTGGAAAATAATGTCGTATGTACTGTTCAGATGAAAAATATATACATTTATGACATGTCAAGGCACACATTTCAGACTAAGGTGGATTTAGGATTTATAGTGCCTTGTAATGTTGGCAGTGACGATGCACTGTAATTACAGGTGTTTTTTTGAAATGTAATCTGAATCACTTTTACCATTATATATCTGTTCTCTAAGGGTTTGTTCTGAGCCTTCTGACTTATGGAAGGCAAGTGGACTTCTGTGTTTTACCGTATGTTACATGAACTCGGGGTTGTGGCGGGTTCAAGTACATGTCTAAGCATAGGATGCATCTAATTAGATATCCAAGGACTGTAGAAAAGCAATACGCCTATGTTCCTACTTCTTTACTTCGATTCATTTGTTTTCTATTTCAAATGGTTTTTACAATGTGCTATGGAGTGTTTCATGCATAAATGTGAGATTGATATACATTTAACTGTCTCGGAGAGTTTGACTGCTTGGCATACTTTGTTAGACAAATGTCAGATGCACATGTTGGAGTTGGACACATACCCGTACACTGTCGCGCGTCCAAAATGGGTACTTACAAACATACAAAAGAAACCATGTAGCACATGTTTCCTTGCCCGTGATCCATTAAAAGTGGACATGGTTAAAAACCGGAGAACTTCTCAACAAAATTGGTTCAGATTGTACTGTTGGATCCTGCTGATTTTGGCCCCTGTCAAAGTACCTGTCCATGTCTCAACACATGGAATTTGTTGCACCAAACTGTTCCAACAAATTTTGGAGACAACTGGAGAATATATTTAGGATTGTTGACAAGTTTCATGGCTATTGTGAATTTATGTTTTTCTGCCCTCATTATTAATCTTCGCCCTCTAGTACTGATGGGATTTATAGAACTCTCTTAGTCTCCGGCCTTTTTGTATACGGGCGTCATTCCCTTAATGTCTTGTTCTAATATATTTATTTACTGATAAAAAAAATATAAATAGAACTCTCTTAGGGCTTCATTTTTGTATGATGCGTCCTTTCAGGCTATGTATGTCCTTGAGAACTAAAAATTACAAAGTTCCAACGGATGCTTGATTGAAAGAACTAAAAGTTGACTTCAAATCCATCATATGTAGTTATGCATATAGCATATAACTTTGTATGTTGCACTCATTATGTTCAATTCACTTGTGTTTATTTACATCTCAATTTTTATGTTACAGGGCTTTGGAAATTGTAGATGCTTCCCGGTGCTTCAATTGTAGTTCGTATGGCCACTCGCTAAAGGAGTGCCCAAGGCCTCGTGACACTAAGGCTGTCAATAATGCTCGCAAGCAACACAATTCAAGGCGTAATCAAAATGCTAGTTCCCGTAACCCAACAAGATACTATCAAGATTCTCCCAAGGGAAAATATGATGGTTTAAGGCCAGGCTTACTTGATGCTGAAACACGGAAACTTCTGGGTCTTGGGGTAATGTGAATCGTTCATTTGCATGGAATGGCTTGGTGCATTTTTTATTAGTGTTTAATGTGAGTATGAATTTCTATGAAAAAGTGTCACCTCAATGCAGTAGATCAAGGCCATTTGAGCTTTGGATTAGATATTTACACACATTAATTCTTATCTTCTTGTAATCTTCATCCTGGTGCTTCTTACACCAGAAAAAGAGTCCATGTATATGCATATTATAAATTTAACTGTTTCATCATTCATTTATAGATGATAACTATGGGTGACCCAGTTCAGTACTGAAGACATTGTATATTATAAACCCTCTTAGTCCCCCAATTATATTTATCGTGTAAGCCCCTTGTTCTCATGATTACGTATTTCTTGTAAGTCCTTTTTATGCTGTTTACCTCTGTGTTACAACAAACCTCTTGCCACTGCCACATCTTAGCAAGAGAAGACCAATGCTATCAATCTATCTCTGTTTAAAAAAAGGCCAAAATGACTTAGCACGGATGGAACACTATTTCCATTTTTTGACATTATGACACTATATCAAGGAAAAAACGGTTAGACTTCAGAAGAAATACCTTGAACGTACCAGAACAGGCATTTGCTAATGCTATGAGCTGTGATTTTGAAATTTTGGTGTGTGGGGGTGAAGGTATCCTTACATGGTACCTACTTTCCTCTTCCATGTTTAAGAGGAGGAAAATATACAACTGTGTTCCACCATGCCTCTGTCATTAAGATTGGAAGTAATTCTGTTCTTGAATTATTAGGGAAATTGAAGTGCTTCATTTGTTCTCCATCGTTAAATTGGTTGTTTAACTTTGTTAGCTTAGCAATACAAGAAAAGAATTGTTGGATTATTTGTCCAAGTAATTTCTATTGTGATAGAAAAGTCATAACTTTCAATAAAATAATGATTTTTTTCCCTTCCCAATTTGGTTTTTGAATCCACGTACAGGAGCTTGATCCACCTCCTTGGCTTAACAGAATGCGAGAGATGGGATACCCACCTGGATATCTAGGTAATTGCGTTATTTATCGAGTATATTTTTTATGTTTGTAGTTGTGTTATTTAGAATTCCAGAGTGCACATAAAGGTGATTTGGCTCAGTCTTGTGCTCATTTCAGGTGTTAGAGTTGATTTTCTTTTCCGTAGCATCTGCAGTCTTTTCTTTGTGCTCTGAGTCTTGTTTTGTTGCCATAGTTCCTTGAACAAGGAATGTCTGTAATGTGAAAAGGCTTTTGACCGTGCCCTACCTAAAATGTCTTGTGGTTAGATTGAGGTTGGTTAGATACTACTACTACAATTGCAGATTCTGCTTCCCTAAATTGGAACAATGCCTATAATCTCTTACTCATATGCAGCTCAAAAATTACCCAATATGTTCGAAATCTCTTTGTAAAGTGTCTCAAGATTTTTGGAGAATCTACTCTGTTGCTGGTAAGAATGCCAGTCAAAGGGAGATGATATTTGTTGTTAGAGATAATGCAGTCGACAAAAATGTAGGGGTTTGTGCCCAGTTGATGTATGACCAACCTGGTGCAATAATTTGTGTTCCCAAAAGAAAAGAAGAGTCCCTCCTCTGCTTTTTTACTTTCTCAGTGTAGATGCCTGAATCTAGTTTTCCTTCTATGGCTCACTCATCAAGGCTGCATTTGTTTCAACGGAAAATGGTTTTGTACTACTCAAATTATTATTTTTTTTGCTTTCCATGAAACCACAAAGTTGTTATTTTTGGTTGGTTAAGTCTTGGACTCTTGGCTAAGCACTGAAAAATAAGAACTCTAATGAAGGGTTTACTGTGAAAAGTCTTGCATGAAAATATTTTTTTCTGAAGTAAAACATTATAGAGCCATCCCAATTATTGTGTGTTCATGTTTCGGCAATCTCTATTTGTGCTCATATTGTTTGTCTGTATGACTGACTGTATTTTTAGATGCAGAATTTGAGGATCAGCCTTCAGGGATTACAATTTTTGCTGATGAGGAAATTAAGGAAGAAAAAGAAAAGGAAGATGGCGAAATCCTTGACACTGGCAATCCTCCTGACCCACCAAAGAAAAAGAGTGTTGGATTTCCAGGAATAAATGCACCGATTCCCGAAAATGCTGATGAAAAACGATGGGCTTCAGGCTCATCAAGTACCAATTCATCTAGGAATCGATCGCACCACAGAAATAACCGTTCATCTGATACGATGAGCAGAGGCCAGTATCACGATCAAAGGTGGGACAGGGATTTCAGAGATGAAGGGCCACCTGGTGTTGACCCTGTATTTAGCTCTAGTTATCCCCAGAGGTATGGTGGTTATGACTCTCCCCAGTATTCAGGAGGTAATATTTCTATACCAAGCCCTAGTTTTGGAAGGTCATTGTCTGAAAGAGGTAGATGGAACTCTTCCGTCTATGAAGGATCTTCAAATCCCGGTTCACATAGTTCTGTACCGTATTCCCCTCCAAATGCATTGTTTTCACCTCCAAGTTATGGTTCGGCTGGTTTTCCTAGACGGGATGATGACAGCCGAAATATTTTAGACCCTGATTTTTCATCTCATCGCAGGGATAAGCACCACCATCACAATCGGAGGTAATGGCATTTCATTCTGAATCTTGATTATGGGGCATTCCTCGTAAAACTGACGTTAGATCTACGATATTTATTTGGAGGAATGATTGTATTATATGTTTGTAAAATGATTCGATAGGCGATCTTTAGATCAGTTGACCTGGTAAAGTTGTATTGTACAATGTAATTGCTCCAACTGTAATGCGGTTTTTGTATTTTTTTGGACCCTTTTGGGTTATCTTTTCAGCTTTTCCATTGCTTCTGGCTTTTGTTGTTTATGTTATTGCCAATTGCAATAAAAGCCCTGAAGTTTTGTACTATTTTTGTGATAACACTCCATTCAATAACCTAATGTACTTGTCAAAAAAAAAAAAAAAAAAAACTTAATGTAGGATTTTCTTTTCATGTAAGCGAAATTTTACTTTACAAGCAATACATCCATGTTCACAAGGGCAAACCAAGAAAAGTCCCAACTTTTACAGGTTTTTTTTCCCCCTCTATTTTGAAACTAACCTTGCAATTGTTAATAGCCTCTTTTCGTTATGCAATTGTTAATAGCCTCTTTTCGTTATGCTCAACTAATCGGAAAAAATGTTTGACTTGCATGCGGTAAGCATATAGCTAGTGTTCCTTCTGAGCAAAGATCATACTCCAATTTTGACTATGATTGGATTCTTCCATTGTAGAACCTGGTGAACCGAGCATGCTTCTTTGCAATCTTCTATGGGCCTTGCTTCTTTTATGATTTTCTTTCTACCTTCTTTAGTTTACTGATTGATATCTGATAGTCTAATTGTGCACTGCAGAAGATGCACTTTTTCAAAATCACAGCTAATTCATTCTAACCACAAAGGAATCCTTCAAAATGAACCTCGAAATCTTCTCAAATTGTATTGACATCAACGGAAGTAATTTTCGTAAGGAAAACAGAAGTAATTGAAAGTAGAGGAAGTGACCTTCTAGTCTACTTAATTGGTACCCAAGAAGAAGATAAATATTCCGCCAATAAATTAACGCTTTCATCAGAATCTCATCCTCCAAAACTTCATATAATCTACTCAAAACAGTAAACCCTTGAAACATTCCAACAATATCGACAGAAGACGATAAGACGGTGAGAAGCAAGAAAAGATATGCTTCGTTTCAATATTAGGAACGCTTAATGTCGATTCGCTGGTGTGTATTCCACTGCAATAACATCCATATTATGGACGTGCCTGATCGAAACGACATCTGTAAGATTCCAAGTAATACAATATGGTAACCAACGAAATTGAAAAACAAACAAGAGAAACTGAGGAACGGATAATCATTTGAGCACACTAATGACCACGAATAGCATCAATAAAAGAAGATCAAATTCACAATACCGATTGCTAGCTGGTTCTATGTAGAAAAATTGGAAGGCTGCTCTTACATGTTACGTTGTTTATCTGTACCATGTAGGTAATCAGTACTAGCAGCAAGACGTATGCAGAAGATTATACCTCCTCCCCATACCAATGGGGGGGCAAGATTGAAGCACCTGAGAGAGAGAGAGAGAGAGAGAGAGAGAGAGAATTTGGTCCTATAATGAGCAGACTAGACACAAAACTTACGCAACTAGAATATTTACACTTGACAGCTTTTGAAGGCTTAAAATGGGCTAATCCTCTGTTAGTCCCAACAAACACCTTATATAACCTTACCTAAAAGGACATACATCGCAAAATGCACCAAGCTATCCTTCAACATGTACCACACATGATGTAGATTACCCAACAACTCTGGATTGACAGCAAACATAGGAAGATTCGGCTCGAACTGGGAAATAAGCGGTTAGGAGGCATTTCAAGTGCAAGGAATTTTCAATAGTAGATGAGCAATTGAAGCGTGATTTAGGGGCAAAAGTTACACAGAACCAACAACCTCTCTGATTCAAATGTCTGGAGTTTGGGCAAGATAAAGGACTTCAAATGTTTGAGGGCTCACAAGGGTGGTGTGGAGGCAAATATCTACAAGGACATTCTTAACTTGCCCAGGATATCCCAGCAGGCGCACCATTCTCTTATACTGATGCTTCATTTGTAAGCTTTGATGAAGCAGGAAATAAAACTCTGCAATAAGTATTAACTTCATTTCTTTTGGGGGGATAAAAATAAGGAACACCTTTAATTGACTTCTTTGCCCAAAAAGCAAGTCCAATGGGATCTCCAGGGGCAAAAGTTCTTCCATTTTTGTAACAAATTTTGACCTTCTCTTTTTTCTAAATAAAATTTCCATCTCTCCTTATAGAGGTGGAGATAATACATTGTCTTAAAGTGAGGGGGTGATGGTGATGTTATCAAACATGAGGGGTATACCTATCTGATCTCCAAATGTCAGGGGGTGTCCCTAATTTTTAACCTTTAATTTTACCCACCACGTACTAGCATCTTCATGGTTTACCATGCTTGCTCAGCATGTGGGACTTTGCAGAGGACATGGGAGAGTGAGCAACAATATTAGAAGCAAGAACTCAACTCAAGGACTCCGTCACACTTCCTTGGACTGGAGTAGGCTACATGGATCCATTTTACCCGGACAGTCCTATTCAAAGTTCATATCATCAGGTTAAAAATACATTTATGTATTCATCACCAATAAGAAAAAGCTGGAAGCTGCATTCACCATTTACTGTTTTGTTGCACAGAAAACCTTTGCCTGGATCAGTAACGGAAACTTTCTAGTACAAGGTTTATGTAACGCAATTTTTTTAAGATGAAAGATGCATTTAGGCAAAAAGATAATTTAACAAATCAGTAGAGTGTGAAAAGATAGTGTTCTTTGACATGATGTTGTGCAAGCAGAATCCTTGGTGTGAAAATTGAACATAGGAACGACTATGGCAAAGGTAATCGAGGATCCTATCAAAATATTACCATGGAATGACACTAATCTTTAAAGATTGTTTGCATTCTACCTAACCAAGTTTTTCTTATGCAGGGAAGGGTGAATTGATAACAAATAGATACATATTCGAACAGAACCAATGCAAAGGTCAAGCAGAATGAGTACAAAGGATGGCATACATTATAAGAAAATCAATACCTGCAAAGATGCCAACAGTTGTCAGATTTGCTATGGCCATGGTCTGATATATAAGATATTCTGCCAGGAAATGACCTGAGGCGTAGATGAATGACAAAAGAGTAGCTAGGTATAACGGCCTGTTATCAAGGTTAAATGCACAAAGAAAGCAAAGAGTGCAAGTCAAGAGTGTCCATACGCCAAATGTCCTTCCATGAACTTCAGTCACTACACAACATTAGGAGAGAAACTGAGAAAGCATTAAGGCCTGAAGATAATGGAAAAGCTGATCGATCCTTACACCTCACCAAACCAATAAAAGAAAGTTTAAAGAGCAATACCATTGAGTGAAAAAAGGATGACTACTGGGATTTTAAGATAAAAGTACATAAATCAGCCAGGTATCTTGGAAAAGAAAGCTGCAAGGGTGCTAGCTAATCACCATAGGATTCAAATCATTTCACAGCACCATTCCTCTCGCATAGATGAAGATGAGTATGTTAGCTTCCAAATTATTTGTGACCTGACATTATCTATGCTGGATTTAACTGCGAGATGCTGTCAGTCCATATACATCAATCGCAACCACAATCACAATCGGCCAGATTCTAGCTAAACATGAGAATGTAACCTATCCTAAGAATAAGACATGCTTCCCGATGAGCCTCTACATTCTTTGCTCTCGGTTGTTTATACAAAGAAGTTATTGTGATTCATGACTGACCAGTCTTTCTGCGTTTAAGCAAATTGGGGAAAGGAGAGGGATTCCGGTGCCAATTGCTCCAAAGGACCAAAACCAATCAATGTCAAAACTGGAGATGGCAACCATACCTTGCTTTAAAGACCACAGTTGGCCTAGTAGATAATGTGCTTATTTACCAAGCTCATGTCTGGATTTCAGTCTTATGTTCTGCATGCAGCTTCTTGCCTTCCAATCCCCATTTTAAGCCTTATCGTCCTTTCTATTGACCAAAAGACATACCTTGATTTCCATTATCAATTCCAGTTTTATCATCCTTTCGATTGACCAAAAGACATACCTTGATTTCCACCATTTACAGATCTACCAGTCCACCTCTTATGGAAGTTCGAGGTACAAATAGCATAATAAGAATAAGCTTTACCAGCATTTTTTTTTAGAGAGAATGTTTCTTTATGAGATTAATTGTTTGTTTCTGGGAATGACGGGATTTTGATATATTTGGGATTCCTACTAATTCTACCCTTAGTCTTGAATGAGGATGGAAATCTGATTACCCCAAAATGACACATGAGATAATCCTAATTTAATGTTCCGATTAATTCAGCAGTCTTATCAAAAAATATTCTTTCAAGAAATTTGATATAGCGCAACCTTACTTTTTCCCTATGATGCACCGAAACCGACACGGACACGGACACGGACACCGACACGGGGACACGGGAATTCTAAAAAAATGGGGACACGGACACGGCGGGGGACACGCCACGTGTATATTTATTTATTTAAATAAATATTTATATAAATAAATAAATATAGTTTGACACCCAGAATTTTTTTAAAAAATTACAATTTGGCCCCAAATTTTTTTAAAAAATTACAGTTTAACCCCCAATTTTTTTCAAAAATTACAGTTTGGCCCCTCAAAAATTACAGTTTAGTCCCTCAAAAATTACAGTTTGGCCCCTGCCGTGTCCCCATCAGTGTCCCCAGCCGTGTCCCCGCCGTGTCCCCGCCGTGTCCCCGTAAAAAATTTAAATTAAATTATGGGACACGCCACGTGGCGTGTCCCGTACGTGTCCCTGCCGTGTCCCCGCCGTGTCCCCGTGTCCCCGTGTCTGACACTCCGATACTTCGACCTCTAGAGGTGTCGGTGCTTCATAGCTTTTTCCTTTTTTCTCAATTTCTTAAGGTTTGTTTTAATTTATTATGGGTTGAGCCTCAAATATTGAGATCGGTGTGTGGCAAGACTTTGTAACATAAAATTAGAAACAAAAACCTTCGCAAAATGGTAAAGGTAGCACCAGAAGACTAGATGAGAAAAAATAGATTAAGATGGTTTGGATATGACTATCATAGTCTCGGGGGATGTGCTAATTAGCAAGGAAAAGATATGGTTATGATAGATGGTGGCATTAAAGACAGGAGTATACCAAAATTGACTTTAGGAGCGATTGTTCAAAAGAATCTAACTTCATTGCATATGAAGGAACACGAAGCCCTCCCACTCAACGAGGGTAATGTTCACCCTCTTTCAGGGTGAACAAAATCATTCTCCAAATGTGTGGGATCAAATTTTTACTTAGTTTGAGAGAGTGATTCAGAGTTGCATAGGTAATCAAGAATCACTTTCTTATTTCAGTCAATTCCGACCGTAGTAACCGGGAGTTCTGAAACCTCATTCTCATTCTCACCATCCAAACAAAGCCTAAAAGGAACCAAGATCAGAACCCATCAAGGAACTACTGCATTGGATCTATAAACATTGTGTTCAAAATTTCCACCATCCAAACAAAGCCTAAAAGGAACCAAGATCAGAACCCATCAAGGAACTATTGCATTGGATCTATACACAGTTTGTTCTGAATCCCATTGCAATTCAATTTATATACATTACTATCCCCTAACCGGAGAAAGAAAAGCAAATAAGCGAAAAGGCTATAGATTGTGCAAAGAGATGTTTTCGTGAGTAATAATAGATCATAGGAGGGATTGGAGAAAGCAACTCAACTGGTGGTGTTGGAGAAAACGGCGAGGCGTAGGGCCCATATGTTGAAGAAGCCGAACCACACTGAGGCTAATCGAAGTGAACCCACTAACATTAACCACCATCCTAGCATCTTCATTTCTCTCCCTCTCCCTCTCCCTGAAACACCAATCGTGTTTCTCTCTTTGAAATGTCTGATCTTAACTGTTTAGGCTCTGTTTGGAACTTGAAGAAAAGAAAGGAAAGGAAAAGAAAATAAAGTGGGAGGAAAATGAGAGGGAAAATGTACTGTTTATTATCCTTAAAATCTTTATTTTCTTTACACTTTCTCGTCCAACCAAACAATGGAAAGGAAAATTTTTTTATTTTCCTTTCCTTTCCTTGGGTTCCTTAGAGTTTTGAGAATCGACAAATAAAAATGGAATTTTTATTTACACACACAAACCCAAACTCCTGGGAGCCAGCTCAACTTTTTTTATTTTTTGTTATTCACATTTTTTTTAGTATTGAAAGTATATGTATTTTTTTCGATAAAAAATAATTATAAAAAGGAATTTGAATCTAAATTCAAAAAAAAAAAAAAACTGTGGAAACCATTGAGTTTCCGCCACTCATGGTGGCCCCTATAGTGTGTTTATTGTGGTAATATGAACCGTTCATCTTAAAGAGCTCATAAAATAGTGAATTTACAAAAAAAATCAGATTTATCAGACATTCAGAAGTATATTAAAAATTGAAGTTTGGTTTGTAAAACGGACGGTCATGCACATTTTAACTTAAAGTTATTGGCAAGAATTGAGCCCATCCGGTTTATAAACTACTAAAATTTAATTTTTTTTATATAAACAGTGAGACATCTTTCTGCCACATGTTCATTGTGTAGGTCATTTATTGAATGGATCCTTGCGAGTTTTCAATCGATTATTTCTTTGGATATGAATATCAAAAAATATACAATACGAATTTTATTTTTATAATTCTCGATTAGTGTTATAATTCAAAGTTCTTAAAATTAGAAGAAGAAAAATGAGGTACGACGCCGTCAGGGTTCTACGGATAAAAGTGGCCAAAGGCCCAACATAACCACTAACCAGAGTCACCTCTTATCTTCTCTCTCTCTCTCTCTCTCTCTCTCATCCCCATTCCTGCAGCAGATAACAAGAAGCAAAAAAAAAAAAGAATGTCAGTTTCAGCTCTATTCACTTCAAAAATTGCAATCCCGCCAATCTCTTCCGCTTTCACCGCCTCCGGTTACGGCGTCGTTGCGACGAAGACATCCCGGAGACTCGGCGGCGGCGGAGGACTGGTGATAGAGTGCTCGTCTCGGCCTCAGAAGAAGGCGACGGCGCACCACAAGAAGACCCGGCCGCGCAAGACGCAGCCTTGGGACATCAAGCGCAAGCCCACCGTCTACGCTCCCCTCCCTCCCATGCCTCCCGAGTGGACCCTAGTCACCGGCGACGACTTTCCCCAGACTCCGACCGCCGAGACCACTCAGACACTCGAAAGCGAAAGCGCTCAGTAATTTTCGATTCACGTTTATCTTGTACTATCTTTTTGTTGTTGTTGTTGTTGTTGTTGTCGTTGGAGAGTAGATGTTGTGGTGAGACTTTGTTGAATGATTCCGTTGCTGATTTCTGTTGTTTATTGTATGGTTTGCGATTGACAGTTTGTTGCATATGTGTTCGTTTTATTATCAGTACGCAGAAACGGTGCCTACAATGTGTTTGATGTTATGTCTGAGTAGGGGTGTGAACGAGTCGAGCCACGGATTAAAAAAAAAAACGAGCCGAACCGAGTTTCGTAGTATTCGAGTTTCGCTCGTTTATTAACGTTTTAACGAGTCTAGAACTTGAGCTTGAGTAGGTAGTAAAAACGAGGCAGGCTAGTTTAGCTAACGAGCATATACGAACGAGTTGAGCAATCTTTCTATTAGTCAATCAGTCTAAAGCCAAGCACATCCACCATACCCTCTCGTAGTGCTTGATAATGATCTAAACGGGCAAACCCTATATAAACGAGCTGAACTTTTGCAAGTTGAGTTGAGTTGGAGTGTCGAGTCCGATTTATTTAATAAACGAGCCAAAAATTTGAGCCCAAACTCAACTCAGTTTATTAAAAAGCCGAGCCGAGCCAAAAACTCGAATCTTTAATAATCGAGCCAAGCAAAAAGTAGCTTAGTTTGTTTGCAGTTGTTTTTCTGAGTAAGAAATGAGAAGTCAAAAAGTCCGAGTTTAAAAACTTAACGAGTTTTTATGAAGGTATGAAGTTTTGCTCGGAGCCTGAGGGGGTGTTTTGGCGGATACTAAAAAAAAAAGGTTTTTGCTCGGCAAAGACTTTGTATGAAGCTAATTTCAAATTGAGATTTATTGGAAATTAGATTGTGTATTAGATGAGTTGATTTGAAACAAGTTTAATCGGGCAAGGGCATGAAACGGTATCAAAGGTTTTTTTTTTTTTTTTTAAATAACGGTATCAAAGGCTAATTTGCTCTAGTTTGTGGGTTGTGGTCAACAAAGTTTTTAACGAGTCAAACATGAAATTGAATTTAGTTAGTTTGTGAGCTGTGGTTTTGGGGAACTCTTCTCGGATTCGAAGGGCGTGTTGGATTCGAAGGGCGTGTTTGATAGGAGGTTTGAGAGGGGGGTTTGGATTAATAATTTCGTGAGGCTCCTAATACCTTGTTTTGTTAGATTTTTGTGGGAGGGATAGTTGTTCCATGGAATTGCTAATCCCCCAAAATGGGGATATTAGCATTACCATGGGGGGTGTTACTATGAATCCCATTCCCATGGGATTGAGCAAGACATGTTTAAAAATCCACCTCAATCCCAATCTCAATTCTAACCAAAACAATCATGTTATTTACAATTCCACCTCATTCTCAATCCTAATCCTAATCTTGTGCAAAACAAACATGAATAGATTCATCCCCTCATTAATAATCTCACCTCATTCTCAATCTCAATCCTACTTCCACCTCATTACGAATCCTTCCAAAAAGAAATCTGCAATCAAACACACCCGAACAGCTCTCCTCCGCCTGGCCTACACACAAGGCACAGGGTTGTGGACAAGATTCACCCCTCCGACAGTCAAGTATGTACGTGAAGGAGTGTGGAAAAGTACTCTAGCTAAGAGAAACAACTGCCTTGTTTGGATGCTATCTTTAAAAAAAAAAAAATTCAACTCAAAAAATACTCATTACACATACTTTCAATCATTATTTTTATTTCTCTCTCCACTCTCCAATCATAATTCTCATTTCCCTCTCTACTCATTACCCTTATCTCAAATTATTACCATAATTTCTTTCTCCACATATTACCCAAAAACGAAACTCAAAAATTTCAAAACAGCATACAAATAAGGCAAACATACCTTCTTAGGGTTTATCCTTTAGTACTTATAGGCCAAGCGTACTTGCTCTCCAAGCAAAGCATGCACGGCACATGCCCTTTTCGTCTCACGCAATCGCCTTGGTTAGTGACGTGATGGTGACGACCGGCCATCACATGGGCTCAACGTGTACCAATTTGTGTGGCTTCTAGGGCTGTAAACGAACCGAGCAGCTCACGAACTTGGCTCGACTCGTTAAGGCTCGGTTCGGTTAGTAAACAAACCGAGCTTGAGCTCGAGTTTTCAGCTCGGCTCATTTGACAAAAGCTCGGCTCGTTAAGGGTGGCTCGGCTCGATTAAAGAGGCTCGTTTAGTAAATGACTCAGTTTGGCTCAATAAGGGCTCGGCTCGTTAAGACTCGAGTCGAGCTCGAACTCAAATTTTGGGCGCGTTTAATAAACGATCCGAGCTCAAGCTTAAGATAGCTCGGCTCGACTTGTTTAGAGCCCTTGGCTTCTAGAATCGTCTAGTGTAGGCTCGAATTGTCACTCAGTGGGTCGACCATCAGGGTTGGGTCTACCGTCGATACCGACCGACCCGCCATTGAATGGGTCATGGGCCTCCACCTGGGTCGCTCACAGGTGTGCTGTGCGGCACGACACACCACCGCTCAGCCCATCACGCCCTTCTCATGGGCTTGGTCTTGGTTAGGCCCAAACGGAATGGGTGGGCTCGGCACACCTCGTCCGGCCCAACTTATTTCTGATATCCGGTTAGTCCGTTTAGCTGTTCGGGTTTAGCCCATGAGGTTACTTGGGTTCGGCCCACCAGAAGTTTGTTCATTAATCCTACTCAAAAGAATGGAAACTGCAACTCTTGGCCCAGATAACGTCCCAGGCGTAAGAGGGATTGAAGCAACATAAAATATCATAAAGACATTAAAAGCTTTATTGTACATTTTAAAGGAAATTCTAAGCATATTAAATCATAAAAGGAAAAAAATATATAAAAGTACTATTTTACATTTAAAGCACAAAAATATATATATTCTATAATGGTAGAAATTGGTAAGTCTATCTTCCAAATTTAAGTAAGATATTAATGGTTACTTTCACTTATTGCATAAACTGATTTACGGACCGATGGCCAAGAGCTAGTTTCATCTATTAAAACACCTCTATAGACCGCTTATCGGTAGATGGTTTTAGCGCCATGATACTTATCGTCAGTATCTCTCTAACACATATGTAGATTCGCACGGGATTTCACATGTCCCATGCTACTTGGGACAAAGCGTAAGCTAGTGATGCTTTCGGCTACTGGACTTTCACCATTTGTTATATAGGTTGTATGCATGTATCTGTAATTTCTTTATCAAATGATTTCATACATCGAATTCAGATGCTGTCAAAATGACAACTAGATTCTTGACTCTGCATGGGCGTTTGGTATGAGTATGTGCTAGCTGTCCAATTCATTTAATTCCCAAGTCCAGTCTTGCAGAAAAAATTAAACAGCCAAATACTATTTACTCCAAAATAGATAAGTCAAGAAATCTTTTGAAAACATTTTCATAATCATAAATGTCATAGAACTCATACGAAGCGAATGTATCTGATCATCGGAGCGAGACCGGAGCGGATCGCGCTAGCGGGCGATATAGAGCACGGTGCTGCCTTGCACCAACCCTAGGTCCGAGGCCAAAATACGTACAAGTAATCATTCCAAAGTCATCGATGCTATTCTCACTTACACTACTAGAAAATTTACTATAGGTGACGAAAAATGTGGTGATGAAGTTTACTGTTTTACTATAGCTGACGAAATAACAAAATTTTCGTCACCAAAAGTTACTATAGGTGATGAAAAATTTATCACCAAAAGTGACTTTCGGAGACAACCTATAGGTGATGATTGAAACAGTAAATTTCCTCACCTCTAGCTTGTTTCCGAAAGTCATTTTTGGTGACAAAAATCAATTTTTTTTGTCACCTATAGTAACTTTTGGTGACGAAAAATTTGTTGTTTTGTCGGCTATAGTAAAACAGTAAATTTCGTCTCCACTTTTTTTGTCACCTATAGGAAATTTTCTAGTAGTGTTATTTTTATAAAATAATGATCCTTCCATGTATAATTAAAGATCAGTAAACATGAATATTTTGGCCATTTTGAAATCAAAACCACCACAAAAATCAGGTTACGATATCGGACGAAGGGGAAATATTTCCCATTTGGTTAACATGGGAATCTAAAAGCCTTGAGAAGTGCAGCTATATCTCCACAAGCAAACGATTTTGTTCTCGATATCCATAAGTTGCCATTCTACTTTTGCTCGGGTTGAGACTTGGCGATATTTTTTGTTATTTATAAAATGCCTCATAATTAACATACTAATGGGCTCCACAAAAGATGTAGTGTAAAGAAGTCGTGCACCTATCTTTAGTGATCAATAGACACTAGCCCATTAATGATGAGAATTAATAATCTAAGCTTTACCACGACACAAACCACACTTGCGTATGTGGCGGTGTGAATGGATTCCATTGATACCAATGTTAACAACTCAGAATGACAAAAAAGAAAAAGAAAAAGAAAAAGAACTTCTTTAAATGTTTTTTAGAAAGTAATTTACTGGGATCCAAAACACGTTTGGACGGCTCAAATTTATTCCCTCTTTTCCCTCACCGGACCACTATCTCTCTTTTTCTCTCTCTAAAATCTCTGGACCGTCCAAAACACATTTGGACGAGCTAGAATTGCTGACGGGGTACCACGTGTGTGGTACCCGCCCGGCAACCAAGAACTTCTCGTCTTGCATGAGTTTCAAGACAGATGCATGCAAACATGCATCCATCCCCATGCAAGCACCAACATGGGTACTGTTTTCGCATGTTTTAGTATACGAGTACTTACAGATCGAATTGACCGATTATCAACCTCACAATCACATGTTCATGTTCCATTCACCATGGTTCAATAAAAACCTACGAAGGCTAAAACGTAACCGCTAAGGCCATCCACAGTGGTATAATCAAAAAAGGATAATCAAAAGTTGACACATCAGCTTTTGATTATTCACTTAAGAAGTTGCTAAGCTTAACAATGTTGAGCTTCAAAATGGTCACTTTTGGTCCATATTCAAAATAAGGGTCCACTACAATCTAACTCTCTCTCCCCCTTTGTTTTTCTGCCATTCACTCCCCTCCATTTACGTTTTTTTTTTGGCAAAAATATATTGATTCCCTCTCTTAATTTTTTGGAGAAAAATCGGTGACTTTCTTCCCTCCTATTATGATTTTTTTGGAGGAAAAATAGAAACGGGAAAAAAAAATGAAATACCTTAAGCTGGCAATGATGGGTTGAATTGTAGATAATCGAGAAATATGAGTTTCAATTTTTAAGGGTAAAAAAGAAAAATAGTTTGTGGGTGAAGTGAAAAAAATATAGAATAGGCGAAAAAAAGAAGAAAAAAATACTTTTTGAAATACGCGTGTATGCAAATTTTGGAAGTAGTTAACTTATGTGATGTAGAGTCCACAAATTTTGATTATTGAAAAATGTTGCTAGTTTTGATTATCCAAAGCCCAAAATTTAATTATTTCTAAGAATATTGTTAAGTTTGATTATACCATTGTGAGCTATCTTTAGCACCAACACTATTAACTTTAAAAATAATTGGCTTTTGATTATACTACTGTGGATGGTCTAGGAGAAAGTAATCATATAATGTCACAAAAGTCTGAAGATTTTCCAAATAAAGCTGAAACACAGATCTACATGAAAATTAAGATGGGGTAAAAACCTCGAAAGCCAATATAAAAAGAAAAGAAAACTTCTTTGAAAATCTACGAGGCTTTTCCTCTTTTCTCATCTTTTTAATTTCTTGCCCGGTAACATTGCATTCCGTTTTTTTTTTTTTTTTTATCGGCAAACAAGTGATTTATTATCAGGGAGTCTTGTTGATAAAGACATACTAAACTTTTCGTAGTGATTTCAGTCCACCTAAACTTTTCGTACTGGTTCCGGTTCTTATATGGACACGCGTTCAAAAAATACCCCTAGGGCACCTTATGAAAGTGCCTAAACCCTAGGGTACCTAATAAAAGTGCCTAAAACCCTAGGGTACCCAATAAAAGTGCCTAAAACCCTAAGGTACCCTATAAAAGTGCCTAAAACCCTAGGGTACCCAATAAAAGTGCCTAAATCGCTAAAACCCTATAATAGGAAAGTGCACCCTAAAACTCCTATGAAAGTGCCTAAACCTAGGGTACCCTAAAACCCTAAAATCCTAGGGTACCCTAAAACCTTAGGGTACCCTAAAACTCTAAAATCCTAGGGTACCCTAACACATTATATAGATAGTAAGGGGCAGTCGGGGCATTTTTGTCCAGTAATGGACTTCCATCACTATAAATGTTACAGTAATGAACCTCTACCACTATTACAATTTGGGTTGGACTAAACGTCCAAAAACACCTTCAAAATGGACCTTAGCCCAATTTACCGTTATTATTAATAGAAACTCGATAAGGGTACATTAAGGATAAAACAAAAAAACGAAAAATCACCTGCTTCATTATATTGATACATGAAGCAAAACGATAAATCGAACAAAACAAACGTCTGACAAAGAGTTGAACGGATCAAAAAAAGGAAAGGGATCAGTTCTGTACAATTCAAAACAAAAACAAGGCACAAAGGCCAATCCTAGCGAATATGGATTCAAGTCATCCAACTAATGCAACGTTGCATTGCGTTTTATTAAAATGGATAATCCACAACAACACAACAAGACAATGAGATGCATTTTGGACATAGATGGAGATCGTGTATGCGGGCGTTCATTTCTATGTATGATGATAGTATCTTGTTGGTATTGAGGTTTTTTATGTTTATTTTTATGCCGGTTGTAATAATGGTCGGCACTGTAGGAGATTGTGTTGGGAATAGACTGTCTTGCCCGGGATGGAGTGGGTTGTTAGAATATCGTAATCATTTTATGATTTGATTACGATATGATTACGATTACGATATGATTACGATTTCCGTGATTACGATTGGATTGTAATTAGTTAATTAAGATGATTTCCTTACCATAATTAGGTCTCTTCACTTTGTATAAATAGATGACCTGTTGTATAGTTTTATTCATTCAATCAAATACAAATTTTCTTAGATGACCCGTTGGGTGGTCTCCTCCCTCATGAAAAAGTCGAGCCACGATCTGGCTTCATAGTACATGAACCGGACCGCGGACTGGTTTTCCTGAAGTTGGAGCGGTTCTCGAACAGCATCTTTGTGCAACACCAGTCATTTTCAAAATGCACTTGCTGGTGAGCAGAAGGAGCCGAATTACACAGAGGGGTCGGAACGACGTCGTCGTTTTCGATGAGAATCGCCTTCCCGGCATCAGAATTCATGGCTTCTGGACAAAGGTGATTAGAGCTGTTGGAGTGAGAGAAAAGTTCTTGATGACAGCTATATTAATTGATAGTCACCACGAGAAACATGACATGTTTTGAACGGCTGGGACCGTCAGGAGGTACTCGCTCCGCGTCCAAAAATTTCTCACATGTTTTGGACATCCCAGCTTTAGTTTCTCTTTCTCCTCTCACCGGACCACTCTCTCTCCCTTTTTTTCTCTCTAAAATCCGACAGTGATCGCTTACGAAATACTACACACCGTTAGGGTACCACGTGTGATACTCGGCTGGCACCCAAAAATTTCCGAGTCTCCGATGTAAGCAGATTGTGTGTGGACCCCGGCCGCAACGTGTGGGTCTGATTTGACTTGTGCATTAATTACCATGGTGATTTGCTTACTCAGCATAATCTGATAGCAACATGCATGCTTGTTATGCTAATGGTTGTAAAAACTGGAAAGTTTGGTTAATTTTATACGACAATAAAAAAAAAATTGTGTATTACTATTCAATTGCGCTGGAGAATAATGCGTTGAGAGTATTTGGAAAATTTTATAGAGCAATTGTTAATTAGTAAAGATAGGATCAATAAGTGCGGACCTCGTTTGAAGGTGGGAGCCAACACGTGGGGGTTGATGTGACCTGTGCATGAACTAAATTAGGTGGAGTATTAATTACCATGGTTATTTGCTTAATCAACATATATAGTTATTGTAAGATAGGTTCGATATGTTCAGGACCTTCGGGTTAAATTTTCTGTGACACCCCGCTTTCCGGTGGCCGGCGGTACTGCAGGAAGCAGGCTCCGTCCGGACGGGAGGGGGTAAGTCATGGTTTATAAGAAAAGACCCCTCCTACTTGTACAAGGCCTTTTAAAGCCGTGAGGGTGGCCAAAGCGCATAGGAACTTCACAGTTAAGCGTGCTCATCCTGGGGTAATCTAGGGATGGGTGACCTACTGAGAAGTCTATGGGTTTTGAGCGTCTAAAGCGGACAATATTGTACAAAGATGGAGCGGGTCATTACAAATGGTATCAGAGCCCCGCCTTGGACAAAGTGGTGAGTAGGATGCGCTCTGCTACCACGGACCCCAGGGGAGTTTGTCGAGCCTTGGATGCCCTTCCCTTAGAAGCTCTGTTAATTTAAAGTATTGTTATTTTAATTTCCAAAAGTATTATCACCTTTATCAAACTCTGTTATTTCATTGGGTTGTAAGACAGTTAAATAGTTTTGAATCTGGTATTTGAGATTTCCGCTGCTAAACTCTGTTTAATAAAATTTTATTTCTTAAATTAGTTTTATGGATTATTAAATCAATTGAAAATGATTTAATTAACGTGCCCGAAAATCGGGGCGTTACATTTTCTAACCCGAATGTTTGAGCGCTGGAGAGGTATGGATAATATATGGTCAAGATGAGAAATGGGAGGATCTATTGGAGTGAAGGAGAAGGCAAAGTTGTACAAAATAGGCTATGACAGTCACTCTCTTTGTGTGGTCGGTTTTGGAACCCTAAGAGGAAGACGATAGAGATATTGAAGAGATAGAGAAAAGTTTATGATGACGATTATATTAATATTCAGTTGCCCAGTTAGGAGATTGTGTTGGCGAGGTTATGTGGGAAATCTTACAGAGTGATTGTGAAGTAAAGATAGTGCGGACCTTGTTTGAAGGTAGGGGCCAACACGTGGGGATTGATGTGATCTGTGCATGAACTAAATTAGGTGGAGTACTATTAATTACCATGGTTAATTTTGTTATTCATTTGAACGTACGTAAATTGTATAAATATGTGTAAAAGAATAAAATCTGTATAATGGATGTGTGAAAAAGAATAAAATCATTTGTTTTTTTAATCCAAAACACATTTTATTAAAAGCCATAAAAGGCAAATACAGCGATTCCATCCGATTACAGAGAAATGGATACTTACAACAAACCATTACGAAAAGAGAAAAGATGAAAAGCAGGTGACAAAGGGACAACGACAAACCATATATCGCGAAATTAGTGACTAGACCTTGACTCTAGGGGGGGTGTTTGGTATGAATATATGTGTCTAGCTGTCCAATTCATTTAATTCCCAAGTCCGGTCTTGCAGAAAAAAACAGCCAAGGATTCTCCAAATTAAAATAGATAAGTCAAGAAAACTGTTATGGTAATCTTTTGAAAACATTTTCATAATCTTAAATGTCATAGAACTCGTATGAAGAGAACATATCTGATCAACGGAGCGAGACCAGAGCGGATCGCGCTAGGCGTGGGCAACACCAACCCCAAGTCCGATGGATATAGTGTCGGAAGCCAAAATACATACAAATAATCATTCCAAGGTCATCGATGCTATTCTCACTTATTTTTATCAAATAAAATGATCCTTGCATGTATAATTAAAGATCAGTAAACATGAATATTTTGCTCATTGTGAAACCAAACCATCACAAAAATCAGGTTACGATCGATATCTCCCGAAGGGTAATTTCTCATTTGGCTAACAAGGGAATCTAAAGCCTTGAGAAGTACTGCAGCTCTCCATAAGCAAATTAAAGATTTTGTTCTCGATATCCATAACTTGCACATTTTTGCTCAGGTTCAGACTTCGCGCTATTTCTTGTTATTTATAGAATGTCTTTGTAATTGACCACATACATACAGTACAGCATATATATTATACTAGTCAAATCCATTCATACCATGTAAGCAGGTGTAGTTTGTGTTGTGGTGCAGCCAGATTATTTCTCGTCATTAATGGGCTAGTGTCCATTGATACCAATGTTAATTAACAACTCAGAATGACCCAAAAAAAAAAAAAAACTTCTTTACCGACGGAAAAGAAGTTTGGACACGTTTGGACGGTTGGAATTGCCGACGGGATATCACGTGTGTGATATCCACTCGGACTTCTCGTCTTGCATGAGTTTCAGGACAGATGCATGTAAACATGCATCCCCATGGCCATGCAAGCACCAACATGGGTGTTTTCAACCCCACAATCACACGTTCACGCGCGTTCCATTCACCGTGGGTTCAATAAAACCAAGAAGGCTAAAACCAGTAAGAAAGTAATCATATATTGTCAGCAACTCTGAACATTTTCCAAATAAAGCTGAAGCACAGTTCCACATGAAAAGATGGGGTAAAAACCTCGAAAGGCCAATACAAAAAGAAAAGAAAACTTGTTTACGAGGTTTTTCCTCCTTTTTCATCTTTCTTGCTCGGTAACATCGTTGCATTGCGTTTTTTTTTTTTTAATTGGCAAAACAAGTACTTATTAATAGAAACTCGATATAAAAGGTTCATCGAGGAGAAAACAAAAAGAAAAAACCACCCGCTTAATAATATTGATACACGAAGCAAAACGATTAATCAAACAAAAACAAGCATCCAACAAAGAGTCGAAAGAAGAAAAAGAAAGGGAGTTCAGTACAATGCAAAACAGAAACAAAGGCCAATCCTAGCGACTGGATTCAACTAATATATGCAACGTTGCATTGCATTTATTAAATGGATAATCCACAACAAGAAGGGTTTCTAAATGCTCCTACACCAAAAAAAAAAAAAAAAACCCTTCAAGAACTTCATTTCCTGCCATAAAATTCATGAATATTTGAGACCAGCATCCTTCCCCCAACAATCACTCTTAAACTGCTTCATGAAAGTTCTTTAGCCACTTCTCCTTCCTGATACAACAAATGGGAAATTGCCGAACCAAAAAATTACAAATACTATTTTCTAAAGGTTAACTAGAGAATAGAAATATAACATACAAAATAGATGGAATCAAGAAAACTTATCTTTTTACCTGCCGGGCGACTAGGGTGTTTGAAGCTCACAACACACTCGGGAAGTATGCGGGTGTTCATATTGGCGTTCCACACAATGTACCGCTTCGGGTTCCAAAGATCATCCCCACCAGTATCGAAATAGCGTTGGGCGGGATACTGCTGCTGGGACCCTGCTCCGATTTCCTCGCGTCTACCCAACATGAGACGACACAACACAACGTGCTTTTGTCCATAATTGTCTACCTCAGACAACAAAGCACTAAAAACCACGACTCAAGTACCTCAATCATCATTACTAAGAACTAGAAAGCCGTAAAATAAAAATAAAATTTTGAGGGAGCTATAAAACATGAGTAAAGAAACGTTTAGCGTATCATTAAAAGAAACGTAAGTTCGAAAAATAGTAAAAAAGCAAAATCTAGTGCATCTATTCTAATATAGAAAGGAGAACGTCAAATGGAGTGGACATATTTTTAAAAGATTTCCAATACCGTCCTAAAAAAACAAAAACAAAAACTCTACTCAACTACCCACTCCCACACCCCACCCACGTACTCATATACACACATGTATAAGAAAATAACGTTTCAACTATAATATAAGATGTCATGTAGTAACAAAATTCACCCTGTCAAAAAAAAAGTAACAAAATTCACAATGTTGAATATCATGTTTCAGCATCATGGATCAGATGGATATTGCAAAAACATATATATTTAAACACAGATATACGTATTTTGAATCGTAAGATTTTGACAACACAGAATTTACCTCAAATAGGGCGAGTGCAAAGGTGACAAATAAACACCAACTCCATGAACTTGAGACCCAAAACTACTACTCGCCACAAACCCGCCCCTCAATATACCATTCACACCTTTGATTGAAGTCCCAAGCCACCCGAACGTCAGGTTAGTCTCACCTCCCCTAGCCAGTTTCATTCTCTCCATTTCCTTGAAAAACACCATGGTCCTAGCCTTATCAATTGGATCACTGCGAACCCACTGGTGAATCGCAGTGATCTTCACATTTGGTTCATGAAACCCGATACCAGATATGAAATGTGCCTTCACTATTTTGTACAGTGGCTCTCCTTCTACTAACAACTTGGTGTTCGGCCACCTCAGTAACCGTATCCCCGACCCCGGTTTGGAACAACTTGCTGATTCCAAAACCTCTCTCTTTCTCTTTCTCTCAACCAAATTCGGGTTCAGATCCGATCCAATCCGGATCTTGATTCCAATCTTGAGTTTTTCAGAGGACAAATCCTCGGTGACTTTCAAAACGTCGACGATCGGACTAACGTCCAAGTCATTGACCGGTCCGAAATCATCGATGATGGTTTTGGGAAAGAAGCATTTACCGTTCACATCGGTCCACGAGATGGACCGGTTTTTGCCGCTCTCCAAATCTACCTGAATCATCCGGTACAGGTCGAAGAGGAACCGGTCGGCAGCATCCCCGGTTTCAACCTCGATCATTGGCTGGCCTTGGTTGAACCCGGCCCGGAGCTGTTCAACGACTCCGGGTGGGAAGTCGAGCCACGATCCAGCTTCATAGTACATGAACCGGACGGGGGGACCGGTTTTCGTGAAGTTGTTATGGTTCTCCAGTAGTATCTTCGTGCAACACCAGTCATTTTCAAAATGCTGGTTAGCAGAGGGAGCCGAATTACACAGAGGGGTAGTAGGAAGGATGTCATCGTCTTCGACAAGGATCGCCTTCCCTTTGGCGTGGGCGTTGGAGTCGGAATTCATGGCTTCTAGTAAAATGAGATGATATCTCACGTAGCTCTTTGGACAAAGGCGATTAGAGCTTCGGGAGTGAGAGAAAAGTTCTTGATGACGGCTGTATTTATAGTCTCCAAGAGAAACATGACATGTTTTTGACGGCGGGGACCGCCAGCGGGTATTGCCTAATTTCCATGAGAAACATGACATGTTTTGGACGGCGAGGACCACCGATGGTACTCGCTCAACGCATCCAAACATTCCTCACATATTTGGGATGGTTCAGATTAATTTAGTCCATCTCCCTCTCCTCTCACCGAAGCGCATTCTCTCATTTTTTTTCTCTCTACAATTTGACTGAAATCTCCGATGGGTTACAGCACGCTGACGGGTACCATGTGTGCTACCCGCCAGACACCTAAAAACTTATACTCCGTAAGTCTCCGATGTAAGGAGATTGTGTGGACCTCGCAACGTGTGGGGCTGATTTGACTTGTGCATTAAGTAATTACTTGGAAATTAATTACCATGGCGATTTGCTTACTCAGCATATTTATTGATTAATTAATCTGGTACCAACATGCATGTTTGTCATGCTAATGGTAGTAAAAACGGAATGTTTGGTTAATTTTATGACAATAAAAAAAATAAGTGTAAATATGTTTAATGGATAAAAACCAACACAGTTTATGCATGGAAAAAAATATCTAAATCATTTGTTAGCATTGACGTTGGATACTACTTAAAAATTTATCCTGTGTGTAATAGGCATAATGTTTTTCATTACCTATACGCATATTATTTTGTGTCAACGTATACACAGCCGTAGTAGTAGTAATAATAATAATAATAATAATAATAATAATAATAATAATAATAATAATATCATATTTGCTTGATTTAGACTTACGGAATCGTTTATCTTTGGCATGGTGTGAAAGATTTAAGTTAAATATTATGCTGAGCTTTAACATTAGGGAAAAAAAAGTCGGCCTATTGACATTTTCCCAATGATTTATTTAGTTTGAAAGTTCTAGAGAATTACCAACTTGCCTCGCTTTTATATAAAATGGGAAGCTCTTTTGGACAAAGGTGATTAGAGGTTGGAGTGAGAGAAACGTTTCTGATGACGGTTATATTAATATTCAGTTGCGCTGGAGGAGAATGTGTTGAGGGTATTTGGAAAATATTACAAAGCGATTGTGAATTAAGAGACTGTTTGATAAAATTGAAAATTGAAACTGAAAGCTGAATGCTGAAATTTTTAAGCTGAAAATCTGTTTGCTAAATATATTAAGTATTGAATTAAAAAAATGATGAATTAATTTTGTTCAAATTCTCTCTTAATTTATTAACAATCACAATATACTTATGGTAATGGTGGAGGACTAGCGGAGGTGGTGGTGGTGGAGTGGTGGAGGTGGTAGAGTGGTGGTGTAGTGTTGGTAGTGGTGGTGGTGGTGGTGGAGTGGTATGTGGGAGTGGTGGTGGTGTAGTGATGATAGTGGTGGTGGTGGTGATGATGGTGGTGGGGTGGTGGAGGTGGTAGGAGCGGTGGTGGTGGTGGCGTAGTGATGGTGGTGGTGGTGGAGGAGGAGTGGTGGTGGTGGTGGCGGAGTGGGGTAGGTGGTGGAGTGGTGGAGCTGGTGGTGGTGGTGGGGGTGGTGGTGTAGTGGTGTAGGTGGTGGAAGTAGTGGTGGTGGAGCTGGTGGCCGTGATATGGTGGTAGTGTAGTGGTGGTGGTGGTGGAAGCAGTGGTGGTGGAGCTGGTGGCGGTGATGTGGTGGTGGTGGTGGAAGTGGTGTTGGTGGTGGAGCTGGTGGTGGTGGTGGTGGTGGTAGTGGAGGAAGTGGTGGTGGTGGAGGAGTGGTGGTGGTTGTGATGGAGGTATTGGTTGGAGTGGTTGTAGTATGATGGTTAAATGTATATACATAAAAATTCAGCCAAAATTAAGTAGCTAAAAGCTACTTAATTTTTTTCAACTTTTTAGCCTATATTTTAAGTGGTACTTAATTTATTAAGCAATGTAATATGTGGTTATCAAACTTACTGAATCACTTATTACTTAATTGATTCAATTTTAAGTGCTGAATTCAGGTTATCAAACAAGCCCTAAGGATGGGGTCAATAAGTGCGGACCTCGTTTGAAGGTAGGGGCCAACATGTGGGGATGGATGTGACTTGTGCATGAAGTAAATTACGTGGAGCATTAATTATCATGGTTATTTGCTTAATCAGCATAGTTATTATAAGTGAGGTTCGATATGTTTAATTAGGTCAAATTTTCTGACCCGAATATATGAGCACGGGAGAGGTATGAATGATCAACGGTCAAGATGAGAAATGGAAGGATCTCTTGGGGGTGAAGGAGAAGGGACGTAAATGTGTACATAATGGACTATGGAAGTCACTCTTTGTGTGGTCGGTTTTGGAACCCTATGAGGAAGACGATAGAGACATTGAAGAGAGAAAAGTTTCGTATAACGGTTATATTAATATTTGATTGCGCGGTTAGGAGATTGTGTTGACGAGGTTATTTAGGAAATCTCACAGAGTGATTGCGAAGTAAAGATGGTGCGGACCTCGTTTAAAAGTGGGGGCTAACACGTGGAAATGAATGTGACCCGTGCATGAACTAAATTAGGTGGAGTGTTAATTACCATGGTTAATTTTGTCATTCATTTTGGTTAATTTTGTTATTCCTGATTTAAATGGGAATTGTGATTGAAAGTTTACCCGATATGCAACAGTCTTTATCATATTTTCCCATTTATTCTATAATACGTATCTAGCTATATCAATTGTAATTGAATTAATTTACCAGCTATGCAAACTGCCTTATCATTCTTACGTATGATAGTATCTTTGCTTAGAAAATGAGAAGCTTTTTGGACATATAGATCAAGCTTCGATCTGGACTGACAAAAAAGTTTTTTATTTTATTTTATGTCGGTTGTAATAATAGTCGGCGCTGTAGGAGATTGTGTTGGGAATAGATTTACTGTCATGCCCGAAATGGAGTGGGTGGTTAGAATATCGAAATCATATTATGATTTGATTACAATAAGATTACGATTTCCGTAATTACGATTGGATTGTAATTAGTTAATTATGATTATTTCCTTTCCGTAATTAGGTCTCCTCACTTTGTATAAATAGATGACCCGTTGTATAGTTTATTCATTCAATCAAATACACATGCGTTTTCTCATCTTCGTTTGATCTAACATGGTATCGGAGTTAGGTTTTGGGTGACCTCATCTTTCGTGGGAAAGTCTCTGTCATCTATGTCGCCCGAGTCAATCGCTCAGCTCCTAGTCTATCATCTCCACGTTGCATCTGGGCTGCACGTGAGGGGAAGTCTTAGACTTGTCCTACGTTGGTCATTTAAGCCACCTAATCTCGATTAATATATTTTAGAGGTCACTCCACCTACACAGAACGAGCCGAATTACACAGAGGGGTAGGAACGACATCGTCGTTTACGACAAGAATCGCCTTCCCTTTCGCCTTCGCGTCGGAATTCATAATGGCTTCTAATAATATGATATCTCACTTAGCTCTTTGGACAAAGGTGACTAGAGCTTCAGGAGTGAGAGAAAAGTTCTTGACGGCTCTATTTATAGTCTCCACCAGAAACATGACATGTTTTGGACGGCTGGGACTGCCGACGGGTATCGTTTTAGACGGTTGGAACCATGGACAAAGCGATACCCGCTTGGCACTCAAAAATTTCTTACATGTTTTGGACGGCACAGATTTAGTCCCTCTCTCTCCTCTCACTGGACCACTCTCTCTCATTTTTCTCTCTTTAAAATCCGGCTAGGATCACCGACGGGATACGACGTGCGGTACCGCCTGACACCCAAAAACTTCTGAGTCTCCGATGTAAGGAGATTGTGTGGACCTCGCAACGTGTGGAGCTGATTAGACTTGTACATTAAGTAATTAGTTGGGAATTAATTACCATGGCGATTTGCTTACTCAGCATATAGTTATGGATTAATTGATCTGGCACCAATATGCATGTTTGATGTTTGTTATGCTAATGGTAGTAAAAACGAAAAGTTTGGTTAATTTTATATGACAATAAAATAAAAATGTTACTAATTATTTGTTAGCATTGACGTTCGATACTACTTAAAAATTTATCCTGTGTTTAATAGGCATATTGTTTTTCATTACCAATACTCAAGCCATTTTGTGTCAAATTATACACAACCGTAATAATAATTATAACTTGATGGCCTCTTTTTGTGAAGTACGTGATGGGTATTAGTAATAACAACGAATTAATAATTTTTATATTTTTTTTGCTCAACGAATTAATAATATAGTTCCTCAATGGATTTAGATTTACGGAATTGTTTTTCTTCGGTGAAAGATTTTAAGTTAAATATACGCAGAGCTTTCACATTAGGAAAAAAAAAAGTTGGCCTATTGACAATTAACCATAGTATTTGAGAAATCTTAGAACATCCGCAATGGGAATAATCAAAATCAATAACCAAAATGTGCCACGTCAGCATTTGATTATCTATTCAGTTCATAATCAAACTTAACAACCTCTATCTCCACATTGGTTATTTTTACATCCCTAACCAAAAAAAATCCCAAAATACACAATGCATCTAGGTCCAATCGCAAACGAGTTTCAATCACGCATCCGATCACATCAAATTATTCATCTCGATGAGACGATTCCAATGAGGGGTGTTTTTGAGTTATTGAGTTTTAAGTTTCCTTATTGGGTTTGGTTATTGAGTTATTGAGTTTTAAGTTTCCACCACCATTAATTGTGGGCCCCACCGTGCGTATATTATAGTAATATGAACCGTTCATCTTGTAGGGTTCGCAAAGTAGTATATATTCACTAAAAATTAGTTTTATCGGAGTTGGATAGGTATAAAAAAAATTGAAGTTTGGTTTAAAAAAATTGACGGTAGATAAGTTTAAAGTTAAACTATCCATAACCGTCTATTTTTTAAACTAAGATTTAATTTTTAATATATCTATCGATATCCGATAAATATGATTTTTGGTGTGAATGTACTACTATACGGATCCTACAAGTTAAACGGTTCAAATTACTGAAAAAAATACACAACGGAACCCGCAATGTGTGGTGGAAACCATCGGGTTTCCACCTAAGGTGGAAAGAATTTTTTCTCTTCCATATTTATCCTAGAGTACTTATCTAGCTATCTCAATGGCGGATCAAAAAAAAAAAAAAAAAGCTATCTCAATTGAAAATTGAATTTACCAGATATGCAAACTGCCTTATCATTTCTATGTATGATAGTATCTAGCTTAGATAATGAGAAGCTTTTCGAACATAGATCGAGGTTCTGGAATGACAAAAGGGTGTGTGTGTGTGTGTGTGTTTTTTTTTTCTCTTCCGGCCGGTTGTAATAATAGTCGGCGTTGTGCTGTAGGAGATTGTGTTGGAAATAGATTTAATATCATGCCCTGGATGGAGCGGATTGTTAGAATATCGTAATTGCAATGTGATTACAATTTCCGTAATTACGATTGGATTGTAATTAATTAATTAGGATTATTTTCTTTCCATAATTAGGTCTCTTCATTTTGTATAAATAGATGACATGTTTAGTATTATTCATTCAATCAAATACACATGCATTTTCTCATCTTCATTTGATTCTAATATGGTATCAGAGTTAAGTTTTGGGTGGTCTTGTCTTTCGTGAGAAAGTCTCTGTCATTTCTGTTGCCCGAGTCAATCGCCCAGCTATCACCCTCCACGTGCATTCGGGCAGTATGTGAGGGGGAGTGTTAGAATTGTCCCTCATCGCTCATTTAAACCACCAAAACTTGGTTAATATATTATACAGGTTACTCCACCTATTGTCAATTGCTTTTAGGTTGAAACCCTCTAAGAAAATTTAACATCGTTAGTGAGGAGTTTGTGGTTTGAATTCGATGAGGGTGTTTGAAGAATTACACAAAGAGATTATAAAGTGAATGTGGGGTTAACAGGCGTGGATCTCGTTTGATTATAAGGATGAATTCGATGAGGGTTTTTGAAAAATTGTATAGAGAGATTGTAGACACCCTATTTTGGACTATCCAGAGTAGTTTATTTACGGTCTTTGATTCCCCGATGATGAATATGGTCGAGAACATCCGAAGTTGATGGTGTGTTTGAGCTCTGAGCGCTCCGAACCTCGTTCAAACCCTTTCAAAGCCCTTTTTCAAACCCCTCGAGCCAGAACCAAATGGCCTCAGCAAAACCATGCTTCAGCACGCTGGTGATCAACAGACGCACGCTGGTGCATTGCCACGTGTCAGTCATCGAGCATGGAGCCAGCTTCCAATGGCGCACGCCAGTTACCCAGTGGCGCACGCTAATTGTTCCCAGTCAAATCACCTTTTTTGGGACCACTTGCCCAGGACTTTTGAGCCAACCTGACGCATGCAACAGTTCTCCTGATGATTATTTCGTCCAGGGCTATCCCCTTCTCCCCTACATCTCCTTTCAAGCCAAGTCTCATGCATTTAATGCATAGGAGACTCCCTCCAAAGCCAACCAGCTCTCAAACCAGCTGGTTATCAGCCCCCTCTCCTCTATATATACTCCATCTCTCACTCTTGCAAAAGGTTCACCAAGTTATAAAGGGGGTTACACTCATTTAAGAGCCCTCAAGTTTTCTCCCTCCTCTCTCTCTAGCTCTCCCTTGTTTTCCTTTCATCCATTGAAAGACAAAACAAGGAAGATCAGTCACACAACCCACATTGCCATTCTCATCCTCCCTTCATCCCTCCATTCCAAGCTCAAACTCAAATCATCCATCAAACTCAATTCAAAGGTATACCACCTTTGTTTCTGTGAACTGTTCCGATCCCTGAGGGGAGTTAGCAGAGTCCAGGCTGGTAATCAATACCAAGCCTGATCTCAAAGCTAGCATATAAGCAATGCCGTAGGAGGATTAGTGGCGCACGCCAGTCCCCTCTAGCCGTGCGCCAGTCATGGCTGCATGGTAGGACTGGTGTGGGGATCATCGATCACCCTCATTTTGCTTTCTTTTCATTCTGATCACTTGATAGCATGCTAAAAACCAGTTTACTGCTTTCCTTATTTTAGAACTGTGTAGTTAGCTATCTGTTATAAATGTTCAGTAAGGCCCCTGGGATCTTTCTGGTCGTGTTCCAGAACCCAGATGAAGCAAAGCCAAGCACTGGATCAAAAGGACAACTGGCGCACGGTCACTCCTGACCTGCGTGCGCCACTGATCCAAGTTCCAGTGGCTGGCCCTTGCTTCTCAGCTTAGTTCTGGCCTTTGTTTGATTCCCCGCATTGTTTATGGGGTTTTCAGTCTATTTAGTTTCTGATTGAGGCAGTACTGTAACCTGTAACTGTATATAGCCTGTGATATTCAACTGCGTGGTTTGTCCTGGGTGTGCACTGGTCCATTCCAGAGCCCAGAGGGTTGAGTTCAGAAGCTGTGAGTTTGAGCCTACCGGCGCACGCCAGTCCTAGGCTGGCGCACGCAGGTGATCTTTGTATGCAATGGCCATACAAGTTTACTCCTGCGTGCATCATTCAGGGTCAGCGTGTCCTAGTTTGTTTAAAATGCTCACAGAAGCGCTTGTTCTCAATCTATTATACATTGTTCATAGCCATTCCCATCATTTTGCCACGAAAATACAACTTGCCATTTGTTAATCCCTATTAACTGTTCCCACGTCCTAACTGGCTGAAAATGATTAAAAGAGAGAAAAATGCAAATGTTTTACAAAATGCCTGAGTAGAGACCGATCTCCGGATTGGGCGAGAGGGGTGCCATAAAACCCTTCCCCTCTCGTAACCTGGCTCCCGAACCTCAGATATCGAAGGTGACGATGGTCCAGTTTACAAGCCTTTTCAAATCAAACAAACGTGAACAAAAACGGTTTCAAATCTGTTTCTTGGGTGTTTTCCGCAAAACCCAGGTAGCGACTCTCTCAAATCGGCATTTCGTCATGCTTTCAAACAAAAAGGCGCAAACCAAACTTTTCGCAAACTAAAAATGCGGGATTTTCAGGGGCGTGTGCCCACAGAGATTGTAAAGTGAATTTGGGATCAACAGGTATAGACCTCGTTTGAAGATAAGGACAATACATAGGGGTTGATATGACTTGTGCATTAAATAAATTAGTTGGCGTATTAATCACCATGGTTGTTTGCTCAACAAATATGGTACCAACATACATATTTGGTATGTAATTTTTTTATCTTTATGGAAAGAAATGGTATAAACATGTGTATTTGGTGAAAATCAAGTTAGTTTATGCATGACGAAGAATATCTGATCATTTGTTGGTATTGACATTCGATACTAGCTGAATATTTATCATTTGCGTAACGGTCATGTGATTCTTCATACTTGAGTATGTATCTATTTATGTAGATTTGTACGAATGTTATAGTACTATAACAACCACAATAATATCTATGTCAACTCGTATGAACTATAATAATAGCTGATCCTTTGTTATCGAAGTAGGTTTTCAAAAACAAAATAAGAAGTAGATACTCAATGAATCAACAAATGTGACAAAACGATCTATGTAGTTTTACATATTTTTATTATCGCTAACCACGTACCTTTTTTTATTATTATACCAAATATGAAAACTTTGTCGCCACGCGGTTGTTGTTGTCCTTTACTATTTTGATCATTTAAAAGAAATGTATTTATAGAGATCAAATCGTTGTAGAGATTAAATTCCGAACGACTGCTCTGAAAAAGTGCAATGTTCAAACATCGAATTAAATAATGGCATATTAATAAAATTGTGGCCCCTACCAAAATTGTATCCCTTACGTACACTTTTCCTCACTCAGTAATTGATTGGAGACCACCATCTCTCTTGTCTAAAACCCCAATGTCGTCGCCCCTCCACTTTTTCTCTCTATATCCCCCATCATTGACAGCCCATTCCACTCCCTATCTTTTAAGCGGCTGAAATGATTTCTTTTGTATATTAGAGTCCTCCATTCTTTAACTTTGGTATTATTGACCAAGGGTGCGCAATTGTCGAAGACCTACAAATCTAGGGTTTTTGATCATTTGTTTCAGTTGTGTACATTTGTATGGGAGTGAAGGAACAATGATGAGACCCCAAGGGTAGGGTCCCTCAGTGGTGTTGGTTGATAAGAGTGATCAGAGGGAAGGACAAGGTCTTAGACCGTTGGGTTGGTGGCCAGTCGCTAGTTAGGGGAAGGCGAAGAGGGAGGCTTCGAAGTTTGGGAAGAAGAAAGGGAGGACGTATCAAATGAGGGCAGGTCTATGTGGCAAAGAACAACGGGCTAAGGTGACATTTGTTAAGTGGATCTTTGCACAACACAAATACACGGTGCAACTGTGTAGAGCTTAATCTCATTATAGCATGTTGTGGCTTTAACTCATATATATAATACCCAAGAACGGCTGAGAATGTGTATTAACCTAAATTAACAAATAAAAACTTATACTCGCTGATACGTTGGCGTTGCCTAAAAGGTAAGAGTGATTCATTAATTCTTTGTATAGTAACAAAGATGAATCGAAGTTGCTTCGTATGCTTTTCGAAATTCACTATGCCAAGTTTTATGTGTCCTCAGCACACTACGACTTTGGTTTGGTAACAACATTTTTGGTAATTTGTATATACTATCTAAACTCTTCATTTCGGGCTTCCTGTTAGTTTTCAGGTTCATAATAGCACTTGAGAGTCCAAAATAGTGTCAAAATGTCATAATAGCAAGAGGAAAATGGCAATTAAGAATGGTATATACACACGTACATCTGACAAAAAAATTTGTTGATCTGATCTTTTATTTCTTTTGTCATGTTACTTAGGTTTGACCTCCTCCATATGCATAATTTGTAGCTTTGTGGAGAAAAGATGGGTTAGGTTTTGTAGCTTTGTGGAGAAAAGATGGGTTAGGTTAAAGAGATGACTTACGACATCTAGCTAGTGGCGGACGCAGAAGTTAGTACTTTTTTTTTTTTTTATCCGGCAAAAGTTTGTACTTAGGCCCTGTTTCAAAATACCTTCTTAAAAAATAAGTACTTATTTCACATTTTCACACTCAAAAATAATGTAAATGAAAAATAATTTTTTAATTTTTTTTGCATTGTATAAAGGATCTCAATAAAATTTATCAGATAAGATCAATATTAATAGAAAAATTATTTGCGTAAGCACATAATTTTGAATTTGAAATTGTCTTCTTAAAAAATAAGTCTTATTTCCCTTTCGGGAATGGGGCCTAAGCAGGTGCCCGAACAACATGTATTTTTACGTTTAAAAAAAAAGTATACTCTATTGGCATATATTGTCACTTATTAGGTTTGATGAATACACAAAAATTGTGTGCACACACACATTCGTCATCAAATTTTACAAGTGCGATCTCAACAAATAGATGATGGTAACTTTGGAATTTTTTTAAGAGCATTTTTTGCACATGAGAACTTTAAGAATCTTATACATTCAAAGGGCTTATAGGTGTCGATCCCATATAATCTGTTCAAATAAATCTAAAAAAACCAGTACAACAAATACGAATATTTGAAATTGTATAAGAGCCTGACAACTCCGTGTCTGCCACTAAAGGCATGCCCACTTACCACCACACTCGATTCCTCTCTACTTGGTTGGCTAAAATAGTAGGAGTAGTAATTGTACCCCACCTAGAAATCCCTTCTTTTCCATTTATATATCCCTAGTCATGGAGATATGAGTAAATTTTTTGTTAACGGCGTAATGCTAATGTCAAGTTTGTATAGAGCTTTATACTAGTTTAGAGGGTAATTTAACATCAAGTGATAGTTCAGGGGGCAAGGTGTAAGCAATCCCAGAAACATTTTTACTGGAGTATATAAAAACCCTAATCTTGAGGGTTTGGTTTCACAATCTGGGCCCTGCCTTTCTTCTTCTTCTTCTTCTTCTTCGTGTAGACACTGACCGGAGAAACCCACACAGTGATTCTCAGTCGAAAATCCAAGGGAACAACAACCGTGCGTCTCTCTCTCTCTCTCTCGCGCTCTAAATGTTTATTTATCCACATGAATGTGTATGAGTCTGATTTTCTTGTGGCATTTTGTGTCAATTTAATTGTGTTACAGTTCTTCACTCCATTGTACGTTGTATAAATGCTATCTTTTTCTTGCTCTCATTGAACTTGTTTGAAAAAATGTTATTTTTGTTTTTTGTTTACCACTTTATCATCTCAGAATCTCAGATGACGAATTGGGTGTTGAACGCGCAAAAACTGAAGGTTTTTTTGACTTGATACTTGGACTTCAGAAAAATTCGGAGACTAATGTTTGTTTTTTGTTTTTGAAAAAACTCATCACGTTTTTGGGTTGGAAGAGCTAACACGATTCTGAGCCCCGATTTCTCTAGTCATTTGCTAGCAAGCCGATACCCTTTCCTAGTCGAACTGGTTCGTACCGTGGCACCTTAAGTACCATATCAAACCACAATTACACACGGTTGACACCTTAAGTACCCTAACAAACCCTTGTCAGTTTTGGAAACTTGCCGTAAGAACCAAGCAAAATAAATTCAGAAGATTAAAACACCAATAGAGAACCCAAGTGTCCGAATGGGGTTGGAATGTTTTGCCGGTTTAAATTGTGCAACGGTTGAACCTTATTGGTGGGGTGGCATTTGGTGTGAGATTTGGGATTGATATGGACAAGGTTAAAGAGGAATTGTATTTAGAGTAATGCTGTCTAGCGAGATTAAGTCGTTAGTGTTTTTTGGATTCATTTGAGTTTTAATAAATGAGCCTAATGAGGTTTGAGGCAATAAATTTATTCTCCAAACCGGTGTCCCATTGCTTTAGTGTGTAGTCGGGAAAGCACCACCCTCCATGATCGGGGAATTTATTTGCAGTAGTCTCCTTCCTTTGTCGGTATCTCCCCCGTATTTATAGATCTTGTTATGTCCTGGCGCGTACAATTCCGACATAAGTATCTAGTGAGAATTAGTAAAGGACCCTGGTGTTTGACCCTTGTAACTCATTAAACCCTCCTTTTGTGATTGTATCAATCTGAACTCTTATCTTCTAATTTGATTTCTATTCCAATTTCATTGCTTTTTGTAACTTACCTAACAGATCTTAATATTTACAGCATGTGCTAAGCTTTCATAAGCTTTTTTAAGTTGATAGGGAACCTCAATTTCCCACTTGATAAAAAACACAATTTACCAGTCATTGATCATATCACAAACCAAACCGAGCCTTGTGTGTGTGTGTGTTGCAGCTAGGTATGGGGCAAGAAATTGAAAATGACTGGAGATTGGTTTTAAAGTTGTGCTTTGTGTAGAATTTGTGTCAATTTGTTTTGTTCAGACGTTGACTCTATTGTATGTTTTGGAAATGGGATTGTTTTGCTTGGTTTAGTGAATTTGGTTGGGTTATGGTGCTTATGGATTGTCAGAGTCTCCTCATTTTCGTTTTTCTTTGCTTATTGCGTACCACTTAGGCACTTAATCATCTCGGACAACGAATTGAGTGTTGAACGTGCAAAAATGGAAGATTTCTTGACTTGAAACTTGGACTCCAGAACAATTCAGAGACTAATGTGTTTTAGTTATGTTTTTTTTTTTTTTTGAAAAATCTCATTATGCTGTGTTGAAATCCAGAATTTTTGGGTTGGAAGGCTAACTCGATTCTGAGCCCTGATTTCACTAGTCATTTTTATCAAGCAGATACACTAGTTGAACTGGTTCGTCCCCTGGCCGGGGTTCGTTGCCCTGGCTAACTCGTTGCCATATCAAACCGCAATTGCACACGGTTGACACCTTAAGTACCCAGGAAACCCCTATCAATTATGGACACCTGCCATAAGAACCAAGCAAATGAAATCGAGAAGAGTAAAACACCAAGAGAACCCAAGTGTCGGCATGGGGTTCTAGGTGGAATGTTTTGCAGATTTAAATTGTGCAATAGTTGAACCTGCTTGGTGGGGTAGAATGTGAGATTTGGGCTTGATATGGAAAAGGTTAAAGAGGAATTGGATTTAGATTAATGATGGTCTAGCGAGATTAAATCGTTAATGTTTTCTGGATTCATTTGAGTTTTAATAAATGAGGTTTGAGGCAATAATTTTTATCCTCCAAACCAGTGTGCCATTGCTTTAGTGTTGTGGGGAAAACGCCACCCTCCATGATTGGAGAATTTTTATGCAGCAGCCTTCCTTTGTCGGTATGTCCCCCTTATTTATTACTCATGTCGTACTGGCGCATACCATTCCAACATAAGTATCTAGTGAGAATTAGGTAAAGGACCCTGGTGTTTGACCCTTGTAACTCATTAAACCATCCTTTTGTAATTGTATCAATCTGAACTCAGATCTTCTAATTTGGTTTCACTTCCAATTTTCATCGCCTTTTGTAAATTACCTTACCGATCTAATATTTAAGCATGTGTTATACTTTCCTCAGCTCTTTTAAGTCGATAGGGAACCTCAATTTCCAACTTGACCACACTTGATAAAAACCACAATTTACCAGCCATTGATCCTATCACTACCACCCATTATTAAAACCTACCATGTAGGTAGTCTAAAGATTAGACCACCGTCATCCATAGTTACTCTCCCATTTAGCCCCCTCTCTGGCGAACCTCACCTGCAACTAAAATTGCTGTTGCGCATCCCTCTCGTTCCCTTGCAGCAGCTCCCTCTCCGAGCCACCTCTGCTGGCTCCTGATAGGGTGAAGATCTTCTTTTTGTTGCATGCTGCTTTCTGGAAAGAATTACTGATTCTGCTCTTTTATATTTTCGTGATTTCAGAGGTTTATTGTAGGGTGAAGCACTATATAGCAGCACATGGTTTTGACATTTTTTTATTCTTCATATACGCAAGTTATGCCCACGTCCTAGATATATACACATATCGAATAGAAGTTAATTATAGATGATTTAAACCACCTGCGAGGCTGCACCACACCCTCTGCCACCTGCGAGGCTGCACCATGCCCTCTGCTCTGTCCTTGGTTGGATTTTGTTTAAAGAAAGATTTGAAATTTAATCTGAGGCTTCGAATCCATGGTAGCAGCTACAAATTTTCTCAATGGAGGTGGAAATTGGTGGGTATAATTGCCGGGCAAGGTTCTGAAAGCCTTTGGTTGATGTTGCATGTTTCTTCTCTCTAGGTGGTGCCAATATTGGGGGCAGGGGGTTTGGTGGTTTTATGGGTGGGCAGAGGGATGAACTGGTGGTGTCAACGAAGGAGATCAGGCGGTGGGATAGGTGCTCGCCACTGGTGATGGTGATGGTGGTGGTAGAAGTAGAAAGTAGTGTCTGTAAATGGAGCTTAACCGATGGTTTGAATTGGGAACATTTCAAAAGTTTAAGGTTTATTACTAAGCTCATTTATTTTGCTTTAATTTTTACTTGTTTTCTTGCATGTTCCGGCTGTCTCTTCCTATTTTGCTCACTCCACACTCTGCTCCTGCTTGTATCCATATCGGTGCAACATGCTTTGAGGTTTCTGCAATCAACTTTTAGAACACTTGTTTGGTTGATGTATTTGGCTAACAAATGTCACGTCATCCGTTACTCCTAAGTCTTATCAAAATAAGAAATCTTTATGCAAAGATGGTGCTCTCTCTCTCTCTCTCTCTCTCTCTCTCTCTCTCTCTCTTAGAAAGAAGCTCTTTTTGTCTTTGCCAACATTCCTCTAGAAATATATAGTGTTTGTGGGATTTCTCATTGTTTTGTCAATCATATACTCTCTCCGTCCCAAAATGTTTGTCTGATTTGCAAAACAAGGTTAACAAAAATTAAAAAAAAAAACGCAAAACAATTTTCTAGATATCAAAGAGTTTTTTTCAATTTATAAAAAAGGTCAGAATTTTCTTGAAATTTTTTATCATCTTTGAGTCCTTGTTTTGCGGACGAGACAACTGCGTTTAAGATGGGTATTTTTATTCAATATTGATTTTGACCAAAAAATTGAAAACATTCAATAACAAGTCTTATGTCTTGCATATTACATAATAATACTTAATTCATTATGGTAAATGTAAGAATCAGTGATGGTATGATGGTACTGAATTAGTGAAGAATAATGTCCTAGTAGTAGTATCACCGTAATCGTTTTGTAGTTTGACTGATTGACTCCGTATGTTTCATTTATGATGATAAATGAAGAAAAATATCTCAAACTGTACTGGTACTGCTAAGTACTATACAAGTGACCAAAACGCACATTGGTATGGTACCATTACCAACTCACACCTTTATTCTCCACCTGCCTCCATTACCCACCCAAGATTCTAGTCGCAATGAATAACTATGAGACTCTCCTTCAGAACCCCCTATTGTTTTTCGGAAGGGAAGTAGCTGATCTCCGTTTTTAGCTCTCGTTCCTTCATCATACACCACTAAAAGGAACATGGGTAAAAGCTTGTTTTTTATGAAACAAGAATAAGATGGGATATCAAAAGAATACAAACTAGAAGAGCAAACTTACAAGAGAGGAAAAAGGTAACTGTCATAATTTATTCAGACTTAAGTTAATATTCAACATCAATTCACTTAATCTCGTTATGGGAGGTAATATTGTCCGTCTTTATTAGACTTCATAGACAATTAGAAACCATCTATGTATGACTTAAATAAATATGATTTAGATGGAGGAGATGTCTTGTCTTAGACACTAACACCCTTTGAGCACTTGTTTGACACAACTTTTACATGTCTTAATTGAGAAAATAAATTCTTAATATCACACTTTACTGACACTTAGGCTGAGATAGAAATCAGGAATGCAGTCTCCCGTGCCTGTCAATAGTAGGGCTTTCAGTCTGGGGCTATTGGCAGGCACACATTTAGAACCCGAAAGCACAGATACAGAACTTTGAAGGGGATTGCTCTTATTCTTGTTAGATATTTTGTTAAGAAGGCTCCCAATTTTTATGTTTCTTCTATTGATCGCAATTTGTACAGGTCTGGGAGTATTTCTGGAAATGTCAGTTCAATTGACGCCTTCCAAGAGACAGTATGATCGGAGGCTTACGGAATCAAATGGTAAAGGGAAGTGGCACAAGTCGCAAAATTTACCATTGAAAGTTTCTCGTGGCAATTGTGTTTTTCGTGTACTTTGCCTTGTTTCAAAAATTGGCAGTGTTATTGGGAAAGGAGGCGGCATTATATCACAAATACGTCAGGAAACTGGTGCAAAGATAAGAGTTGAGGAAACTGTCGCTGGATGTGATGAGAGAATAATTGTTATAATAGGTTCTGATAAAGAGATTGAAGTTGCTGCTGAGCGGAGCAAGGAGGATGTTGATGACACTAACAAAGCTGAAGGGGTTGATGATGCAAATGGTCAAAATGAGGATGATGAAGATGAGCAATCCATTCCTGTGGAAGATGTACAATCTGAAAAGGGAATGTCTTCTGCTCAGAAAGCTCTTTTACTTGTTTTCGAAAGAATGGTCGAAGGAGAAATAGAGATAGATGGAGGGGATGAAGAGAGTGACAAGTCTTCCACATTTGTTGTGAGGTTACTTGTGCTCTCCAGTCAAGTAGGCTGCCTTTTGGGAAAAAGTGGCAGCGTAATCAAGCAAATGGCCTCTGATAGTGGGGCCCAGATCCGTATTCTTCCTCGGGACAAACTGCCTCCCTGTGCATCTCCTGATGATGAGCTGCTTCAGGTAATTTTGGTTATACATTCGTGAGTTTGATTTCATCCATGTTTCATGGGCCATTAGGTGGTAAATAGACTAGACTACGTTATGCATTTGAGTTTTGCTGTCATTTCGATGTGCACATCAATTGCATGGAGGATGAAGCTTCTTGGAGTCAATTTAGGAGAAAGCAAATCATTTTTTATTCAATCGAAAATCTTAGAAAGAAAAAAGGGAAAACCATCATGGTGCCTAGCCTCAGCTTGGAGTGCCAGATTTGAGGGTAAACTAAATAGGAACTTTTGTATATTTACACTTGTGATATGCCAACAATTTTATTCTTCGCTAATTCTTCTTCATTTTTCCAGTTAGATGAGGATGTGTTTGAAAAATACAACCAACAATCACTTGGCAGCTTTGTTTCATGTTGGGATCCAAGCTGTTTGGTTGAAGGTTTTTAGCTTTAATTTGAGTGACTTGCCACTCGTTGCATATGTGCCTAGCTCTTAAAGTACACCTCACCCATAGATGGGCGCTTAGGTGTAAATACAACCTGTTTTAGCAATCAGTCTTAATAACAGTAGTATGATCAAAATATATCTCCTTAACAAGGAAAACTTGTTGGTGTTAATATTTCTTACAGAGTGTAATCTATAATCTTCGTGCAGATTACCGGGTTAGTGGATACGGTTAGGAAAGCTCTTCAATCTGTTTCTCAGCAGCTTCTGGAGAATTCACCTCGTGATCAGGACCCCTTTTCTGCCAATCCTGGCCGGCCATCATCTCATTCATTTGGTAATCATTTTTCTAGGCCAGAAGCGTACCCACCACCAAACTATCCTTTCCCTCCTCATGCTCCTGGCCACATGAACCCTCATGATGATATCCTGACCTTCCGTTTACTGTGCCCTGAGGAGAAGGTAGGAGGCGTAATTGGAAAAGGAGGAACTATTGTCAAGTCACTTCAGCACGAGTCTGGTTGTGAAATCAAAGTTCAGGATCGTTTGTCTGATTCAGATGACCGCATTATTGTCATATCTGGTCCTGCGGTACGGTTTGACACTTTGAAATTGCTTTTAACTCTTTCAAATTGCTTTGAGTAACTCCAACAAAGCTCTTTATCTCCCCAAAACAAAGAACAAACAACTCCAATCAAAGTCTATATTTGATCTCTAGAATGGAGATCTCCTTTTGAGTTTCTATTTGTGACGACGCACTCTAAAAGTCAAGAAGAGTCTCTATTTTTACTTTTCACTTTTCTGTTTTGTGATGATAATGCTGACATTTTTTCAATCCAATTGTTAGAGAATTGGTACTAACCTTGCTATTAACAAGATATTGATGACACCTTTAAAATGAAGTCCACATTACATTGGCCAAAAATTGGAAATTGCTTGTTTGGAATTTTGGTGGGAAAGTGAGGTAATGTTTGTGGTCTTTTGAAAATAGAGATTAGGGTTGGAGTTCTGATGAATATTAGTGTTCTTCTCTGCATGCACTTTTTTTAATTGAAAACTTCATTTTGGTCTTTAGTTTAGAGACAATGGTTGGAGTTGCTGTTAGATATCCTTTAAGATGCCTATAAGTTCCATGTAACTTTTCTACACCGGCTGAAATTTTTTGGTGGTTGGTTCAGTTAAAAGAAAACAATGCTGACATTTGTGTCTGAAACAACTAATACAGCACCCAGAAGAGAGAATATCCGCTGCACAAGATGCAGTACTTCGTGTCGTGTCAAGAATAGTTAGGGCTACACCGGAGAGCAAGGAGAATACCGTGACAGCAAAACTTCTTGTCTCGTCTCATCAAATAGGTTGCCTTCTTGGGAAGGCTGGTTCTGTTATTACCGAAATGAGGAAGTTATCTGGGGCTCATATACGTATACTGGGGAAGGATCAACTTCCGAAGGGAGCTTCCAATAATGAAGAAGTAGTTCAGGTATGGCTCCAGGCACGTTGCTTCTTTTGACCGTTCTTGTTTGCACACACAACAACTGTAAAGATCATGTTCTATAATTGTCCTCTCAACTTTAGTAAATTTTATGAGTGCTCTCCAAACTAGTTATGACTGTATTTTGTGCTTTTTTTAGTGGGTGTTGCCTAGTTATAGCAACCTTTACTGCCTTGTGTCTTCTTTTTTAGCTTAACGGGACTCTTTTCTGACAGGTAAATGGAGATTTTGACACAGTACAAGATGCTCTTATGCATATAACCTCTAGGCTACGGGATCACTTCTTCCGCGATGCATTTCCATCTATGGATCATCATTTTCCAGATCAACCACCTCCATTCCCTTCATATGGAGGAAGGGATATGTCACCGCCAGGAATGCATTCGAACTTAGGACCGCCATTTCATAAGTTTGATGCTTTTGGTGGTATGCCTCCACATGGGGGCTTTCAACCACATGATGACCGCCCTCCATTTATGCACAATATTCACAGACCGGGCATGCCCCATAACATTTCAGAAAGAAATCCGTCTTCAGCATGGGGTCCTCAGGTATCATTCCTTCACTGTCTCACTCGTAAAACATTTTCTTTTTATTCTTGCAGTGTTTGCTGCATACCAAAATTATCATCTTGGGTTTTCAGATGGGGTTTCTGTAGGAATATCTTTTGAGAGAGAAGAATATTGTGTAATAGTGTGTTCAAAGATAGGAAAGATACTATTTACCCAATGCATTTGTGCATTTTTGTGTGTGGATAATTTACTAATCTTCCTGAATGGGTCGTAGGGACTAACTGAAGGTAGTGGGCCTTTAGGCATGCCGGAATATCCAGGAGCTCCCCAAAGGAGGATGGTTGGATTTGGAGGGTCGGTACTTCGTAGAGCTATTCATACAAGCTTTTTGACTCGTTAATATTTCTTATCCAATTGTTTGCTCGAATTATGTTACTGTCTAGAATTTTATTAAATTACTTACATCTGATCTATTATATGCAGGGGAAGTCATCTTGCAATAATCACAAACACCACTGTGGAAGTTGTTGTTCCTCGTGCTGTTGTTCCTGTTATTTATGGAGAGGATGGTGGATGTCTGAAACGAATTCGTGAGGTATTTTTTAATCTGCTTATCGTCTTTCGTCCTTCTCTTAAGTTCTCTAGGTTGATCTTTATTTTGTAAAGTACGTCATGTTACATTGCAGAAACGTTCATAAAATGATATCACCTTGCTCTTATTTGCGTGTGTGAATCACATTACTTGAAATTAGCGTTTGCGGAGTTTGAAACTGTATTGAATCTTTATTTGCATGTGGGAATGTTCTAGTATTTCTTCAAAGAGCTTGGTCAAGCATTGTTAGGGCAGAAACTATTGATGTATAATTTTGTTCAGTATTATTGTAATCTTTCCATTTCTTGGAAGTTGTATATTTACCCCTTTTTGTTTACGCACACAAAGAAATCCTTATGTACAATGCAGAGTTCAAGGAATCAAAATCAGATATTATCTATTTTTCCTTAGTCTCTTGTTGAAATCAGATGTGGTTTTTTTCTTCTATGAAAATAACTCATTGATACGGGTCTTCACATCCCAAAGAATAAGTTGCTGTCTGCCTCTTTTTTATGTCTTTATTTGAAACACGGAGGTCAAGGAATCCATGCAATGATTTCCAGATGTATGCATTATCAGAAATGATTTTCTTACACTGGTTCTTGAAACCCTCCACTGGTTGATAAATAGATTAAGTAGTATTTGAAGTGCCCCAAAAGGGATTAGTACAGGAAAATTAATTATATTTTCTATTATAATGGAATTCCAGTACTGAATTTTTTTTCCCCATACTCTAAAATAGAGGAATTAGTATTAATCATGGTGATCATAGGGAAATAAGTAGAAACTAAATCAACATATGGAAATAAGCAAAGGATCATCATTTTTGTGTTTTTTGAACTGGATTTGATCATCTTATATAGCTACTGGGATTTTTTTTTTCACTTGCTTTATGTAAGGTGTGGAAGTGCCTTATCAAATTTTCAATCTTTCAGGATATACACATTGGAGGGTAAAAACCTCGCTGATTAACAAACAAATCACTTTAGGGACACATTCTTGGTCCTCACGAGTCACGACCTTGATATTGATGTTATTACTTTTGATCTGGTTTTTGGTAATACACTTAATCAAGGAAGTTGCAAATTTTAACGCACTTGCAGATTTCTGATGCTAAAGTTACCATCACCGATCCCAAACCTGGGGCAACTGAAACCAAGATTACAATATCTGGCACACCTGAGCAAACCCATGCTGCACAAAGTCTTATTCAAGCATTTGTGCTTAGTGAGACGGAAGCTTCTTGATCTTTGTATGGAGGTAAGGCTTTATTTTTATTCTTGTCCTATGTGGCCATGAAAGTGAAAACCTTTCTGTGGTAGTGCGTCTGGTATTTCGCATCCAGTTGCTGGTAGTATATTCCTCACTTAAATAATTTAATTGTTATTACAACTTGCAAGAAATAGCTTAATACATAAAAACTTACTTTTTGGTGTTTAGAACTTGGTACCTCAGCTGAAGAACAGGGTGGCTGGGCAATGTTGGACTTCTAATTTTTGTCATTTCCGAGTAGTTGGAACTTAGTTGTGGACATTCCTAGGGCAGCACAGAAACTTTGCAGATTAATCTTGGAAAATTTGCGAGAGTTGTCCGTATGTGAAATGTGTCTTCGCTTGTTGTCAAATGTAAGGAACAAGGGGAAGAAATCGGAATGATAATTGACTTTGTTTGTAATGGATGAGATTTTAAAATCTTGGGAAGCAAATCTGAATTTTGAACTTATCACTTGTCTCCTTATTTATGTTCACGTGCATGTGTGTTTATGTGGTTTTCTCTCCTTTTCCGGTCCTATCTTGGTCTAGTGTGACTTGGGTCGTCTTTATATCTTATGCATAGTCGGTGTTCTCATGAGCAGTGCGTACTTACCCACAACAAAGGAAAAGAAAGAATTTCGATTTGTTTATCTGGTAGTATTTGGAGTTTATGGGGTTAATTTGGTTGATAACATGGTTTGGTTTATAGTCTATGTTCCCAAGGGGAAAGTTTGTTCCCTGCTTTTGTTCAAATTTTGGGGAAATTTGGTTGTCGACGTCAAAAACTTACTGACGTTTAATAGAGGCTGAAAGAATTTTGCTTTCATTATCTGGCATTCAGGAAGACAGCAATATTATGGATAACTTATTGTTGTTATTGATAAATAATTGTACGTGTTATTCCAATTTTGGGGAAATTTGGTTGATAACTCGGTGCATTGTACAGTGATGTTTTGATGGGATAGTTCTTTGGGTTATTGAAAGGATAGGTGGTAGCCTGCTTTTGTTGAAATGTGAAGTTCTAGATGCTAGTGGTGCAATTTAGTTTGAGATTGTTCCTCTTGGTATTGTCTTCGTTTTCTGTTTTCATTTTCTGAAAACATCTCATGAATCAGACAAGTTTTTCGGTGCCGGGCGGGTACCACACACGTAGTACCCTGTCAGCAATTCCAGTCGTCCAAACGTGTTTTGGATTTTAGAGAAAGAAAAAGAGGAGAGAGAGCGGGAATAAATTTGGCCGAGCAAAATACATTTGGACGGCTGGGATCGCTGACGGGTACCGTCACGTAGTATCAGCCCGGCACCCGAAAATTTTTCCATGAATTGGCTCGCTCCTAACATTTGGTTGGCTTTGTAGTTTGTAATTTACTTTGTGCATTTCTAAGCTGGGTTAGACCATCATGATCTAACCGCCAAAAATCAGGAAGAATACTTGGGTAAAATTCTCTGCAAGCTACAAAACTAAGAAATCTTATCAACCCGAGGCCAAAAGAAATATTGAAATCTTGAGTATAGTTATATATGTAAGTAATTACCTCTTTATTTAGGCACTCTTTTCAATTAAACTATCTATTATAAACTACTTAATATCCTCATAATATCAAATTAGTTTCATGCTTGACTTCTTATGACTTTTGGTTTGGATGTGGGTATATTCGGGGAAACCCCAATACCCATCGAGAGGCGGGTTTGGTTCTATATCTAATATTCCCATTGAGGATCGGGACAGGAGTTGGGTATGGAATAGGGTCCCTCGATTCATTCCCTATCCGTTGCCATTCCTAGATTGTCCCCTATTGTGTTCCAAACAACCCGAGGCCAAAAGCCGAAAGTATCAAGACAAAATTTTCAGATTATTTGCTTTTTTACCTTGAAATATTGAAGTGTTTTTTTTCATAAGGAGATACAGAAGTTGTGCCTAAAACAAGTTAGCAGAAGTTTAGGTAAATATCCCTGGTAACGTAGTCGAACGAACCGTGCTATAAGCCAAGGTTTATAATCTCATTGTGATAAAATGGAAAAGGTTTATAATCTCGTACTTGAATACAACGCCACTGATCTAGACAACACTGTTAATTCATTTTTACTGGAAAGTATTAGTAGATTTTTAGGATACAAAATATTTTAATTTAATTCATAGTTTTGAAGGGCTTGTATGTCCTGAGGTCCTGGGCCAACCCCTGAATGGATCCAGCAGCAGCAACAAGTGAAACAACCAAACAGGACCAGCTCAAGATCTTGAGCCATATCCACGTGAAGGAATACTTGGGTATTTTGGTCTGAGCAATGTGCATTTCTATGGGGAAGTACACCGTCAACGGGTAAAACGACGCCGCCCCGATCAACCCTAGGAAGTCATTGAAGAAAGGGAATATCATCGCGAAAACTGCCGTCACGATTACGTAGGCCGTCCTCCACACCAGTCGGAAAAAGTTGAAGTTGTAGGATCCACAGAACGGGAGGCTTATGGAATGCTCGCTTGTTATGAATTTGCTTTCGGGCCAGCGGGCTTGGCAACGGGCCTCAACAAACCCGAATATGGGCTGACAGAAAACCTACATGGCAACAATTTTGAAGGGTGAGTAGTAGAGCACAAAAGAGTCAAAGACTGTATTAGATTAGCCGGATTAGTAGACTACTAATGAGTAGGGCTGTAAATGAGTCCAAAGCTCGACTCGTTTACAGCCCTATGAATGATGAAATATCCGGCCCCAAAGGAGAGTGACAAACATGAAAAATGTGCCCATAAACAAAGTGTACGGTCCCATATTCAATTTCAGGTGTGACTTGGGTCAAATCTAGAAAGAATTTGAGTTCTCCTTTGAGCAAAGTGTAGTGTGTGAATCATATTCGAACCGAGCCCAACTATAGGTACACCATTTGTTGTTACACCAGCTTGAGTGAGATTCATATTGGGTCCCACATTAATAATCAGAACCGTTCAATTTGTTTTAGAAATTATTCTAAGGGGATCATGCAACAATTTTGAAGGGTGAAGTAGTAGAGCACAAAAGAGTCAAAGACTGTATTAGATTAGGCGGACTACTAATGAGTAGGGCTGTAAATGAGTCCAAAGCTCGACTCGTTTACAGCCCTATGAATGATGAAATATCCGGCCCCAAAGGAGAGTGACAAACATGAAAAAAGTGCCCATAAACAAAGTGTACGGTCCCAGATTCAATTTCAGGTGTGACTTGGGTCAAATCTAGAAAGAATCTGAGTTCTCCTTTGAGCAAAGTGTAGTGTGTGAATCATATTCGAACCGAGCCCAACTATAGGTACACCATTTGTTGTTACACCAGCTTGAGTGAGATTCATATTGGGTCCCACATTAATAATCAGAACCGTTCAATTTGTTTTAGAAATTATTCTAAGGGGATCATGCAAAAAAATCAGCTCGAGTTCGATAAAAGTTTGATCAATTTATTCAATACTAGGAAACAAATGTTCATTTAATTAGACGGGGTATGGTCCCCATTCATTTTCCTATAGCTTGCTACATCCTAAACGAATCTCTAACATATATATATATATATTTTATTGCTTTGCCATATTTTGTTTAAATTTTTTTTAGCATTGAATAGAAGACACCCCTGTCCGGTCTAAATTAAAAAAGAGGTTTTTCGAGCTTTTTGTTGAGTGATGCTATACGTACAGACCATATTCATACCGAAATCCTACCGACGGCGCCGGCCGGCCGTTTCCGGCCACCGGACGGCCGATTTGTATATACACGAAAAAGGGGTGCTCCGATCAAGCGCTCTACACACCTCGGATGCCGTTGATTTTCACGTAGGGCCCCTCGATTTTTTTTTTTAGAATTTTTGGACGGCTCGGATAGGCCGTCCGGTGGCCGGAGACGGCCGGCCGGCGCCGTCGATACGATTTCGGTATGAATATGGTCGGTATACATATCTTTATCGCTTTTTGTTTGTTTTTCTTAAATCTTTTTACTTCGGCTCATCTATTTACACTGTCTGACTTTCCTTGCCTCGTCGATAAGAACATTTAATCAAAAACATTTTGACCGAAAGCAATAGAAAAGTTCACCAAGTGCCGAGAATACTCGTCGTCGAAAAATTCAATTAATCTAAGTCCAAACGCGTTAACGTTATATATACGAACCTGATAGGCACCAACTAGGTGAACCGCGATGCAAATATTGGCCAAGTCGATTAGCCAGAATGGCTCGTAGAAACCGAACCCGGTGAGGAAATTTCCCGGTGCGTTGTTGCCAAATGCTGCATAGCCAAGACACCCACACAGCATGTAGAACATGGTGGTTGTTGAGACTCCCATTAGTGAAGCCTTCTTCATCACTTTGTTCTCTGGCGGGTGCGACCTCAGTGTGTCCTGTCGCAGAGCAACGATACGCGAACAGAAACAGTTATACGAACGAATTCGTAGTAAAACAATAGGGTACGATTAGGGTAAATTTTTTTTCTTTTACTTTTATCCAAGGAATTGTTATGAAACAACAATGTACTACATAATAAAATTTTCTTTGAATGCTACATAAAGTCATCTCGGTAGTCAATCCAAGTATGTATCATGCATCAGACGTGACGATTTGGCGTTGAAGCCTCAATAATTAAATACGTCACATCATAAGGTAGATGGGTTAAACAACAAGAAGGCAAGGAAGAAGATTTTGGGTATCAGGCTGGTACCACACATGTGATACTCCATCGGCGATTTCAACCATCCAAACGTGTTTTGAACGGTCTTGATTTTAGAGAGAGAAAAAGAAGAGAGAGGGTGGTCGGGTGAGGAGAGATAGAGAGGGAATAAGTCTAGGCCGTCCAAAACACTTTCGGACGGATGAAATCGCCGACGGATACCGTCACGTGGTACCCGCCCGGCACCCAAAAGTTTCTCCAAAGATAGGTGATCGATGAAAAGGTGGACATTCACTTTTTGGTGAAAAATTCCAACACATCCACTGGCCCAAAATTACAACACATCCACTGGCCCAGAAGGCTTTGTGGTCCATCAGTTCCAATGGTCCATGAAGGAATCATTGCAGTACAAAACCCTGTACACTAGTAAACTCTTTTGAAAGGCCAAAAGGGGGAAAGAATAATTTCAAAGAGAAGGATAAAAAAAAAACAAAAACTGATTTTGGTCCTAAAATGCCTTTATCTGATCTGATGGAGAACCATGGGTACTCTCATGTCCTTGTCACATTTAAACTTGTAGCCTATACCCAAGTTGAAGCATATCTTCATCTGGACCAAAACAAAATCTGTCACTATTTGGCATGAGTATCAATCACATAGTAGAGGAGAATATAAGTTTTCATTTTAGTATAATAGGAATGGACATCAACCAAACCTAGATTATTCTCGCGTTTTGGTAACCGGATGTCCGGGCTTTGCTTGCGCGAACCTCAACTAATTTCGAGAACCCGAAGTCAACGGCCGGGCAGACCCTCCTATGGCGCCTGAGGTTTGGAACGTTTTAGTATTGGTAGAATTCGAACATGCAACCTCATGGACGGCAAAAATTTATTACCTTTCTCATGCCCCGCTTAGCGAAATCCCCATAGGTTCTCATGTTGAAGACATATTTAATCACCTACCCCCCCATTTTTTATTCTTAATTATGTCTATCAATAGAAGTATTAGCATTGCCCTAGAAAGCGTATGAGAAGGTTCTTTGACTTGGATGTTTTACTTGCTGCAATACATAATACTTGGGCTTTAATATAATCTCTTACAAATTCTTTGAATCAATTTTTTTGGCTCTGGCAATATTGTATTGTATTACCCATATATGGAATCGGCTCCTCTCGAGAATTCATCGGTTCATAATTTATCTCGGAGGCTCCAATCCACTTCCGAGCTGACATCGATGATTCAAACTGTTTATTTTGTAGAACCGTAGTGGGTTTAGGAATTCGACCTTTTTATGAACATAGAAACAAATCGCATCTCATTTCATAAAATGAAGGACGGATGTGATAGCTAACTTAGCCTTTCATTTTGTGTAATGAAATGTGATTTCTTTCTCTACCTTGATTTTTTCTTGTACTAAATACAATCGATGAAGCTGATTTTTCACACAGAGTGGCACTCACGAGAGGGACACGGAATTATATGGAGAGATGAAAGGAGGAATTGATCATGAATGCCTATATTAAACAGGAGGAGTTTTTTGGTGCAAATTGAGTACCACATGGCGGTTACTCAGCGTGCATCCGAGCTGTTCAAACATGTTTTGGATGGCTCAGATGCGCATTTTCTCTCCTACTCAGTCGACCACTCTCTCTCCTCTTTCTCGGCTTCTAAATCCTGACCATTCAAAATACGTTTGCACAATGCACTCGGGTACTATGTGAACTCTACCCTCTTTGCACCACGTCGATTGATTGCCATACTGCCTCCTGGTGTATCTAAAACAAAAATCGGGCCACACGTTTCAAGAACCATATATACTACTACTATAATCACATTTAAGTGAGTAGTACTCCCCTACGTAAAATAACAAAATCTGTTGAAGATATGAGATAAGCATTGACCTTTCAGTGTAAAGAAACAAGGCAGAGGATATAATGAGTATATATATACACATACAACAATGTTACAAGTTACGCACACAATATCGAAACACAACTTCGGACACAATTATATCATCTGGAACCATTCAATTCACATAGATTCTCTGCATCGAACGATTTCAGACACGATTCTTTTTGGAGTTGTATTTGAAAGTTGTGGACGTACACTAATTTGATATGTATAAAGTATCATATATATATATATATATATATATATATATATATAAAAGAGAGAGAGAGAGAGAGAGAGAGAGAGAGAGGGAGAGGGTTGCCTGAATCTCGATGAGGACGGTGGAATAAGCGTAGGCAAAAGCGATGTCTCCAATGGCTTGGAAGCTCTTCCAAACTTTCTCAGATGCGGACACGTCTACCCCTACTTGCACCCCTGTCAGGCTTGTCCTTGCATGCCCACCTCCTAAACTCAGCACACATAACTCTAAAACTCATTTCATGGTCATGGGCCCACACCATCTTACATTTTTTTTTTTGATCAATATATATACACATGTCCATGTTACATACGATAATGCAATCATGCAAGTACATAAATCAATGTGCGCAAGACACATGTATGGATCATGTTCACCAACTATAGTTTTGTGCAGATGATGCAGAATGAAAAGATTATATTATTTTAAAAAAAAGAATATAAAGTTTCTTATTCTTGTTTTAGTTATTTTGTTAGGATTCATGTAATTATATAAATAAGTGTCTACATTATTTAGTTTTTTCAATTTAGTTTCCTTTTAAGAATTATTTGATCACGAAGAATAACTCGATTCTAATTTTGTAGTTTCCTTTTTTTTATTTTTTTATTTCCTAGTGTGTAGGATTTCTCCCACTATAAATTGAGTTGTAAGCATTATGGCTATTCAGTTTTTGATGATTAATGAAATTATAAAGTGTTTTCTCTTTTATGCCAACTTTTGGGTATTCTATATGAATCATCCAATTGTTGTCGCATTTATTCATGGGTATTCTCAGACTAAACAGGTTTAAGGAAGAGTTGTTGCGATTTTGTCGCTCGATCTCCTTTTTTACCACGCCTCCCTGCAGTAATGATATTTCACTACCAGTGTTTTACCTACATATGAGACCTACTTTTTGTTTTTTCTTTACCAAACGTCGGTCTATATTCTCGTACTTTTCTTATTGTTCTCATCGAGAAAAATATTTAATTTCAAAATATTTTGACAAAAAAAGGTTCAATATTCAAGTCGTTTATGTTGTAAATCTCTGTGCATAGTGTACCCTAACATCTTAAATAGGTCACGTCTAATTTAAAATGATATCGTCTGTCATATTTTAAAGACCGTATGATGAAATTATGTAGCTACAATAAAATCAATTTTTTTTTTTTACTGAATGATGATCTATGCGAAAAACCTCAAAAAATGAATATAGGTTGAGAATATGTAGATACATATACATTGTGTTTCAATATATACCTGCTATTTTGGCCATGGAGAGTCCAAGACCAATAGAAGAGTAGGCAAAGGACATGACTGCTGCCAGAATAGAGAGCCAAGAGAGCTTGTGGAAGTTTGGTATTTGACTCAAAACTATCTGGATTGTTGCAAATATTATCATGAATGGGTAGTTTGATATTGAGCACTTGACATCGTGCCCGTGTTTGTGGAAACAATTTGACCTTTTCACAGCCCTGAATCATATATGCAAAAAAAAACAAATTTACTTAAAGTAAAAAAATAAACAATAATTCGTCATAAACAATAGTTAAAATATGATCTTGTCGCTTCATATATAGAGTAAGCTTCTAATGCGGACCTCCGCATCCAAACAAAGTGCGGACCTCCCCTTTTCCGATCGAATTTCGATGATCCGAGCCGCTTAATGTGTTCAGAACGTGATTTTAAGGGTAGTCGCAAAAAATCAGCAAGAAAAAAAGGCCAGGAAGGGCTTCATCCGAGCAGTTTTTGTTTATTTTTTATTGAACGGTTCAAATAAAAACTGCTCAAATCAAGCCCTTCCCGGTCATTTTTTTTGCCGATTTTTTGCGGGTACCCTTAAAATCACGTTCTGAACACATTGAATGGCTCGGATCATAAAAATTCAATCGGAAAAAGGGAGAAATGGGGTGATCCGCACTTTGCTTGGATGCGGAGGTCCGCATTAAAAGCTTACTTATATATATATATATATATATACTAGTGCTAGCCCGTGCCTACGGCACTACGCATCCTGGTTGGAAGGGGATGGCAGTTGTGTGATTTAGGTGAAAACCATGGGCACTTAACCGGAAAGTGAAAGGATGCACTATAGCCTTTGGATCAAATGAATCTAAGCCGTTCCAATAATTTGTCCCCACACTCTTCTGTTTTATAATAGAGATATACAATCTCCTCCAAATAAGGAGGTCCTTATTTCCCCATTTCTCCCATTTTCCGATTGAATTTTGATGATCCGAACCACTCAATATGTTCAGAACGTGACTTTAAGGGTACCCGCGAGAAATCGGCAAAAAAAATGACCGGGAAGGGTTTGATTTGAGCAGTTTTTATTTGAACCGTTCGATAAAAAATAAACAAAAACTGCTCGGATGAAGCCTTTCCCGGTCCTTTTTTTTTTGCTGATTTCCTCCAAGTACCCTTAAAATCACGTTCTGAACACATTGAGCGGCTCGGATCATCGAAATTCGATCGGGAAAGGGAGGTCCGCATTTTATTAAAATAAAGTAGTCCTTATTAGAAGGGGACGCTATATATATATTATTACACGAATCAAAGATGGAAAATTGAAGCAGTTGCAGAAAGTGTTGATTACAAATCAAAATTCCTTTCTCGAAATTCCAACTAAAAATTATTATTAAGCTTGTGATGGAATTTATCTAGTAGTCTACCCCTTTCACCAATTAGAAATGTGGTCCTGTTTATTCGTTAATTATTAGTACTAGTACTAAAAGTAGGATTTAAGCGAATATTCATGAAATTAAAATCAAAGCAATTGAGGTCTATAAAGCTTTTTTTTTTCTTTTTGAAATAACCATCTCATAATTTATCGCAAGTCTCCGCCCTTTCTCGTAATTATTATTACGGATAGAAATGTCCTGATAAAAATACCATGTTATACTAACATTTGGACAATAATTAAACAGAAAGTCTACAAACACAATTGTGTCGGACACTATTCAATGCGTGTGGAAATGGTTCCGGACACAGTTGTATCAGGAATTGTGTTTCAAAGATTTGTGCGTAGCGTTGATCATACACAAAAGTGGAGAGATTTGAAAATTTATCTACTAGTAGAGTAATTTAGTGTACTCACACCATGCTAATAGAAGCAGTTATTGTGTATCCAATAGTAACCCCAATGAGATTTCCATATTGAGCTATTCCACACAGCTGGACCTTCACACCCCCTGAGACAATTAAGAAAAGGACCACACTAATTAGTTTCTCAAGATTCCTAAAATCCAATCAAATTTTTAACAAGGAAAATGCTAATAACAGCCCAATGGGTTATCAATAAAGTAGCAAAACGACAAAAAAAAAAAAAACAGTTTTCTATTCGTATATGTTAAAGTGTCTTGAAAAGCGTAAAAAGCGTATCGAAGACAGTGTTTTCTTTATTCTTTTTGTCTTATTAACAACCCAGTGAGCTGTCAATGACATAATATAATGTAATTTTTTCTCTCTTTTTTACATCAAAAACACCAAGTTCATAATAACAAAACGGACCCATCACTCTGACAAAAGTTACGGTATAGTATAGCATTTCTGTTCGTAAATTACTTCCGATACATCATATGTTGTCTTTGATGAATTAAACGTACTTATATCAAAAAAACGTACCTAAGTGAGCTCTCACAACATCCATGTAAGTGTAGTTTCTCTGGCCGGTAATCGGGTCGGGAGCCCGGTAACAGTCGGCGAGGAGGGTGGAAGTGAAGTATGTGATGAAAGAAAAGGCCATGAGAACCGCGGGCCCGGCCACCCAGCCCAGTTGGGCTATGGCAAATGCTAGAGATAGCACCCCAGACCCTATCACAGCCGTTATGATATGCGCACTTGCAGTCACGAAAGTCCCTTCGAAAAACCCAAAACATGCAACAAATCATCACCATGTAAGAAGCTCATAGATTAAACTCTTAACGATCATAACAGATAGGAGTATGACAATGAGATTCTCTAACTTCAAATTAACACTTCGATCGCCTTGTCTCAATGCACTCTGCCATATCTCGAAAGCCACGGGTTTTGAAGTTTGTGGGTAATCGTGTCAATTCAATTACACTCGGGCATCGAGAAAGAGATATATATATCTTGGGAACTTGGCATGGGATCCCTATACAGTGGAGGATTCTCTATAGCCAAGTATTTTTGTCTCCAATTTTACTACACTCTCCTCACTATAAGAAATGGAGGATATCAGACTATTAAGAGCACCCCTTTTTTTTTTTTACCTCAACAAACATCTGAGTAAAAACCTCTTAAAACTCAGTTTAGCCCTTGACTCGCGCGTATATCGATATCAGGTTGCGTTTTACTCAAATTAAGAGAGACTCAAAACTTTTTTAAGACTATGTTTCCTCGCTCAAATTTACAACGGGGACATTAATAAAAGCTAGCTAATTTTCAATTTATGCTCAGCTATCGATTAGACCGCTCTATACTATATACTTGTAAATGAAACTTAATTTGACTCATTTTTGTAAAAGTAGAAGTGAGGATAGAAAATGCCCCAACAGATGTAGCTCAAACATATTAAGGTGCGTGTAAGTCGGCGGCTCGAATACCCGAGTAATAAAAAAAAACATGCATATACAGCTCAAAGCTAAACATGTGTACATGAAATCTAGCTACCAATAGATAGAAATGAGAAAATGAATGAGGCCGGCCATACCAGTTCTTATGGGGCGTCCATCATCATCCAAGTTCTTGTTAGTTTTTCCTGCTTCAATGGCCTCCGGGACTTGTTCCATGTACATGCTGTTCATGTTGCTCTGCATCTCCTTACCCATCTCTCTCTCTCTCTCTCTCTCTCTCTCCAATACACACTCTCTGTATGAGAGTTTGGACTTGGGTTAATTATATAATTACAAGGAGGAATCTCTATTTATAAAAGAGAGAAGATTTCAAAAAAGGGTCAAAAAGGAGGAGGAAATCGAAAGAGGACCGAAAGAGGTGGAGAGATTAGTGAAACAATGGTAGGTGTGAATTGCAGTCAAAAGACAAGTCTTCAGACATGATAGGGAAAAAGAAACAAGTAGTAACTAATTGAGAAAATAAATTAATGCAATATTACCCAAATAGCAAAAACTATATATATAGAGTCCCTTTCTATTAAGGACCTAAGTTGCGGACCACCCCATTTCTCCCTTTTCCTATTGAATTTTGATGATCCGAGCCGTTCAATATGTTCAGAACGTGATTTTAAAGGCACCCTAGAGAAATCGGGAAAAAAATGACCGGAAAGGATTTGATTTGAGCAGTTTTTATTTGAATTGTTCAATTCAGAATAAACAAAAACTGCTCGGATGAAGCCCTTTCCGGTATTTTTTTTTGCTGATTTCTTGCGAGTACCCTTAAAATCAGGTTATATATATATATATATATATATATATATATATATATATATATATATATATATATATATATATATATATATATATATATATATATATATATATATATATATATATATATATATATATATATATATATATATATATCAGATCTAAATTTAAAATAGAGAGAAAAATAGGGAGTATAATTACTAATTAAATTCCATATAGGGTAAGAGAGGGCTCCGTTCTAGAAACCTTCTTAAAAAATAAGCAGCTTATTTCACATTTTCAAACTCAAAAATAATGTAAATGAAACATTATTTTTTTATTTTTTTTGCACCGTATTAAAGATCTCGATAAGATCTATCAAACAAGATCCATAGTGATAGAAAAATTATTTGCATAAGAGCATAATTTTTGAGCTTGAAATTGTCTTCTTAAAAAATAAGTACTTATTTACGTTTGCGGAACGGGGAGCATATATAGGATTCGGTTTGAACGATTGACCCGGTTTTGAACCATTGGTGGTGCTTGGTTTTTTGGTAAATCAAGATCCCCACTTTTGGCTTCTTTTTTAGAACAGTAGTTTTTTTTTTTTTATTGGTCCAGACCCTGGAAATTCTCTATTTATGGGTACCACCCATAGGAATATTGTTGGAGTTTAGTAAAAAAGAGAATTCACTAACTAGGGTCTTTCTCACACTTTTTTTTTAGGGGCAAGAGGGTAATTTTAGTTGACCACTCACGTAGGCAGTTGATGACTAGGGAGGGCAGGATGGACCCTTTCAACACACGCACAAACCCAAACTCCCGATATGAGAGCCTTTCTCACACTTTGTAGATAAGCTATTATTAATTTTTCTTCGGAGATCGGTCGCTTTTTATGGAACAGAAATCAAAATTAAGGTAGAAAGCTAGCTTTTTCTGGAGTAAAACTTAGACCTTGGGAAGATGTAAGAAATCTGTATCATATTTTGAGCATGTCTGCAAAATAGTTTCTGGAATATCACAAGCCCTCCCTAGATTTCTTAAGTCTAGTTGGTCATTGAGATAGGCTAGCTGCATGGAAGTGTGGAAAAAGAAAATTAGAGAGACATACACACACACTCTCTCGGTTATGCTGCTCTCCATACACACAGATAAGTGTGATCGCCAATCATAGAAGAGCCTGTGTGATCATGGCTCACGATGATGTATCCGTATATTTTCGTAGATTTGCTTGTAAATATGAATACATTTTTTTTGCTGTTATCCAAAGGCCAGATAATTGTGATTGCCAATCATCGAAGAGCTTGCGTGATCACGAGGATGTATCTGTATATATTCGTAGATCTGCTTGTAGATATCAATACACTTTTTCGCTATTATCCAAAACCCAACGGGCTTTAGTTAGCATTTTCAGTAGACAAATGATGAGAACCGCATTTTGCAGAGGCGATAGTGATGTCCTCTGTTCTGATGGAGAATCACATGATCTAGAACAGATAAATTTTCGATATATTGATGGAGTACCGTTGCTACAAGGTCAGACAAGGGGGCCACAAAGCTACCCCCAGCCCGAGGTTGAGTAGTAACTCGGGCCTGTACCACCGGTCCGTTTGCCGACAGAATATAAGAGACAGATATGTTATCACCTCGGATATATCCGAAGTACTCATATTCAGTGTTTGCCACCAGAATATAGACCGCGGATATTATATCCACCCACAAACGGATATATTCATCACTACAAGAAAAATGGTCATTCTCGGCATTTTAATTAATGTCAGAAAGCCACTATTATCGGAATTTAAAAAAATGCCGGAAAAAAATAATTATTACTGGCGTTTGTTTAAAAAAATGCCGGCAAAAGTCGAGTTTTCCGGCAAAATAATACCGCCAAACTATTATTGGCATTTTTTCAAAAAAACGCCAAGAAAAATCTCCGTATAATATGAATATATTTTTCATTGTGCAAGTTGACTTAATATGGTGGCTAGTTCAATCGGTAGCCTCACTCGTGCACAAGGCAAAGGTCACGAGTTCAAATCCTAGGGTAAGCAATTTCTCCACAAAATTTGCGCGCCACATGGGTGCCATGCAAGCGCCACGTGGCATTTCGTCTTATATGGTACAGTTTTTCTCGCAAATGAGTTTAATTATTCCCGGCATTTATAGAGACTTTTCCTGGCATTTGTACCTTTACCGACACACATCTAGACGACATTTGTGATAAATGCCAGTAATACTTATACTTGACAAATGGCAGTAATACTTTTTACCAACATTTTTTGAACTTTGGCAAATGCCGATAATACTCTTTACCGGCATTTTTTTTAACTTTTAACGGCGTTTATGAAATGTCGGGAAAAGCGAAATTGCTTGTATCCGCCCTTTTATTACATTTCCGGTCATATTATATTCACCCAAAATTAATTCAGTCGGCGAAAACGACGTGCAAAAGACTCAGATACTCCTCCAAGTAGCCACAATCCTTTACTTCCAGGACAGGAAACCAGATAGACACTCGTTTGACCGAGATCGACCGACGAGATCATAAACTCTCCACCCCCATAAGAACTTTAGCAGTAAAAATCGTTTTTCTTTTTGTTCCAATTGGGGCAATTCTACAATTTCGTGGGGCAATTTTGTAAAACAGTGTTAAGATGCTAAAAACCATAGTGAGATTTTGTCAAATGTCAATAAAGTAGTTGATCACTTAAATATGTCCCTCTGCACTTACGCATTACTATCATTTCAGAACCACAACCAACTTACGCAAGCAATCACACATACTGATCACATGTTTTGTGGTCTCCGATGCAGTGTGTGTACGGGAGCGCGCGCCCACAAAACATGGGAATGGGGGATGCTGCCAAACATCTCCCATCGTTCATCTACAGGGAGATGTTCCGCAGCATTAGTAAATATCTTTTTCGGATCAACAGATTTTGACCAAAACTTGGGGATCAGAGACGTGATGCACAAAACCAACTTTAATTTTATTCCTTCAAGTAGATTAGTAGATGTGGTTGGTCTTCACATGCAGCCATTTTCGTGCATGTATTTGCTTCTTCAATCTAATTTTGTGCTTCCATCTGTTGCTAAATCTCGCAAAATGAAAAGTGGACGTGGGACAGTTCCAATATTCATGCATGATCCATTTCACTTGCTACCAAGGCTGATAATTAAACGAACCAATTACTCGAGTTTGAGTTTGTGTTTGCCGGTCAAAAACTCATTCAGAATTCGATTTGTTTCATAACTAAACTTGCACCTCGTTGAACAAATTAGTACTCGGCTCATTCCGCTTATGACTTATGAGATATAAAAACCTTGAACTCTGGAGGTTTCGCGAGTGCACTGGCCACGCGCGTTGTTCCCTTGTTCTTCATGTTTGATTTAATTTCTATTTGAAAAGGCGACAGCACAAGTCCTAGAATAGGACTATGTACCAATTTTAAGAATTAACTAATTTTGGTTTTAATTTTTTATGATGATTCTAGCAATTCAACAATTATAACAGATGTGCTACAAGATGGGAATTACCAACTAATCTCAAGTTACACTTAACTCCACACTTTGATGTAACTCCACAAGCCCCTTCTTGATTCCTTAGCCTCTAGGAGTTTAACCACCTCAATCTCCGCTTCAACATGGCTCCAGATCCATCTAGCCAAGTAGAATTTAAGGCATGGATGAATGAAATGCGAATATCTCCAAAGATGCGCACGCTCCAAGGTTGACATTTTTTGAACCTTGACAAATGCCAGTAATACTCTTTACCAGCATTTTTTGAACTTTAAACGACATTTATGAAATGCCGGGAAAAGCAAAATTTATTGTATCCGCCTTTTTATCACATTTCCCGTCATATTATATTCACCCAATACTAATTCATTCGGCGAACGACCCGCAAAAGACTCAGATACTCCTCCAAGTAGCCACAATCCTTTACTTCCAGGACAGGAAACTGGATAGACACTCGTTTGACCGCGATCGAACGACGAGATCATAAACTCTCGATAAGAACTTTAGCAGTAAAAATCGTTTTTCTTTTTGTTCCAATTGGGGCAATTCTACAATTTCGTGGGGCAACTTTGTAAAACAGTGTTAAATGGTGATAAAAACCAAAGTGAGATTTTGTCAAATGTCAATAAAGTAGTTGATCAATTAAATATGTCCCTCTGCACTTGTGCACTAATACCATTTCAGAACAACAACCAACTCACGCAAGCAATCACACATACTGATCACATGTTTTGTGGTCTCCGATGCAGTGTGTGTACGGGAGCGCCCACAAAATATGGGAATGGGAATGCTGTCGAGCATCCCCCGTCGTTCATCTACAGGGAGATGCTCCACAACATCCCGTGTCCCAAAATATGTGTGTGTGAGTGTGATTTAGTGTGCAAGTTGAGTGTGGAATTAAGTTGCATGCATGGTTGGAAGGAAAATTAGTAAATACTACCTTTTCCGATCAACAGATTTTGACCAAAACTTGGGGATCAAAGACGTGATGCACAAAACCAACTTTAATTTTATTCCTTTAAGTGGATTAGTGGATATGGTTGAATTCCTCAAAGCAGCCATTTCGTGCATGTATTTGCTTCTTCAATCTAATTTTGTGCTTCCATCTGTTGCTAAATCTCGCAAAATGAGAAGTGGACGTGGGACAGTTCCAATATTCATGCATGATCCATTTCACTTGCTACCAAGGCTGATAATTAAACGAACCAATTACTCGAGTTTGAGTTTGTGTTCGCCGGTCAAAAAACTCATTCAGAATTCGATTTGTTTCATAACTAAACTTGCACCTCGTTGAACAAATTAGTACTCGGCTCATTCCGCTTATGACTTATGAGATATGAAAACCTTGAACTGCGGAGGTTTCGCGAGTGCTCGATCTGGCCACGTGCGTTGTTCCCTTGTTCTTCATGTTTGATTTAATTTTTATTATGGAAGTTGAATGTCAGCCTTGGAGTGTGCGCATCTTTGGAGATATTCGCATTTCATTCATCCTTGCCTTAAATTCTACTTGCATGGCTAGATGGATCCGGCGCCATGTTGAAGCGGAGATTGAGGTGGTTGAACTCCTAGAGGCTATGGAATCAAAATGAGGCTCGTGGAGTTACATCAAAGTGTGGAGTTAGGTGTAACTTGGGGTTTGTTGGTAATTCCTATCTTGTACACATTTGTTATAATTGTTTTATTGCTAGAATCATCATGGAAAATTAAAACCAAAATTAGTTAATTCTTAAAATTGGTACATAGTCCTATTCACGCCCTCTAGGACTTGTGCTGTCGCCTTTTCAAATAAGATGTTTGGACCACTTTACGCACATCTCTACTAAGTCTGGGCCCAAAACACTTGATGATGGTAGGGCGCGCGCCAATCCCACTGCGACATTCCTTTGGCTATATATTTGATCGTTGCATACTTCTTTTCATTTGATTATCTCTTTTGCTAATTTCATTTTCTTAATTTCCTAGGACTCCTTTTTCATGTAACTGCTTTGCATTGTGCGTTCACACCGGGTCTTCATCAATCTGTCAATTCGCAACTTTATTTCCAATTTTACCACCCTTTTTTTTAAAAAAAATTAACGTAATACGGCAAAGTCACCCTAATTAACCTGTTTAAAAGAGCTTTGAAGTAAGTGAGAAAGATTTGTATCGACGAGAAAGATTCGTATCGACGCGAGTACAGCAAGCGGAGCCTACTATGCTTTGAGGGCTAAAGTCTCTTCTATCATCGATCAAGGTTCTTGGAGATAGCTAGCCAAGGCAAAGGAACAAGATTATTTTGAGGCATACTCCGCCACTCCGGCTAACTTTCTCCCTCCTCCTTCCCATTGTGATAAGGTGATCTGGACTCTAAACTATATATGGATGGGCTTTACACTACAAAGTCTGCTTGGGAGGCATGTAGGCATAGGAATCCCTTCCAACCATGGCATGCTCTGATCTGGTTTGGTCAAGGGGTTCCTAGATGGACCTTCATAGAATATGTGGACAGCTTGGAGTCTCCTTCTCATCTTTTTTTTGAATGTCCTTTTTCTTTGAGTGTTCAAAGGCCCTTTTGCCTCTGTCTCAGGAACTGGATTGGGCAATGCAGTATCGAAAAAGGCAAAAGTTTAAGGAATGTCATATATAAGCTCTCTATGGAGAGCTCGGAGGATTTTTCAAGGCAAAGCTAGAGTGATGGTAAGGGTATCTTCAGCTATTTTTTATGCTATTAGAGCGAAGCTGAGTTCTTGGTCATCGGTACTCATGGCCCAAAACAGGAGGATCTGTAAGGATTAACTTCTTGACTACCGAATTTTTTTGATTAACAAATATTGCAGATAGTCTTTTCTTTACCCGTTTTGATGGTGCTTAGGTGTTTGTTAGGCCTTTTGTTTGTATAGATTCTTCAGGCGATGCCCCTGTTGGTTTTTGTAGCTTCTCGCGCTTTTTGGGTGAAATAAATTTATTTACCAAAAGAAATAATATATGGAATCCTAGAATGGTGCAGATAAAAAAATAATAATAAAAGCAATAATTTTGCAGGAGGACCAAATTGACGTTCACTTACCCAACATGAACCACGTCTACAATAAATGTAGCTGTTTCAAAATGAAAAATAAAAGTGATAGAATGCTCGATATTATTACTCTCTCAACAGAAAGGATGGAGGAGGGAGCGTCTGGTGTAGTTACCTTCCTTGGACGTGATCACGAGGGCTTCTCAAGGCGAAACCCGAAAGAGATTAGCTAGCCACTCATAGATTTTGTCACCCCACCCACCACAAAGCTAGCTAGCTAGCAGAACAAAGCATCTTTCACACGGTATCTGGTTCACACGACTATAATGTGACTTGACCTTTATAACATTATATAAGGCTCCACACAGTATAATAAAGCCCGACTTTCAAGTATATTATTCGAAGAACTTGAATTGGACTGATGACAAAAAAAATTTAATTCGAAATAATTTGAAGGCCTTTGTTGCTTATATATATAGCTGTCACAGGGACCTCAACAGACAAAAACAAAACAAATAGAGAGAGACGACAACACCCAATTGGCACTAAATATGCAAGAACGTCTGTACCGGAGAGAGAGAGACGACAAAAAAATTAAATGAAGAACACAGGCCATGTTTCCATCCATGGATGCAACAAAACATGCAAAAAGTGTGACGGTATCTTTTGATCAAAAGCAGTTTATAGGGCTAAAATTTATGGAGGAGTCTTATAGAAACATTATCAGTAATCATACCGACACAGAATTTTCAACACAGAAAGCCCGCATAGATGGAATTTGGACCCGTTTAGGTCTCGCAAAAATGATCGGAGCCACTCATTTTATTCAAACTACTACAATATTGTTAAAAGATGACGCTTGAAAAAGTGTAAAGATGTCAGTTTTTGAAAAAACGTTAGTTAAAAAAGAGTGCAATAGATAAATAATGTTAGTCATCTAAAAAACTGTGATATAAAATATTTATAATGTGACTTTCTAAAATAGTGACATAACTGTTCTTTCTTTTTAATGTCAATTTTTCCTAAACTGTGATATAATATATTTATGATGTCACTTTGTAAAATAGTGACATAACTATTCTTTCTTTTCAATGTCAGTTTCTCCTAAACTGTGATCTAATATACTTACGATGTCACTTTGTAAAATAGTGACATAACTATTCTTTCTTTTTAATGTCGGTTTCTCCTTATAAGTGACATTGAAGAACAAAAAATTATTTTTGGAGAAAACGGCGCCATCTATGAGCGTCATTTCTTTGAAATCTCAAATCGGGAGTGGGTCGTTACATATGCTATCAGAGTCTGTACCATCGATCAAAACATCTTGTTTATTAAGGTCCCCCTATAAAAATAGCTCATTTGGATATTAGTAAGGGGGTTTACGAAACACCTAACTTTTCTTCAAAAAATAGCTGATCATCTTTGTGAGACCCAAAATGGGTCCAAATTTTATCTGTACGAGCTGTCTGTTTTAAAAAATCTGTGCGTATAGCACAGTTGAAACATTATGAAGAGTGTCACTATTTAGAGAGGTAATAATAGTTCTCGAATGCACTTGGAAAATAATTTTTACACCCCTGATAAATGCATACTTTCTTGTCTATTTAAGTGAAAAAATTACACATAAAGGTTTCACTAAAGAGCAAAAAATGGAGTGCATTTATCGAAAATAGGAGTGTGAAAATCACTACCCATATTTTTTAGCGTATTGATAATTTTTCTAAACTTGGGGTGTCATGACTCCCGTCTTCCCCACCTCTGTTCGCCGCCACTTATAGTTGTAAAGACTAGAGAGAAAAGTGATCCTAAGAGATTGGCATCGTGATTAAGGTTTGAGACTTGTGAATTTGCTCTCTCATAGATCTCACGTTCGAAATCTCCTAATAAAGGTGCTCCAATACCGATCAACTTATTTTGCGCATTGATAATCAACTGAAAGAGTCGAAATAAAAGAAACTACTATTTAGACAGAAGCCTCAGTGGAACCTTAAGAAGTGATTATTCAATGCTCTTGAAACATGTGGCGGTGCTAAAGAGTTCTCAATTATTTCCCATTCTTAAGACATGTGATGGGTCCCAAGGACTTGGTCTTGGGGACCTGCTGACCGCGGGGTCAGCATGAGTGTTGTTTGGCTCAAACTACAAGGTTTTGCTACTTGAAAATGGTTCCCTTTTATGCTTGTTTGTTTTTTGTTTGGTACTCATCATGGGCAAGAGATAAATGATTTATTGATTTTTTGTGAGGTCAATTTTGAATCTCACAAATATAATTCAAAACGTTAATTATTCTTAAAATGTTTTTATTTGTTCCTGAAAAAAAAATTAGTTAAATTCGATATCGGTAGGTCTATTTCAAAATTCGTACGAATTCTGAAATAGCCTTTACCGACATTGGATTTAGCTAATTTTTTTAGAACCAATTAAAAAATATGAAAAATTATCTAAATCCGATATGGTAGGGCTGTTTCAGAATTCGTGCATAACCTTTGCCGATATGGGATTTAGCTAATTTTTTGTAGAAACCAATTAAGAAATGCTTTAACAATAATAATGAGTTTGTTTGAATCTTTTTTGTGGAACCCACAAAAAAAAATCAAAAAATCAATAATAAAAAAAAGGGAATAAAAGGGGTAGCTAAACGGGGACCATTCCCAAGTACAAAACGATGTAGTTTTGAGCCGGACAACACCCATGCCGGCTCCACGGTCAGTAGGGTTCCCTATTCCGGGGTCCCAATAAGTATATAAGTCATTTTTCTTCTTTTGTTTTTTTTTTTTTATGAAAGACTAATAAACATTTGGTTCACGAGTCTCTCTCGAGCCCCCCAACCTTGAAAAAACCCTAAACATACAAGATGTGAGACAACCCTTGTACCATACTCCATCCGAAAACAGCTTTTGGTTTCTTCCTCTAAATTTAACCTAATCTGAAGTCAGTTTTCTTGTTTTCTTCCTTCAGTTTTAAAATTTTTTGGGGGACTAAACTCCAAAGTCATACCCTTATGTCTCTTCTTCTCTCTATTATATTATTGTTGGTAAGTATTAGACGTCTTGCTTGATGCGAAAATTGATCAGTTCGAGTCTCCCATCCACACAGATGGCCACTGGCAACAATTCTTTTGTTGCATCGGTTAGACTGTCTTGTCACTCAGACAGCGAGATTTTAAGAAACCGCTCGAGTTTTAGCGAAAGATGCTTCGTTTTAGCGAAATTAAGATGCTTTGCGTGGTCTTATCGATTGGTTGAAAAGCTTGAAAAGGAATGTTGCTTTGGGGGAATTATACTCATTGGTATCGTGTTCACATGATTAATCCTTTATTTTTTTCGTAAACGCATTCCACAGTTGTATGTGCTTTTAATAAGGTTATGGAGAACTCAACTCCATCTTTGTCATTACAGAAAACAGAATACATAGTAAAAAGAAGTGAACTCAAAACAATATATCAATTGTCTTGACCTTACTCAATAAGCTAAAATCACGGCCAATTTTTCGACCTGAGCTCGCGATTAAACGTTACTAAATCTCGCATGGAATCGCCTCGACAGATAAATGAACCAAAAATTTGAACACATTTTAAGTTTCTCAAATTTTCGAACAACCATAACTGCGGCTAGCTCAGTTAATCAGGACTCTTGCATCTCACCAAGATGTCAGGAGTTTGAGTCTTTCCACCTGCCTGTGGGTATTCTTTCATTTGTATTTGTTGGGATTATTTCTCCCCTTAATGGGCTTGTAGTTGAATTGGGCTTATAGTGATTGTTATCTCTTTGATGAGCTTTGCTTTGGAGGAGGGCAAGAGAGTAATTTCACAAACCAACCCACCTAGGCAATTGCTAACTAAGTGACTAGGGTGAGACATAATGGACCTTTTAAACACACATACACACACACAATATCCAAACTCCCGATGTGGGAGCCCTTTAACGAGCTTATTTATTCTGTTGGTTCAGTTGTTGGACTTGATTATCTCGTGGACTCTCATACAATGGATGTAGTGTCCTATTGTTTGTACTTTGTACTTCATGATGTAATGAACTCTCCTACCACCGATTGGCGGTAAAAAAAAAAAAAAAAAATCAAACCAAATTTCGACCATTCCTTTTTTTCATCTTAGATGCCACCACATCCACAACTACCACAAGTAAGAGTACTTTGTGGGATTTTTAAGTTGGGATAACTTTTGGTTTGACAATTAATAGGAATGACAAATTTTCTTAGCCGTCTCCACTCAACATGGCTTTTTATGTGTGTTGGAGCTTCAATTTGGTCCCATGGGAAAACAGAGATTCCTTGTCCTTTCAAAGAAAAGCGAATCTTGTTGATAAAAGTTTGGAGAAAATCAACCAAAGGGAGACATAATTACGGACACATGTTGATGCAAAGGACAATAGTCAATAAACACGAGCAATTTTGGTGAGACGCCACTCATCTATCAGGAGATTGGCTTAAGCATGAGGAGCCATGAGTAAGCCACTTGTGGAGTTAAATGATTTCAGCCGTATGTTTCGGCATTGGACGGTCCGAATTTTAATGAAATTTTTTGGGATAAGTTTCGTTAAAATTCGGACCGCCCAATATACTTTGGACACGCATGATTAGAGCTGTAGATGAACCGAACAGCTCGCGAGCTCGGCTCGGTTCCGCTCGTTAAGACTTGGCTCGACTCGGCTCGTTTAGTAAGCGAGCTGAGCTCAAGCTCGAGTATTCGGCTCGTTTACTAAACGAGCCGAGCTCGACAAAAGCTCAGCTCATTACGGAAGGCTCGACTCGATTAAAGAGGCTCGTTTAGTAAATGGCTAACCTCGGCTCGTTAAGGCTCGAGCTCGAGTTTTTAGCTCGTTAAGTAAACAAGCCGAGCTCGAACTCGCCCAAGCTCGGTTCGGCTCTGCTCGTTTACACCTCTACGCATGATTCACCTCCGTAAACAGTTTATTCACGACTCCTCCGTTATAATTTTTTTCTCATCTATCAGTCAAGGAATCTTGAAATTCCAACAATGTACAAGCATTTTTCAATTGTGATACCGTCATCATGTTATCCAGGGATGACAATTGATCCTACCCTGGCCCCAACCCTTGATTAGATCAGGGTGGGTTTTCGTCAAATTTTTAGGTGTTAAGTGGATTCGGGGGAAATTTTGAAAAACATGATCAGGGTTGGTGATGCAGGAAGGCGTGTCGAAAAAGAAACGCGCAATAAGAATAATCACGAATAAGTATGAACTAGAGAAACTCTCTCTACGAACACACAATAATGAGAAATAATCTCAATTTTCATTAATTCAAGGGAAATTTATATAAATAGTCCTTCTAATTTCACCCGAATCTCATTTTCATCCTCCTTGTATCAATTGCAACTCTTTTGACCTTCAAGTTTCATTTTCATACCAAGTTGGTCCAATTAATAAAGTTTGTCAGCCAAACAGGACGGAAAAAAACAGATTAAGAGCAGATGTTATCAATTAGTGATGAGCACCCAATATTGTAGATATTTGGTGCGACTAGTCCCTTTGTATGTCATTTTATCTTGCGTTTATTTAGCTTTTATAGTGATTTTGCGCGTAAGGTTATCTGTTGAGCGTTTCAGGTAATACGCGAATAAGAGAGTTTGTTTTGGTGTTTTGAACAACCCTTGAAGGCAAGCGAGTAGGCAGGACCTCGAAGAATTCAGCCGTCGGGGTTTAAAGATGAAGAACCGTAGTGGCCGAAGCGTGCCATGGGCCGTCGGGTGTCAAAACAAAGCCCAAGAGTTGGAATGCCAGGAAGCGAAAGTATTGATACGTTTTGAGTATTGATACGGCTTCAGAGAAACCCACCTTCACCGTATTGATCGTTTTTGAGTATTGATACGACTTCAAAATAGAGAGAAACCCAGCCAGCGTATTGATCGTTTTGAGTATTGATCGACTTCAAAACAGAGAAACCCACCTTCAACAGATCGACACGTTTTGAGTATTGATACGGCCAAAAGCGAGCGAATTCAAGCAGATCGACACGGTTTTAAAGCGTATCGATCTGATTGGTCACGGAACTTTGGAATGCAAATGAACCGTATCAATACGGTTTTCGGAGTATCGATACGGATGACTCACCGACTTACTTTTTGCCAGATTTTAACTTTCCAAAAGTGACAATTTCCCACTTTTTAGATATTTTCTGATATTTTGAAGGAGAGAGGGAGCCTTTTTGTATAAATACCTATCCCTCTCTCTCTCCTTTGCTATCTAGCACATATCTAGCTCATTAGTGTTTTAGGTTTTTACTCCATTAATGCTATTTCAAGCTTTTCAAGTGTAATTGCTCAAGAACTCCTTAAGGTATTCTCGTTCCGTTAATTCTTCGAGTATTAAAGTTGTTTGTAATCGTTGGATCTTTAAGTAAATCAAGTTTATTTCAACTTTTATCGGTTAAACATGTTTTCCAATTCTACTATGCTTTCTAGTCTTCCCATGATGCGTGAGTAGTCGTTAAGGCTTGGCCGTGGGGCGATTACCGCCTCGTGACTTATGTTAATCTTGCTCTTCTCAACTCCTAGCTAGGAGTTTAGTATGAAAAATAAGTCTAATTCACCTTTATGTAACAAAACTTGACGATGTTAACCTCCGGTGATTGTATGCTTGTACATATGGTTCCGTGAGCTATGTCTCGCCTTGTGTTTGCCAAAAGAACAAAAGAATTAGCTTGTTTTCCATATTAAATTTCTAGTCTTTTACTGATTTCAAAGCTAAATCTTCTGGTTGATAGCCTAAGCCGTGCGATTCAACTGTGATCTCGTTGAGAATGGCTCGATAGCCTAAGTTACGGGCGTTAAAAGTTCCATTGCCATGCCGCTTGTTTAATCTAGTCAAAACCGCTTTTCTAGTCATTTTCTTAAGTGTTTATTACCACTCAAAGCAAAACCTAGTTGGCCGTCTTAAACGCCGCAAACCCATACTTCTAAAAATCCCAGCAAGCTGTAGAGATTCTCTCCGTGGGAACGATTCCGGACTTCCGGTATCTATGCTGACAGCGACTTAGCCCTACGCTCGGGGTAATTCAACCTCTATTGGAAGGCAAGGTTGTGGTCGAAGCAATTAGACCCACTCAGTACGAATTGCAATGTCCAAACTGCCATCATGTCTAATTTTTTCTATCCAATTTGGCTGGCAAAAGTTATCAATTGGACTAATTTGGTAAAAAACCAAACTTGAAGGTCAAAAGAGTTGCAATTGATACTTGGGGGACGAAAATGAGACTCTGATGAAACTAGGAGGATCATTTATAAAAATTTCCCTTAATTCAATCAAAAAATAACTCCCTTGCCCTAATGGCTTACATCTTAATTTATAGTAGTAGCAACCCTAGAACTAAAAAGGAAATAAAATAAGGAAAAGCTAAATCTAAATCTTGGAGAGCAAGAAAATAATAAAAATCAAATCAAATCAACATAAATAAAATAACTTAATATTCTAGGCAATTTATACTAAAATGACTTAATAAGATATTAATTTAGAAATAATAAAATAAATTTATATATTTTAATGATATTGGCCTGCATCATCCTCTCTGGTGAAGAAACTCGTCCTCGAGTTTAGATAGTTAAATTCGCCGAAACTTGTCCGCATTAATCTTATACTTCAAATTAACTTTCTCGAACTTAAACTTTGAAGATTCTTCAAAGTGTAATGGAATTCCTTCCAAATTCGATCTAGGTGCGCAATCCATTTATTCTTTCTTATGGAGTCTTTAATGAAGTCCCAAAAAGAATCTGTGGAATTTGATAGGATGCCTTTTCTACGTGTGTATTCACCATAGAATGACTTCCCTTCAAAACACTTTTTGCTTCCGTGAATGTCCGATGGTAAATGCATATGCTAAAAATAGGTACTTGCAGCCACTTCCTTTGCAATCGAAATGGTTAATCGAACAATTCCTTTTTTTCCTTCAATCGAAAAAGAAGACACAAAATCACTTTGCTTTCTTACCACAAATGGATTCCAAACATGAGCCATTTGCAATTTCTTCAATAGATTCTTCATCATACGTAGGCGGTTTACTCCAATCTATAATTGGATCTGAAATAATTTTTGATGTGAATGGCCACTCAATGGTAACTTCATCCACCATTGTCCTCCCCCGCGACTGATGGTTACCAGCCAAAGGTTTGGTGATAGAAACATCATCCAACACCTCTTCCTCTTTTGGAAACCGAGGTTGAACCGGATAACGGCGAGGTGAGTTCCCCCCAACAGACATGGCAACCATCTAATCGGTTAGGATGCCAATCGCATCCATCACACGCTGCTCAAGTTGTTGGAACCTCTCCTCCATTCGTGCTTCTCGTGAAGCTTTACTTCGATTATACACATCTTCAGCAACAGCATAACGACTATAACGGAATCCTTGTCGCAACATGATCCGAAATCGAGCGCTGGCTCTAATACCAACTGATGCAGAGAGGCGTGTCGGAATAGAAGGACGCGCAACAAGGACAATCACGAATAAGTATGAACTAGAGGTACTCCCTCTACGAACACACAATTATGAGAAAACTCTCAATTTTCATTAATTCAATCAATAAACAACTCCCTTGCCCCAATGGCTTACATCTTAATTTATAGTAATAGCAACCCTATAACTAAAAAGGAAATAAAATAATGAAAAGCTAAATCTAACTCTTGGAGAGCAAGAAAATAATAAAAAGGAAATAAAATCAACATAAATAAAATAACTTAATATTCTAGGCAATTTATACTAAAATGAAAAGATTCTTAATAAAATACTAATTTAGAAATAATAAAATGAATTTATATATTTTAATGATATTGGCCTGCATCAGTCGGGATGATATTACCCTGCCCGAATTATTGTTGGGTATAAAATCATATTTTCATCCTTATATTTTTACCATTATACTAAACAAATTATTTTGTTATTCCCTTCTTATATTTGCACCATTAAGTATACTAAAATGCCACCTTATGTACAACTATTTCATCATATTTTACTTTTAACTTAAAACAATAATTTTTCAATATTACAGAGACAGGACGGGTAAATCCGTCTCCCGATTGGGGCGGGGATGGGAGCACCCGCACATTATTCAGTTGGGGTCATGGGTGTGGTGGTACTTTTTGGGTCGGGGCGGTCGGGGAGCGGGTCGTGTGATACGTTTTGGGGAGGGGTGCGGTATGATAAACCCGTCCCGCCCCGCGCCATGTAGAACTTGGGAAAATGACGGCACAAGAAGTGTTTTGATAATACAAGAAGTGTTTTGATAATTAATACACATTAAAGAGATTTCAATATTAACAAATGTTCTCAACATATCCTTAAAGGGTATTAATTATCAAAACACGTGACCGTTATTTTCCCATAGAACTTCTTTCATTGCTTTACGGAAAATTCCCAGTATTTAAACATTTTGGGTACTAGATTCAGGGGGTGTTCCACTTTCCTTTCTTTTTCTAAACCTCAGTTTTCTTCAATTTTCAAACTCAAATATAATGAAAATGAAAAATATTTTTTTGATTTTTTTTGCACCGTATTAAAGATCTCAATGAAATCTATCAAACAATATCTATATTGGTAGAAAAATTATTTGCGTAAACACATAATTTTTAAGCTTGAATTTACCTTCATTTTCTAAAATCTCAATTTTTAAGAAACTGGAACGGAGCCTCATTCTGAACCGGGGAGGCCCAAAACTCAACATAGTTTTAGGCCCTCGTCTAATGTACAGGCCCAAAGTCAACACAATAGGCCGTTTATTGTATGTCCCATTGGGCGGTATTGCCGAGGACATTCTGTTCATTTCATTTCGGTTTGGATCTTTATCCAAAGGGGGTTTTCATGCAGCTCTGGTATGAGTGAGGCTCTGAAAATGGAGAAATTTTTGGGTGCTGGGTGAGTGTTACGTGACCGTGACGACGTGGTATTCGAGCAGCACATCATGGTTGTGTGGGACTTATTTTGAGGTCCTACACAAATAATCCAAGCCGTTTAATAATGTCAAGATAATTGTTCAAATGATCTTGCAAAAAATTTAGTTGAATAAGATAATTGAAATTAATTTATTCTAATCTTCCTACTTTTCGTTCAATAATGCCATGGTACTATTTCGACTCCATTTCTTTGTTTTTTTGTTTTTTTCTTCCGTCTTTTCAGATCAACGACTTGTCATCTCATTTGTGAGAATTTTGTCTTTCAGAGTCAAAGAGTTGTTAGTTTCGTTTTTGGACAAATTTTGTCTATAGATCCAGTTCTCTCAATCCATGTTGCTTCACAATGATATTTGTGCTTCGCAGCTTCAGCGTTCTATCCGTACACGATATCTTTGGCGGGACAACTTTTGACATCTTGACAGATCTGTAGTTCTTGGAGTTCATTATTGGTGTATTCAGCCTTGATTAGAGTGCATCCGATCGTTTGAGTATTTGGTATCTTTTGTCATTAACTTTGCATTTTTTCTCGTTTGAGACTCCTAATTAGATGTTAGGCAGTTTAAAAAATGCCGCTATTGCGTCAGATCATGCCTGGATTAGGATGAAAGACATAGATTGCCTTATGATTTACTTGTTTTGCATTTGTTAAACGATTAGTTTGGCTTTGTCCCAAGTTTTTTTTTTTTGTAATGATCTCCATTTTGTAAGTACCGCTGAACGTTTATCAATATAATCTTCTTACTTTTGACCCAAAAAAAATAAAAAAAAATCCAATGGAAAATAGGATTATTAGAACAATTAGTTACAATTATCTGATTAAACTATTTTTTATAAGATCACTCAAACAATTATTTTGAACTAGGATTATTTGTATGGTACCCCAAAGCGAGCCCAAAGAGCCATCCTTTACAGTACGATAAGAGATAGAGTTCAGTTTGGATGACAAATCTTGAGGAGGAACGAGAATGTGATACTATATTTTTATGATTCTGACGTTTGGAGGAAACATGAATAAAAATGTAATGTCACACTCTCTTGATTCCCATGTTTGGGAGAGACATGAATATGATTGTGATTCCTAACGACACATCCTACCAGGAATCACATTACTAAATTGAATAAAAATCTAATCTCTCCAAAAACGGAAATATTGACTTGATAAATTTTCAAAATATTTGATTTCTGTATAAGATTACTGAGGCTCTGTTCCGGAAAGGTAAACAAGTGCTTATTTTTTAAGAAGGCAATTTCAAGTTCAAAAATTATTTGTTTATGCAAATAATTTTCCTATCAATATAAATCTTGTTTGATAGATCCCATTGAGATCTTATACGGTGTAAAAAAAATTAAAAAAATTATTTTTCATTTACATTTTTTTTGAGTTTGAAAATGTAAAATAAGTACCTATTTTTGAAGAAGATGTTCTGAAACGGAGCCTGAATTAATCTAAATACTGGAATAAAATTATTTAGGTATTATATTCTTAGAAATCCTAGTAATCATATTCCTATTCCCGCCCTTAATAATCATGTTCATATTTGTACCGAAGATTCTTGGCATCCACATTGAGTTTAAAGGTGAACAGCTTAATTTACTTGGCCCCAAACGCCGACGTTTCATGGGGCTGGTGTTTCCAACCCTTTCCAATCGCTAACAGGGACTCGGCCTCCCCAGTCTCCCTCACGACGCCTACCACTGTGGGACGGCAAACGGAACCCTGGTTTCGAAGCCCTAGATCCACGAATCTCAACATCAGGTCTCTCTCTCTTACTCCTCTCTCTCTCTCTCTCTCTCTCTCTCTCTGTCACTCTCTGTAAAAGGTATTTTGAGGGGTGAGTTGCATCGGCGATTTGAGGGGTGGGTTGCAGCGGTGATGGTGGGCTGAGGACGGTGGTGCGGCGGCGGTTAGGGGAGCGGCGTACGGGGGTAAGATCGGAAACATCTCTCTTTCTCACGGAATGTCGCCAATATTGGTGAGAAACGAAATGGGGGTTTGAAGGGGTTCTGCGCTCACCCCCTCTCCCACCGTTTCTCACCTTCTTGTCCAGTCAAACGTGCGAGAGAGAGCTCTCTTCCTCAGTTTCGTTTCTTTTCTCTCGAAGTTGCTCCAGCCAAACGAGCTGAACGAAACGTATCAAGTGTTTGTGAAAATGCCCCACAGAAACTCCACAATCAGAAATCAACCCGAATGCACCGTCACTCTCCGTAGATCTCCAAGGCTTCTTAGAAACGAGCTTCCACCACCAGAATACCCCAAGACCCCAGACCCTCAACCGGAGAAAAACCACAGGCGTTACCCAGAACTGAAATCTGGGTCTAACATATCTGTTTGTCTGAGGCGATCTCCGAGGTTTTCTGGTAATAAAGGCACTACTACTGATGAATTTGATGAGAAGAAAAGTTCTGGTGAGGCGAATCGGAAGGGTTTGTTAAATGTTGGCAAGGATGAAGTGGGCAATGGCATCAATGGAAGTACAGAAACTGTGGCTAGAAGTGAAAAGAGGGTCACTCGTAGTTCGGGTCGGGGCATCAATGATAGTAAGCAAATTGAGAGTGTGAAGAAAATCACTGAAGAGGAGTTACCAGTTGTAGGAAGTGCTATAGTGGGTTTCCATCCGTGTAAAGGAATTGGGGCTAAAATTGAAAAGAGGGTCACACGTCATTCAAGTCGTCGCATCAATGAAAGTAAGGAAATTGAAAGTGTGGAGAAAATCACTGAAGAGGAGTTGCCAGTTGTAGAAAATGCTAAAGAGGGTATTAATGCAATTAAGCATTTTGGGGATAAATTGGAAAAGAGGACAAAGCGTAGTTCTGCGGTTAAAAAGGGTGCTCGGAGTGCTTCTACTGAAATTGTTAATGAAGAGGGTTTTGTAGATGTAGGAAGAGCTAAAGTGGGTGGTAATTCGTGTAAAGAGCTTGGGAGCAAATTAGAAAAAAGGGCAATATGTAGTTATGGAGCTTCTTTGGAGCTTGGAGGAGGAGAAGGGAAGAAGGAGGGAGATCTTGATAGAGGAGTGAAAGAAATTGGGGTTAAGAGGAAGAGAAATCAATTTGAGGAAAGGCATGGAGTCGATAAAGGGTGGACTAAAGACCAAGAGATGGCGCTACAGCGAGCTTATTTTTCTGCGAAGCCAACACCCCTATTCTGGAAGAAAGTTGCTAAACTGGTATTGAATTAATCTTCAGTTCTGTTGGTATACCATAACTTTGTTTCTTCGTGATCATGTTATAAATGTTTGTTGAGTTAGCAGTAGAAGCAGTAGGTGTTAATTGGTATACATCTTGAGCAAGTGAAGGTGTGCATGGATGTGTCTGCAAGTCTTGTTCATTAGTTTAGATTTTGGTGGAGGCAAGTAAATATTCTATGGAAACAATAAAAGTAGTTGATGATGTGGGTTTTGTTGTGTGGTGTAATATAACTATGTAACCTGCAAATATGGCTGCCCTTGCAACATTAAAATGTTGTTTGTCTCAACTTTGTCACCTTTAAATATCTTATGCCAAGATGACTGATTTTGAGCTAATGTCATTAATGGTTAAACTGTTGCAGGTGCCTGGAAAGTCTGCAAAGGATTGCTTTAACAAACTCCATTCAGACCACTCGACACCACCTCAACCTCGAACCCGTTTGAGGTCAAGAAAAACAAATTCGCCCTCTTTCTCACTCCCAACAAGTACATTGCTTCAACCTGAAGAACCAATTACTAAAAAGCCAAGTCATCGTAAACAGAGTCGTCATCTTGCTCAAAAGACTGTGAGACAATTACTGCAGAAGCATTATAATGTCGACCAAAATTATGAAGCCGATTTATTCTCTGTTTTGGAGTCCACTACGAATCCATCTACTCAAGCTCTTCAGAAGGGTTTAACACATTCCACACCGGGTGGTGAGCAAAAAGATTCTCGATACCTTAAGAAATGCCACGATAGATCTTCAGCCCATCATGCAAAGCACATGTCACAATTCAGTGGGTCGTATGGTGCAACTCTTGCAAGCCCACCGGTTCTGAAGCCAGTTAAAAACAAGGCTTTACATGAGAAATATATTGATCAGTTACATTGTAGGGAAGCTAAGAGAAGGGCGGCCAAAGTCATTAGAGGTGGAGAGAATAGAAAGGAGAGTTGTATTAATATCCAGAAAAGAGATGTTATTAAAGCTGCAAAAGATGCTCTGGTTTTCGATGCAAAAGAAGTCATAAATCAATTCCATCAGGTAAAGGTTAGTGGCATGGGTAACTTCTCTGATTCTGATGACGATTTTGTTGAGAGTGATGACTATGAAGTTGAAAGTGAACACTAGTATTTTGTTTTTCTTTGTATTGAATTGTATCTGCATGTATTGTGGTAATTGCTCCTGATTGAAGCTGCATTGTTAATAAGACTATGCAGCAAGATCCACTTCTGGTCAGTTCTTTGCTTGGCTCATTGATAGGGTAGTCAATTCACTCCTTTAACTGTGATGCCGAAAATGCCTTCCCAGACTTTTATGTTTTCTCCCTCTGTGTCCCTTTTTCTCTTCCGTCGTTTGTGTATTTTGGCTTCTAGCGTTGGGGTACTCTAGACTTTGTGATAACTGAAGACTTTTGTGTCATGCCTTTTGGTTGTTTCTTTAAATGCAATACTGTCTATTGGACGCTTGTCCGGAGATGGGAGACTTTGGGTTGTCTATTCTTTGGTGTCTACATTGAATGCAACCACCGTTGGCATGTATACATACATATGCCTTTGTTTTCTACGTGTGGCATCACTGAATACTGAAATAGACGCTGAAGCTTCAACCCTGAATTTCAAACCTTCAATTCTGCCGGTAAATCACTGAGACGGGCTTCCATTGAGCTTCAGTTGTGGTTGAACCAGGTTTGTTTTCATCTCTTTCTCATTTCTAAATTGATTGATTATGTTTTTTTTATTTAGTCAATCCCAATTTGTTTATTCGAGAAAACCATCTCCGTTGAAGACAAAGCAGGATTGGCAGGAGAGGTTGAAGAACATTAGAATTGGGAAAAAGGAGCTGAAGATGTTGAGAAACCTGGAAATTCAGCGATGTCATGTGCAATTTTTTTATGAAAACTTGTACCTTATGGGTTTGAGAGGTGCTTCTGAGTCAATGGTAAGGTAGCTCTTTTTCATCTTGTTCTCTTTTTATGAAATAAAAGAAAGAAACATCGTGATGCCAACAACCAAAATACTGGTCGGCTCCACCCTCCAAACATTGATCCCATTTTTTCATTGCAGTTGCTCGGCAACGAAGATGGAAAGCTTATACGAGTATTTCCCTTTTCCGTGAAACACAATCAATTGCAAAGTCATCATATATCTCTGTGCTGTGAAAAACCAAAATACTGGTCGGCTCCACCCTCCTTACATTGATCCCCATTTTTTTAATTGCCGTTGCTCAGCAACGAAGATGAAAAGCTTATACGAGTATTTCCCTTTTTTGGGCTACCTGAGTTATACCCAATGTTTCACTGGATTGGTTAGTGCTTATACTCTGTTATATTACGAGTACTGCCGACTAATGTTTACTGCGCCTGATCCTAGGCACGTTTGGACGAGGGATCTTTTTCCCTTCTACTATGAAGCAGCGCCGTCCACGTGTGTGTGTGTTTTGAAGGAATCGGAGGACTTTGAGGTTCGGGAGGTTTTGCAATGTAAGTTAGCGTCTACGATTAGGCACTTATTATCGTAATTTTCCTATTTAACCGAGTGGACATGGTTTAGCTTCGGCATTTGTAGGTGCCCAACGAGAGTTACTTCGCAAGAACTTCTTTGCCGAAGTCGGCGGAGTCAGTGTTCTAAAAGGCGCTAGGTGCTATTCGGGTGGCGACCCACCGCCTAGCGCCTAGGCGGCCTTGCAATTAAGTTTTCTTTGGAGAGTCCAGACCCTAGCGCCCGCCTAGGTCTGCCGACTGCCTAAACAAACCGCCTAGGGAAAATCATGGCGGCAACCCGCCGCCTAGCGCCTAGGCGCCACCTAGGCCGCCTTTTAGAACACTGGGCAGAGTTGAGCATCAGTACAAAGTCCATGGGTCTCTTTTTCTCTCTGAATCTCTTTCGATCGTTTTCCTTCTTCGTGTTTCTCATCTTAGTTTTTTGTTGGACTGTTTATTTTCCTGCTAATTTCCGCCACCGTATGCTTTAGATGTTGAAAAAGTAGGGTCTTTATAGATTTGCCTGACTCCAAATTCTTTTATGTGATTGAAATATACACGACTTCTGTTATTTTCGTCAAATGAAATTTTAGAATGGGAAATGGATATTAGGACTTTTTTGGGCTTTTTCTTGTTTTGTCGTCTACTGTGAGGGTATTATGGGATTGTGAATGGTGGGAGCATTTATGGGACGGTTGTGGCCGAATGGTTATGACCTAATGACCATTTGGTCATGAACTATCCAAAACTATAAGGTGAAAACCGAATGGTCATTATTAGCAAGTATTGCAATTTACAACTTTATGCAAGAAACCTTTTAAAATGCATCTTTCAGTCCATAAGCAAGTTATAGCCACAAAAACCAAGCATGCTAGACATAGGGAATAACCATATGCTTGCTTAACAATACAAGGTCCATGCGTTATAGTCATTGATAAACTGATTTTCTATCCCCTTGCCTAAAGTTGTAAATTGCATAAACAATCCAAATGGTCATTATTGCAATTTATAGCGCAATCTTTATAGCTTTATCATTATTTGTTACTTGTAGCTTGCAAGGTAGTTAAATGACACTGGAGGTTAAACTGGATCATGGTTTGAGAAACTGGAATTGTTTAAATCGTCTGTAGACACTGCGGGCACGCTTCAGTTTTGAATTTGAAATATAGTCATGCGCGCATGCTGTTAAGACTTAGAGACTGATATATAGTTGCTTTTGGATGTCCTTTCTGTTAGAACCACCAGACCTCTCGGAGGAGTACGATGGGGCTGTTAAGACTTAGAGACTGATATATAGTTGCTTTTGGATGTCCTTTCTGTTAGAACCACCAGACCTCTCGGAGGAGTACGATGGGGGGAAAATGTTGTTCAGAGTCTCTTAAGTGACGCATAGATGGAAATTGTTTGTGGCACTCTTATAGGACCAACAATGAAAGAGAAGTCACTTCTCGACAGAAACAAATTTGCTTATCCGTGTCAATTACTCAGTTATGATTTTAAGCTTGGCTTGGTGCGTGCCTCTCGAAATAAAGCACGTCTGTGATTGTCCATCATGTGTAGCATGGCTCAACTTCAGTTTGAAGTAGGCTGAAGTTCCAATAACTTGCTGGTTTAAATTTACCCGAGTCCTAAACTGCTCTTGGTTTACCAAATCTGTCATTTGGGTCTATGGTCCTTATCTTGTAGTTTAATCCTCAATTTAATAAGTAGTAGTAAATCATTTCTTAGTTATATGTCATGGAACATGGTCCCTGACACTACTGATTGATTGATCATTTACTGTTGCCATTTAATTGAACTTGTCTTTTGGTTTGGATTTGTGACATTTTAATGTCTTTGGCATACTTGCAGATCATGGAGACAGGTCACGAATTAGGGAACAGATACTCAGAAGTGATTGCACTCCAAGACATGGCAACATATGGTGGGCTTTGTGGGCTTGCAAGTTTTGACAGAACAGAGCTGAAGGCATCTATGCCATGTCTATTACTATTGAATAGTTCCTACGTAATATTAGTGGTTTGGAGTTATGTTCCTGATTAGTTTCATTTATTTGGGAGAAAAAAGTCATAGACGATCTCAACTTCCGGAATTTCTTAGAGTTAGTCCCCGAACTTAGGGAGCTGATTCACAATTTTTATTCAAGGTAATTTGCCATGTCTTTGTTCTTTTGAGCATTTCCATGTTGCTAGGTATCAGGCATTCTGATTTACCTTTGCGTTTTTATCTTATTCTTGCCTCATTTTATTGGAGGGAAAAATTCAAAATACCCCCCAACCTTTAGACCAAAATTCAATTAGGCTCCCAACCTTTTAAAAACTTCAGTTTTACTCTCAACGTTATCTTCCGTTAATCAAAACGCCTCCTTCCGTCCGAATGACTAACGGATTCCGTTAAAGGCTCCGTTAAATATCATCCCAATCGAATTTTGATGATCCGAGCCGCTCAATATGTTCAAAACGTGATTTTAAGGGTACCCTCTAGAAATTAGCAAAAAAAATGACCAGGAAAGGCTTCATCTGAACAGTTTTTTATTGAACTAAAAACTGTTTAGATGAAGTTCTTTCCGATCATTTTTTTGCTAATTTTTCGCGGGTACCCTTAAAATCACGTTTTGAACACATTGAGCGGTTTGGATCATCGAAATTCGATCAGAAAAAGGGAGGTGCAAACCAAAGCAAAATCCGGACGTTCGGACTTGAACAAAATCCGGATCAATCCGCACCTTCCCTTTCCCAATCGAATTTTGATGATCCGAGCCGCTCAATATGTTCAAAACGTGATTTTAAGAGTACCCGCGAGAAATCAGCAAAAAAAAAAATGACCCGGAAGGTCTTCATGCGAACAATTTTTTATTGGACAATTCAATAAAATATTGTTCAGATGAAGCCCTTTCGGATCATTTTTTTTTTTCGATTTTTCGCGAGTACCCTTAAAATCACATTTTGAACACAATGAGCGGCTCGGATCATTAAAATTCGATCGGGACGCTATTTAATGAAGCTTTTAACGAAATCCGTTAGTCATTCTGACGGAATGGGGCGTTTTGATTTACGGAAGATAACGTTGGGAGTAAAATTGAAGTTTTTAAAAGGTTGGGAGCCTAATTGAATTTTGGTCTAAAGGTTGGGGGGTATTTTGAATTTTTCCCTTTATTGGGTGCTAATTGCCCGTTCTTGTTTTTTGACCAAAAAAAATTGCCCGTTCTTAGAACTACCATCTTTCTACTTCGTATTCTGATGTGAACACTTTTTCTGTTATCAATGAGGCAGCCATCATATGCTTCATATTACCTTGGGAATTTGAAAGCAAACCAGCTACTCGATATCCATTTACACGACCAAGTCGAGACACTGTAGGAAGGGACTCGTCTCAAAGCCCATATCCAGTATACTCACCCGTTCATGTCCGTTGATCTTGGGATGACGGCTACTGCTTTCAAAACAAGCACCGCAGGTCTTGAGAAAGAGCTTGAAGCTCTAATTACTGACAACGGTTGTGATTTCTCCGAAAATTGCTTAGATATTTTACCCCATGCATCATCTGATAATAATTCTGGTTCTGCTCCTGAAACCTAACTGAAAAGAATTTTAGACTTGAGACTTTTTGAAAATATGGTCCAGCGATATGCGAGTCATGCAGCGATATGCGAGTCATGCGAGTCCGACTAATTTAATGATTTTCCCACATGAAATTAACAACTTTCTATAGGCAATTTCTTGTTAATTTCTTTGTCTTTAATTGTGGAGTATCATGTTTTTATTTCTATCGTCGACACGAATTCGAAAAAAAAAATAATATAATTTTGAATTATTTTTTTAACAGCAAATGTATAAAGACGTCAAGTCCGTCCAAATCCATGGACAATCAAACAGTCAAATAATGTTCTCAAATTAGAAGAGCCTGGAGGAAAGGAGAGAAAATAGTTATTTGCACTATTTTACAGTTAGGTGTCCGGGTCAATTTATACGCATCTCAACAAATTCTTTTCTCGGTCCAGTCAAAAGCATGTCGTCACACACGGGAAATAAGAATATTTTTTATTTTTTCGGCCTGACACAAGGATCAAACTCCATAATTTGCACTTTGGGTCAGTGGCGGAAGCACATAGAGGCTGCCATGGGCTATAGCCTAGGTCGGCTCCCAGAAACCAAAAAAAAAAAAAAAAATTCATATGTAAAATTTAAGTCTAAACTATTTTAGCTCAATACACCATCCAAAATTCAGTCAAGCCCAGTCCCTATCGGTAAATCATGGTTGATTCTTGTCAAATTTGACAGGATAAAACTCAATGAATCGATCAATTAACCCTTATCCTTACCGATATCGGGATGAATTAATTTTTTAGAGAAACTCATAAAAACATATTTTTAACAAATTGAACGATTCCGATCCGATCGTTTGCGTGAAACTCCGATTAATCTTGTATTAAAATTTGTGTTTACTTTTACGTGAGGAACACCGGCCCAAATTTGGGCTGTCCCTTAATAAGTGTCCATTTTGTAAAGTTAGTAGGTAAAAGTTGGTGCATTGTCTATTTTATCCCTAAAAGTAGATTCCTTTTTGAAAAGTAAGTGAGTAAAAGTGTAATGATGATGGGTAAGCAATGATGATGGGTAAGCAAGGAAAGTAGAGGAAAAAGTTGATGTGAAAGGTATAATGATGATGTCTTTTTAATAAGTTGGAGTTACGAAGCAGGACACTTAAAAAGGGACGGAGGGAGTAACTTTTACATGAGGAGCACCGGCCCAAATATGTACGTACATTCTATAGTATAGTACTCTGTCTTGATCCCACTAGACCAGTACTCCATTAAAAAAATAAGCAAAAAGGAAATACTACACATAATACTCTACGCATAATACTCTGTTTATTTATTTTTACAGTTGTGAAAAAAAAAAACCATTTAAGTACGTCGAATTGCGGGGCTTCAAGTCTGAAAGTATTCCCTTATTATGCAAAACACTGGTTGTAGTGCTTAGATTTGTACTTATGTTGTTAAATGTAGAGCACTGGTTGTTATCAAATGCAGAGTATTGGCTGGTGTGCTTAGATATTACAGATTTAGTTGATGCAGAGCATTGACTGGTGTACTTAGATAGTACCGATTTAATTGAATTGATTCAGAACACTGGCTAGTGTGCTTAAATTGGTTTTGAGTTAGCCTAAGGCGTAATAAATTTCTGGTTCCGCCCTTAGCTTTGGGTCGTTGCCAAAAACTATCAATTGCTCCACCGTTGGTGCTGCCCAAACACCGTCGTTTGAAGGTAATTTTTTCACAAGCTCTGTAAAGTTTCACTGCATCGTTCACAGGTTTTAATCACCATGTTCACTGTATTTGACTTTATAGAGCACATTTCAGCATTTGGCATAACGCAGATAAAGTGTTTGCGGAATTGCCTAGATGGGTTCAAGCACACTAAAACGTCGGTGTACCACTTCGATATAGAACTGTGTAACACACTTGTGGAACTTGCAATCATGTTGTCGACATTTAATCAGATTTCAGACCCCTATATGTTGCCTGTAATTATTATGTGCTAAACTCAATTTGCTTTACCATTTCGATGCTCAGCCCATTGTTCGTAATTTATAGTTCTATAAATTGTCATTTTCAAGCAGTGCTGAAAGGGCAGTTATGTTGGTTTTGTGAACCCAAACTGATAGTTGCTGGTACAGTGGTACTAATGAAGTGTTTGCTCAAAATGCTGATTTTTTTAGGAGCTTTTTTAGCTTCTGTTTTTGAGTAATTAGCTTTTAACATAAGTTTCAACTGCCACTGGAATATCGAGTTTTTTTGGGAGGAAAAATCAAATTGGTGATCAACGGATGTGCGTTTGCATACAAAGAGGAGTATATACATCAATAATGAAACCATCAAAAAAGTTTGAAAACATAAAAGTTCGACGCGGTCTATTGTGAATACTTACATTACTAACTTGGTTAATAAATATGCTAGCTTCGTTCTTGTTTTCATTTTCAGTAAATAGTCATCTTTATTATCTGTCCAGTTCATTGTTTATTACTAATTTTGAGGGAGGTTTTGTATCCAAAATGCCTCCATAGACACAAAATCTTGGCTACGCCAGCATTAGCTGCTATAAACACCCTCAATATCTGTAGTGGGCCAAGTCCGACTATACAACGAGTGTGCCTGACACCATGGGTAGCCCATCTCACTGGGGCTTGCTTGGGCCGAACGCACATGGGCTCTCAGGACGATTCCTGAGGCCCGTGTAGTGAGCCCAGTGATCAAGCCGAGAGATCCCACTGGCCCGTGAGAATGACTCAGCAGCCAAATGAACTCAACCACCAGAGTTCCCTCCCGGATGAGATCTAAGATCTAAGATCTACTATACTTTCCTTTACCTTCTTCTCTCCTAGTGTCTATTAGGCATCAGAGTGCCCTCCCGGATGAATCCTGCCAGGCAACGCTAACCAATTCCCCGTTTTGTAGGCTTGCTCGAAAAGGAGTGGGCACACAAAGAGGATCCGACCCTTCTTAAACCGAGTGAATCACCACCCCCACAATGTCATTCACTGAAAGTTGTAATTAGATTCTTTTCGTTTTCCACTGAAACATTAGTGAAAACAATGAAAGACATCTTGAAAGATTGGTTCTTGTATGGGTTAAACTGTACATTTTGAGGGGCCTTTGGCTTGAAGAGCACTTCCATTATCTAAACTTTATTGGGTGGTCTTATCTTTTTTGGGTTGGATAACTATTCCTTCTTTGAAAGCTTATTGAATTACTTTTTGCTTATGGACTCTCCACCCATGTCAAAAGAAATACTTGTCTCAATGAATCTTATTCTTTTTCCTCCAAAAAATAAAATAAAAATGAATCTTATTCTTTCAGGTGGACCCCTCCTACCACTCCAAAAGGTGAAACTTACACACGTGTGGGTTTCATACACTGGTCCAAACACGTGCATATCATGATCTTTTGTGTGCCTGTTCTTGCAAATGATTCTGAACATAATTTACAATACTTACAAGTTGATGACCTAACAATTATAGCAGTTTCAGAACCATTTTAGGAATGCATGGCTTCAAATAGTAATGGAGGAATCAAATGTCTTTCTTAGCTGACCTTTAAATAAACAAACAGTAGCTGAGTAAGCAAGTAAAGAAACTTTGGATCCATGCCAAGAACTTATTAGGTGGGGAGTCTCAACATTATATTAAGTTCCACATCCAACCAATATGCGATTTATATAACACAACATCCCCTCACGTGCAGCCGCTTTTGAAGTAGGATTAGCTTCTATTAGTATCTATTATCGTGCAAAATTGGTTCATTTAAAATATTTGACAAAATGGGTTTGAATCCGACCCGGTTATTTAAGCTATTAGATGGAGATGTCTCAACGTCATATTAAGTAATCACTCATTCCATACCGAAATAATTATAGTAAAAGAAAGTAGAGGTTCATGTCACAATATCTGTGGTGAAACAAGCTCGATGTCTTTTTATACCTGTTGCTCATCGTTTTCAATCTAAACAAATCACACTTGGAAAGGAGAAAAAGGAACAAAGATAAAAAGGGGGAAAAAAGGGTTATGCTTTCTCCGTTGTCCCTATAGGCTGCATAGATAGAAAAGTGCTGACCAATCTTTATCGAATGGATGCTAAGCTAAATATGGCCCTTAAACAAATCACACCCAAAACTTTAAATTTCAGAATCAGGTACCCACCTTTGATGCCAAAAAGAAGTCTCATAGGGAAAAAAAGCAGAATACTCAAAAGCTAGTGAATAATTATTTTGTTTGTGGGTCAAGGAAAAAGGGGAGTTAACAACAAATTCAGTTTTGTTTCATCTTCGCGCATGCACTCGGAACCAATGTTCTAAAAGTTGCTAGGCGCTAGTCGGGCGGTCAGTAATCTTCGAGCTTCGAGGCCAAGTAATCGGCAATTAATCGGCCCGTAGGAATTAGTAATCAGCGCATAGTAATTATTCGGATAGGCCTGTCAGCATTAATTCCTATTTTTAGAACACCGCTCGGAACAAAAAGGCCTATTTCCCATAGATCTTAAATATATCAGATGTTATGTGTTCACATTAAGCAGTTCCTCAAAATCTTTTTACAATATGCCAAGGAGAAAGGCAGAAACATATGACTGCAGAAAAGAGAGTATAAATCTAGCATACTACTTTTTCATAGGAAAAACAAACAAGGTCAATAGTTCCTTGTCTCTATAGTTTAAGTGCTAATACTATTCGACAAATGCTATAGGACACGTTAAACCCCTCAACATCTCCTGTGTAATCATATATCAGTTCAACTCTGTGTCTTGGTAACATCTGCTGATTCTCTAGTCTTATTTGAAGACTTGCAAATATCGCATCCGTATGGATCCGCCTCGATGAGCAACTGAACTACCTCACTCATCGTTGGGCGATGGCTGGGTGATTTATACGTGCAACGGATGGCAATCTTGAGCACCTTAATCATCTCGTCTTTGAACGCCCCGGATAGTTGTTTGTCTAAAACTTCAATAGGTCCTTCTTTGGTCTCCACTTTGGTTGAAACCCAATATATGATGTTCTTGTCCTCTCCAAACTCTGCCTCCACTGGCTTCCTTCCAGTTACTAGTTCCATCAATACGACTCCAAAACTGTAGACGTCACACTTGGTCGTTGCCTTTGAAGTGTATGCGTATTCTGTCACATAGTTAACAAAAATGGAGTTGATGAACGCATAGAAATATGAATCACTGTTTGGTCAATGAAACAGATGGAGACTAAAAGCACATCAAAAGTGTATGTATGTGTTTTGTTTTCGTGATGGATGCCATTTTGCAATATATAAAGCAGAACTCTTTGGAACACCTTTTTAACAAAAAATACTAGTTAATGAAACAAAACAAAAAACACTCATTGGAATGTTAGGTGCAATTGCTAAAAGAAGCTTTGTCGTTAATCAAATATTGTACAACTGCTGTGCAACAAACCAGACGAATTGAAAGACAAAATAATCAACCCACACAAGATATAGTGGTTCCACGGTGTGTCTATGGCTACGGTAGAGAGGATAAACAATCAAAATAAAGATTTTATATTCCTCTCAACTCTCAAGAGATAGCTGGGACCTAAAAGGCACAACAATGAATAACACACCAGTGTAAAACATGAGATGTGCGCAAAGGATCGTGAAACAACTTAACCATAAAGGCAATTAACAAATAACAAGATGTGTCCATCTTTGCATATAGTATATGTAAATAAACATGTAATCAAATCGGAACAGAGTTGGACCAGAAAAGAACCTGGAGCCATGTATCCATAAGTCCCTGCAATGACAGTAGTGGTGGAATCTTTCCCTCCTCTTGCTTGCAACACTTTGGCTATGCCAAAATCCGCGACCTTTGGTTTGTAGTTGATATCCAACAAAAGATTGGTCGACTTGATGTCTCTATGAATGATAGGTAGCTTCAGATCATGGTGGAGGTAGGCCAAACCCTGAGCAACCCCCAGCGCAATCTGATGGCGGGTGGGCCAATGCAAAAGGATTTTTCCGTTGTGAAGTGCATCCCAAAGGTTCCCATTAGGCATGTACTCGTAAACCAACAAGCTGCAATCCAAACGCGAGAAGTAGGAGTACAACTTGACAATGTTCTTGTGCCTTATGCTTCCCAGAGTCTCAACCTCAGTTTTCAACTCCTTGTCCAAATCCAACCGATCCTCTGAAGAAACGTCCTTTGTACTTCGACTCCACAGTTTCTTCACAGCGACAACTTCCCCATTGCTTAACTGAATCTTGTACACCGTCCCAGATCCTCCCTGCCCCACTATGTTCTTATCAATCATGGCTTCAGCGATTTCACGTTGATCAAAGCTTATTCGATGGAAGCTTTTCACATCATATGAGAAAAATGAGGACGAGGAAGTCTCATTGCTCTCCATCAGGGAATTTTCTTTACACACCCGTCTCTTTATATACAAAAGAATTCCAACACTCATAATCGCCACTGATATCGTGATTACCCAGATAACATTTATTTTCTTTCGGTTAAAAGACCGTGAACACATGGGGAAGTTCATATGTGATGAACTAAGGTAGACTGACACACAGAGACCTGGGTTACCTGAAAAACTTTCTACTAATCCACCCTTTATAAATGGAAGAGGAATTGGACCAGAAAGTAGATTGTCAGAAAAGTTCATTGAGTTTGGTAGCAATTCACATAGACTCTCTGGAATACTCCCCATCAAGTGATTGTTGGAGAGATCAAGGACATTTAGATATTTTAGTGAAGAAAGAGAATCTGGGATGGATGAATTGAACTTGTTACCTTGCAACATCAATGAATTTAGCTTTCTTAGGTTGCCGATTTCAGAAGGTATAAGACCAGACAAGAGATTGTTGCTGAGATCAATCTTGACTAGATTGACAGCTTGAGAGATTTCTGGAGGCAGGACACCTGAAATCCCATTACTCTGTATGAAAAGTTCCGATAAGTTCTTGGCATTTCCAATTGACTTGGGAATGGATCCATTCAAACGGTTGTAACCCATATCAAGGATTGAGACATGGGGAAGAGCAAGAAGCCCTTCTGGTATAGTTCCCTCCAAACGGTTATAACTAACTCGAAACCGTATCAGAGACTCGCACGTTGCATAATTTTCCGGTAGTCTCCCAGAAAAACTATTTCCCAAGACAAGAAAGTAAAGCAATTTACCTCCGTTGCATGCCTCCGCTGGGAGCTCTCCAGAAAGTCGATTTTCGGACAATTCCAAAACAACCAAGGGTGATGATCGCCCGAGGCCTTTAGGAACTTCTCCAGTCAAGAAGTTGTCGTAGAGCGACAACGTTGTTAGAGTCGTCGAGCTTTCAATAGCGTCAGGGATTTCTCCAATGAGGGTATTGTTGTAAAGCTGCAACACTTGAAGCTTTGGAAGTCGCCATATAGATTCCGGGATTTTTCCACTTAACTTGTTCACAGACATGTCCAGGTCTATGAGCTCCGTGAGATTTCCTAGCTCCTCGGGGATTTCTCCCTCAAGTTGTTGGTTGTAGTAAAGCTCGAGTTGTTTCAAGTTCTTTAGCAACCCAAGCTCTACGGGAATCCGACCCACTAGGAAATTCCCACTCAATTCCAGATCACTCAGCGATGTCATGTTTCCTAGTGATCTTGGGATAAACCCGCGTACCATGCACGTTGTCAAGACCATGGTATTGAGTTTTTTCAGCCCTGAAATATTCTCCGTCAATTCCCATTTGTTGAAACCTTCATTTTCATTGAAGTTTAGAACCTCAAGATTTGTTAGGTTGGTGACAGAGAGAGGGAAATCACCGGTGAAATGGTTGTAGGAGAGGTCAAGTAACCTGAGAGAGGGCAATGGCAAAAAGTAATTGACAAACTGTCAGATCACTACACAAACAGAATTTACAACTTTCAAGACTTTGAAATCATAAATATTAGCGCCACAGAAATCCCCTCAAAATCCTCTATGTCTATATCTATCTACACCATTGTTGTGTCGAATTTTTGGTCATTAGATCATGTGGAAATTTTGAAAGATGACAAGATTTCCATGTTATCAAAAAAAAAACTAACCAGGACACTTGCATGCATAAGAATGTTGGGAAGAAATTTGAACGCCACAAAAATGACTACAGTTTAGAATGAATAAAAAAGTTGTTGGAGATTCAAGTAACCTGAGAGAGGTCAATGAGGAAAAATCCGGCAGCTTTCCTGTCAGGTATGTGGAGCTCATATTGAGTTGTTCTAAGAGAGAGCAGTTGGTGATACTGCTTGGGAAATTGCCATGGAGGTTGTTGTGGCCAAGGCGGAGAATACGAAGCCGAGGGAGGTAGGAGAACACGTTGTCAGGGAAGTGGCCGGAAAGGGACTGAGCAGAGAGGTCGATGCTCACCACGTCCCCATTCTTGTTGCAGTCGATGCCGGTGTAGCTGCAAAAGGGTGTGAATCCAGTACTGGTGTTGTTCCAATAAGACAAGAGGTTTCCTTCGAGAGAGTTTCTCATGAGAGTAAAGAATTGAGACTGGTTGGCTGTTGTAGCTGCTTGAAAAGAGTTGAATAGAGAAAGAAGTGACAAAGCAAGAATGAAACTGAATTGAAAAGCCATTTGAGTGAGAGAGAGAGAGAGAGAGAGAGAGAGAGGTTGTTGCAGAGGAGGAGATGAGGGAGGGAGGAAGCTTATATGACCGCCATGACTGGGGGGATCAATGGGTGCAGTAGTCGCAGTAGTAAGTGATGATGACAAAGAAAGTAGGTTCGTGCAGTATCGTACAGAGAGATCATTTTCTTTGCATAAAGAAGCTTTATGTTGATACTCCACCAAAACTAGTAGTAGAGACTAGAGAATAACATCTATGTTTCCAGTACTTTATACTGAGAGTGAAATAAAACTGCATTAGTCTGCATCCGATAGTAATTCGCTGCATTTTCTTTCTTTCCTTAATTTTTCGTGTACTACAACAGTACGCAGTCGTACCCTTTTCGGATGCATCTTTCCTTTATACGACAGTTCTGTTTTGCGTAGCATTGCACCGTGTAGTACAGTTATTTATGTTGTGTGCATGACATTGCCGACGGCCCATACTGCACTACTCCATTTGTTTAGCGTTCGGATCTTCGTTACCGAATTCCATCATTCGCTCCTGCTTTTTTCTGGTTCAGGTATGAAAATGAAAGTCTTTTATCTTTAGCGTCATCTTATTTGGGCTTTTTCCAAGCAACCTTATTGCTGCCAAGGTCAGGTTTCTAATAATGTGAGTGACATTAAGTAGCAAAAAAGAATAGAAAATGCTAATAACAGCCCAATGAACCGTCAATAAAACAGGAAAAGTGCAACAAAAAAAAAGTTTTAGTGTGTTAAAGTGCCTTGAAAACTGTTGAAAGTGCATCAGAAACTAATATTTTTTTGTATTGTTCTTGCATTATTGACAACCCAATGGACTGTGAATGGGTTAACCGCAAAAGTATGGGTAATTATGGCTGCACTCTTTTTTTTTTTTTTTGGTCTTCTTGCATGTGAATTTTGCACCATTGTATTTCATGTCTGAAAGAATCCACAAATGGAAGGACAATATTATAAATTTACAAACAAAAGAAACAAAAAAAGAGCTTTAAGAGAACTGTTCTTAAACTGTCCTTGGTTGCTACTGTTTATCATGTCTGGTGTGAGAGAAACAGAAGAATTCATCAGCAGAAGCCTTTGAATTCATGCTCTCTTGGGGCCAAGATATTTTTCTTTTTTTTTGGTACACTGAAAATAAAAACAACTAAAATCTCTCAAAAGCAACGCCTCGCATATCCGCTTCTAAAAGCGGAATGATGTCATCCGGCAGGATGACATGTGACTTGGGGCCAAGATCTGTAATGATACAAGAGATTCAATGATGGATTGGAGGGTAATTGCAGCTCCTGGGATGGTTTATAGAGTCCTTGAAGCTGCTCAGATGTAGTTTGTTCTCTGTCCTTGTTTTGGTCTGTATTGGCTTGGACATGGCCTGAGTTCTTTTGTGTTTTTTTGTTTGGTTTTTAGGCCTTGTAAGGCCTCTTGGACTCTAGGTTGATGTGTAAAGTCTTTTGCTGGACTTTTGTCTGTACTTCTTTGTTGGGGCTCTTAATGGAAAGGGCTTCTTACCAAGGGAAAAAAAAAAAAACCTTCTTGCATGTGAATTTACACCATTATCCTTTCATGTCTGAAAAGAATCCACACTTGAAAGGACAATATTATTTCCTTTGGTTCGACGATAAGGTTGTTTGGTTCGGGCCAGTTTAGGAGCACATCAACTAATCTCCTCTCCGGTCCGGTCAATGGACAATATTATTTGTTTTGCACAAAAGGAATAAAGAAGTGTGGAGTTACAAAATAAGAGAGGGTGGAAAACATACCAGAAAAAGTATATGGTGTAAAATCATCATATTTGTTATTTGTCCACTCAATTCAACCAGTATGATGGGGTTTGTTTTTCGTATTTTTCCTGTTTCCTGTTGATGGCAGGGTTGTATTTGCAGAAATGGTGGGCATGGAGAAGGAAAAGCTTGGAATATATCCTGTTGATTGTGAAGTGTTTTGATTCCCAGTGAGGGACCACTTTTAGAGAATAGACCATGCAGGAATATAACACCACCCGAAATTGGAAAGAGCAATGCTCGACACAACAGTTCTCGGAGCCGTTCGATGCACTTGGGTCCACTTGTATCGAACGGTACCTAACCCAGTTGTGTTCAGGTTGTACCCGTAGACTTTTTGAATGGAAAACGGAAACTGGTTAATTAATTTTGTCACACATTAGAGTTCAAAGAAAACCCTAAAGAGATGAACATTATTAATATCATGATGTTCGAAAAATCCTACTTACTAGTTTCTTGTTTTGGATGGCTAGCCTAACAACACGACTAATCCACAGGAAATGACCACCAGGGCTGGTAGCCTAGTTGGTCAATGCTTACTCCTCCTATTGGGTTTGGGTGAGTCAGGAGGTCTCGAGTTTGAGTCATGTTAACGAAGCCCTCTCGAATTTGGTCTTTCTGGGCAGACCAGCTTTGGCCCGCTAGCCCTTGTGGGGCGGTATTTGATATGGCTCTTTGGTATCTCCCGGTATCCGGCGTGAGTCGAGAGTCCGTATGATCGTGCCCAGTGAATAATTTGCTATGCCAGGTCGCCCCCTCATCCACCTCCACTCTTTTTAGCTTAGCCAAAAACACACACAGGAAATGATAAGTGAGCTTTTCCTAAAGGGCCGTGTGGGGTTCTGATATTGGTTCAAGGCATGTGTAATTCGGTATTGTAAGATATCTCTCACCATTAAAATTTTCTTTGATTTATATTGGGAAGGTGTAGCATGAGAAGGAATTCTTACTTCTTCAATTTTTTTCTTTTTGTTTCGACGGTTAAATCGGTTATATTGCGATGAGGGTAATTGGCCGATTATCGTGCTTCTTTTTTTTGCATAGATAGCATAAGTATGAATACCAACAAAGTGAACTATTTCGAACGTTGAACCACTATTTTGCGTCATATGAGAAGAATGCACCGAACCCCATTCTCTCCTTTAGCAGTCAGAGTATGTGTTTCTAGTTTTCCCTCAGATGCCTTTGTGTTTTCTATAATTATATTTTGGAGGTCTTTGTGGTGGCATAAGGGTTTTTATGAATTGTGGTGGCATCACTACATCAGGTTGATCTCCTGTTTTGTGAAACAGAAATGATATGAGTATAGCAAAAGCTGTACAAACAGCTTGCACAAATTCATTTTGGATCCGATTCGGGTTCCACAAAAATAATCGGAGCCGCTCATTTTGTTCAAAATTTATTTTTTAGCGTCCTTGTAAAAAATCATCTGAAGTCGCCACTGGTATGGACTGGTTCCAAAAAAATTGATGACACCTGAAAAGTTCAAATTTGAGATTTTAAAAGAAAATAAACTCCTAAATTCCAGACGATTCCGAACCCATCTCAGATCACTAGGCCAACTCATTGGGTTGCCAATGCGTATTGTTTTCCTCTACCTCTCCTGCTCCAGCCCAATTCAATGCTTCAAGAAAGATCTTTGCTGTTAATCGGAAAATAGCCATGTCGTCCAAAATGTCACCTTCAAAGGGAAAAGTCGTCTTTGTCAACAGAATTATTGACAAGTCAACTTTTCAGAATTATTAGCAGTTCAAGAAATTAGGGTTTTGCGTGGTCTTTCTCGTGATGAAATTCCAAAATAAAAATAGATAAATATATATATATATGTGTGTGTGTGTGTGTTATCGAAACTTCATCCAACGATTGTATAGTTGCACTTTGGTGCAGTGAGGTCGATGATTCAACGCATATGGAGAAGGAGTTGACACCCGTATTAATGGGTTCGGAAGGGATTTTGGGAAGTATAAATGTTTCTAACGTATGACCTAACGAAAAACTGAATTTGAGAACATTCGGTTCTACGTTCACCGTACGATTTCACTGCTATCTCAATCTCACCGTCCATCCCTGAAAGAGTTTTTTAAAATCAGAAACACTTTTGGACAGTGAGATGAGAGCGGTGGAAAAGCGGTAAAAATTGAATGGTGAGCGTAGACTTCTCGATTTGAGAATCACTTGTCAATAATTCTGTTGTAAATTCCCTCCCAAGCAGTTCAAAATATACTTTCTGAATCCAGAATTCATAAGCACACTAAACAAATCCCTGCCAAACGAGGCCTTAAACCCCTCACTGCCACTACAAACACAAAAGGGACACAAAGTTTGTTGTTGTGTTTTCTTCCACGGAAAAACTCTTTACGGTTCTTTCGGTAAAGTAAAAGTTACAGAGTCCAATTGCGATCGTCCAAAGTATTTTTAGATAGTCTAGATTGAAAATCAATTCTTACCGGTATAAGAATTGAAAATGAATCTCAACTATTGATTGTGCGAATGGACAACTGTAATTGCGCCGCTCCGTAAACAATCTGTTCAGGGAGCCTCCGTAAAAAAAGACAACCTCTTCCTTCCAACTTACAACACACGAAAAGTAGTCTAATGCATTCCATATGGTACAAAAGTGACCAGCACTACATTTACAATGGCCCATGTTGATTTTTCACACTCAACAAAATGCCCGTTGTCTCCATCCGGCCATGGAAAGGATAAAACTATTGTACAAGGGCAAACACCACGGTACTCTCAGAGCCACATGATTACACGAGGTCTCTGCGCGTTGATATGAACTCCACGTAATCGTGTAGCTCCATACTGTTATTAGTATACCGAGTCTGTTCTCCCCTAAAACATGGAATAACTTCTTCCACGGAAAAATTACATTCAAATAAGCCAAATTTACCCGATAAATCTCCCGACTAACAAATTCCTGACCGTCGAGCGATTAATTTAGACTTTATCGTAGCCCTTCATTTCCTCTTTCTTACTACCACCATCTTTGCTAATGATGATGCCAACCAACTTGCAAGGCCCACCATCTTCCAGCATTTGAACCACCCTTCTCATTGTAGGCCTTAGAGTTGGTAGGCTAGCAGTACACAGAATGGCAATTCTCAACACATTGATTGCCTCTTCCCTGTGAGCTTCTGGGATGGTGGAGTCCACCATGCTAAACACACTTTCTTTGTTTTTCAGCTTGCTAGATAACCAGTACACTATGTCCTTGTTCTCTCCGTACTCCGGCTCAATCGGTTTTTTTCCGGTTACGAGCTCCATCAGAACCACTCCAAAACTGTACACATCGCTCTTCTCGGTCACCTTGTAGGTATAACCGTACTCTGCAAAATTGAGGCACTTGGCATCGTTAAACCAATGTAGTTGATCCCATACCCAAAATGCTACTTATCGAATATACTTAAGACATAAAGTACCCAGAAAATAATTACTTGAATCTGTACTGTAACACTTTCATATTTTGTTTGCTTGTAAGTGCAACTAGTAGTTATCAAGAAAATTGAAAACATCATTTCAATGTTCATAAAACATGAGTTAATTTCTGTGGAAAAAAGGGTTAGGAAAACAAGTTCTGAAAACTGCAAACTCTTCAAATTTTTTAGAACTTCAAAGAAGAAAATGAGAGCATAAAATTGGAACATATACTATACCAAACATGAAAATCCCCTAATACACACTAAATTATGGATACTTCTCTTAGATATGCCGAGCATCAAAATAGAGAAATTAAACAGGGCAATAAGCGTACCGGGAGCTATATAGCCGTGCGTTCCGGCAATCACATGGGTTGAGTCCTTGCTAGCATCGGCCTGAACGATCTTTGCCAACCCAAAATCCGCAATCTGAGGCTTCAAACTCTCGTCCAACAAAATGTTACTGGACTTGACGTCGCGATGAATCACCGGCTTCTCACAACCATGATGCAAGTACTCCAATCCCTTTGCCGCTCCAACAGCTATCTCATATCGAACCTCCCAATCCAACCCCATCTTCCCACAACTATGCAACCGATCCCACAAACTCCCGTTAGGCAAATACTCGTACACGAGCAAACTCGAGTCCTCGCTCGTTATACTGCAGTATAATTTCACCACGTTCACGTGCCTTATCGAGCTCAACGTCCGAACCTCCGCGTCGAATTCCGATGACTTCTTAGCGCCCTTCGGTATCATCGGAGTCGTACTACGGGTTTTTCTCCGGCCGCCAGAATCCGAGTTCCAAATGTGTTTCACGGCCAATTCTTTGCCACTACCCAATACAACTTTGTACACATCGCCGGACCCACCTTTTCCAATCAGATTCTCTTTCTTGATTGAATCAAGAATCTCATCCTCGGAAAAGCTCAACAAATGAAAAGACGTCAAATCCCATGAATCTTCTCTCAATGATTTCTCTTGGTCTTTTTGGCTTCTCCTTAGGTAAAAGGTGATATATGAAACAGAGGAAAACAAAACAGCTACTCCCACTGCTAGGACAAGAAACAGCAACCGGAGGTCCTTGGAGCCACCGGAATCCGGCGAACACCGCCGAAAAAACTTGATGTTCTGACTGCAGAGACCATTGTTTCCGGCGAAGCTGCCGTTATAAGCCTCAATCGAAAGCGAATCCGGAATGGGTCCGGATAACTTGTTATAGGATACATCAAATAGGCTTAGCTTCAGAGACGCCAAAGTCGCCGGAATCTGACCGGTGAACTGGTTTCCCGACAGGTTTAAGGAGTTCAGAGCCGGTAATGATCCAATTGTCGCCGGAATTTGGCCGGATAAAGAATTATGGGCCATGTTTACGAGATTGAGAGCAACACAAGATGATATAGTCTCCGGAATTTGGCCGGAAAATTTGTTGTTCTGTAATTGAAGATTGTTGAGCTGTTTGAGATCTCCAATTGTCGCCGGGATATCACCGGAAAATCCATTGTTACTCAAATCAATCTCGATTAATCCGGTAGCTCTTGCAATCTCCGGCGGTAACTCGCCGGACAATTTGTTACTAGAAACATGTAGTTGGGCCAAAGATTTTGCATTTTCAATATCAGATGTAATTGGGCCTTCAAACTGATTGAAAGCAATATCAATCAAACCCACATTTGGCAATCCCCAAACCCGCCTCGGAACGACGCCGGATAGAGAATTGTTGCTCACACGAAACCGGGTTAACGACGTGCAATCCCCGTAACTCGCCGGTATTCCACCGGTAAACCTGTTCTGGAGCATCAAAAGCTGCTTCATTGTACCCCTATTGCACATCCCCGGTGGAATTGGACCCGTTAAAAAATTGTCCGACACGTCTATGAAATCAAATTCGGCCCACGACCCAAGATTCAATGGAAGCACGCCAGTCAATTCATTATCGTAAAGAGATAAATTCACCAGCTTTTTGAATTCCCCGAATTCCGCCGGAACTTCGCCGGAAAACTCGTTTTCGAAAAGTTGTAGGGACACCAGATTGGTCAACGACCGGAGCTCCGATAAGTCGCCGCGGAGGTGATTCATGGACGCGTCAAAGTTTTCCAAGCTCGTTAAATTTCCAAACCCAGGTGGGAATTTCCCAACCAAGCTGTTGTTGTACATTTCCAACTGCCAAAGCTTTTTCAGATTCGAAATCTCCGCCGGAATCTCGCCGGAGAGAGAACAGTCGGATACTTCTAGATTTACCAGCTCCATTAAATTCCCAATTCCTTTCGGAATTGTACCGTTGATGTTACTGTTGGATAGGTAGAGCCAGTTCAATTGGGATAGTTCACCCACCCTGCCAGGAAAATTAAAAAATTGTCAACAACCAAGCTTTTCCTTCTCTCAAAGCAAGTCCAGCCTGGTGCCAAATCGCACGCCAAAGCCGAAATTTGGCAAAAGAATGGCAAACCCTCTCTACTCCATGCCAAACTCAATGCGAAATTTGGCAATGCCCGGCGCCAAATTCGGCACCGAATTGACAATTGTCAAACTTGCCACAGAATTCAATCCATTTAATTTGAATTTCATATTGTTGGCACCAAATGGCTAGTTTTTGACTTCTTGACACAATAGCAAGTCAAAAAAATGATTTTGAGAAAGTCATTTTAACACCAACGAGTGGAGTTGCTCTAATATATCAGAACTAGGGATGGCAATCTCGGCCGACCCGTTCGAACCCTCCTTGTTCCCCGCCCCAAAAATCCCCGAACTTCGGGGATTCGTTTGGGGATTGGGTAGGGTATGGGGATTTTTTTTTTAAAAATTCGGGGATAGGTCTGTCCCCGCCCCGAACCCTACCCGTCCCCGTTACCCGTTCGTTACCCGCCCCGCCTCGTCCCTGAATCCCCGAAATATATATATTTATATATAAAAATAAATAAATATATACTATATTATATGTACCCCTTCAGTAGTATTTTTTTTTTTGGGTTGCACCACTTTAGTCCATGACTGTTTTTTGTTTGAAACTATGGAATTGTGCACAGTTTCTTTATTTGCTTAATGTTTGCTCCGGTTATGAGCTGTTTAGAACTATGGAACTATGAAATTAGCCTGGAATTAACTTAGTGCTGGAAAAATAGTGCTGCAGATTAACTTATGTGCTGGAATTAGTTATTATGTGCTGAAAATTGATAATACTTGCTGAAACAGTGAATAGCAAGTGATATTATGTGCTGAAAATTGGTAGTATATGCTGAAATTGTGAAATACAGGTGTAGGAAATGGAGGTGCTATTATGTGCCGCAAATACAGGTGCATGCCAATGTGTGTTGCAGAATTCTGCTGAAGCTTTTCAGTGATAAATATGACCGTTCCTAATACCTTACTTTATTTTATCTTGTCGGCTTTTCTAATTCTGTTTGTGGAGCTTTGTTAGCTCCTAACTTCTTGGCCAACCGACAACCGTTACTAGTACTGTTTCCTTAGCCCTTTTCCCCGGAAAAAAAATACAAAACAATCCAAGTCCTTTCTGCTTTGACATGCTAGTATATGTTGTTAGATGCTGAAATTGTGAAATACAGTTGCCCGAATCCCCGTTTTGGATCCCCGTTCTCCGTTTGGGTCGGGGATGGAGGAAAAAAATAAATCCCCGTTGGGGATCGGGTCGGGGATGGAGATGGGGTAGAAGGTAATGGGTAGGGGGTGGAGGTAGTACCCACCGTCCCCGACCCGTCCCCATTGCCATCCCTAATCAGAACATAACCTCAACAGATAACATACCTTCATATGATTTAGAAAATCTCGTGACCAAAAAATCTAAACTAATTGACGAATGGATCATACACTTGAGAATTCACTAAGATTGAATGAGAATGCATAAGAGATTCGTGGAATTGACATGAGGGGACAAAAATGGGTATATTTTTTAGAGCGAACTCCGGACGAATATGAAGTGCATGGATATATGGAAGGAAATTTAGACTAACTCGGAAACATAGGAGTAAATTATTATTTAATTCAAACAACAAATATAGTAATAAAATCGGGAAAACATGGTAGCATAATATTTTCTAACCTTTCCGGAATCGGGCCCACATCGAACGGGTTATCTCCGAGGCTCAAAACGACAAGATTCGTCATATTCCAAACCGAATCCCAAGGAAATTTACCAGAAAACCCACTGCTATTCAAGTACAGATATCTCAACCGAAACAGGGAAGACAGATCAGGGACAGGGCCGGAGAAGAAATTGTCCCCCAAATCCAAGTACTCCAAATTCACGCACTTCCCCAGCTCATCGGACACGACGCCGCTGAGGGAATTCGACCCCAAGGAGAGCTTCTTGAGCGATTTCAACCGGCAAATCGAGTCGAACGGGACGGTACCGTTGAGCTGCCGGTTCGGTAACTCGATGGATACGACCGAGCCGTCCGGGTCGCAGGTTATTCCGGCGAAGTTGGATATGGGATTGGCGGGTGTCCATGAGGTGAATAATGAGTTGGTGGCGGGGTTTTGGAGGGTAGTTTTGATTGCGAGGAGGGTTTGGAGGTCGTCGGAGGAGGCGGCGGCGAGGGAGAGGAGAGAGAGGAGGAGGAGGAAGTGGAGGGGGGCGATGGAGTGGGTAGCCGGCGACATGGTTGGAGAGAGAGTGAGAGAGGAGGGAATTTGAGAAGGAAGAGGGAAGATGGAAAAGCCGCCCAATTTGACTCTCTATTTGGAGGAATTGCTGCTTCTTCACTGCATGAATTCACCACGTGGATAATCATTTGTGTTATGTCTTTATCTGTAATCATGTTGTACAATGTAACGGACAATGCTACTCATGCAACAATTTACACAATAATTCAAACACAACAACTTACACAACTTTTCACATACATGGTGAATTCCACACACAATACTATGGTATCACTTGTTTTTCCTGGATAGAGACGTGGTATCACTTGTTTTGCCCGGTGACAAACATCCAGCTTGCCATGTCTTGTCTAGATGGGTTAAAAGTGTCATTTTCGGTCTTTTTGAGGGCATTACCCACCGGATGCGAAAGCAAGAGCAATTGAAGCCAAACGGCCGAAGAAATCTAGTTTTTGCTTGATAGAGTCGTGCCATAGAGTCTTCTCATGGGTAAATGTTGACAAGTTGAAACTTTTTAGATAAATGAAGGGTAAATGTAGGTTTTTCAAAATTGGATAAACAAATTGTGACAGATGGAGTAATATTTTAATGATAATGTCATAATCGTTTTTGTTAATATAAAAATTTCAGTACACAAAAGGCTTGTGCGATATGCACGGTACAAGTCTATTTGATATTAACAAAAAATAATTTTGGTATTACTATAATTTTCCATTTTATAATTACAACAAGATATTCTCATCAATTTATATACAGGCACTGCGACAGACTAACCAAGAGATGTTTTTTTTATATCTAAAATAACTTAGGTATAATCCGGACTGACGTACGCACACATGGCTAATTTTGAGAGTCCAGTCCCTCCGTGCATTTACCGAAAGCCCAATTAAAACTATTGCTCGTATGAACTAATCCCAAAAGAGTTAATACCATCTGAGAGATTTCAAATCTAAAACTTTAAGAATGAGCGAACCTCTAAGTCTTAGGTCTTGAGTACAAGACCAACTAAAGTAACCAGTAATTTGATCCAAAGGATTCAAGTACTATTTTAGTGTATGATGGTATTGTTTATAATAACAGGATATTCTCCTTAAGATTTCAAAGAATATTTTTTGTTATTGGTGACAGGCCAAGCTGATTGGTTGATAATAAAGTACCTGTTCCAAAAAAAAATAAAACAAGAATATGTACAAGAAGATTATTGTAAGGCGGTATATAGGAGTATTAGTAATTGTTGGAGATTGGCCGACAATCTTATGCATGCAATTTTTAGTCAAATAAAGACTAGGATAATAATGAAGATAAAAAAAAATAAAAAAAAAAGACTTGGATAAGAATTGTACTCCCTCCGTCCCATAAAGTTTAACACTTTCACTATTCCAGCCCTATGAAAAAATTAATTATATTTTTTTAATCTGTAATATTTTTTATAAGCAATATGGATCTTGTTTGATAGATTTTAATTTATTTTATTAAAAAAAGTTTAAAAAATCACCTAAAACATTATGAATTAAAAGATATATGCAATTTTAAAATGGCATGTATTCCTGAAAATGTAAAACTTTATGAGACAGATAGAGTAGCGCACGAACACAAGCAACCACAACTGCTGAAGTTATGGTTGGTTGTGGTAAAAAATTGTGTACGTAATATTATTGCACGAAGTCCTATGTCAATAAAATCTTTATATTATTCCATTGACAATCAGTTACATGAAAGAGAGAGATTATACATACTTCGTCTCAATTTATTAGTCTTTTTTGAGAATTTGTTTCAATGTTTATGTACTCATATTTTTCATTTTATAATGCCTTACGGGATTTTGATCTTATGATATGATAGAATTAATTGAGCTCTATCAAAAAATATCCTTGTTTCATATAAAATATATTTTTAAATTGAACACTTCTTTTGTACATCATTAATTTAGAGCATTATCATAAGGAGCTATTTAGTTTTTTTTTTTTTGTCTGTTGATCAAACGGAAATTCATTAAGGATTACGAAACAAAGTACCACATTAGGGTTACACACGAAGTCATTAGACTTACAGATAAAAAACTAAACCTACTACTAGTCTAGCACTTGCCTAATATTCAAGCTGTCTTTTAGAACAAATTCTCTCATGGAAATAGGCATGTCCACAACAAATGTAAGCTCATCAGTCTGTTCGATTCCCATTCTGGCAAGATGATCGGCACATTGGTTGGTCGAGCGATAGGTGTGTCCAATCGAGGTGTTGGTCCTAGCCATTATGTGGTGGGCTTCATTTATCAACACACTTTGCGGATGATGGCTTGCGTTGCCTTCCATGATTAAATTAACTGCTGTGAGGGAGTCTAATTCGATTGTCACGTTAGTTAGCTTTCTGTCCAATATGATTTCCAGTCCCTTGTAGATGCTCCAGATCTCTGCTTCCAAACTTGAGGAAAAATATCGCATTCCATAGAATCCCATGATCCATTCGCCTTTATGATCTCTGAATAATCCTCCAAAACCTCTTTTTTCATTAGATTCGTACCAGCAGCCATCTATGTTGAGCTTGATATTATCTGCAGTTGAATTAGACCAAGATATTAGGCATGCCTGCCGATAGCCCGTAATGAGGGGGACTTGAAAGCTTCTTGGCACTAACTTGACTAGGCATTTCAATGTTCTCAATTTAGTTGTAGAAGCTCAAAATCATCAAAATTCTGTATGTGGGTTTATTACTTTATTTCTAAACAAACTTACCGACTAAATCTGTTTTGTTTTTTGGAACAAACTTGCATATAAAAATGTAAAAGCAAGACCACTATCTTTAAGTAAGAAGAGAAGTTACTTTTGAGGATTCTTTCCAAAAATAATACTGATTATTTGACCAACTATTCCTTTCAATAGCCCAATAATTATGAGTTTTGGTCAAGTGATTGTGAGAAAATAATAAGTGTTCTTCCACGAAGTCACAGACTCAGGGGTTTCATTCCCACGGAAGCCAAATATTCCAAACCTTGGGGCCAATGGAGGTTATGTCCGGTCGTTACCTTCAGGGCTCCAGAATTAATCGAAGTTCGTGCAATTAATGTTGTGTTTGGATGAGTTTTTAAAAAAAAATTTAGAAATTTTGTAGGGTTGTGAATGGAGAAAGAAATAAGAGTAATGATTGGAAGTAGAAGTATTGATTGGAGAGAGAAGAATAATGATTGGAGATAGGGATGAGTAATGATTGGAAGATAAAGAGAGTTTTTTTGAGTTCAGAATTTTTTTCAAACAGCAATTCAAACAAAGCATAATTAAGTTGATCCGAACATTCAGTTATAAATATATAAAAAATTCGTAGACTGGGTATAGATAAGGTGTTCAAGCAATCATCTTCTTGTTGGAAAATTAATCTGGAAAGACTTAGATAAAATGTGATTGTGAAACTCAGTAACTAAGGAAGGGAGAATATGTGGTCTGGTTTTCAATGTAGAAGAGAGAGAAACGAAGATGCGAAAAGGCGAGTCAGTGGACAAGATGAATGAATTACTTTCAAAAGGGTAAATACGTCTATTCAACATATTAGTCGTGGCTCCAACAATTTTTTTTTTTAATCCGGAAAACATATATCATTAAAATGCCAAGCGGCACTTACAGCGAAACCTTCCAAATACACTGAAAAGGATACAACAACCAACCCATCACAAAAAAATACTCAAGAAAATAGGGACAAAGAGACGCAATGTGTCTAGATCCTAAGCGCGAGCCAAAGGCTCTCTACTCACCGCCACTAAGAGCCGGGACACGAGGAGTTAGCAGTCTATCCAACAGTCGCCTCTGGTTGGCGAAAAATCCAAACCAGAAACCAGCACTACAAAACCGATGGAAATAATAATAATTATGGCTCCAACAATTGACGTCGTGGATTTAGCGGCACCCTAAAAAATAATAATTATGAGTTTCTGGAAGGTGAAATGGATATGCATGTATATATCCAGGGAGCGAATTTAGTCCAAGAGTCTATAGTAGGATGCACTCAATTTTCAACGGATTGGATCTTCTCTTTGGACACAACCCACTTCGCCCCAAGCACTGGCTAGCTACCACCAACATTCCATTAATTGCGCCTTCAATATATTCAACAAATTTTTGTTTTATTCCTTTTTTTTTTAATTTTCGAAAATGAATGCATGTATAGTTGTGGTATACTTTTTCAAACAAAATGTCAATCTTCAATGATTTAAATTGGGGAAGGGAAACTCATGGAGTGGGTTGGATTTCACTGCAGAGTTCTCCTAACAGTTCGATTATTCAGCAATTCTCCTAGCTTGGGTTTTTAAATTACTGCAATTACATTGCCGCAGAAATTCTTTCTGATTGTTTAAATGTTGTTATGCAGATAGGAGGGAAGAATCATGAGTGTCACTTTGTTGACGAATTTCGTTGCGAATTTCCAAGCTATCATATTTGCAGGATCACTAAGGTCGAGTGCAAGGATATTGTAACGCCCCAGATTTTTGGGTACGTTAAATAGACATTTCATTGATAAAATTAAATGGAGTCTGTCTCATTATTACAACATAATTCCTACTAGAATTCAATATTTATACAAATGAAGGGTTATAGGGTTTCTAATTACAGCTCCGCCTGCTGCTCCGTCCTAACCAGCTCCTCAGCTCCAAAAGCCTCCAAGGTGTACTGTTCATCTTGATCATCTACAAAATCTGACACATTATACCAGCGTCGCTACCGATATAATATGTCAGGGTCACCAAAGGTAACACTATGAGCCACAAGAGTTCAGTAGAATAATCCTATACCCGTTAACCCATACATTACCAATATCAGAGTATAAGAGTAGCATACCGACTCTTGCACAAGCAGGGGAATAATACATACATGTTTAACAAGGCATTAACAATGACATATCCTCATTCCTTAATCTAACGTTGGTGTCTGCATTGTATGTGTTTCTCCTACGCGACTCATCGTAGAACGTGTCTCATATTCATCATAAATTCTGAAATCCTTTTCACTTCCAAATCAACATTTTGAAAATCACTTTTAACACACCCAATCTCAGTTCCGCCGCGCCGGGTTTCCGAGTATCCTCACAATGGTTCCGCCGCGCCGGGTTCCCATTGGCACACATTTGCATTTCAAAAATCATTTTTAACACACTCAACCTCGGTTCCGCCGCGCCGGGTTCTCGAGTATCCTCACAATGGTTCCGCCGTGCCGGGTTCCCATTGGCACACATTTGCATTGGTTCCTCTTCACGGATAACCAAGCTACACACCCAACCTCGGTTCTGCCACGTCGGATTCCCGAGTATCCTCACAATGGTTCCGCCGCACCGGGTTCCCATTAGCACACAACACACACATACACTCACATAATGCACACACATTTGGTCATTATGTAGTTTCAAAAATATTTTATCATTTGTAACACGCATTCCCACAATGGGCAAATCCGGCCACATTGCGTTTTCAAAACACACATTGTCTTAAACCCTTTTTATCCATATCAATCACACCCTAGGTGTTATGTTTCTATTTTTCGATTTTCGTGTCTCGTTCTCATGTTCTCATGCATAGACTCCGCGGTAGGATTCTTCACTTAAATCATTCATTGTAATCTAACTAGCAAGATCATGCCGGCATTCTTATAAATAAGCTTATCACCATCCTTATACAACCACAAGTAATGCAAACAACATGTAAATAAGTTCATAACCCTCTAAAAGATCAAAATACGAATACTTCGAATAAAGCTTCTGATTTCTCTTGTTTTGAAATCCGTTCTTTCTTCCTTTGTGAAAAGTTCAAAAAGACAACATATGTTTATTGACGTAGAAATCATTTGTTCAACATGTCATACTTTCAAAAGTAAGATAGGTTTATTTTTAACATTCATTCGACGTCAAGATTCGTACCATATTTTTAAAATTCAAGACAATCTACGTTTTAACATAACTATACATAGAGATAGAGATTAGGAACTTTCTACATATACTTAGAGATAGTGGAGACGAAAAATTCTACGTATACTTAGGGTTAGGAAGTATAGGAAAAATCTACCTTGATCCAAAACTAGTCGGGACCGAACAACCTTAGTTGAAAAATTCTATGGGCGGTGAAACTTCCAAATCTGGACCAAACTTTGGATGGCAGTAACTCGGTCAATATTTGGCCGAATACGATCGTTCTTGGGTCGAAATCGAAGCTCTCAAAGTTTTCTACAACTTTCGTGGAGAACGTTGTTCCTAAAAACGACTTTCGCCCGGAGAAAAATGGTGATAAAGGGGTTGACAGTAAGCTGTCTGGACTGGAAATTCGAGAATTTCACTGAATTTCGGAGGTCGATATCTTGGTCATTTCTTAACCGATTGGGGTGGTTCTTGGGTCTAACTTGAAGGTTTCGAAGTGCTCTACAACTTTCTCCAAAGAAGTTAGTCCTAAAAACTACCTTAAGCAGGAGAAAAATGGGGATTTACGAAGGGCAGTAAGCTGCCAGGAAAATAGAAAATGGTTTTTAGAGAGAAGTTAGAGCAAGGGGTGAAGATGTGAGCTCAAATGGCAATGAGGGCTGCTATTTATAGGCAAAACCTGACCTCTTCCTCCTCCCTCCAAGGCCGGCCCCCCTCTCTCTTCTTCTCCCATGGATTTGCTCCATGACTTGTCATTTTCATGCTTGAAAGCATGCCAAGCTTCCATGACTTGTCTTGTTCAACCTTTTTAGGCTTAAGGCTATGTGATCATGAGGGTTTTTGGTCTTGTCTAGTCTAGGGAGAGCTTGCTTGTAAGGGAAAAGCAAAATGATTGGCTAGGTTATACTTAAAGTAAGCTAGAAATGGGTTGGCAATTGGGTAATAGGCTTAAGGCTAAGTTTGTAGCTTGATGGAGTGTACTACACTCAAGCACACACCTCTTTCTCTCCTCTTGAAAATTTCGGCCAGCCCTCTCTCTCTCTTTCTCTCTCATTTTGCTTCATTGAATTGTCCAACCAAGTCTTCCAAGCATGCCAAGTATTGTCACTTTCAACTCTTTAGGCTTAAGGCTAATGCATTAGGTCATTATGAAGGGTTTTTGGACTAGTCTCATCCTAGAGAGGACTTGCTTGTAAAAGCACAAAAGAAGTCATAAAAGATTGTACTTTGGTTGAGTAAAGACAACGGAGATAACTTGGTTGAGTTGTCAAAACACAAGCACACACTTGCACTTCTGTTTCTTCTCTCTCTCACGGCCTCCCTCTCTCTCTCTCCATTCGGCCATCTCTCTCTCTCTCTCTCTCTCTCTCTCTCTCTCTGGTCAATGCATGTACATGCATGGAATGTCTAGGAAGGAATCAAGTACTAAGAGTTTTCAAGTGACTTGTCAATGAAAAGCCTAGACTAATGATTTCCTAGAAGCATACAAGGGTTAGTAACATATTATTTTGTAGAAAAATCGCCTAATAACGTAATATTAATGCCCAACGGTGCCAAATGCCAAGGCAAGGCGTGAGCGTGGCCAAGGCAGCCCGCTAGCAAAGCGGTGGCCAAGGCGGCCCGCTAGCAAAGCGGTGGCCAAGGCTGTCGGCTAGCAAAGCAGTGGCCAAGGCGGTCCGCTAGCAAAGCAGTAGCCAAGGCGTAGCCAAGATAAGACCAGAGCAAGGCAGCCCAGCAACGCCAAAGCAAAAGCAAGGCGTGACCCGACGCCAAGGCAGAACCCAATGGCAACCAAGGCAGAGCAACCCGACAGCGATCCGACGCCTAGGCGAGGTAGGCCCGACAGCGACCCGACGCCAAGGCAGCCTAGCTAAGCCAAAGCAAAAGTAAGGCGTGACCCGACGCCAAGGCAAGGCAACGGTCAAGGCAAAGACCAAAAAATTGCTACTAACCACCTCGGCATCGATGCATCACTCTAGGTTAGGGAAATGTAACTAAGCCAAACGGTAGTTAGGGTTTGCTAACTAATCGGTTAAAACTAATTATACTTGCCATGTAGGATTTCCAGCCAAGAAATATAGTTTAAAGATATTATTTACTTACTAGGAAAAATATACGAGTACGTTTACAAGTATACTAGTCATGGGAGAAGGACTAGATTGTCCGGAGTAAAAGAATTCAATTTTACAAGTTTCAAATCTAATTATGACGGATTATTAGAATTTAAAAGAAATTTTTAAAGCAATCCAAGTAATTAAAAGAAAATTTAAATATTTAACGAAATTTTTATTTACCAAAAATCAGGGTCGTTACAGATATCCATTAGTCCTCTTGTCGGGAGGGCTCTGACATCTTTCATGCATTTTCCAGTTATAGAAGATCAACACAGCAAGAAAATTGCAAAAATTAGTTTAGTCCCTATAAAAATATGTTCTATATCGGTTGTATTATACTATTTAGATTCACTTTAAAATGCTAGTACATACATAAATGTATAATGCAGTGAGGTTCTCTTATAAGAACTACGTATAAAGATTTACGTGAAAAAGATCCAAAGACATGTATCCAAAAGCTTCTTAAGCACGTGGGCACTTGAGCACCTTATCATTTTGCACGTAACCCCCTTATTATTTTGGAAAACTTATGTGCATTGGATGATTTCGGACACGTTTGTATTTGTATTTATGCACATAAATTTGTGTACACAAACTCTTCATAAACCCCAGCCCGAGGGAGAAGTTCCAGAGCTTCTCCCTCTAGAGATTTTTGGCGCTCCTCCAATGACTTTTCTGGCGAGCTCCAAAATGGTGTAGATCGGGTTGTTCTTTGCATAGGGACGGGGGTTTGAGACCTTAATTTTCTCCCACTTTGAAAGAGAGAACTTGTTTTCCCTCTTGTATCCTTCATATATTTTTGGGCTCTCTACCCCCACAATAGTTTCCTTCACAATACTGTTGTGGGTAGTTCCTCATCAATTGATCAGTGGTTCTTAGACAAGTTTTCGGAGAAGATTCGGCAAAGTTCAGGCGATCTGGTGGCTTTCGCGACGAAGATTCGGCAAAGTTCCTTTTATCGCAAATTTTTGTTTTTCTTAATTTTTTGTTTGATTTTTCACTTTGTTAGGCCAATGGAGCCGTGTAAGTTGCATCGGAAACATCGATATAATTTACATTTTGGTTGTCCTAAAAGAACCCCTTCATAAAATATTAGAGTTATATTCTCATGCACATTTTTTCTTAAACATTATGTGAACAAGGATTCGGAATCCTGCAGGGGTCCTGTAGGGTAGATCACAGTCGTCTAAACGTGTTTTCAATGGTCTAGAATATTTAAAATGAAACTTTTCCAAGAAAGTTTTCCCCGAAAAAGTTTCATTTAAGTCTGAATCGTCGAAAATACTTTTTTTTTTGGGTAAACCAGGAACATTAAATAGAAAATTTAAGAGTCATACATCGAAAATACTCTTGAACGGTTGTGATCTGTGCTCCACACCGTGTAGTGCACTATGCACTACAGGTTTCCGAATCATCCAAGTGAACAAGCACATGTCTTTTTTTGGGGGGTAGGTAGTGAAAGGTTGGAAGCACAGTGCACTTGTTAGAAACCTCGCGAGAGGTTGGTGTAAATTACCCTTTTTCATTTTAAAAATTGATTTCTACGCTCTCATAATTGATGCAAACACTTTTTTTCGTCTTTGAGCAAGTAATTAATTTTACTAAACAGTAGTAACTACATGCGTACATTTTTTACAAATTTCAAAAATTATTCCGTAAATTCACCCGCTAAAAAACGAAAAAAAATGAGTATTTGGATCAATTAAGAGTGTACAGAAATCAATTTCCTATTTTTTTTTTTAGATGCATCGGAAAGTTGAGCACAGGTCTTTCGACTGTGGACGTGTGAGATTGGGGTCTTCTTTTGAAGGAAGGATGAAGACAAAAGGCCATAAAGAATGATCACAACTTCACAAGTGCTAAAATGTGTCATAACCCGTCACTTTCATAGACCAAAGACCATACCAATCAGTGCTCTTTCTGTCCACTTATTTTTTTTCTTTCAGTCCACTCTGGGGTGTTTCCGCTTTTGCCATTAAAAAACAAGTATTTATTTATAATTTTTAAGTTTTAAGTTTTAAAATAATAAATTTATTGAAATAAAAAAAATGTGTAATATGGATCTTATTTGATACAGTAGATGTCGATAAAATCTATCAAACTTTTTGAAAAATTAAAAAATTATTTTTGTAAGTTCATTTTTTTTAAAACTTGAAATAAGTTCTTATTTTTTAAGTATTTATTTGAAAAAGTAGAACGAGTTGCTTGATTTCATAATCGTAATATTATTATTGACGTCCATCAATCTAATCTTAATTTTTTTTCCGATCAAAAGTAGAAGAAAAGATGGTCATATGGTCTATGATTTATTTTCTCAGTTGTTAGCAACAACATTCTCTAATGTCCAATCACTATATAACAATTGTCAAGCTAGCACAGTTGGTAAAGTTTATATTCCCTTCTGTGGTGGCCTAAATTTGAGCCGCACGAGTGATAAGCACCCGATATTACAATATGGGGTGCGCTAAATCTCTAGCTAGCACAGTTGGTAAAGTTTATATTCCCTTCTGTGGTGGCCTAAATTTGAGCCGCACGAGGAACAGAGTAATTAGAGTTTTAGGGTCATGGATAGTTTTCGAACTTTCGTTAACTAACATTCCACTAACTCCTGCTAATTATACAGTATACAATGAACTCGGGGTGGGTGCTGCACAATGTGCTGTGCGGCCTTGCCGGCTCGGTCCGACGATCAGAGACATCCACTGCGTAGAGCTCGTCGAGTACTACAAGTGTACCTAAAATCAACTCGATCAAATATCGTTAAGTGCCTCATCGGAATACATATAACTTTTTTTTAAAATGAATCCTAATGGATACGAAACATTGGATCAAAATCACTGAATCCATTCTTTTCAAGTTATATGTGTTCTCCGATGAGACACTTAACGATATTTGATCGAGTTGATTTTTGGGATACTTGTAGTACTCGACGAGCTCTAGGCAGTGGACGTCTCCGATCGTCGGATTGACGCCGGCAAGGCCGCACAGCACCCATCCCAGGTTCTTATACAATATTGACCCCAAAAAAAATAATCATCATATAAGGATAAGGTTGGACTGTTGGAGTTAAGTTTCTACGCTAGTTTAACCAAAAGAGTCACACTGCTGGTAGTCAAGATGTTCGCTCTCTTTTAAATTTCAAGTTCAAACTTTTATCTGTGCTACCAACCCTTGCAAGCAAGGATGGAGCTAGGAGACAAGTGGAGGTGACCGCCACAACAATGATTTCTATTACTACAATATTGGGAAAAAAAATATTCTATTTTCAAATCATATAGACTCATCACCATTAGATTCTTTCCATTATACTATTTTGCTATTCAAGTACAGATATCTCAACTGAAACAGGGAAGACAAATATCAGGGACAGCACCGGAAAAGAAATTGTTCCCCAAATTCACGCACAAGCTCAGCTCGTCGGACACGACGCGGTTGAGGGCCGGGAATTCTTCCCCAAGGAGAGCTTAATTCTCAAGTGATTTCAACCAGCAAATCGAGTCGAACGGGACGGTACAGGTGAGTTGCCGGTTCGGTAACTCTGTTAAATATGAGAGAAGAAATATTTTATTGAATTTGATTATTGAAACCATACAATGAGGCCTATTTATACAAGAGAAAAGAGTCTAACTATGGAAAGAAAATCATACTGATTAACTATGGAATAAAATCATCCTAGCTAATTACAATCAAATCACAATCTCAAGATCATAATTTGATCACCGTAATATTTTGTATATGCATTTATTCTAATAGCCCCCTCAAACTCAAGTTGGTAGAAAACTCAAGTAGGTCTACCAACTTGAGTTTGAAAAAACTAAGAGAAACTAGGAATATCCAAGCAAAAAGAAGTCAAGAGCCGCCACGCCATGCCAAGCCAAGCCAATCCAAACTCAAATAGGTGTGCCACCTTGAGTTTGAAAGAAAAGAAACGAAGAAGCCATGAATCAAAAAGCCACGAGTGTTGGTTGTGAAGAGGCGTGCTGGTGATGAAGAGACGTTCTGATGGTGAAAGCAACCGAAAAGCGTGGAGGAGATTGACAAAATAACTAAGTGCCCGGCAAACGGCAACGAGGCTTAAGCCGTCCGCCAGGAGTGAATATCCACAGTACTTAGATCTTATAACTCTGATACCATGTAAAATATGAGAGAAGATATGTTTTATTGAATTCGATTATTGAAACCATACAATGAGGCCTATTTATACAAGAGGAGAGAGAGAAAATCATACTGATTAACTATGAAATAAAATCATCCTAGCTTTTTTTTTTATTTTTTTTTGAACGGCGAAGAAGAATTTTACAATCATCTAGCTAATTACAATCAAATCACAATCTTAAGATCATGATTTGATCGCAATATTATTTTGTGTATACATTTATTCTAACAAACTCGATGGATACGACCGAGCCGTTCAGGTTTCAGGTTGCTCCGGTGAAGTTGGATATGAGATTGGCGGGTGTCCACGAGGTGAATAATGCGTTGGTGGTGGGGTTTTGGAGGGCAGTTTGATTGCGAGGAGAGTTCGGAGGTCGTCGGAGGCGGCGGCGACGAGGGAGAGGAGAGGAGAGAGAGGAGGAGGAGGAAGTGGAGGGAGGTGACGGAGTTGGTCGCCGGCGATACGGTTGGAGAGAGAGTAGAGAGACAGGAGGGTAGGAGGGAATTTGAAAAACTTTCCCTCAACTTGGGTTGCTGCTTCTTCAGTGCATGAATGCACCACGTGGATTTATTTGTCTTTATCTGTAATCATTTGTAGTTGAACCGACTTTGGATGGTATTTTTACACTAGTAGTATATTTTACAGAAATTCTACCCACCGCTCATAATTTTACCCCCTAAATTTTTTTTTTGAACGATTCAAATTTTGAAATTCAGACCATTGATTGTCGAGATGAACGGTGAGATTAAGTAGAACGGTGGAGAGAGTCCTTGCTGAATATTTTAATGATAATCTCATAACCGTTTTTGTTACCAAAATTTCAGTGCACAAAAGGTTTGTACCATATACATGGTACAAGTCTATTATATACTAAAATTTTGACAATAACAAAAATAATTTTGGCACTAACATTTCTAATTTTTAATAACAAGATATTCTCATCAATTTATACTTTAATTACAGACACGTACTACGACAGACTAACCAAGTGGTTTATATATATAATTTAGGTGTCTAGATCGACTTATATTTTAATTACACACACATGGTTAATTTTGAGAGTTCAGTCCCATCGTCCATTTACGGAGAGCTCAATTAAAAATGAAGCAATTGTTTTGTATGAACTGACTCCAAAAAAGTTAAATAGCATATGAAAAATTTCGAATTTGAAACCTTACAAATGAACAAACTCTTAAAGTAACCAGTAATGTGATCCCAAGGATTCAAAGAATATTATAGTGTATTTGGATGGTATTATATATAATAACAGGATATTCTCCTTAAGATTTCAAAGAATATTTTTTGTTATTGGTGACAGAGCAAGCTAATTGGTTGATAATTCAATCTGTTTCAAAAAAAAAAAAAAAAATTATATACAAGAAGATTATTGTAAGGCGATATATTGTTGGAGTGTATGCAATTTTTAGTCAAATAAAGTAAAGAGTAGGATAAAGAAATATATCTCACGAAGTCCTGTGTCAAAGAATATGAAATTAATCTTCATATTAATCCCTACACAATCAGTTTCATGAAAGAGAGAAATTATACCTCCTCGTCTCAATTTATTAGGTCCGTTTCCGTTAAAGTTTTTATTTTTTAAGTATTTATTTTTTGTTTTATGAGACAGATCATTCTCTTATAGTACTTATTTTAGTTAGTGAAACACATCCTTAGTCCGTTGTGAGAATTCGTGTCTGTTTTAATTTACTTATATCTTTCATTTTATAAGTACCTTACGAGATTTTGATCTTTTGATAGAATTAATTGAGCTTTGTTTAAAAAAAATATCCATATTGCATATAAAAGATATTTTTAAATTGAACACTTCTTTTGTACATCATTTTAGGGCATTATCATAAGGAGCTATTTAATTGTAGAATCTCAAAATCATCAAAATTATTTGTATGGGTTTATTACTTTATTTCTATAAAAAAAAAACCCAAATTAAATCTCTTTTGTCTTTTGGAACAAACTTGCATATAAAAATGTACTCCTCCTGTCCCATTTTCACTGTTTATTATTTTGTTTGTCTATTTTATGTCTTTTGCGTATATCTTTTAGTGTGGATCTTAAAAAATATGGATCTTGTTTAATAGATCTCGATTGATTCTATAATACAAAGATTTTAAAATTATGAAAAACATTATAGATTGAAAGCTATACAGACAATTAAAAATTGACACGCACTTCAAAAAAAACAATGAAAATGGAACGAAGAGAGTATAATAAAATATTAGTAGTAACAACTGGGATTATTTGACCAAACTATTCCTTTTGATGACCCAATAATTGTGAGTTTTCTGGAAGGTGATCAATGGATCTGCCAAGTCCAAGAGTCTATAGTAAGTCAATTGAGGTGGAAATTGATTGGATCATCTCTTTGGACACAACCCACTTCACCCAAGCACTAGCTACCCACCAACATTTCTATTCAATAATTGTATCTTCAACAAACTTTTTTTTTTTTTTTTTTACAGTTGTATACTTTGCAAACAATATTTTTTTATTGGGTAATACAAGGTATCCCGGGTCTGCTTGCGCGCACCTCGAACTAATCCCTACGTACAGCCCCACCCACACGGCTATTTCACACGCATATCCAAGGAGTTGAGCTTTGTTCTCACCCTCCACTTAAGAGGGTGAGCATTACCCTCCTTTCTATTGATTGAAATGATGTGGGTTCCACCACAAAGTGATATCATGCTTACCAAAAAGCGTATTGCATGGTAAGCATGACATTACTTTATGGTGGGATCCACACCATTTCAATCAATAAGAGGGAGAGTAATGTTCACCCTCTTTTAAGGAGGGTGAACAAAATTGCACCCCCAGGAGTGGGGTGAGACGGCCCCAAGAGTTGTTTGGCAAGGAAAATCAAACACGAGACCTTACGAAAAAAAAAACGGAAGAGCGTGCTGGATTTCACAGTCAGTTCTCCTTACGGTTCTATTATTCAACTATTCTCCACATCATACTACAGTTAGAGTCCACTTTATACAGATCCATTTCAATTTTTGTTATGCTCCAAATAACTTTAAAATGATGACTCCACAAAATATTTCAACAAATAATGTATTCAGATTGATATATATGACTCTTGTATTTTTAAAACATTTTCTAGACGTAATCGTTAGTACTCTTTTAGGTTTGAAATGGAAAACTGCAAAAATCAGTTTAGTCCCTATAAAACTATGTACAATATATTTAGGGCTGTAGGTTATGTTTTTTGAGTTCTCCTCGGTGCAGGCTAGCTGATTGGCTAGCTTGTTAGTCAAGAATGCAGTAGCAACTCGCGGTGTTTTTGTTTTATGTAGTGTTGGTACCGATTTTTTGTTACCAACTTTGTATAAGGACCAAGAGGAACAGTAGTTCCTTGTTTTGTAAAAAAAACTATCACTCTTGTACGGTTGTACTCCTTTTGACTTAATATAAGTTATGTTGTTATTAGTTTCCAACAACAACAATAACAACAAAAAACTATTTAGGGCTTTATACATATTGATATCCTCTTAAAAATCGCCACGTACATAAATACTTGATGTTCTCTTACAAAATACAAGGTATTGTAATATGTAGATTTACGCATGTAAATCCGAAGACAGTTGCATCATGTATTTAAAGATGGCCGAAACACCTGGGCACGTGAGCACCTCATCATTGTCACGTGAGCTCTTTTTTTTTTTTTTTTGTTGATGTCTATATTCATCGAACGGTTCCGGACATTTAAATCTATGCACATAATCTATTTACACAGACTCTTCAGAAAAATATTAGACTTATATTCTCTTGCACATTTTTTGTTACACATTGACTGTGAACGGGTCTTTTACATTTTTTTTAGGTGCATCGGAAAGTTTTTTTTTTTTTTTTTTGGTTTGACAGTTAAAAGTGTTCAGGCCAGTTTATGAGCACCTCAACTATTCCCTCTCCAGTCCTGTCAAAAGTAAGTCATCCATGCCGAGACTAAGTAATTCACGATAAATTAATTTCTTGCGGTCTGATCCTAAGAATCGAGTTCTGATCAATTGTGTCGAAAGTAAATTCACCAACCAACCAAACTAATCCATGGGACCAGATGCATCGGAAAGTTGTGCACACATTTTTTCTTACACATTGAATGTGAACGGGTCTTTTACATTTTTTTTAGGTGCATCGGAAAGTTCTTTTTTCTTTTTCTTTTTTTTGATTTGACAATTAAGAGTGTTCGGACCAGTTTATGAGCACCTCGACTGATTCCCTCTCCAGTCCTGTCAAAAGTAGGTCATCCGTGCCGAGACTAAGTAATTCACGATAAATTAATTTCTTATGGTCTGATCCTAAGAGTCGAGACCTGATCAATTGTGTCGAAAGTAAATTCACCAACCAACCGAACTAATCCATGGGGACCAGATGCATCGGAAAGTTGAGCACAGGTCTTTGAGTGTGGACGTATGTGATTGGGGTCTTCTTTTGAAGGAAAGATTAAGACAAAAGACCATAAAGAATGATCATGACTAGTGCTTAACGTGTCATAACCCATCACTTTCGTAGACCAAAGAGGCAAAGACCATAACCATTTAATCAGTGCACATTCTGGCCCCGTTTGATAACGGGTTTGAGGGTTGGGATTAGATTAATAATCCCATGGGACTATTAATACTCCGTTTGGTAACAAAAAAAGGTCCGGACTATTAGTCCGATCGGATTAATAGAGGGGGTATTAGGGGGTATTGCTAATACCCCGTGGGACTTGGTATTGAGGGGTATTAATAATCCAATCCCAACTCCTTCACATTACCAATCCCTTCTCTTTACCAATTTCTTCTAACAATCCAATCCCATCTCTAACAAACATGATATTAATAATCCCATCATCTAATCCCATCCCAAACAAACATACTCATTATCAATCCCTTCTCATTACCAATCCCATCTCCTTACGAATCCCAATCCTAATCCTATCTCCTTACGAATCCCATCCATCTATCTCTGTTATCAAACGAGGCCTCTGTCCACTGATTATCCCACTTTGATTTGATAACACCATCTCCATCTAATCTTCAATTTTTTCCAACCAAAAGAAAGAAAAACAAAAAGAGGATCGAAGAAAAGATGGCCGTATGGTCCATGATTTCTCTTCTCAGTTGTTGCCTGCTGGCTGGCAAACAATATTCTGCCATGTCCAATCACCACGTATTCTGCGGATTTTAACCACGGTTTTCCGCATGAGGTGTTGGTTTTGAGTTTGCATATCATATGCCTATGCATGACCAATAAAACCAAGGTTTTGAATACCGTATCGGTTAGAGTACCGATTTTTTTTACCGGTACAGTACGTAACAGTACCAGTAAGATACCGAGTGCTATTTCGGATTTATCACTATTAATGTTATTTTTCTACGTAAAAGAATTTATAATATGATATACTGATTGAGTACTTTACAGAAAATGTTACAACTGGAGAGATGGATTACAGAAGAAAAGAGAGTTACAGGGAGAGAAACAGGAAATGTGATTCATGACCCCCTTCACCTCCTCCACTACACGTATATATTCACCCGGGCGCAGCTATTCGCAGCCACGTATTTTCTCCCATAGCCCGTTAAAAATTTTCAACTATACTCGACAGTTAGTTACCGAAATTGAGATACATTTTCAACACCCAATTACCGAAATATAATCTTTTTTTCAACAACTATTTACCGAAATGTATGTATTAACAGTTGTTTACCGAATGTTGAACATATTTTCGACATGCAGTTACCGAAATATAATTTTGTTTTCAACAGCTATTTACCGAAATGTTATTTATGATTTTCAACAATTACTTACCGAAATATAGTGGGCTGAGGAAGAAAATATGTGGCTGCGATTCACCCTTATCAGAATAATAGACGTACAAGTCTTTCAAGAATTACACATAAATCCTGAATGTTTACAACAATTACAAATAAACCCCCAATTCCTATCATATACACATGTATTTAAAAAAAAATTGGTCCAATATTTGTCTGGTAACGTCTGGGATTTGTCCAAAATCGGCCAGTATTCATCAGTATTGTTCGGTACTAAAAAAAAAAATTTTAAAGTAGTCTAGTACCGTCCGGTATTTGATCCAAAACAAAATTAGAGGTGTAAGTTATCAAATTTGGACAACACCAATACATACTGTCCCGTACAAGATGCATAACCTTGATTTTAAACACAACCACTAAGGGTTGGCGTGGAGTTAAGATTTTTGGTCCCTATGTCCTAATTGAAAATTTCCTCTCTTTTGGGGGTAAGTAAGATTTTATCACCAAAAAGCACCAGCTACAACGACCAGAGTGACAGAGGTATGCAAAAAAAACAAAACTAAAGAAACTTCTTTTTCACTGAAGTTCTAAACTTCCGCAAAGAATTTTGCAAGTAATACAAATCAACAGAGGAATCGAAAAATAAAGTTATGGATCAACTGGGAAAAAGAATACAAAACCATATCAAAACAAGCTGAAAAATAAATTTCTTTTAGTTAACTCTTTGGAAAATTGGTTATATTTAAAGAAGGTCGCGTATTTAGTATCTCTCAAACTCTGTTTAAACAAGAACTTTGAGCACTATATATACTATTGTTTGTCATTTTAGGTACTTAGGCTCAATTATTGATAAAGATGAAGAGATTGTTAATAATGTGTATCATAGGATCCAAGTGGGATAGATCAAGTGAAGAAGCGCTACTGGTATACTGTGTGACAAGAGGATTCCCATAAAATTGAAGAAAAAATTCTATGGAACTACCATCAAACCAGCGATGTTTTACGGGACAGAATGTTAGCCCATTAAGAAATAACAGGTGAACAAGATGAGTGTAACAAAAATAAGAATGTTGAGTTAAATGTGTGGTAAGACTAGACAAGACATAATTAGAAATGAAATGATTCGTAAGATGATAGGTATAGCACCCATAGAAGAGAAGTTGTGGGAAAATAGGCTAAGGTGATTTGAGAATATTTATCGTAGATTAGGAGATGCGGTAGTTAAGAGATCAGATAAGATAACTTTGGGTAGCATTGCTACGGGAAGAGATAGACCTAAATTGACATCAAATGTTATAGTGCACAAAGATATGAGTATAATAAGTTTGTGTGAACAAGTGGCCCTTGACAGAGCTTAAAAGAAGAAAATGATTCTTGTAGCCGACTCCAAGTGATTGGGACATAAGGCTCGGTTTGGTTTGGTATGGTAACGTAACAGTGACAACTGGATTTTGACCATAACAACAATTATAACAAATAAAAAACAAACAATTGTTTTTATGTTCCGGCCAAATGCATCTCCTGCTCTCCAATATGAATACAAAATGAGCCACAATACCAAGCCTAAAAACTGAAGAGGAAATATCGGGTTGGACACTTCTAACTACTCTTCTGGGAAAAAAACCAACGCACTTTTGAATAACACATTATTCAAAATCCCGAAAAAGCTACACCAAGATGAAAATCGGACCTAAGTAGAAAAAAATTGCCAAATAATAATAATAATAATAAGGCCGGAAAGAAAAGGGAATAAACGACTATATTACAACACTGGAGCTGCAGCTACAGAAGAAAGCTTCTTGTGGCGGCAATTCTTGCCTCAAATCCTTTCCCACTTGTCACAAACCCCTATATATACTTTATCCAGATTCCAGTGATCACCGCGGTAAAATGACTGCACTGGGATTCCTTCTAGGGCTATGGAACCATGGTATTAAAATGACTCCGCTGTGATTCCCTGGGAGGCTATGGAACCATGGTGTGGGCTTGAGTTAATTAATACGGTGTGCTACTGTGCTTCGGAAATTTCTCAAATCCTGAGGACTCCTGTTTCTATCACATTAGTGCTGCGCCTTGAACTGAAGAACTTGTGTCTGAAGCATGCAGAGAAGGTAACGGATGGGGTTGATGAACATGGGTTTCATTTGCAAGGCCGAGAAGTACGAGAACCGACCTGCCAAAACATCACTTGTTATGTTCATCGGATACAAAGCAAGGGAAAGAATTCAGTAGGTTCCCTGCCTAAGAAAAACAATAGATCTGAATTTGGAATTACGCAGAAAACTAACATTAGAGGCCTATTCCCTTGAGGAACTACAGCTCCGCGGAAGAAAAGCTGTGTTACAATTCGAAGGCTCCATCAGAAAGCTCAGACCAAACAAAAATGCTATATTCAAACCTACCCATAATAAAGGGTTTCGTGCTAATAAGTATGAAACCAGCCCAAGATCAACAAAAATCAACTGGAATCAGCTAATAATCCTCCTCTCCATTCATTATTGGTCTTACAATCTATTCAATTAGACTTGTTCTTTCTCCCATTCCAATGAATTAAGTATTTGACAATTCCCTTTCTTGTAAGCAAGAATCAGCCCTTTGAAGCAGCAACTCGCCCAGCTGGTTGCCGATGTGCCGTACACATGCCAGACACGCATGGGATGTGAACACAACTGGAATTCCAAATACGAAAGGGACACGTTATTCAATTAGTTTTCTGTCTGGATGGAAACATCTGGGACACCCCTCTGACCTCTCCTTTAACAAAATTGTTTTGAGGGTCAAAACTGGGAGTATTGTTGTTAAGGTGAATTTGTAAAAAAGGAAGCAAAAATGTTTTTTTTTTTTTTTAATTTATGCAGCTAGATCCTTCAAAGTCCTAATCTTACAATCATTTGTCCTCTTTGTGTCATCGAACCCATCCCCTCACTCTCGTTGACAATGCTCGAAATCCCTAGGTATGGCCATGACAAAGTCTCTACATCAGTTAGCTTCATGAATGTACCCTCCATATCAGCTTTTCAGTATGCAGAATTGATGGTAGGTTTCATTGAACTTGATTGTTTGTTCCTAAAATATTCATGCACTGAAAACTAAATTATTTGGTGATTTCTGAGTCCCACAACTGCATCCTAGTCCATATGCATATCCACATCCTTATGCTCACTTCTATAAAGTCAGAATGCTGGCTGGAAACACCTTCCACAATCATCACTAATACGATATCACAATTCACAGCATGAATGGTGGACAAGTCCAAGAGAATTATACCTAGGCAGGGACGTCCTTATACTAGGTTGTCTGGCATAAGCAGCAAGGGAACCTCTGAGGCTAGCATACTTGTTGAGAGCACTTTCAAGCTGTTGTGGTGGTAACTGCAATGGGCATTCATGACAATTCATGGCATTCATAAGTGTATAGGCCAAAAATAAGGAGGAAAGCTGTTGTAATATTTATAAAAACAAACGAAGGAATGTGAAACATGTACGAGCCAAACGTGTATACCTGTAATAGGACATGAAAAGAATGTGGTTGTGTCTGAGAGACACATTTTAGAAACCCAACCCATAATTTTGGCATTCTCCAAATCTGCACCAGTTTTATGTAAATAGAATCAGTTCTTTTCTCAAAGCTTCTTGCAATCAGTATCACTGCTTGTGAAACCACAAGATATAAATATTCCACGGAAGAAAAAGAGCAAGCCGACAGCCATACCTGTTTACTGACAAGCTTGGAAAGTATTTCCATGACAAAATCAACCTGGCAATAAAGCAGCACGACTGTCATAAACTATGACTGCAATGAAGACCTCTGCAATAGCTCTCTAATTATATGACTATAGATATAACTACACACATACAGGCAACATTAAAATACCCTTAGCCTCACAGAAAAAATGAGATTATCATTTTTGTAAACCTTGAGTCCTTAATGCTGTGTTTGGATGATTTTTTGAGAAATTTTTTATGAGAGTAATGATTGGAAGTAGGGGTAATGAGTGGAGAGAGATAGAGAGAGAAATGAGAATAATGATTGGAGATAAGGGCAATGAGTAGAGAGTAATGATTGGAAGTAGGGGTAATGAGTGTTTTTTGAGTTGGAAATTTTTTTTCTAAAAGGGAAGCAAACAAGGCATAAATTTTTACACACAGTTCAACAGCAGATTCTTATAGTATGTTATTTCCGAAAAATGACATCTACAAGCACAAAAGTCACAACTGATCCAAAATGTCAACTTTTGGAAAAACCAGGACAACACTGAGAAGCAGATTTACCGATGCAAAGCCATATCCAGGATGGAAATGGTAACAAAGTATTAGACAGTTTTAGAACATCAAACCATGGAAATCAATAAATCTATTATTCCCCTTCTTGGCTGTCAATTCAAAGGGGAAAGGCGTCAATCTCCCGAAGGTGCAAACTGTTATTTCATGAGAAATGTAGGTGTCTTGATATTTAATTGGGACTCACCGTTTATACAAACTCTTTTTAGTTATTCCAGCAGTAAGATTCTGTTAATCCATTTAAGCACTGTATTCGTTAGTTCAAACTCAGTGTTTTGAAAAAACAAACATTTTTAACTACCACTAAACAGCCCCAGCTCCAGTACATAAGAGACTTGTACGCAGTTAATCCTACATTCTTACCCATCTTCAACTACAAGTCCAAAAACAAATTGTCATCTAGAATTATAAGTTTTGGTAGTCGGATTTTTATCAAACATCAAGTCATAGTTGTTAGCAGCAGCCACAGGACCACGCTATAAAAGAACCATTAACTTGTTTCGTTCCTTTCTTCAACTGAATTCATCAAACTGAAAACTACAATCCAATCATTTTTAATCAATATTCCCCCTTCCAGAGGGTTTGGGTAGAGGCGAATCAAAGTCCAATCAATGCATGGTGATGCTCTGATATACCAAGTTTACCTTGCTCAAGTAGACCTCCCCAAGAAACAAATTCTATTCTCAATCCTTTTTACAAAGGCAGAAAAGAATCAAATTATCGGCACAAGGCCAGCAACACAGACGCATACATTAATTTGGACTGCCCAAACAAAATAAAAAAGCTGGGAACAGTATGTGAGCGAATGTCCTCCCAACTAGGTACTAAAAGCAGATGAATTACTGTCCTAAGGTACTGCTCTGTGTGACCTCAACTTAATATACATCAGCTCCAAAGAAAGATGTTCATCAATCAGAGTCATCAGACTATAAAACCAACATCAACTCCTTGCATACACAGACAAGCTAACGAAGAAAGACTTTAACCACTAATTACCAGTGAGGGAAAAGCATCAATTGCTTGAATTACTGTCCTCATGAAGAGAAGAGGTAAAGGGGTTTGGTCAACCTGAGAACAAAAAGAAAAACAATTAAAATGTGTAACTTGAAATAATGCCCGGAAGCTTCCAATTTGTGCAAAAGGATGACTTTGCGTACCATTTGGTTCAAGGCCTTTGCCAAGACCTGCTGTGTGAAAACTGTGCGCTGCTCAAAGCAAGCTGAGCAAACATCTGTAATCTGAAAAAAGGAAAACCTATTGAAACATTAACAACCACTTCAATGGCAAACCGCACTCAATTTTGTAGGGATTGAGTCCTAAAGGAGCCTATATTAAAAACTTTCATGGCCACTGCTAAATACGACACAAATGTAAACTACCGGAAGCTAGATATTTCATGTAGGCAAGCCCCTAAAGCTACTGATGTAAGGCTTTGAATAATTTCTTCAAATTCCAACGGGATGTGCACTAAAATGTCTGAACCAGCGAAGCTTTTTTTTGATAAGTAGAACCAGCGAAGCTTGACTAGTTAACTTAAATGTATGGAGTACTTCAGATTTTATTGGTAAGAGATCTCACATGATAAATGACATGACTATGATGAAGTGAAATATAGCAACGTAAATCTCCACTTGGAAAGCTACAGATTGTGTTTTGTTCAGTATCACCTTTTAACAGATTGAAAACAAATGCTTCCAATACCGATAGAACAAGAAAAAGATTGATACATGCCTTTTTAAGTGAAAGCCTGTCTTTCTCAGGATTAATGCCATGGATAGCAACCAAAACTTCAGCTGGTGTCAATGCTGGACCAGTATGTGCTGAACCCTGCCATGATCCATTATAGAGTTACAGCAATTTTCTTGAGCACAAACACAACCAACTAATAATTTTGTCTCAACTAGCATCCGAGTTCCACGATTTTGCTTAAAGAAAAATTCTACATGGGTCACGTCACTAATTCAAAGTCATGCTCTCGTCTTAGAACTAGAAAGCAAACTGATGAAGTTAGTACAAATCTAGAACTACAGCTTGAGTGACCAAAGTGTTCAATAAACAGCCTCAGCCTTGTATCTGCCAGAATATGATCTCATGTAAAACAAGATAACAATACTAAATTTCCAATTCAGATGTCTACATACACATGGTATATCCAAACAAAGATGACATAAACAATCAACCGCATCCTTGTATCTGCCAGAACATCTTCTTAAGTAATGTAACTAATTTACAAAACCGAATTTCCACTAAATATCCGTGTATTTCAAATATATGTAGAACAAATATGACACAAGCATTTCCACTTCATTGAGCATTGTCTTCTTCCCACCACTTACAGTGGTGACATATCCTTGAAAGTTGTTTCTTTCCCACAACTTCTAATCAAACTTGAGTCTAATATTCTGAGCCAAGTGAAGTTAATTAATTGATGTGTCAGAAGGTTTCTTCATTTGATACAACATTAGGCTCATTTCCTTGGTCACAGCTTAAACTTTTTGTACACTGGTGGTCTAACACGAGCTTTGGTTCTCTGTTTTTGTGTACATTTTTTAGTCAGTCAGTTTGTTCCTCCACGTGTAAGACAGGGCACAAAGGAAAGGGAGTGTCCAAGTTTTGTGTCCCTTGTCGAACAGATTAAGAAGTTGGGATAGTTAGCTATCTAACAAGTGTATCAACGTGGTCCATATTCAGTCCAAGAATATAATGAACACCACAGACCATCAAAGCTGCGTTTATCAGGCATGCAAATGTACAGGCAACAAGACGAAAACTTTAAAGAGGTAAACAAATGAGCATGCTAAACATGAGTCTGTCATAAGGACTACATCCTGGCCAAAAAAGGCAAAAACAGTAAGCATGCTAGAGATGCTGCCAATTCAAAAAAATAATCATAATCATAACGACAATGATGAAAGAAAAACTCAGGGTGAAACAAGCATAATATCATGAAGCACAGTAGCCATATCTGATGAGTAAATAATAAGCATTGATTCCAACCTGTAGTATGTGAGCAAGTGCTGTCTGAAACTTATCTAACGGAAGTTCCAAAAGCCGAGGAAAAATAGGTAAAACCTGATATAGAAACAATTAAAACAATTCAGACACTAAGTTTATACGTTTATCCATAGGACCATAGTATTTTTCTTGATGGGCAACATTTAAAAGAAAATCCATAACAAGACTAGCAAGAAATACACAAAAGGGACATATCTGAACGGCACCTCAGTTTTGGACAATGACGATAGTATTGGAATAAGAATCGCAGGATCCTGCAAGAGTGATAATACAAATAAAGACCACACTAGCAAGAAAGCAGGTACAGTAAGCAACTGGGAACATCAAAGTTTGTTGATAGGAAAACCTGTAGCTTAGTTTCATATAAGTGTTTAACTGTGGCAATCAGATCAGCCGAAGGCATCGACCCCTCAGACAAAATATGTAGCACCTAGAAGAAACCAAAGGACCAGTATAAGCATTGCTCGGGAGTATGGGGCCAGAAAATTGACAAGAAAAGCAGAAATTCCCAGCTTTCAAACAGTTGTTCTAATATGTCAAAAAGTCTATATGATAAAGTCCAGAAAAAGGAAACTACCTGAGTCAGAAGATTTTCACATCCATGTGGTGGATCAGATATTATGTGAAGCAAGTCAGCATATGAGGACCCTAGGGCCCGCATAAGAATTGGAACGTGGCGATGGATGGCCTGCATCAACACAGAAGGTTCAGAACAATGGTAGATAGGTCATGTCATTGAAAACTAAGAAATAACCAAAATGTTGGCTGCATGAGGTTGCTCGTGGTAAAGAAAGTGCTTTTTCTTTCTAGTGAATGGATCATGTGAATCCAAATAGTTTATTGGCAGTATCTCTGAATACAAAAATAACACAATGCCGATACTTTTTTTCCTATGAACTGCAGTAATTCACAACTATTATCAAGGAGGAAGGCAGACGATGGAGCTCAGTATATGCACTATGTTGACAGACTTAAGCTCCTAGGATAAAGTCAACCCAAGATTTGACCAGAGGTTTACACCAGGTTCTTACTCAGTAGAGATAAGGATCCATCCAAATTTTACCCAAGAAAACCGAACCCGAACAGCAATTTTTGTCTATGCATGGATGACAAACATGAATTTCCACCCCACAATGTAAATTTATATTTTTATATAAATTACATTTAAATACTTAAGCTCTTTCACATACCACAAAATGCTATCTATTGTGGCACATTTTACAGGAAAGCCAAAGCCTAAAACCAACATGACTTCAAACTGGTTACCAATATGTCAAAACCACATACAAAGTCAAACAACAGAAAGGGCCAGGTTGGGTCCTTTTGATTCCAGATTAAACCATCACATCATAGATTCCAATATTACAGACCTCTCCAATAAGATATCCTAAAATGCATCTATGGGCTACTTGAACTTTTCATCAACTCTTACAATCATAAGAATTAATACAACAAATAGAAACGGACCTGCTTAACCGCCTTAGGAGCTCGAGAATAGTTATCGAATACAAGTTGAATAAGACAAGGTTTCTGCAAAAACAAACAGACAAGGATATAATAATAAAGAAATTAAATGAGTATCAACCACGGAAAAAACAACAATTAATCACATCTTATAGGTTATCAGTAACGGAGCAGATTCAAACCTTTATACATAAAGCAAAAAACAAGGAAATAAGGCGTTGGGCTTCAGCAAAGGAAACTGACAAATCAGATTGTGCACCCTTCATCCGGTCATTTTCAGATGTTCCAGGCTCTGAAAACTGAGAACCACTAATGGATGTTTCCTGACTTCCTCTCTGAAAAGAATCCAAAGAAATAAAATTGTCAACTAACACAATGTTGAAAGCTTATTCGATATAGGAAAAATAACAAGTTAACAATAACAGATATTTCAAAAAACGATACAAACACCAATTAAATATACATTCCAAGGAGATTACATCACAAAAAATCTTTTGCAGCTTGCCAAACAAAAATCTATTGTTTAAGAGGTTGGGAAAACTATATGCCTTGATCGTAGATAGGCAGTCGCAGTCGCTAAAACTAGTTAAAGCATCCAACTCAAAACCAATTGGCAATTGGAGGAGAGGCCGCCCAAACTCATATACTAGTTTTGGAGGAGATAATTAACAACGACGGGACAAACTCTAATACTCCCCCGCACATGCGACTAGGGCTGCAAACGAGCCGAGCCGAGTTTTGGAGTGCTCGAGCTCGGCTCGCCAAAAATCAGGCTAGCTCGAGCTCGTGACGAGCTGCAAAAAGCGAGCTCGAGCTCGGCTCGCTTAGGCTCAATAAATGAGCTCGGCTCAAGAATGTGTATATATATATATAGATATATAGATAGATATATATATATACATACAAATATACAAATATAATACGAGCCTAATATTTTAGCTCGAGCTCGTTCGTTTGTGTCTTGAACCGAGCTGAGCCGAGCCGTTGTCGAGCCGAGCTTCGAGCCGTTCGCGAGCGGCTCGGATCGTTTGCAGCCCTACATGCGACCCCCAACTCGCACGTGGAAAGATAAACAAACGATCCATAACACATGAATCACAACAAACAACGGTGCACTTATAGCACAAACAAGGAGGAACAAATTCACCATGTTAAAGCATCCAACTAAGAACCAATTGGCAATTCAGGCTCATATACTAGTTTTGGAGGTCATTATAACTGATGTGAGACATATTCAAACAAATTTGTTCTTATTCATCTTCTTCGAAACAGAAGAGGAAGATGGAACAGAACACAAAAGGGAACGGCATCGGCGTCAGCGAGGCATCCTTGTGCAAGGGTACCTTCAACCCAATGTGGGTGCACACCTCACCTTTATTTAAAAAGCCTATTACAACTTCCATTTCTGCACTAGAACTGAGCTTTTTTGTGAACTCTTTTCTGGTGAGCAATCACGGCGCTGAGACTCCTAAGAGAATCTTAAGGACTCACGTTCACACAGGTTGCAATACCCATTGGTATCACAAACAACTTGTTCTTCGTTCTGGTGATGCTGATGAGACTCCATTTCTGCAATGGGGGAGAGGGAGGGAGAGAGAGAGAGAGAGGGGTGGTTATAGAGAGAGGAGAGAGAATGAGAGTATGCGAGAAGAAAAAGGGCAGCTCGTGATACCAATGAGTATTGCAACCTTTGTGAACACGAGGCCTTCAATTCTCTCAGTGCTGTGATCGCTCACCAGAAAAGAGTTTACAAAAATGCTCAGTTCGAGTGCAGAAAAGGTGTAAGAGGCTTTTTAAAGTCAAAGGATGAGGTGTGCACCCACATTGGGTTGACGCACCCTCACACGAGAATGCCTTGCTGAGGCCGGTGCCATTCCGTTTCGTGTTCCTCTCCTGCTTCGAAGAAGATGAATAAAAACAAATTCTCTGAAACCCTAGCTATGATACCATGTAAAAGCAACCAAGTCAAAACCAATTGGCAATTAGTGGAGAAGCCGCCTAGGCTCATACACAAGTTTTGGAGGAGATAATTAACCACTAAGGACAAACTCTAATAAAACCCAATAAAGAGAACCCCAGTTTCATGCCAAGAAACAAACAGGCTACCGTGGCTAAAATGCTCTATGCGTGGCTCTTACAATGCAAAACAGGGTCAAAATCGAATCACAATATATATTGCATCGGAATAGAATGAGTTGAAAATACAAAACATAAACTTACATTCACAACTAGGATTAAAGAGACCTAATGTTAAGAACCAATATTTGGGCAAATCAGATATGAAGGACAATTGCTGATTCCTCGTAACATACATTGAAATCACACAGAAAACAACCGCAGCTCATTCTATTGCAGCAAAAACCGAAGATGGAAGTTTTGTGGTTCCATGTCCACACTTAGAACAAAAATGCTTTCAGTAGAACATTTCTAGTATAGAGAACAGAAGAATATACCACAAAGAGGGATGAAAAACGTAACTGAGCCACAATGCTAAGTTTATAAAGCTAACATCCAGAACATGCTTTTTGCACACTGATCATGCCTCGTGGCCCTCATCTTTTTGACATTTATTTACAAGGAAGGAATAAAGGGCATAAATGAACAAATATGCATGAAACAAATGGCAAGTACCTCCCCTTCTGTTCTTTGCTCAGTGGACACAGATGGTGCAAGCTTTATATCCGAAACATGCTGATCAACAGCCGACAACAACATATTCGCAGCAAATCGCTCAATATCTTCTGAAATATAATTAAGGACAAAGAGTTTGTTGGCCACCTGCGTAAAAAATACCAACAGAAGTTTAAGAAATTATTAGCAGTCCTTAGCAATAAGTACAAAGAAACAAAAACAATTATGTGCTTCAACAGCTTCATAACCCAATTTGTCAAACCCTGAATTGCAAATAGGTCACAAGTCCTCATACCAGTCTGATAGCTTTTGCACGAATGTCGTCTTGTGAATGAACAGCACACTGCAATTAGTAAAACCATCAATAAGAAACAAACAGAAACAAGGTAATAAGTAAAGTAAACAGCCCTAAAATGAGAAAGCATTTGCCATTTTGTATCCAAGAAAGCAGAACATAATTAGCCGCTCTTATTCAGGCATTGGGGGTTTATGTTCAAAGCTATCGAAACTTGGGTGCTATTTTCAAGGTCACCTAGAGTTTGAGCCATTAGAAGGCCAAGCATGTCCAATTATAAAGAGTAGCCCTACCAATGTTGTCACTTAGAAGCATATATCTAGAAGAACAAGAAATTAAAGGTTACAAACACAGATATCTGAGGTCTGAAATTTTCCTCCTCATATTACCTTCAAAGCAATGTCTAAGCAAGCCTGCCGATTAAGTGGACGCCCCAAAATCAAGCTCCACACAGCACCAAGGCCCTGGGTCACACGATCACCATCATGACCATCTTTTCTGTGTTGATAATCAGAGTAGCATAAATTGTCCAACAGTTCCAATGCTGAATCAGGCAAAAGTGGAACTTCACCCAGAAGTCGACTAAAAGATTTGTCAGTAGCTGGCAAAGCATCCAGCAATGATCTTGCCTACAACAAAAGGATGTAAATGTATAATGCTAATACAGACGAACATGATGTTTAACCAGCTAATAAAGTCCCTACCACTCCCAGGAGGAATTTTTCGTATATAACAGCCGCAAATGAGGACTGTTCAACTGAATCAGAGACCATGAGAGTATGCAGGTGGTACACGACATGCATCACAAACTCGTGCCCCTGAAAGAGAAACCGCACTTAGAAATTGTAGACGGGTTTCTTAAAATAATCAATTAACAAAAGAATTGCAAATTTTGAATCTGTAACTAAGTTTTAGAAACTTCAACTTAAAGCTGCAAGATCAATTCCAAAGTGTAATATGGCGTTCCAAAAACGAATTCAGACTGAGAAACTCTAATTCTGGAATTTCAACATGTGATTGCAGATAATTGTTGTAGAGGTTTCATATAACAAGTCACCCTCTATCTGAAAGCTTAACTTATCAGGGAAGGTGGCGGTTAACAATCTAATAATAGAATCAGAGCTAGAATTTTGGAGGCTTCTGAACAAGTTCCCGTTGATAATGCCTTATGAACAAGCATGCTAGTTGGGTATTTTTATGATTTAAAGATGCAAGATTCACGAAGCAGAAACCTTCTGGTATTGGTAATCTGAGACGATATGTTTTTGCATCATCAAAACCACTTCATCATCAGCATCAATCTACAAGAGATAAAACAACATATCAATACGCTTTTCCAGGTAGCACATAAGAGATGCATAAACCAATAATCTTGAAGGCAAACCACAAATGATATTGAAGATCTAATTTTTTTTTAAACATCTCAAGGCTAATCCTGTTAATGAAACTCGAGCAACAGTTAACACTTAACAGTCTACAAAAAAACAAAACAAAAACACAGCTCAAGACCAAATTAAGAGGCAGTCTACAGGCACTTCCATTTCGACAATCTTGAATCAAGATAAACGCTTGATTTACTTAAAGGGTTGCAGCTTAGTGGCCAGGTACAGAAACTGGAAAATAGGCCTGTCAATAACCATATTATTTGCGAATCCAGTAAAAGTGCCTTCTTAACAAACAAATCACCATAGTATGCATTATGCCTTTTCCAAACTTCTAAAATTTGGGAGTTACTTACAAACAAAAGTTCAACCCAGTAGATACATGACATCCTGAAACCGAGTATGGGCTCCAGAACTCTTGCACGGCATCAAAACAGGACATTACAATTCTGAAGGGCTTCTAGGGGTAAAATGGGACATTCAGTGGAGAAGTAAATTTTTTCAATATTCCTAATTGAGAACATAAGACCTCTGTACATCCTTAATTTGTATATGAATTCCTTTTCACCTCTTTTACCAAGGAGACAGTTGAGGTAGTTTGGAATCTGGATTACAAACACTATCATGAAGTTAAGTGGTATCCACTATACAGACAGAATATGGGGACTGCTAGGGGGAAATCTTTAAAACTAAAAGCAAATAGAAAATTTTCAAGAACATGTTATATAACAGACTTCAGCAGTGAATAAAATACATCCTCATGGATCTCCTCTAATATGGTTTAAATCCTGGGCCTATGGACACGGATATATATAGCTTGACTGTGGGTCACAAAGATCTGCCTTTTTAATCCAATCAAGACATAGCCAGAACCAACCAAACCCAAACAGTTAGACTATTAGGGTTGAATTTGATATTATTTCAATGATTCCATCATTCAAAACTTCTGTAGGGACCTAAAATAGTTGCCATGACCCACACCAACACTGGTATATGTATGCCAAATTAGAACCGAACTAACAGGTGGCATGAAACTATAAAAGATGTGATGCAGGCTACCATTGACATCCACTCATCCAACAGGGTCCCATGAATTGAAGGAACACAAAGGTTTTCCGAATGCATAAAAGAGAACTCAACAAGTCCCAGGTTGATCAAGCAGAAATGTTCCATTTGATGTTTTCCACATGCTAAAAGAGTGAACATTTCATCTTGAGAAAATCAAATCACCATAAACATGTTTTTGATTTTCCCGCAAGTATTACAACCATCATAAAGTCGTCAGTTATAACGACTCGTACTCCAGTCACGCATTTAAGTTCAGGTAATCTTTCAAACAAATGCATACTTAGAACCAAGTTAGTTTGGCATTCTTAACCATTAACCCACCAATATAAGGAAGAGGTCAAGTTTCAGTCCCAGCAATATGCAAAAAGGAGCTTCAGTCAAAGATCATCTGGGATATGTCATGATAACATAGTAGAAGGGGGATAGCAATCCAAACGATTAGAAATGTCGAATCAAAACTATTTCAAAAAACAACTAGAATTGCTCATAACAGATCCTTATGCGCATCAAACATGCTGGTATACGGATATGCTGGACGAAAGGAGGGACATCCCATGTCGCTTTAATTTTCTCAGTTTTTAAGAAGGGGACACGCGCGTCTAATGTTCGACACAAATGTGGACACGACATGGGTGAATTTGTGCTTTCCAAAACTTATTTTGTGGCTTATATTATTATCTAAAAACTAAAAGGTACGAATTGCAAAGTTTAACTTAATAAAAACCTTGTTTAATGACAATATCTAAAAAATAAAAGGTAAGACAGCAAGTTATGATTTTGGTTCTTTCTGGATACAATACTAATATAAATCACAATTTAAAATATTCACTTTGTTTTTTTGCCTTGTCCGAGCCACGCATGGATCCGCATTCTTTGAAAAAAATTGTGTCCGTATGTGAGCTCATGTTCGTATTCGTGCTTCTTAGACCACTCCAAAGCATCTGCAAATTCTGCCACCACAACCAATTTCAACTGTTTTACATTGCCTGTACAAAAATGACTCCGGAACCATAAATCAATTTCTTAGACATGCCTTCAATAGATAATAGTACGTTCAAATCTAGTGCGCAGTGGACTATTCAAATAGAGTGTCCAGTTTGCAGTCGATTTGAATTTTAAGCGAAGTGCAATCAAAGCTCTCTATCAACCTCCCACAGGCAAGTAGAAGGATAAATGGATAATCGAAGGTATTTCTTTTCTTGAACTCCTCTATTTGTCTCCTCTAAGTCATTTTGAAATCAATGATTCACCTAAGTTCCTCATGAATTAAGTTCAAATGGTTGTGAAACAACCAATACACTAAATAAGCTACATCACTTAAATTCTAGTCTTCTTCAAGATTTAAAGGAACTGTGTTTCAAATATTTCAGAGTTGTGCTCTTGCTTGGAAGTTAAATTGCAGAAGACTTCTAGCACATTGGGAATTTCAAGCATTAAAAGCAAATTGGTGAAGGGGTAACCCAGGAATAATTGAATTTAAGTACATCAAATCTTCCATGAGTACTAAGAAACCTATATCACCATTTCATTAGAAGAAAAACAAAGATGCTTTGCCATAAGAGTTCCTTTTAGAACCTCATTCCGGTAAAGAAACCCTATATGGATGACTGAACAAATCATTGCCATGCCTGCATAACAGCCTGCCAGTGTATCATTTCAGACAAGGCAAAAGAAAACTCAACATTTGAACACCATCAATCTTATTAAGCCTAGCAAATAAACAGGAGAGAAGAAAAGGCCATAAGGCAATTAACATTATGTGATTAAAATCGTCATGATGAGGTTTAGTAAACTCTCACAGTTATCACTGCATATCATATCTACATTTGGTTTAAAAGTCAACACATAACAAAATTAAGAAGTCAACAATTAGTGGCTGATAGTGGCAAATAAGAAATTGGCTTCCCAATCGAGCAACCAATCAAGAGACAAGACGGGGTCCCACCTGAGCAACCAATCGAGCAAGCAGTGCCATGCGTGTCTGGCTACAATCTGTCCCTTGTAAATCCTTGTATGAATCTATAATCCGTTCAACAGCAAGCTTTCTCACATTCCTTTGTTGTTCTTCTGTCAGCTCAATGTATGATGGTAGGACAGGTAAATCTGGATAGGCCTCTTCACATACAGTTGTGTTTGAAGCATCTGGAGAAAGTTGGTCGCTTTGCATTAAAGATGAAATATGAGCCTCTTCAGTTAATCCAATATCTGACGCCTTAACTTCCACTAATTCCTCGTCAACTTCACGAACAGGAGAAAGTGGAGGATCTAAGCCAGTATTGACATCAAGGACAGGGACGTTGTCCTTGACATCTAAATCCATAACCTCCTCCTTTAGAGGTGGTTGATTAGAAACTATTGGACTTTGGAATATTTGCAGGTCTGCTTCCAGTCGGGGCATCAAAGACACTGAAATGTTTTCAACACTTGTGCCCGCAGGTATTGAATCAACAAACTCCGATTTCAAGTAACTTGTGTCCTCCACTATAGGCGGTGGTGGCACTTCAACGGGTAATGCCCCACGCCGTGGGTCAAGGCGACGCGGATCCTGCAAAATTTACAAGTCTTTTACTTTAGGACAGTAAAAGGAGATTGAAAACTACCCCTTCCAAACCATTTTGTTTGCCGATTTTGGTGGTTGTCTCTTTAATCAAATCAAAAATAATATTTCCATGTGACATTTTCTAAAATTTAACTGCCAATGAGAAAATCCCAGTTATTTTATTTGAATCGATTAAAGGCACTACTGTTGAAAATGGACATAATAAAGGACGGAGGGAATAGTGAGTATGAAATGGTTAATTTTACCCTTCTTGGATCACGTTTAGAATCTGCTGGGAGGCTAATGGATGTAGACATGTCTGATATTGAGGTAGTGTTAGAGGAAAATGAAGGTGTTTGTGGTACAAGCACTTGAGACTCAGTAGAAGCTGTGGAAATTGCTGGTACCACATCAGATGATTGACCAGTTGAACCACTTTGTTGACTTCCTGAAGAGGTACTAAGTCTGATAAGTGGTGGAGGGTTTTTCGGCAAGTGCTTCATGTTAGTTATAACAATATCAGCTAGCAAATCCGGATGGATTTGTGATATCAGGAGTTTAAGTGATTCAGCGCCTCTTTCTCCTTCAGCAATTAAAGCACCAATCATGGCAATCATTTGTTCAACAGGAGTCAACCCACCATCCAACAAATGAACCTTGGAAGATACTCCATTACCAGCAAAATCCTGCACCAAATCACTTTTTTGACTTGGTGGATCAGACTGACTGTTAGGACCACGACGAATTCTTTTGGAAGCCACATCATAACCGTTGTTTGGCTCTTCATTTTCCAGAGGCATAGGCCGTTTTCTAATAGCATCCCCTAACATAGGGAGCTGACTTGGTAGCTGATCATCCTGAAAAGCAGATGTGAAAATCAGATACAAAAGTGACCACTGACCAGGGTCATGAATGGCAAAAGGAAGACAATGAGGTGCACCACCAAAAAGATAACCTCGGCGAACCGCGCATCACGAGAAGCACGCTCATAATTTTTCATCATTTTATCAACTTGTCGAATAACTTGATCTGCTGCATCCCCAGCATTGATTCCACGCAGTGTCCTTAGCAATCTATCTCTTGACTGTGATAAAATGAAAGATAAATTGTCAGCAACGTGTTCTGGATGTAATGAGATGGTAGACACAACGAAGCATGGATACGGACACGACCCAACACGCACGCACGGACGCATCATTTTCTCAATAAATAGGACAGGTACATGATGACTAACACACTAACAAATTATAAACCAAAAACCTGCTTCCATAAATTATGAACCAAAAACGTGCTTCTATCAAATTATAAATTATGAACCAAAAAGCTGCTTCTATGAAATTATAAATTATAAATTATGAACCAAACAACAGTTTCAATCAAATTTGGGATCAACAAAAATCATATTAGCACTACAAAGATATAAAAACAAATATTACTAAATATTCAAAAACAATTTATCCATACAATTTTTAACAAAAGGAAAGAAAAAAATACTAAAATCACGAATATTTGCAAGACATAAAGATCCACCAATCAATCAAGATTCAACGGCCTAGGAAGATAAGAGCAAGCAAGCAAGAATATAACCCATGTGATGGAACAACAATGAACTTTCTTTAAACAGTACTCTCACCGATTTATTGAGTGAAAAAATCTTCTCACAAACAGCCATTGGGAAAGCATTAGACAGCCCCACAAACAAGAGCTTGATACTAGTTACCAATTTCGATTCAGCAGATTCAATATGATGAGAGAACGAAAAAATTTACCTCCTGGATTATTTGAAGAATGTCAAGGAAAAGAATTACCTCCATAATGGAAGGATAAGTACACCTAAGGAACCCCAACATTGCAGTTCTTATAGAGTACTGAATACTGCCCAAATGACCTCCCTTCTCTGCCTCAAAGTTTGGTTCAAAATCAAGTAGCGCAGAGAGAACTGATTCGTAGTAGAGTGGCCTCTTCCTTCCAATGGCTGCAAGACTGATAGAAATATATACAGCTGTTAGATAACAGGCCCAAATGACAACCAAAATAAATCAAAGAGTTCAATGACAAACAAAAAACACAAGAGACAAAACACATAAATATATTCAGATCAAACAAGCCAAGAGGCCCAAAACCACCATAACTGCAGAATAACAGTCTTACTTCACAAAGCGTACACAAAATAAAACCCAGAACCAGATCAGTACAATGTTCGCAGTCATGAACCTTTTTTTTAATGGTCCTCCAATAATAGGTGCAACGTCAAACTGATGACAGTATGAACTTTTTCTAAGGACTAAGATGTTATCAAGACTTCCTAGTCCATGCCAAGGCAGCTTGAAGTTAAGATTACACATTCAGTTTTTATTTGTTCTTTTTTCTTTTTCACAGATTGCAAGCTTTCTAATCTGATACTACCTGAAAAGCTTGATGATATGAAGACTTAGTGGCAACACGGCAAGTATGTAAAATAAGAGAACACCAAAACAGAATAGACCGCAACATGAAGGCCCACACAGGAAAACACCCCAATCGGTGTCTCCAAGATGGTATGATCCACAGAATACTACACACTTGTTACATGCCTCTAGTTTTCTACTGTAATTTACCATCACATGGAAAGGTCAAGTGTTACTTTTCAGCTTAAACTAGGATTACCTGAACTTTATTTTATAATGCTTCAAATTTCAATTTTAAGGGTCCCATTAATTTACAGGATTACAACATTGAATATGGGGGAAAGAATGTTAATATTGCAAGTGTCTCATCAAAACCTAAAGCTTAATATTGGTTGACACTGGACTTTCACCATCTAGGGTGCAGCATTCCACCACTTCACCTCACAGCACGACACTTTTATTTCTATCTCACAACCCAGTTTCTGCACAAGCTAGTTTGATGTAGCCATTTGATATCTTCATATCCGAGAATCATATGCAACCTATTATACAGACGATGGGGCGGGCAGACGCTAAGATGGAATAAACCCGCTTAAAAAGATATAGAAAACTCATTCTTCAATGTGATGACTTCAGAGGAATTTGTACTACTATGGAGATGAAGAAGAGGATGGAAAGTAAAAACCCATACTTCTTTCTTTAAAAATGCAATTCAAGAGGGTCGATGACTTATTGATTATCAAGGCATAGCAACATCAATCTTTCAAATGTTAAAGAAAAGACCTGTCAAGGTTACCCAAGAAACCAGGCCATCCAGTCAGTCATACAACCCAAACTTTCAGAATACGAATGTCATGAAAGCCCTTGTCCGGCCTCAACGAGATGATTTGCAAGCATAATCCTTTATTACCCAAAGCTCTTATCTCTCCAACCATATGTAAGCATCTCTGGGGCCTCAACCAAGATAAGTAACTGGCAACGCAATGCTAGCTTAATCACCTCCAGTCTCATAGGATCACTACCCTGCCACATCCCTGGCTTGTTTACCCCATAAGAAGTACTATACTGATGTGGCATGCTGCGTGTCCCCGGGGTGTCCGACACGGATACGGCGATCACTGGGAATGTTGGTGCTTCATAGATGACAGTTAGAGAATGCAAACACAGCTTCTTGAGCTTCTCTTAACCACAATGACTTAGAAACCATTTGATAAACTAAGAAGAACTTAGAAACCTTAGGCGTGCCTTGGCCAGCAAGCAGATAAAAAACTGAATATGTCAACTACCTTTGAGGACTTGATCGGCCGAAGGTTGCCCAAAGCCTCAAGAAAGATTTGAGGTTTCTTAAGAACAATAAAGGAGGGATAAACTATGGGTCGAAATGGATAAACAAAGAAAGAACTTAACTCATTCCAACTTAGAGAACTATCAAAGCTGAACGAATGAACGCAATATTAGGGCTACTATTCTAATTTCCAATGCGACCCTTCAACACCCATTACCACCATGACTAGTGGCACTTCGCCGCCATTGCTCCCACCAGCTTTTTTCCAACCACCACCATGCACTATTCTAACTAACCTCCCAAATCCTTTCACTAACCATCAACATTCACTGCAAACTTTAATATGGCCTACATAATCACCATAACCAATCTCACCATTTTCAGAAACTAGTGGTGACTAAGTTCCAGAATCCAGAGCTACCAGTACAATATAAAAGTGGCAGGCTACAAGTTATTACGATCGTATAAAAGAAATAATCGCAATTGCCTCCAAACCACCATCTACTACTTCAAGTTTGAGTTGCATTTGTTATACCACAAATATCACTTTTGCCACCTGGCCAACAATCTTCTGCAAAAGAGTCGTAACCTATCTCACCCTTTTCATAAACTAGTAATGACTAAGTTTTGGAATCCAGGGCTACCAATACAATATAACACTGTCATGCTCCAACTTATTACTGTAGGATAATACGAAAAAAACAGAATTGCCTCTAACACAACCATCTACTACTTTAAATTCTAGTTGCACTTGCCGTACCACAATATCAACTTTGCCACCTGAGGAACAATCTCCTGCAAAGAGCCATACCACCCTTACTAACCCTGGCAACCCCAGAACCACTTGAGATTTCTTCCACCACAACATCGCTTTTATTATGAGGTGCCCATATTACATCTCCCCTGGGAATGTAGGGGATTCAAACATTAAGTTATTCACTACTAGGACATAAGGTAGATGAATTGCTTTATCCTTTGAACCCAAGACTGTGAATGACACGTACAAGCCAACTTCCAAAAACCACTGCCCAAAAATTGCTACTGAGCAAACCTTCAGAACTAGTATCAACCAGACGGTGGAAAGATAGCCAAAACATGGCAAACTTGTTACAGCATCTGCGCCCACATAATTATCAACATAATCAATTGACATCTACTTGGTGCAAAACACATCAATAATAAACGTGACATGCACAATAATAACACATTTTTTGCAAATAGTTATCGAGAGTCACGTGATCAACCTTCCATAAACAAACCTCAAAGTACCTTCTTTCGTCCCAAGTCCTTAAATCATCTTCCCAAGATGTGTGTTTGAGCTCTGGGTATGGACCTAGGGAGCTGCACTCTCCACTACCTTCCCTTCTAGTTGTACTGCTCCTTTTGTTTCCCTAGCCATATCTTTGATCTATGGGAGTACCTAGGGATCTGACTCTCCACTTTCCTCCTAGTTGGACGGATCCTTCTGTTTACCTAGCCATCCTGTGGAACTCAGTGGTCTACTGATCTCCAGTCAGTGATCCACAATCACATCCTCCCCAATAACTTTTCCGGATACTTGAAAACATTACATGTCATGCTACATAACCTGATTCCCAACAGTTAACAAGTGTATCTAACATTGTCTTCACATAAGAACCTTCAACACTATCTCCTGATTCCAAGCTTCAATACTTTCCAATTTATCCCTTTCTCAGCTGCTAATATTCAACATAACCAAAATTAACTATCTTCAACCCCTAAACAACCTCTTATCATTTCTACTGTGTAGCCCATGGATCCAAAATCCATTCCTAATCAATCGCAGAAATTGACAGGTGGCCTTGTACATATATCAAACTCGAAATAACATAGGAAATATATCCATGCACAAGGGTATTCAACCATTATAGTTTCCTGCAGTGAAATAGACCAATATGAATGACTACAACACAAACCTCATACATGGCACTAGACAATCTCCACATACAACATGTTTGAATTCATTTGCTGGATTAAGCATCTACATACGCACAATCCTGAGAGGCTTCAAATAAAGCTGAATATAACAAGCAGAACAAACCGGCTAAGACCCAGATGATGAGGAGGGGGATGGCAACCAAGTGTGCATTATAACGATCTAACTCATTTAGTCGAGTTATTCACACCTACATATAAAATCTCACACAAAATCATAGTTGTAAGTTGTAACCCCTTCTCAATCTCATATGCATCAAGATTCTAGAGGACTGTCGCAGCCAAGCGCTTGAGCAGAAATTAATTCACTGTGGTTATTATCATTTTGGAATATCTAGATATCACTCAAATGCACAACTCCCATAGGAATCACTTTAGTTTGTTTATTAATTGATTTAATTCCTTGCAAACCATTCCTTGGGAAAACGTTAGTTTCTTGATGTAAAAGATTACATGAAAATTGTTCAACTGACAGCAGTTCTTGAGAGTCTTCTTAGTAGTGGAAAACTGTGATAGACCATGCTGATGGACTGCACAATCCTATTAATGTCCAAGAAACAGATTATTTCCTTTTTAACTTCAGTTAGCTACCCAGGATGAAGATGGTCACAAAATACCACAAAACCCTTTTCCTTTGATTGCGGAGCCACAAGAAAAGGAAGCAGACCATGAAATGAACAAACAACAGGCAAACAACCAACACCTTATCTGGTCTGCAACACTCATCATGAAATGAACAAACAAATGTAAGATTTAACCCTCCAAGTAGCACAACATAATCAGAGAAACAATAAAATGACGGAAAATGATTGCAGATCCACAAGAAAAGAAATCAGACCATGAATAACTTTGGGCAATGCCCTCTCTAAAAAGAAATTTTAATTATTGCCAGATTAAACTGTGTTTCAATAGTAATAAAATCAGCAATACATTGTCAACAGCACTTGCACACTACAGCTGTATGCAGATTGCAGAGTTGGAAAGACCACACAACAGTGACATAAATAGCCTCTCGGACTAGTTTAAAAGGTATAAACTGCACTGCTTGGCCACAAATTTTCTCATTGCAGAGGACCATAAAAATTCATCTTTTAATAACTCCAATCACTGCTTGATGTGTTGGTATCAGTTATCTCGTATCTCCCATATCTGAACCACTGAATCAGCGGTGCCAAGCATATGTCCAATGCCATTTAACTCTGCACAAGAGTCCTGGTCAGCATGCTGCAATAATACCACAGGCAAGCAGTTGGACTTGTACTACATCCAGTACCCAAGTTTTAGCGATCCCTCCAAAATTCAAAAGAAAAAAAGAAAAGAAAAGAAACTCCGGTTAAACCCTTAACAACCCATAATAACGATTTGAGGCCTTTCTAGATATTGATCGGTAAACAACTCTCCATATTCATGCTGCATATACAACAATCTAGATTAGTCAAACTAATCACTTTCTGGCAAAGGCAGATTCTGGCAAAGGCAGAAAACAAAAACACATCTAACAGTCCCTATCAACAAGGAGTTACGGATTCTATCTCATGTACAATCGATATAGATGGATTATGATCAGCATGCTTTGTAGTACAAATGCATCTGGAAACAATGAATTGTCATATAAATCTAGCTGCTGACCATACATGCATACTGGGTGGACAACTTTTTTTTTTGAAGAGCAGGTGGACAACCACCTAACAGACATAATCATGCATATATACTCACCACTTGAAATCCATTATACAACAAGAAAAAACATGAGTGATCTTTCAAGTCTTCAGCTCACTGTTCTTGTTCTTGGAACCTCACATATACCCTTTCTGAAAGAACCTCACACTAGCATTGGAAAATGATACTGCTGCCCTAAATTAGCCTTCTGATAAAAATAGCCTTTCTAGTAATACTGTACAGGAAAATACCCCATGTGGATCAATATCAGATTTAAGAGTTTAAACTAGCTGTTGCACGAAGATATGACCATTTTAACTTATCAAAAACAAGGACAACGATATGACTATTTTTAGATTTTTAAATACAATTGTTTTTTGGCAAGTATCGCCCAAAAAAAAAAACTAATAGTAAGGTTTCTCATTCTGGCAGCTACCCTACGGGCCTACCCTTTGTGAAAGAACCTCACTCTATTATTGGAAAATGATACTGCCGCCCTAAACTTTCGGTAAAAATAGCCTTTTCTAGCAATATGAGTTTAAACTAGCTGTCGCATGAAGATATGACCATTTTTAATTCAAATTGTATTTTGGTAAGTATGGCAAAAACAATAAAAACTACTCCCTCCGTCCCTAAATAATTGTCCAGACCGAAAACCTAGGCATTTAAAAACCAGCATTTTTTTGGTTCAAAAAATTGGGGAAAAAAATACCTTTGGGGCAAAGGTATTTCTTTCCAATTTTTTGAACAAAAAGAATGAATCTATTTAAAGGCCTACGTTTGCGGGCCGGACATTTATTTAGGGACGGAATGAGTATTAGTAAGGTTTCTCTTTCTGGCAGCTATCCCTGCCTCAAGTAGGAGATAGTAAAACAAGTTCTAGAATTGAGTCAGACATCTTCATTTTTTCAATAACTCCTGAGGGCCAGCAATCTTGACTCTTCCATCATGGTGTTAGGTACGACATAAACAACCAGCAACTTCAAAAAATATAAACTAAAGACCAATAATTATTCCTGTGATAAAACCTAGACCACCAAACACCAAAGTTAAGGAACTAACAGCAATTCTAATTGCTGTTAATTCAAATGCTTGATCTCCAGAAAGTATTGCATATCATAAGGTTAACATTATCCTTATAGCCTCAATGCGAAAGATGATGTCTGTCAGGAAAATTGGACCCTTTCTCAACTTGAAAAATAATAGCGCCCCTACTCAGGGCCAGTTATATGAATCCATTTTCTCCAATCTCCTCTATACGAAGACGTTTCCCGTCAGATTCAAGTCAACCACATATTTTGTTACTTCCCGATGTATCTCATCTACTGAATTCCCAATTGTTGTTGGCACCTTTGACTAGTATCATATCCTAGTTTCTGAATTTTTCTTTTCAATTTAAATGAAAATCCATTGTTCTTTTTATTGGAATTGCTCTCCTTCAGAAATATTTACAACTCCCTGTTACAGTCAAAAGCTTCCTCTTCTATCAGGAAGCCCCCTTAATGAACTTACACTTAATCAAAGAAAAGGAACTAAAGAATTATCACATAATATACCTCTTATAATTGAAAATCAAGCATTGCAGAAATAACTCACCAGTTAACAACAGATATTGTCAGTGGTCCAGGCAGACTACTGGCTGATCGTAACAACTCTAGTAGGATGCCAAGAGATCTATTTGCTTCTGCCGTCAGTGCAACTGGATCCAGGACAGGGTGACCACCAACCAACCATGACATGTTAAAAGTCCGACCACTTATTGTTGTACCTACAGTCAAGAGCACCATTCAAAAAATTCAGCTGCTCAACGATGAAAGCTCACAGATAAGGAATTGGGTAAACAAGCTCAACAAAACATAAGATGCGGCTGATCCGCACTTGAAACTACAAACCAATCAATGATAAAATCCAATACCTTCTTTGGCAGATTTTTTAGAATCCATGCTGTCAGACGTAAAAAGTAAAACACACGTCTCCAAAAACTTCAAAGCCAGCAGCTTCTTACCAGTAGAACTAGCCTAAAAAATCAAGTCAAAAAAAGCTTTATGTTAGCCGTGTATTTCAGTCTCATCAGCAAATTATGCATAGTTATCAGACTTCTTTCTTCAGCCATAATGCTAATATTTAACAACAAATGAGAAAGAAAGAAGATATGCATCCAGAAGCTACAACCGCATTCCAGGAACTTAATAATTGTGCTGCTGAAACCATAAAAATCATCTAAAAAACTTTATCACAGCCAAATAGTATCATTTGTTTCCATCATTGACATAGGCAATAAGAATGTTGAACAAACTACAGATAGTGACTTACCGAATAAAAAAGAAAAGCATATTGTTTGCACAATGCAAGATTTCATGACCTTTTAGCAAATATCATTCTCAATGCCTCCCCATACCAAACGAATCAAAGGATAAATACTAAGTCATTGATCCACTCATATGTCCTTCTCCCTCCCTCACAGAGAAAGTTCAAGCATGTACTGCCTCCTTACCTTCATCAACATATTTGTGGAGCCAAATATCCACCTCATCAATTTGAGATATATTAATACGACAATAACAGGAGTTTCCTCATCTAGATGTTTAACTCCTTCAGCTGATTGCAGTATACGTACAATTTACACAAACGCTTAAATTCCTTGAGCAGTCATTGGACCTATAGAGCAAGACGAGAAAAGCCACACTTACCTCCCACAGAATGCCAAAAACAACATCCTTGAACTTAAGCATCCATGTCCAAAGCTCTTCAAGCCACCTCTCAACTATACCGCGCCGGTGAAACTACAATTTATCAAACTTTAGTTTCACAGATCTAAGTATAGCCAAAAAAAACATTACACCCAACCACAACCAAAAAAACAAATAGTCAGAAGGCAAACAACATCCTGTTTAACAATTCAAATGAACTGAAACAAGGAGTCTCATGTGCATCAAAAGTCAACTTTCTTAAGAAATGATGAATGTTCAGGATAACCTGCTACTATTTGATACAGAGCAATATACATGGATTGAAACAAACTGAGAAACTATTTTGTCGCTCTTCAGACGGCATGGCCGCACTATCAAAAATTGATGAAGGGAACTGTCATCACCTCAAGGGAGTGAATTTGATAATGTAACCATAAGGGAGAGTGTCCTTATACCATCATTCCAGGAACAAACCAATATTTTCTCGGAAAACAAATAGAAAACAACAAGAAGTAACTATCTGCCTTAAAAATAATTAAAGCGAGAATTGACAGAGCTATGTTACTTGGCATGTTAAAGTATACAGAGTGGTAACTGGAACATGGCATGCCACATAATGTAAAATTGAGGTAAGCTTGCATGGATCGCACTACTGGAATTTTGGGTACTTATTGTCAGAAAGCTCGGCCAAAAAACTAACATCCATAGTATATTTTGTCAAGATCATTCAAAAATGGTATTGCTTTCCACCCAAGTAAAACTTTGAGAATGAAAAGGGAAAGTTAGGATCTCTATGAATCGCTAAATACAATGTTTTCCAAAGAAACCGCACCACATTCTACAACATGCATTCCGAAGAGTAAATCAACAGGGTACTAGTTGTTATTTGATAACCCAAACACGCATGCAGGGTGGGGGGAGACCTGCAATGACAACTCCTCCAAAACGAAACAAAAAATGTTGGTGCCGCTGACAATGGATTGTTTGGCAACAATAGAATCGTTATCGTTTAAAGACGCCAATAGAACTGGCATTAATACTGAAGAGTGTTCCATTGCTTTCAACCCGATCTCCTCCACCGCCCTAGCAACCAATTAGAACGATGTTTGGATCAAAACATCAAAGAATAATTAAAATCAACAAGGAAATAGTCTCAAGACCTCAAAGATAAGCATGTCACATAGCAGTATAATTACTTTTTGATACGCATTCATCAGTAACCTCAAATTACAAAAATGATAATAGCAATGGAAAAAATTAAAATGACATCTGCTGCAAAGTATGACATTCTCCTTCGGAATCTCACAAAAGCAAAGTGGGACAACTGCAACAACATAGTTGGCCTCTTGCTGTGTACACACACACACACACACTCCCCACACACACACAAACCCATGGGAACAATTTAACGGGACAACAGGGCAAACCAAACTAAGCATTGTGCCCCAACTCCCAACTAATAGGGACTTACACAAATCTTTTCTGTCATCCTACTCCGTTAACTGCAGTATAATCAACTACTTTAAGAAATACATATCCTTCATTAGCACAGCACCCCAAATGTCAATTTTCACACATTCCCATCACCCAAGCCTTTTTCAATAACAGTAACCTTATCCCTTTCCTTCACTGCTTTCCTTTACTGTTACACGCATTGGTCATTGTCATGTGTGACCAAATCACCCCTAGGGCAATTATCAAAAACATTAAATTTACGAAACGCATTAGCAGCGGCAAACATAAAGGGGATGCCAGGGTGTGCCCGGCCCTACACAACTCCAACATTCCCACATATTGACAATACATGATTTTTTTTGAGTTTCTTTGAACCAAATTAAAGAATCAAACAAGATCTTAAATTTGGTGCGAAGAAAATGAAAAAATTACGAACGGAAGTACTTTATTTTTTTATTCAAAATTGCATGTCTTTTTGTAGGGGACTATCATTTTGGGACGGAGGGATTATAAGATTGGCCCCTGCAAGTCTATTGGGTGGAAAACAAATCTTACAAATTCCTGTACGCGCGGAAAAAAATCCCTAATTAAGTCATCAATCATTTCAATCCCGTGTATAAAATTAAAGGCACATACACACAATCTTGTCTCTTCTCGGACCTCGCAAATAGCAATATACAATTACGAGATGCATTCCTTTTATCAACATAGAAATACATTTGATTTGAGCCCCTACTAGGCACAAATGATGCATCCTCCGCTGCGCATTAAAAAAATTAAATAACTTGCAACTAGTAAATCCCCAAAATTTTAAGTTACCAATCATTCCAATCGCGTCATCGCGTGTATAGAATTAAAATATGGTTGCGCACATACACACAATCTCGTCTCTTCTCGAACCTCACAAGTAGCAATATACACTTATGAAATGTATCCTTCGTATCAATATAGAAATACATGTGGTTCGAGCCCCTACCAGTACTAGGACTAGGCACAAATAATGAGCCTACACTTTAAGGTGGGGACTACACAGTGGAGCACGTGGCATCCAAGGGTATAGAATAATTATCCCCTACTAGGCACAAATCATGCGTCCACCGCTGCGCATTAAAAAAATTAAAGAACTTGCAACTGGTAAATTGTTTTAAGGGGAGATAGGAACTCACTCGACGAGGGATTTCCGGACGAGGGTTTCGGGAGAGTACTGGAGTTCGACCAGATAGGGGAAAAGTTCGGCGGCAAGAGAAGGCTCAACGGAAACCAAGATGTCTTTGGCCTGTCTCAAAGAAGATAGCTTTACGGCCAAATCGCCGTGGTTGTTGGCTTGGGCGAGGAGAGCGAGCGCTTGCTCTTGCGAAGGCCCAGACATGGCAACACAATTCGTCTGAAATTGCGTGCGTGCGTGTGTTTTTGTAACTGAATCAAGGAATGGGCACAAAGAGTTGGGTTCGATTTTCTAGGGTTTCGGTGAGTGTATGAGTGAGAGAGAGAGAGAGAGAGAGAGAGGGAGAGAGATTTGAACGAGGAGCGGGGTTGGAACTGAACCACGCCTGGGTGGCTCGATTTCGGAGGGTCGGAAATTGATACGAGGAGAGAGAGAGAATGCTTGGGGGCGGTTGTGGGTTTATACGAACATATAGATGGGGCCGAGGAAGTGGGTTTTCGGTTGTGGCTTGCTGGTGTGGGCTGCCCTACTGGGCCATGCACATGTGTTTCGGGCCTTGGGAGGGCTTTGTGAGGAAAATATGGCAAGGGTGCTATACTCGTGTATGTCATTCTGTCATTCTCATTTTTCTTCCGCTCTCAATCAAAAATGCTAACTTTGCCATATATTTTCTCAAATTCGGGAAATAAAATTGAATTTTCATATTTGAGAAACTTTTGATTGATGCGTGTGGAGTGGTAGTTGTCATTTTTGAAAAATAGCAACCGGTGTGGTTGCTCTAACTAAACGATACCGCGTCAACTTACTCCCCAAACTCGATAGTAATGTAAGGGTTACATCATTGAACTCTTCGGACAAGCTGCGAGAAAGTAATTTTGGAATCCCTCTATCCCATTTTGTTTATCCAATTATGACATGCACGTCACTTACAAAATTGTCCATCTCTTACAATTTATATTGATTTATAGAATTCTAAATTTTTTGTCTAATAAAAATAATATAAATATGTCAAATGAGATTCATATTTCAGTTAAAAAAATGAACTAAACTAAATAGATAACTTTTTTGAGAGGTTCAAAATTGTAAAAATAGACAAACAAATTATAACAGAGAGAGTATAATTTTTGTAGTTCCAGAATGAATAATCTGTTTTTGGCCAAACTTAGGAGAAGAATAATCGAGCTGCGCATGCTCACAAGACACCTCTAACCCCGTAAGAGCATTTCTAACTCACCTATATTCTGAATGAATGCGACATATTGAGAGAAAATTTTGTAATTTATTCCATCTTTTTTCTCACTTTTTGACATTTGAGGAGAATCTTGAGGGACTCATCTTTTTTAGAGATTTGGTAACCAAATTTAATTGAAGGGAGATTTTATAATTCACACCATTTTTTTCTCACTTTTTGACTTTTTAGAGAGAATCTTGGAGGGATTTGTCATTTTTAGAGATTTGGTCACCAAATTTACCTTTGGATCTTCATATTTGGAGACCACACTTTCATTTTGAAGATCAACAAATCTCTAAAAATGACAATAAATCCCTCCAAGATTCTTCCCAAAAGTATAAAAAGTGAAGAAACTGGGGATAATCATAAAATCTTCTCTCAATACATCACATCCATTATCTATCTATCTCTATTATAAAACAGAAGGGTGTGGGGACAAGTTGTTGGAACGGCTTAGATTCATTTAATCCAAAGGTTGTAGTGCATCCTCCCACTTTCCGGTTAAGTGTCCATGGTTTTCACCTAAATCACACAACTGCCATCCCCTTTCAACCGAAATGCGTAGTGCCGTAGGCACGGGCTAGCGCTAGTTTCAAATAAATAGGGATGGGTTGGATATGCTCTAAATCTCTATATATAAGTGAGATTTTGTAATGCATCGCATATTTTCTTCATAGTTTGTACTTTTTGGGAGCATCTTGGAGGGACTCCTTTTTAGAGATTTGGTTTCCAAAATCAAAATGAAATTGTGATTCTCAAATATGGAGTCCAAAATCTCCATAAAGGACGATAAGTCCCTCCAAAATTCTTCAAAAAAGTAAAGAAATTGAAGAAAAAATGAAATAAATTATTCTTCCCTAATTTTTGATCCTCTACGATTTTATGTGCAATTTTTAATTGCATATATGTCTCAATGTATATTACTTTTTATGTTTTGAAAACATTGTTTTACAAGAATAATTGAAATCTATTAAATAAGATTCATATTGCATATTTTAAACAATACACATTGAAAATTGCGCATAAAATCATAAAGGATCAAGAAATAGTGTAGGGTTAATAGAAAAACAAAAATATTAGTGAGGGTGTAGTAGTCTGGATGGAATGGGTGTGGTGTGCAGGGTACTTGGGAGGGTAGTCTTGTCGGATGTTGACATTTCTAGTTTGAGCCTCTTCTCGGTGTCTGGTCCGTCTGTAGTATCTGCTCTCTTAGTAGTGGGTGCTTTGCTTGTCACTCTGGATTCGATTGGAGTTTTAGTTTCGTGGTTTACATATCCCATCTCTGAAACTATGGTGATTGGTAGTTGGCTGAGGGCGGGTTGTTTTTTGGCGAGCCATTGGGCTTGGATGAGGATGTATTAGGCCAGATGGATTAGGTGTGGTGTGCAAGGTGGGGTTCTCTGCAGGATGCTGACATCTCTGGTTTGATTCACTTATTGGTGCCTTATTCCTTTGTAATAGTTGTTCAGCCTTCCCTTGAAGCCGATTACTATGCTGCTGCTTGTTCTCTGTGTTTGATTATCATTTGGTCATTTTTGACTGTGACTATTTATTTTATTTCCTACCCTGGCGGAATTTGTTAGGCAGTAGTTTGATTTAATATTTTCACTACTTCTTGTAGCACTTTATATCATTTCCCGTTGTACTTCATTCTCTTAGTTGGATAGAGCAATGGGTATGATGACAAATCACATTGCACCTTGTTATCAGTAATAAAAAAGATTATTCCTGGTAAAGTTCAACTTTTGTTTACTCATACAAACATGAACACCCCTCTAGCCGTTGGATCGCAAATTCAATAGGTTACGATTGTTGGATTGAAAAACCTATTACGATCGTTGTATTTTCTCCATCGTGCTTCCTCTCTCCACCGTGTTTCCTGTCTTCCTCCAAAGTCACTCTCCCGCTCTCTCCCTCCCTCCCTCTCCCCTTCCTCTCTCTCTCTCTCCCACTCCTCTCTCCTGTTCGCTCCTGTTGCCACACCACCACCCAACCCAGCGACCACCCTCCAGCCGTTGTCAACGCCATTTCCACACCATTTCGAAACAGATAAACCACTAATTTTTTCCCTAATAATCTTCCCTATTTTTTGATGTTACTCTGATAAAAATCTGTTTGCACTAATTTCCGAAAACCCCAGCGACCACAAGGACGTTGCCCACGATTGAAACAGGTAAACCATTCATTCTCGCCCTAATAATCTTCCTTATTTTTTGACGTTACTTTGATCCTAATAAAAATCTGTTTACCCTCTTTAGTGCATTTAATAAAAATCTGTTTATCCTCTTTGCTTTCCAACTGTAATTGGAAAATTTGGCTTAAAAAACATAATGCTTCAGTGGCTTCCACGTGTTCGATGGAATACTTCAATTAGGATCCCAGTATAGTTTAACAGAAGGGATTGAGCTTAACATAACTGGTCGTACCTTTATAAGACTGTAATTGTCTGGAATGCCACGAAGATAAATATAGTTAACGATTTTCCTCACTAGATAAGATGTTGTCATTACTTTTCTACAAAACTCGCCATTAGATTGTGAGAGACACTCGACTGCCTCTGGCAGATGGGAAAAGTGTAAAATCCTTTTGTTAATTTTGGTTCTAGCTTGAGAGAGAGAAATGAAGAAACCACAAATGATGAAACTTAATTCTGACCTCCCCTTTTTTTTTTTTTTACAATAGCAGAAAGTACCATAAAAATAAAGCACCAGCTACCATAAAAATAAAGCACCAGCCATCAAGGAGCAAAAAGTGAGAACAATATTGGGTAAGAAGATAAAGTGAGAACAATATAAGATTGTGTCATGTGAACTGAAACTTAGCAACGCAAAAAAATTCACATCAATATTTTTTTGAAAAATTCTGGAACTTAGTTGCACGAAGCGGGGGCGGGGGAGCGGAGGTACCCAGAAGCTCCTAAGTTTGGAAGCGTCTATGTATATTTTATTTTATAATTTTTAAAATAATTTCGTAACTTTTATTTTTTATTTTTGGTACTTCCCATATTTTTATTTATGTTATACAGAAAAATAAATGTATTTTCTGTCAATTTTTTAAGATTATTTTTGTATGTTTCCTTTTTTATATAACAGGTATATTACAATTTACCAATAAAGAAGAGATAAGGGGTCTCTCGAGCAATAAACTAAAACATGGGCTTGAAACTGTAATTTGATTGAATATATAAACTGTAAATTGGGCTCATTAATAAATGAGATGTCTTCTGGCTTACTAATTGAGAAATATAAGCCTCAGAACATCCCCAATGGGGATGTATTTGAAAACCGGATGGATACTTATTTTAGATGAAAAAAGTGGTTAAAAGTTAGTTGGATGTTAAATAGAACACACCCCTCTCTAATGGTGAGATGTAAAAAAGGGATGGATAATTAACTAAATTTCTCTCCTCCTTAATTTTTTCAAACTTTCTTAACCCTAATTCAAGTACTACTCCCGTTGAAAAACAATTTTGGTATCCGATGATAATCGAGGACTTTTAAAAAAAAATGAATTCCGCCAAAAAAAAAAAAATTTACTTCCGTCCCAATTTTTTTTTTACTTCTCATCCATTTCAATTAAGATTATAAAATAAAATTAAAAAAAACTCCGACGGGCAGCCCGGCCCACCCCATGCCTTTTCATCCCTACTCTCTCTCTCTCTCTCTCTGTCTCTCACAGTCAGAGAAGAAACGTAAACGAAGAAACGAGATCGAAAACCCAACTCACTCCAGCAACCCCCCACGCACACGATCTGTCTCTCTCTCTCTCGATCATCCATCGCCTGCCCATCCAAACCCTTGCATCCCGATCGGAAATCACCTCCAGATTCGACCCCAACTCCCGCCGGTGTCATCCACCTCACGGACCCCCTCATCTCCTGCTTCCTCACCTCCATATTCAAGATTTGCAGATTCCGGTTGCAGATTCCGGCGAAGTTCAAGTTTTTCCGTTCATTTTCCGGCGACTCAGGTATACTCCGGCCATCCATTGTTCTGGTAAATTAGTTGATTTGCTGACCTGGAGGGGATGGAAAGATGCATCTATCCATCCCCATATAACTCAAAGCTATTTTCCATCCCCGGATCCATCCCCATTGGAAAGCTGGTTTTTGATTTAGGGCTGGATAATAACTATGACAACCCCTTTTCCATCCCCATTGGGGTTGCTCTTAAATGACCCAACCCAATTAGGTCCAAACCAAACAAAAGAAAGAGCCAAAACCCTAAAAACCTATCTTCGTCATCAGTTGATTCAGTTCTAAAGAAAGGATTGCAGTAGCAGCAGCTCTTCGTCGTCGTCACTTCAGGTCTCTCTCTCTCCCCGTAAGCTCCCATCTCCGGTAGGAGCGCGATCTCGTCTCAAGGGGAACGCGCTCCCATGGCGTTTCTCACCTGGAAACGCGGAATCGCGTTTCTCGTCCAGTTCCTGCAACTAAGTTCTGGAAGCTCAAGTCGAGCCCAAGAAATAAGCTCAAATATAAATGATATTTTTGGAGGAGTCTTAATATCGAGCTTCTAGATACTAGAAGATCTTTGTCAAAATATCTAAATTTGTTAGAGCACATGTATAAATCTAGAATTTTCTATATAGAAATATTTTGTAAGAAATATCTTTAGACTAGAATCATCCATATAGTAGTATAAATATTAAATAGAGGTGACATTTGAATTCTATCGTAATACAAGTACCCCTCCCTCCATCATTGTCTTAAACATTTCTTTCATCTTCCAAATACTAAAAACCTCCTCTTCTTCCAACACAACAAAAGTACCCCTCCCTCCATCGGTCTTAAACATTTCTTCCTTTTCCAAATAGTAAAAACTAGTGTTTAATCCGTTCTATGCACGGGTTAAACTAACCCGTTCTAGCGTTGTGTCCGTGTTCTTCGGTTAAAAAAAAATGATCTATTTTGAGGTTTTTTTTTTTTTGAATAATATTGATGAGTGAAAGAGAATGCTATGTTGAATTCTTTTTGCCTTTGCATTAAAGAGGATAGAGGGATATTCAGGAATAATTTTTTGCATTTAGTGAAGGCACGGGCATGCGCTAGCAATGAATTTGCTTTCTTCCGTTCAAAAAATAAAAAAGAAAAGTAAAAAAATGTCGCAGATACAGGGGAGAATCCGGGAGATCCACTAGGCAAACCGGCACTGCGGCACACCCAGCAGAAGCGTGAACTCAAAGCACAACAACAGACGCCAAACCAGTCGACAAAGTCTACGATCAGGGGTTCGACAATGGAGGGCTGGGATCCGACCACCAAATCATCCCTAACCCAGATCCCTCTCCTCTCCACCAAAGCCGGCCCGCGCGACGGCGCCGCCTGGACGCAGCGGCTCAAGGAGGAGTACAGGTCCCTGATCGCCTACACCTCGATGAACAAGTCCAAGGACAACGACTGGTTCCGCATCTCCTCCAACGCCGACGGCACGCGGTGGACCGGAAAGTGCTGGTACGTACACAACCTGTTGAAGTACGAGTTTGACCTTCAGTTTGATATCCCCGTCACGTACCCGTCCACAGCGCCCGAGATCGAGTTGCCCCAGCTCGATGGGAAGACTCAGAAGGTATTCTGCTTTTTCTTTCTTATTATGAGCGGTAGAAGAATGCAATTATCTGAATTACAACCGCAATATGTGTTCTACTGATTAAAATAAGTATTTATTTGTCAAATAAGTACTTATTGTTTAAATTAAAAGTGATATATTGAAGAGAATGACTTGTCTCATAAAATAAGTAGTTAGAAAATAATAACCTTTGCGAAATGGGGTTTATTCAAAAGGATTCCACGTGTTAAGGAATAAATGGAACGTATACAGCTCTCTAAATGCCGAAAATATCCAACATGTTAAAGAAATCAAATCAGAAAAGATGTCTGAGGTCAGCTTATAAGCACCTCGACCAATCCACTTGTGGGTGCAGGGTGCCCACTTGACGCCGGAGTAAATGCTCCATACATATGGACTGTGGCTCAAAGGAGTTCATACCCCAAAGAAGTTGATAGTGATTTCGAACCTGAGACCTTTACGAGGGAGCAAACCCGTAAGTCTCAGGCCTTGAACACTAGGCCAACCCTTAGGTTATGGTTGGAGGCTAACATTGAGTGGGAACGAGGATGTGATTCATAGGAATAAATGAATCCAGCAGTTCTCACTCAAATGTTTTGGTTAGTACTTGAATGGTATGGGAAGATATTTAGGGAATTTATATATTTGTTATTATATATTCGTTTTTCATGGATTCAGTCTGAATCTAAGATTGCCACTAGAGAGAACGTGATCAAATTTTTTCTTAGCCTGGGTATGCGATTTTGGGTTGGATAGGTCATCAGAACTTTTTATTCAGTCTGTTCCAAATTTCCAATGGTAGTAACGTATGTTACATGAACTCGGGTACCATTATCTGGTGCGGGCACGTGTCAAAGTGTATGCTTCATCCAATTTTCATCTCAAGGGCACGGGGACACTCCAAAAGTTTCAGATTTCTGAGTGGAATTTTTTTATTTTCTCTGATAAAAAATGTTTACAAAATGCCTTAGGGCACTCGTGCATAACACAGGAGTTCCAAGGATAATTTCAAGTTAGAAGATACGCATGCTAGGTGTATGTCCGGCTAAATTTGTCAGACAAGGATCTCATACTTCTATCCTAGTATCAAGTGTCCGACATGGCTATTTCACAGATGTAAGATGACCCATGTAACATAGAGAGTAACCATGAGAATCCTGAATCCCACTCTCATTTCCGATTCATGTCATCCAAACTAGGCCTCACTGTTTTGATTTAACGCGACTCAATGTATCATAATTACATTGGTTTTTTTGGTGGTTTTGGGTGTTTCAGATGTATAGAGGAGGGAAGATATGCTTGACCGTGCATTTCAAACCTCTTTGGGCCAAGAACTGGTATGATCTTGTTCCTTTTGTTTTATTTGACTTTATTTTAAATTTTAATCCTCGGAGTTTTAGGGTTTAATGGTAATGTTCACATTGCAATGTATGCATTCATTGTACTTAATTTCCTGGAATGCTCATTTGATGTTTATCCTATCAGTTGACGGATTTGAGGTGCCGGTAGTTTACGGTTGTACTATTGCTGTTTGTTAGCAAACTGAATGAAACAGATACCAAGGAAACATAATTTCAATTTTGTGCTTAATGTTGAAGTCGGTGAGAGGGAATTGTTGTAGACTCAGAGCCCCTTTCTGCTCCTTCCCTGTTTAGTGGTTGGTTCAGTTCATGGTTTGGATATCTTTTTCTGGTTTGGCATTACAAGATTGCATTTGACTTGTTATTCTGACTCTTGTCAATTTGCGTTGTTTTATTATGGCAGCCCTAGGTTTGGTATAGCGCATGCCCTTTGTTTGGGTCTTGCACCATGGCTTGCAGCAGAGGTTCCCATTCTTGTGGATTCTGGTATGGTTAAGCACAAAGATGATACTGCCTCAGCTAGCGAGTCTTAGTAATTTACCTTGTCCCTCATGGTGTAGAGATGATGGTTAAATTTCTCAAATTTTCCCGTAGTTTGATATAGAATAAATGTGGAATCATCTATTTGAAGTGTGTAATTTATGGATGCTCTGAGGTGTACAATACATCTATTGGAATTGTTCCATATGGTCTGCAGCATAAGTTTATGGAAATCCTTTTGAGCCTCCAAAGTTTGGTAACCATTTGTTAAGTTATGCAAAATGATTTGTATCTTCTTGCCCAGTTTTTGTGTGTTTTCTTATTTGCTCCAGCAGAAACCTTGGCCACACCATTGTTCTTCCAAGAATCAGGATTAGCTTTATTTCCCAGAATCCCAATGTTACCTCCTTTTTAAAGTTAGGTTTTGGACTTCTTCTATAAGATTCGAGGCCTGAAGGCTAACTAGAGTTGTTGATGATGTAGAGTGTGTTCACTATTTGTTTCATTCTCCTTACAGAGATCTTTGCTATGAAATTAGGACCAATGGCTAGGATCTATTCTGCATGTTTGGGCCTTTGCATGTTAACGTTTCAACATAAGTTTTATCCATTTATACTTCCTTTTCATTCTCCTTACAGAGATCTTTGCAATCAAAGTAGGACCAGCGGTTAGGATCCTCTCGGTTAGATTGTTGGCTGTTCCTAATTTTCACTCTTTTATTCATGAACTAGAAACAGTTGGTTGCCATCTCCATTCCCACAATTCGCTGGCCTGTTTTTGTACTGGGCATACTAAAAATCATTATCTGGCTCCTGTATGAGCTATAAGCTTTAGTCATCTTGCTTTTTGAGTCCTTTGTGCAATCTTGCATTCCGTAGATAAGAGGACATTAGCTTGACTATATTTACCATCATCAGCTCTTAACTTCCTTGTACCCATTTTTGTAAGAGAGAACACTGGAAATAACTACCTCTAATCTTCAGCTAGTTCGGGCGAATCTATACTGTAGTAGTAGGGGAGAACACCGGTTTGCTCCTTATTCTTGCATCGTTCACTTAACGGATTCGGTTCATAATTGTTCAGAACCTGCACTGTACTCTCAATTGTCATTTCCATTAAACCTGTATCTGTCACTCAATTGTCATTTTTGCCTTGTAAATTTCTACTGTGCTCATAGAATAGATCGATGGCTTAGCAAGTCCAACCCCATTTTCTTCAATGATGGAGTGGACCACCTATCTACAGATGAGCCACACCCAGATGGGTTGGAAATCAAATTATTGAACTGGTAGAGATTCCTGTTTGTTAATTATTCTGTGAGGAAAAACATTAAATTAGGAGGGCCATTGGCCAAGAAAATGTTGGCTGCTGGATGATTTACGATGGTCTTTCCCCTTTTTTATAGAGGTAATCCTGCTTTCTCATCTCTTGTACCCTCGATTAATGTTAATGAGGTGTTATTTTGCCCCCCCCCCCCCCCCCCCAAAAAAAAAAAAAAAACCATCAATTTATTTCAAAGAACTAAAACCTGAGAGGTTGGCAGCCCGGTGGTCACGCCATCAGGCGTGAGACTTAGGAGTTTGCTTCCTCTTAAAGTCTCGGGTTTGAAACCTATCAGGTGGGCACTACCAACTCCTTCGAGGACAGTTCACATTGATATTTGCTCTGACTGTAAATGAGACCCCTGTTGGTGGGACGGTGGGATTGATTTTTAGAATTAAACAAGATGCGCGTAAGGTGACTCGGACATTTTGTTATCAAATTTTTTTTAGGAGAACTATGCAGTCCCAGATGGGTCGTATCTTTGAGTGTGAGAGCGAATCTTCTCCACGCCTTTTCCCATGGAAGATGTGGCTGATAGAGACTCAGGAAATCTTAACAAGGCAATCCCCATCACATATTTCACCTTTCCCCTCCTCGGCCTTATCCTTTTCTTTCAATACTCATCTATCACCTTGTATGCATCAAAAATAAAAATCAGGCTTGTTACTCTTAAAAATCTCCCTCAAAATTTAAACCGAATAGAAAAAGTATTTTTTGGGTATTGTCAAGGCCATGTTTGATTAGCAGGACTAATGAGAGTTGATTCTGCTTACAAGCCGTAATCATATCATCCAATTAGATCTTTCAAACTACCAAATTTTTTTTTTCCACCCTATTTTCAAGCTGTTTCGCCCTCAAGAAGCAGAAATGCTTCAAACAAATTTACGTAGTCGAAAGGTGTCAGCTAAAAGTTGATAATCCATCTATCAATTACTATCAATTTATCACATCGGAATATCTGGACGCGTTCCTACGGTATTGGTAATTTGTTACCATGTTCTAAATCGCGAATCAAACGAGCCCTGTGGTTTTGGTAAAATTGGCTGCCTGGCTCTCTTTTGTGATCACCTTTGGATTATGCTAATATTTCTGATGAAGAAAAGGAGAGGGAATATTTTGAGGGCAGTTTCAGTGGATGCCATGGTGCCAAGACAAGGCATGAATTACCACAGCTTCCATTAGTTTTTGGACGATGGATATGCTTTTTTTATTTGAAAAATAAGTGCAAATATCAAGACTGTTTACAAGAGACAAATACTCCACAAGGGGTACCTTTCTTTGATTTGGTATCTTGCAGCCAACAATCGATTGGAAATTTGGAAGCTGGGGACTGCTTATGCTCTTGATGGTTTTTTAAAAAAATGAGGAATAGTTTAAGGACTTAAAGGTCATAAAAATGCCCAAAACATAAGCAAATTGAGCTTCCATATTTAATAACTACTAGCATAACAATGTGCATAAAAAGCATGATTCATTTTACATATGTTTTTTGAGCCAATTTACGAGCGCCTTGATTCATTTCAAGTCCATGATGTTAGTCTTTAGCATAATATTCCTTCCTCCATCCCAAAAGTATTGTCAAATTTCACTATTCATGACATCTTCAAAAGATTGTTTATATTTTTAAGTTTATATAGTAGTTATATTTTTTTTTATATGCAATGTAGATTTTAGTTATTTTGATTTAAAAAAGTTTTTTAAGATAATAAAAAAATGTTATAAATTAAAAAATATAAGTAATTAATGACACGTATATCGAAAAATAGACAAGAAACAGAGTAGTAATATAATAGTATGTTAGATTAGGTTAGTATTTATGTTTTCATGTAGTTGGTTTTTTTTACATAAAATGGAGAGTGTTATATTAATAACGGCCCAACGATATTTATATAGCGGAGTTTATTACAAATATCTTGGGTAAAGACAAACTAATCATCTAAATGTAAAACGAGAAACACAAATGACAGTCGATGTCTTTCACCCACCGTGCACATCCCACATCTTGTTGGAATTGTAAAGTAAAAGTGGTATATAAGTGATTCCGACTAACGATTAACCTCTTAGCCACGTTAACCTATATAATAACCACGAGACTATATTTTAATCTCTTGGGCAAAGGCAAACTAAGCCTTGTAGGTTTCTTTAGTCACCAAACTTCGTAACCTATATAATATAATACTAACCATGAGATTATATTATAATGTAGGAGTCCTTTGCAATTTACTTTTGTAGACAGAGTATTAAAAAAAGCTACATATTCAATACATTATTATTTTTATTTTGTTACGAAACCATTTCCATTTCTATTCATTCAACTTTTTTGTTTAGTTTGACAATTTTCCTTGACCAGTTATTATTATTATTATTATTTTTATGCTTTTAGGTAATGGGAAGAAAATTCAATTTTGAACATCAATATGGGAAGAAAATTCAAATTTGAACATCAAAGGAAAGAAAACTCAGCAGTCCAAATTGGGAGGCCCAAAAATACTAGTAACAAAGCTACTGGATCCCACGTTCCAAAGGAATGGCAATTTCTTTAAGAGAGTGTGGATAAAACGTGTATTCCACCCACCAATCGAAACCCAGAGAAATTTGATCCCCTGATCCACCTTTACATATTTTCCTCTTCCTCCCCCTATCTCGGTCAATTCTTTCCCCACCACAACCAAACCCCACCTCCTCCCCCCCTCTCTCCTTCTTTTGTTTCACGGTTCTGACACAGTTTACGTGTATCTTTTAACTAATTTCATTTTCATCCCGATCAAAGGAACGTCATTCACGTTAGGCGATTAAAAGAACGTCATCCACGCCAACACTAAAGTTTTACAAGAATTAGCCTTTTTTGCTATTAGATTCCAAGACTCGAACTCTAATCAATCATGTGAGAAGCAAACTCAAAGCAAACTCAACAATCGGGATTGACTTTGGGGCGCGCTCTCTCTCTCTCTCCCCACAAAAACAAACCAATTCCCAGCACACGAACAACCCCGCCTTTCACATTACCAAACGACCAAACACGGCCCCTCCCTAAAACCTCTCCCTCTCTCTCTCTCTCTCCCTCTCTCTCTCATCTAATCTAACCCAAGGGTTAGGGAAAGGGTTGGGGTTTCGGCACTTACGAAGCTATTTTCCGCCAGCGATGATGGCTGTTTCGAGCGCGTTCGGAGGGGCGAAGCTCGAGACTCTCCTCCTCAGCAACAGTGCCGTCGCCGTGCCGCCGCCGGCGAGGTCGGCGGCGGCGGCTTGTCAGATTCGAGTCGTTTGCAAGCCGGCTCGAACCGGAAGAGCCCTGATTCGGAGAGGTGGGCCCGCCATTCGATGCGAGGTTGCTTCCGATGTCTTGGTTCAGACCGCTGGAGGAATCGATCAGAATGCGTCATCGGATTCTCGTTCTCCGAGCCTTTCGGCCCTTGAGCAGCTCAAGACCTCAGCCGCTGACAGTAAGTCACGCATATCCATTCATATAATTATACGCTAATCTCCAATGCCTTGGGCATTAGCCGAGGATACGGTTGCATCGGGTCCCAAATGTAATCTAAAATTTTGGGGGCCTAAATGTCTTAGAGCATCTCCAGCCCTTACTCAAATACTAAAAGCTTCGTTTGGTAGAGAGTACTCCAATGGAAAACCCCGAATATTTGCACAACCGCAAGTAAAAGCTTTATTGATGGCATAGTTGTTAATAGTGATAGAGTGAACCAAGCCTTTAACATTTGGAGTAAAAATTTGAGTCTCCCTGGATTTGATAAAGATTTTGAGTAAAACTGGACCGGGTATGAGTTTGAGTCTAGGGAAGGAGTAAGAGTGGAGGGATTTTAATAAGAGTTTGGTTCTAAGTTATGCCTATACATGAAATTAGTGTGGGAGTTTAATTACTACTTTTGCGGCAAAAAATGCGGTAATAATGATGAATTAAGTAATACTTTTTGAAGTAATGAAATGATTATCAAGTTTTTTATACTTGTGTTTCTGAATACATGTATTGTTTCTCTTTAAAGTTGATTTTATCTTTGTAAATCATTTTATGTATGAATTATACCGACCAGAAAAATGAATGAGGTGTCTCTGAAAATTTACATTTGATTTTCATCAGGGTATACAAAGGAAAGGAGCAGCATCGTTGTAATTGGGCTCAGTATCCACACTGCACCTGTTGAAATGCGTGAAAAATTGGCCATTCCTGAAGCCGAGTGGCCTCGAGCCATTGCAGAGCTGTGTGGTTTGAATCACATTGAAGAAGCTGCTGTTCTTAGTACCTGCAACAGGATGGAGATATACGTTGTTGCACTGTCTCAACATCGTGGTGTAAAAGAAGTGACTGAATGGATGTCGAAGGTACTTTGCATTTCTCCTTACCCCTTGCTTATAATTTCTTTTTCCCTCATGCTGCCATTTTTGTTCTTATGTTCATTCTATTCTGTTTTCTATTAGAAAAAAAAATTGTGTAGCGAAGTCAATGGTTTTGATCTGAATGAGATAGGTTTGATCCTTTGTGAGAACATATATTGCATCTACATTGTGAGTGTCACATTACCACGATGCTACATGTCTAAGCAAAGTTTGCTTGGAACATGAATTGACATGGAGAATATTTAAATCATGCGTATATTCTCAAATGTCATAGTAGTTAACACACTGGAACTGCTAATCTCTTCTCTTTGATTTCACTTGCAAGTTGCAACATGTCATGACAATGTGATTATCATTCTTTAGACACTTTACACTTATCTTCTTTCCTTTGCAGACAAGCGGGATTCCTGTCTCAGAGATTTGCGAGCACCGGTTTTTATTGTACAATAAAGATGCCACACAGCACCTCTTTGAAGTATCAGCAGGGCTAGACTCCCTAGTCTTGGGTGAAGGTCAGATCCTAGCTCAGGTCAAACAAGTGGTCAAAGTTGGGCAAGGAGTCACCGGCTTTGGCAGGAACATCAGTGGCCTATTCAAGCACGCAATCACTGTTGGAAAACGGGTTAGAACGGAAACAAACATTGCATCGGGTGCAGTTTCAGTTAGCTCAGCTGCCGTTGAGTTGGCTTTAATGAAGCTTCCTCAGTCATGTCATAACTCTGCTAAGATGTTGGTCGTTGGAGCAGGCAAAATGGGAAAGCTTGTGATCAAACACTTGGTGGCAAAAGGGTGCACCAAAATGGTGGTAGTGAACCGATCCGAAGAGAGAGTATCCGCCATCCGTGACGAATTGAAGGATGTTGAAATAATTTACCAGCCTCTTTCCAAAATGCTAACTTGTGCTTTTGAAGCAGATGTGATTTTCACAAGCACTGCTTCAGATACCCTATTATTCACGAAAGAAAATGTACATGATCTTCCGCCTGTTAGTCAAGAAGTTGGGGGTTTGAGGCTTTTTGTCGATATCTCTGTTCCGCGAAATGTGGGCAAATGCGTCGCCGATGTTGAAAATTCAAGGGTTTATAACGTGGACGACCTAAAGGAAGTCGTGGCAGCTAACAAAGAGGATAGGATTCGGAAAGCGATGGAGGCTCAAGAAATTATTGGTGAGGAATCTAAGCAATTCGAAGCCTGGAGGGATTCATTGGAAACCGTTCCCACAATCAAGAAACTGAGAGCTTATGCAGAAAGAGTGAGGGTTGCGGAGCTAGAAAAATGCTTGTCGAAAATGGGTGATGATATTTCAAAGAAAACAAAGAGAGCTGTTGATGATCTCAGTCGGGGAATAGTAAACAAGCTACTGCATGGTCCAATGCAGCATTTGAGATGTGACGGGAGTGATAGTAGGACTCTTGATGAAACTCTAGAGAATATGCACGCGTTGAACAGAATGTTTAGTCTGGAAACGGAGATATCCGTTTTGGAACAGAAGATTCGAGCTAAGGTGGACCAAAATCAGAAGTGAACTACTCTGTCGAATTTTTTTTGAGGTACTTCTTTCACTTGAGTCTGAATAATCAGAGGTAAGATTGCCTCAGTCATTTGTAGAGCCACAGTTGTTGTAACTTATGTTGCAATCAATTTCCGTGATCTTTCCAAATTCATTTATCATTTATTGGTGATTCAACACCAGTGTGTTTTCAAGTGCCCCCCCACCACCACTCGACTTTGTAGGATTTATCAGAGATTAACCATTTGTACCATATGAAATAGTCCCCAATCTGGTTTCTGATGTACTTGTTTGTAATTAAACTATTGAGGAATCCAATATATCGAGGTTGGCTTATACCATTTTCCATTTTTTGAGGAGATTCTGCTTTCGTTTGTGCATTTGGAATGTTGCCATATTTGAATGCTTGAGAGTTGTCACGATGTGTCCATGACAACTTGTTTCAGATTGCATACTGTAGAGAGGTTTAGGGATGGACATGGGCCTTCATATCCCAAGACGGGTCGAACCGTGATCTGGACCAATCTGACCATCTTAAGGATCTTCTAGGCTCAGGCCTGCCCACTAAGTCCTCTTCTTGGAAGATAGAGAAAGCAGAGGACGAGGACGACCACCGAGGTGGTAGTCATGTTGGCAAGGGCGAGGGACTGAGGGGTGAAACTCCTTTCCTCTCCACGAGGTCGCGAGTTCAAACCCACTTGCGGTAGTACACATGAACTATATGTGGTGTGTGAGACTGAGGACGTCCTTGTTCAATTTGCGCCCTTAGGGAGCTGTCGGGATGGACTGTCCCTTCCTGGACAATGGCTACCTCACAAGAGCACCTATCAGCCAAATTTTAGAGAGGTTAGAAACCCCTACGGTGACGCCCTTGGGCATCACCACGCTAGTCAACCTTTCTTAACTGTTTATTGAGCACAAAAAAGAAAGGAAGAGAGAAGGCAGAGAATGCAATCCAGTTTACTATCCCAAGGCAAACATACAGGTCATGTTTGGTAGCCACTATATTTTCTGTTTTCTATTTTCATTTTCAGAATTTTCAAAAATTACCCTTGAAAGTTTGTTTGGTGCACTACTTCCACTTCCAAATTCTGGTAATCACATTCACTATTTTCATAATTTAAGGAAGTAACAAAACTTAACTTCCACTATTTTCAAAAACAAAAAACCGGCTGCCAACTGCATTCTGCTAAAGTGCCAGAGCATTTTAACTCAGACTAGGCGCTAGTTCGAGTCCGCGGAGGGCTTTTTTTTTTTTTTCGTTCTCCTTATCTCTTCAACTCTTCCCAAACCAGAAATTGGTTTCCAGCTTTCCATAGCAGATCTTTGTTCTCTCTCTCTTGAACGAGCTAGGTCTACTACGTCGAAACGGTGGTGACCTGAGGTTTGCTTCGGTTTGATTTATTCTTTTATTTCCATCGAATTCTTGCGTTTCTTCTCGTGATTCTCTGTGTTTCTGTTGTTTGCTCCCTTCTCTTTAATCTGTAGTTAGTTTATGGTGTGCGATGAATTTTGAGGGCGATTTCCCTGCCCCTTTTGAGCGACTCTAAACCTTAATCTGGAGATTTTGGGGGGACTAGTTCTAATTGCAATCTGATTGGAGAACAAGTTTTGGTACCTAAGGATGTTGGGACTGTTGCTTCTAATCTTCAAGACCTTCAAAAGGAGGATAGTATGTTGCGTAAAGTGCTGCCGAGAAATTTGGGTCTGCTTTGCCTCTTACTGTGGATAATGGATGGTTGGGTCTAATGGAAGAGTTGGTTGATAACATGTTTTCAGCTTTCATAATTTTTTTTTTTATGACACGTTAAAATAAACATGTTTTCCGCTTTCACTTTTTTCTTTTGAGGTGAAGTAGAAACTGATTTCAGCAAATACTGTAGAAAACAGAAAAGTGACAGTGTTACCAAACAGAGCCTATGCATTTCCCTTTCCAAGATATTTAACGGTAGAACCATAAATAGTTGTTTACAAAGCCAATTGCGATTGTCCAAAAGCGTTTTAGATGTTCCGAATTTTAATAAAACTTTTTCGAGGAAGAGTTCTTCTGTAAACAACTTGTTCACAACCGTAAATAAAAATAATTATTGGTTGCAGCTGTAAATAATTTGTTCCGTAAATTATTTACGGCCGAGCCGTGAATAAATTTCGCACATAAAACCAAAAAAAACAAACAAATCCGGTCAAAAAAAACAAAAACGAACAAACAAACATGCCCACTAATTTTAATTTGTTCTCTGACAATCACATCACCACCAACCCACTCCGCCACTGGTCTCACCCAACCGGAAAATCCAAGCGTCAAGTGCGGGATGCGTTAGAGAGAGAGAGAGAGAGAGAGAGAGAGAGAGAGAGAGAGAACGAGGCGATAGCAATGGCGGTGGCACTGCGGAGGCTCTGCTCTTGCGTCAATAAGCCTCTTCGGCCTCTATCTAATGGCGGTTCCCTCTATTATATGGTGCGTATGCATACTCGCACACCTGCATATAACATGTTACCATTTTTTTTTTCTGGATACCTGTATCTTTCTCGATTCGTTTCGTTGTTCACTTGCTGTTTTCCTAATCGTTTGTACGTTCTGTTGATCTCTTTATACAGTCTTCTCTGCCGATCGAAGCAGTTTCCGAGAAAGAGAACCCTCGCATCACTGTAAATCGATCTCGCATCTCATTTCCTCCATTTTTAATCTGTTGCCAAATATATGCACACGTATATACATACACATTTATGACAATTCGTGTGCACGTTGTGTTATGACAAGATGTATGAGGAAAATCTTGAATTTTGATTAATCTGTAATAACATCTGGGATGTGAAAGTAGGAAAGAGGGGAGAAAAAAAATTAAGAGGTGCAAAATTTTTTTTTCCCTCCCTTCTTGGCAGTTTCTTTAGGTAATTAAAGGGGTAGTTTGGGAAAAAAGAGTGCGAGCCAGCCTCAAAACTTGTGTTCATGCCAAAAGGGGTGTTCTGTTATAATAGTGATAGATATCTATGCATATCAGTATATGTAAGATTGATGATTCTTGTAGCATGTTGATGGTATGACTGTATCTCTTGCATTGAAGCTTTGTTGAATTTCCTTGATAGTGGACAAAGCAATTGAATGCTCCGCTTGAAGAGGTGGATCCGGAAGTTGCTGACATCATTGAACTTGAGAAAGCTAGGCAATGGAAGGTACGTATTATCTATCATGCTAGATGGAGTTGGTGGACTATGAATGAAGGAGGCATGGTACTGTGCACAGAAATTGATTTGGCTCTCTAGGCATGCCCTCTCTAATGCCTTTCGGCTTTGATTTGGGGGCATGGTTCCGCTGCAAAACGTCTTTTTAGCTCCTCGGTTCTTAGAGGTATTGGGGGCCACTGTTTCAGTGGCATTCTGAGAGCAACCACTTTGTGCATGTATTGCCAAAGGTTAGGTCTATCTTCAATTCTCCCCTGCCCATACCCCCAAGGATTGGGGACTAGATGGGTTTTGTTATTGTTGTTGTTGTATGATAGATGGAAGTTGGAGTGGATGTGTTTCCATAGTTTTGATATTCATGCTAGACATAGAACCCTAAAGATGTTATTTTGATGTATGCTTTCGATTATGTTTATTTTTTGTACTTGTGCGGTTATGCCATGGGTGTATATTCAGTTCCTTTGGACTTCAATTTGAAGCTTAGTTTACAGTTGAAAATTTTGATAAATGTTGGGCAGGGGCTTGAACTGATACCATCCGAAAATTTCACATCAGTGTCAGTAATGCAAGCAGTTGGGTCGGTCATGACCAACAAATACAGTGAAGGGTATCCTGGTGCTAGATACTATGGAGGAAATGAGTATGAGAATCCACCTCCCTTTTCCGGTTCTAATTCTTTTGGTCGTTTGTGATACTAAGTTAACTTGTACTGGACTGGTTGATGTTCCATGCTTCTGCTTTTGGCATTGTTATTATGACTTAATTTTACAATTACCGAAATTAAATGTCCATTAAGGTACATTGACATGGCAGAGTCCCTATGTCAAAGGCGTGCTTTGGAAGCTTTCGGGTTGGATCCTGCAAAATGGGGAGGTAAATGCACTGGACAAATGATTTCTGCGAAATAGGTCGCTTTATATATTTCACTGGTGGCATTTTAATCTTTCCTTTGGTCATCTGGGCCTTTCCTTCGTTATTGCATTCTCTGTGATTGGAAATATTGACTTAGTCGTAGCCTCATTAGCACAATGGTAAATAGGTATATGGTCGGCTCATCATTTGAGCTCCCTCTGTAAAGGAGATCACTTGCATGAAGATAGAAATTATTAGTATTTGGAATTTTATGGTTAGAGACTCTGAGAGTGACTACACCATATGTATGGTCACACTGGGTCTTAACTTCTGTCTGTCTTCCTTCTGTGATGGCTGACCAGCTCTCCTTCGAAACTATTCTTAATTGACGTCATCATCTGTTGCAATACTAGAGTACAGCTGCACTCTTATTCTCTAATTCAATTAACAATGTAAAGGTGTACATGTTGCTGCTGTCTTATGCAAGGGCAGTGATGAATGATGATCAATATCATTCTTTTCAATTCGTAGATTTTCTTATTTAATCTTTTCCTATTGTCATTGTTTGTTCCTTTAAAATCTGCTCTCTCCTAAAGTGAATCGTATTCTGACATTGTCTTCTTAAAAATAGTCTACCTCCCTATTTCTTGCAGTCAATGTGCAGTCCTTATCTGGATCTCCCGCTAACTTTCAAGTTTATACTGCACTATTGAAACCTCATGAGAGAATCATGGCCCTTGATCTTCCTCATGGTGGACATCTTTCACATGGATATCAGGTGCTTGTTTGTTCAGTTTTTATTTTTGGAGCTAGAGTTAGTAGTTATGTCCCAGTCCTGGAGATTAGACTTAGGATCGTTGTTTACTTCCTTTTTGTCCTGTACTAGCGTTCAACCCGTTCTATGCACGGTCAAAACTAACCCGTTCTAGCGTTTTGCCCATTCGATGCATGGGACAATTAAAAAAATGAGGTTCGAACGGGCACAACGCTAGAATGGGTTAGTTTTCCTGTGCATAGAACGGGTTGAACGCTAGTTTATTAGAAAAACATAATGGTAGCATGTGAACATTAGACACAATTACTGGTATTCAAACTATACAGTGACAATTAAAGAAACAACTCTTGGAATTTAACCAAATAAGTTGATTTCCTCTTCGCTGAGTTCGACGGGACCCCAACTCCATTTAAATAAAAAAAAAATGTCATTTTTTTTTTTTACCGCTTATACAAATGTAGTGTTGTTTGAGAAGTCTCCAAATGGCTATTTTTAATTTTCCAGAATTGTAGAATTTTCTTAATTGAACGAACATGTTGAAAACCAACTGCAAAACACGTGCTTTAATTTCCACCCCTACCCCGACGGCCTGCACCCTCTCCCCCACGTCCCCACTCCATGATTGAACACTTGAATACTTTTACTCATTTAAAGTTGTTTGTCTTTGTTTGTAATTTATGCTTCCCGTGTTTAGTTTATGTTTTAATCCCCTCTCAATATTTATGTTGTCATTTGTTTTCTTAATTAATCTGATGCACACAGAGATATAAAAAGCTTCAAGCTCTTTCCTGCCTTAATTACCCTAGGTTGCCACAACGTAGCTTATAGTATTTTCCTTGGGTACTTCGTACATTTACAGATTGAGAAATCCGTGATTCAGCTTTCAACTTTTTATTTATTTATAGTGAATAGACTTGGATATAAACCACGAAATCAAAAAGGGAAATTGTCATGTTAAGTACACGAATCTAATTACCAACTGAAATTGGGATGTGAGTAGCCTGTTATACATGAAAAAATTACGCCATTCAAACATCTATAAGAGTTAAACGAACGAAATTACAACCAAATTTTGAAAGTATGATCCATGACCCAGTTCTGCATTTTTTTATGCACGGGACAAAACAGAATGGCGGAAAATGGAGTTGGGGTTCAATCTATCAATTCTGTTGAACTTAGCGAAGAGGAAATCAACTAATTGGTTTTATAAACCAAATGCCAAACCCATGCCCAAAATCAAATCAAACGGCAAAAAAAAAAAAAAAAAAAACAAACAAACAAACAAACAACAACATTAATTTAACTCAAACAACCATCATATCCACCCAATTCTTGATTCTGACGCTAACCCATTTTCTATTTTACAAAACTAAGCAAACCCAATTCTTTTTTTTCGTTTCAAACAAAACTAAATGAACAAAGAAACAATAGAGACCCACTTATCTCAATATTTTGTTGTGAAGATACTCGGATACCTTGTACACCGAAGCACGAAATTAGCATCACCCACAGTCCTCCTAATCTGTCGTTCCTTGAGAGAGTAAAGGAGTGAAGTAGTCCTACTTTTCTGTCAAGGGCGGAGGTGGTACGGTTCTATCAAGAGTGGGGGGCGGGACGGTGGTTGGCGGCGAAGTCAATCTATGAAAGTGTGAGGGAGGAGTGAGGCGGGGTTCATAGGCCATGAGAGAGTGAGAGGTGGGGGTGTGGGAGACAAGCGTGGGGTGGTGGCGGTTGAGGAATGGAGAGAGAGAGATGGATGCCGGAGCCGAATTGGAGGAGTAGGTGTGCAAAACGTGGGTGGTTTTTTTTTAAATAGAAAATATAGGAAGATGTGGGCTGGGGCTGTGCAAAACGTGCGTTTTTCTTTTTTTGTTTTAAATAGAAAATATAGGAAGTGTGAGAGGGATGTGAACGTGGGTATTTTTTTCCTTTTTAAACAAAATAGAAAATCTAGGAAATAAGGATTAGGGGTTTAGAGGCTTTTTGAGAGTTCAACTACATTCCTTTAAATAGAAAATAGAGGAAGTGTGAGAGGGATGTGAACGTGGGTATTTTTTTTCTTTTTAAACAAAATAGAAAATCTAGGAAATAAGGATTAGGGGTTTGGAGGCTTTTTGAGAGTTCGACTACATTCCTTTAGGATATTGATAGATTGGGAATATCTTTAGCTAGCCTCAAAATACGATGAAATTGTAATGATAATTGTTGGGTTATGCCTGCATCTATGTTCTTATTGTGAAAGTGCTGAGTGACCTTGAAACAAGATATCCAATTTATGATTCACATGGGCTAGATCTCTGTTGAGGACTTGTGAAACCTTTTGAGAGCCCAATGCTATGGAGTTATGACACACTGGGAATACTCAAGTCAGAATTTCAATATATTGCTTACCACATTTCTTGTGGTGGAAGGTTCTACAAGTGTGTATGCGATTTCATTTCAGGACAGAAGAATGAGGAACATCCGATCGTAATTCAACAGTTGAGAACCAACATGTACTAGCGTTTTTTGTTGTTGTTGTAATTGCATGTGGTATTTAACTAATTTTATTGAAGTCAACCTGTCCATGTAGACGTGGTAATATCCAGCATGGGCCATCAATCAAGAAAAAAGACTTAAACAACTGTCTGTTGCTCTTGCCCCGCTGCCAGGGGAGCATGGCCCAAACGAAAAGCATGTGACAATCATGTTATCTCATTCACAGAAAGTGAAAACGGCTCATTGTATGTAAATGCGCTGCCTTTTTATAATCCTCTTGAAATCCCCCAAATACGACTTCAATGATAGACCTCAATATGTCGTCAATGCCCTCAAATCGGCTTTATAAATCTCTGACAATGAATATTTCATTTTAGTCCTATTATTAATGCCTCTTGTTATATGGTATTTTCTTAAATGTTAAATAGAATAAGTTGGAAAGTTACAAGCTTGAAGTGTTTAGCCTTGCTGTTTAAATTCTTCTAGTTTGGAGTCTTTGAACTTTAAGTGTTTCTGGTTGTACTTCGGGACATAATTTTGTAATTACTGTGCTAAAGGTCGAATTTAAAACAGGTAATCTTGAGTAATTTGTTTCATTTTCATGCTATTTTACAGACTGACACGAAAAAGATATCTGCTGTCTCAATTTTTTTTGAGACAATGCCATACAGATTGGACGAGAGCACTGGCTATATTGACTATGACCAGGTAATTTCTTTTTCTCTTGATGTGAAGGTTTTTCTTTCTTCAATGTGGATGGCAGTCATCCCTCAGAAGCACTACCGCAAGGGTTCGACTTCATATTCTAGCCATTTTTACCATTGTATTCTACGGGGTATCAATTTGAGAACAGTCCATCTTGTATAAGCAACAAAAAGCTGCATCTTTGCATCCGTCTGCAAAGCCATGTATTCAGCGTATATTTTTTGCAACTAGGTAGTCTCTCTCTCTCTCTCTCTCACACACACACACACACACACTCAGGTGTCATGGATGATATTGGGAGGCTGGAATGGTTTGGTTTTACCCATAGAATGCTTTGTCCCAATACGGACAGTCCTTTGGATATTCACACATCAGAAGACTTCCAAAAATAATTGCAATGTACGAGTACAACATCTCCCCTGTATGTGGACATCTAATTTCAGTTGCACTGTCAAAATATCTTGGTCTTCTGATGAATGACGGACTGGAAGCATTCATAATCTTTACTATTTTTAATAGGATATCTTGTGCTTTAGTCTATATATCGCGTTGTTTGAGTTAGTGCATGGACTGGATCTTGTTCTTTTTTTCTTTTGTTGGGTGGATAGGTTGGTGGGGGGAACTAACTTTTTTGTAGACATTTCTTTTTGGATTTCTGCTTTGGTTTGTGAAATTTGTTCACTTCTACCATTGCAGTTGGAGAGGAGTGCCACGCTCTTTAGGCCAAAATTAATCGTTGCCGGTGCGAGTGCTTATGCACGCCTCTATGATTATGCACGTATCCGCAAGGTAAAGTGCTTTGGTTTTGACTCGCATTATTGTACTCACTATGTATTTGTTTCTCTTTATTCTTTTCTTATTAGTTCGTTAAGTGTACAGAAATCAGGAGATACGTTTTCAATTGATTGCAGGTTTGTGACAAGCAGAAAGCCGTCCTGTTGGCAGACATGGCCCACATAAGTGGGTTGGTTGCAGCTGGTGTCATCCCTTCTCCTTTTGAATATGCAGATGTCGTAACAACTACAACACATAAGTCACTTCGTGGTCCACGTGGGGCGATGATCTTTTTCAGAAAAGGGGTGAAAGAGATAAACAAACAAGGGCAAGAAGTAAGTTATAGCTTTGAAACTGGGGAATATGAAGTAAAATAGTAAATTCACTTCATCTTGATCATTGGTTGCTTGGCGGCATATTTTTAGCTACGTAACTTTTCTGTTGGTATTCCTTTCAATTCCTGAATTGATTCATCAGGAGCAAGGTTTCTCAATTTTGTTTTCCTTTCATAGGTGATGTATGACTATGAAGACAAAATCAATCAAGCTGTCTTTCCTGGACTTCAAGGAGGCCCCCACAATCACACTATTTCTGGTTTGGCTGTTGCACTAAAGCAGGTTGAAATTATTTCAATAGTTTTGGTTGTCTTGTTGGATAACTGATTAATGGATTTTTTGGATCTTGTTACACCGAATTCTGATTTTTTCCAAATTTCTGGCCATTCTGTGACTGTAGGCAATGACACCAGAGTACAAGGCTTACCAAGAGCAAGTTCTTAGTAATTGCTCAAAATTTGCTGCGGTACTACTGATGGGCACCGCGTAGTATTTATATTTTGCTCTAAGACCATTTTTGACAAAAAGTTCAATTGTTCATTGATCACTATGATGTACTTTTAATATGACCATTTTGCTGTCCTAATTTACATAAATGAAAATCCCTTAATTTTGCAGAGTTTGATAGAGAAGGGCTATGACCTTGTGTCTGGTGGAACTGATAACCATTTGGTCTTGGTGAATTTAAAAAACAAGGTAAGAGGATAAACATTGGACAAGACTGTCATGAACGAACTGTTCTGTTTCTTGCCAAGATAATTTCCACCAACATGGTGGGTAATTTGCATAGCTTTTGAAATGGTTTCACCGACAAACATTTTTATGTTGCTACAAGCCGTCAGAGAGAAAGTTTTCAAGGAAATTTTTGTCTTTGTGACATGTGGTCCAAGAGCTGTAGGTACATAACTACACTTAGAAAATTAGATTCATCTCAAATTGCTATAAAATCACGTGAGATTTAATTGCATGCTTCTGGTTCATGTGGGGCTCTGAATGGTTTTGAGAAAGAAGTTGAGTAATTGTTTATTTTTTGGGTTGTCTTTTTACAGGGTATTGATGGTTCTAGAGTTGAGAAGGTTTTAGAATTAGTTCACATTGCAGCCAATAAAAACACGGTTCCTGGAGATGTCTCTGCAATGGTGCCTGGTGGTATTCGAATGGGTAAAGGCCGCTCATTTGATTATTTACTGATTATTGCCAGTTATTTTGTTGTGATGAACTCCCCTTATCTGGTGATTCAGGAACTCCTGCTCTCACATCCAGGGGATTCTCCGAGGAGGATTTTGTTAAAGTAGCCGAGTTCTTTGATGCTGCGGTGAAATTGGCCTTGAAGATAAAGGCTGATACCAAAGGTGTGTTATTCTATCATTTATAGTCTAGTGTTCTGTTGTTTTGAAAATCAGGTTTGTGTGTTACTATTCTATCTAAAGAAAAAGCTCATCATGTATTACATGTTATGCAATTTTGAGGGATAATTGCTGCCGAGAATTTAGAAACAACGTTCCAAAAAATTTCGAAGAATGAACTTTCAAAATGTATTTAACTGAACAAGCGTTTGAAAGTACTCTGTAAATTTATCGTTTGAGTTTTAACTAAACGAGGAATAATTCGTTTGTACTTGAGAGTTTTAATTGGTGACACGCTTGTATGCTTAGTTGCTTACTGCACTCGCGTTGAGTTCTAAAACCAGGAACAAAGTTGAAGGATTTCGTATCAACAATGAAGTCAGATGCTCACATGTCTGAGATTGGAAAGCTCCGTCTGGAAGTCGAGGATTATGCTAAGCAATTTCCCACAATTGGTTTTGACAAGGAGACCATGAAATATAAGGACTGATTGATCATCTTTATGATGCAAAGGTATGTTGCACCCAGGGGGATTTTGTTGCCAGTTGATTGAATCTTGAGAAACCATCATATGGTTACTGGGTTTTGGTTTCAAACTTTTGGAGGTAATTTTCACTCCCCCCCTTCCTTACTGTATAAAACCACCCGATTACCCTTCTATTTCACTTTTTCACACTTTTCGACAGACGAAGTGTCCATTTAGTTAATGAACATAGGTAAATTCACGAAAAAGAGTTCATGGGAGTAAATGGGACTCAAAATCGCTTCCATTAAACTTTATATTTTGCTAATGACTATGCAGTTTTCTGTGGTCTTTGGAAATAGTGGTCATTCTTGTCTTCTTTGACGTTGAAACTAGATTTGAGAACCAACTTTGGCTTGTGTTTAGTCTTTAGAAGCGGCACTTCTTACTTCACTTCCTTTTGTATCCACCCTGTTGACAAATTACTGTTCTTCCTTCTGCTGAAACCAAGGGAGTGGAAGCACCTCTAAGATCTGGATGTCTCTCTTACGGCAATATGGCAACGGCAATCTATTATGCTCCCCACGAGGAGAGATCTTGACTGGACATCCGAGGTAGAATTCCGCAAATAATTGTCTGGATTTGTGTCCCTGCCTTTTTTATTCATCAGAAAAGTAAGAAGAAGAATAAGAAAAAACAACCAACGAAACTTGGTTTTTTGCGTCGTTGCAGACGTGTAAATTCCTGAATTTTAATTGGTGCCATGTAATTTATTTTCTTTTTGGAATTACTTTTTGCAAACGTCTATTATTATGTCTGCATCATGATAATAATGAAAAGTAACATTGTCCGCTCATGTATTCGACATATAAAATGGCGCTACCAGGGTAGAAAGTAGATCTCAAAGCTTAATTAGTAAATTTCTTTTGCCGAGGGGAAAAAAAAATGGCGTTACAAGTGTAGAAAGTCGAAAAACTTCCTGAATTTCAGATCTACAACACTAATTGTTTTAACAAGAGGAATGTTTTTTTTTTTTTTTTTACCTTACACTAACATGGAGCTATCTAAACCCTAACTGATGTTAAGCCCCTGATCAAAGCAAGCGATCAGCGTGTATAGGATCGAAGAGTAATATCGTTGATAAACTGTTGCAGGAATAAAAATTATCGCCTTCTGCTCTTATTCTTCGAAATCCTTGGTTTTCTCGGTTCACTAGGGGGCTTCCAGATGATATCGTCAAGATTGTCACAAAAATTCTTTGTTAAACAGGAATACAGGAAATTGTAAACCTCAGTTATCGAATCCGTGTTACTCATTCCGTCCCGGTTTGTTTGTCCTCTTTTTTGACCTTTTGAGGGCGTTTGACCTCTCAAAGAATTGTCTATGAATTTTCAATTCATAATGTTTTTAATATGAAATATGCATCTTATTTGATAGATTTTAATTAGTTTTATTATACAAAATCTTCAAAATCAAAAAAAATATTATAAAATGTAAGATATAAGTATATTTTTGAAAGGCACGAATTTCGACAAATGGACAAACAAATTGGGACGGAGGGAGTACAATAATCAGGTCAAGTATGAGGGACGTGCCTCTCTTGTTCAGTTGCAATTTTCAGAAATTGTTTTCTCGAAAAAAAACCTTGCTTTGTACGAGTCTTTTGTAACAAACCCTTGCCGTCTTCTTCGCTAAGAGCGTCCACATTTGTGATAAGTAAATGAGTGTGGATAATTAAATTTAACAATGCTTGAAAAACACATCACATTGTAATAAGCAAAATTACAAGTGTTTTAGCAAATAAGCAAATTTCACCCATTCCATAACCGAATTTAACAATTTTTACCAATAACCAAAACTCAATAACCAAATTCGGATTTTTCGTAAACGAGTTTCAATCACGCACTCGACCACACCAAATTATTCGTCTCGACAAGACAATTCCAAAAGTGAAAGGTTAGTCGCCGTAAACCTCCTCACGCACCGCCTAAAGAGGCTGTGCGTGAGATCCACTCGCATCACTCGCCAAATCAAGTATAGGGGCGTGATATCCCTCGCAGCCTCTTTAGGCGGTGCGTGAGGGTGTGTGAGGATGTTTCAAGAGACCGGCTTTTCGGTTTTGGAATCATCTCATTGAGACAAATAATTTTGGCGTGGTCGGGTGCGTGATTGGAACTCGTTTGCGATTAGACAGATGTGCATTGTGTATTGTGAGAGTTTTTGTTTTTGTTAGGGATGCAAAAGTAACCAATGTGGAGGTAGATGTTGTTAAATTTGATTATGGATTAAATAGATAATCAACTGCTGACGTGACACATTTTGATTATTGGTTTTGATTATTACCATTGCGGATGCTCTAAGAAAAATACCGGGTAGGGTCATGGTTTGGAACCCGGGAGCCTAGTGGTTATGTAGCTGCAATAAGGTTGCGGGTTCAAATTTTACCGAGAGAAGCAGTGGCAGAGCTATGTTGGGGCCCGGGATGGCCCCGAACCCCCAAGTTTTAAAAATTTATTTTATATATAACGATTTTGAATATTATTGATAATTATTTGTGTATAGTTGCTATTTATAATCTTAATAATTTTGGCTTGATTTGATAAAAATTAGTTATTTTATATTCTTATTTCTTAAATTTTTTTCATAAATAAAAAATAATCATATGACTGTTGTTGAAGTTGCCTAAAGAAAAAAAATAAAACGATTGGTATATTTTAACTGCATTAGGTTACAGAATGTATAAATGTAATGTATTGAAAAATAAAAACATTATAACATTAATACTACCAAATTTGAAGGCAACCGAAGCCCTCATGTCTTTCTCTGCTTGAGATTCACGTGGGTTTGAACTTTGCTGCCAAATTTGAAGGCAACAGACACGACATGCGAAATTACCTTTTGTTCAAAAAAATAAACAAAGTGATCATGGGTGACCAAAAAGAGTCGTTTGAGCCGTATAACCATTTAAATTTGACATTTGGGTTTGGAGAAGGAGGATTTGATATCAAATTAGAAATGCCAAAAGAATCTGTCTATTGGAACCGACGGGTTCCAAAACCGATTATGAACCGGGCATGCGAGGCCCACTCCGGGTTCTACGCAAATGATCCGAGCCATTCAATAATTTAAAAATAAAACCGACTAGGCCTGCGAAAAATCAATTTAATTCGATGTATAGGTACTCGATCCAATCTTTTAGGCGTTTTCATATTTCCATAGGATTTAAGTTTAGATACTTTCATACAAATTTTAAGATAGTACTTTTTATTATATATATATACAGTATATTATAGAATTTTAGCAGTATCTAGGGAATTTAGGCATTTTTACAAAGTAAAAGAGTTCAGACACTTTGATAAGTTTTTGGGCACTTTCATAATTTCTTGTGGGAATTACTTTTTATTTACCCTTCTCTGATTTCCTCCCACTCCAGTGATAAGACGGCAAAAGATCGTTTTCACCGGAGCAGTTGAACAAGTGGGGGAGCCATGGTGAAAGCTGTGATCGGCGAGGAAACCCGTCTTAAATCCGCCGAGGAGCGCCTCAGCCACTCCGCCGTCCCTTCTCAGGTCTCTCTCTCTCTCTATCTATATATATATATATGTGTGTGTGTGTGTGTATACATATGCATGAACTTTGAGCTGAGAGATTGGAAACAGGTAGGGCTGGTGATAGGGAAGCTAAGTGCGAGCTCGGACCGATGTTTGGTCTTCGATTTGGTTCCTACACCACCGAATGACGCGGGAGAACCGGCTTGTTCGCTCATTGAGGCCGATAAGAAGAAAGGATCGAAAGGAAAATCTCAGTCCGATTCTTCTTCTTCTTCGTCTCTGTTTATCGACAAGGATTGGGTCGCCGAACATGCTCGTCAGGTACAGTGTATTTGCTTCTTAGTTACAGAAAGACAGTTGGTTTGATAGACAGGTCCGTTGAATTTCGAGGTCTGTGTATTTTTTATGTGTTATTTCACATGAGGCGGAATGCAATCGATTTGAAATTGGTAAAAAAGTGTGTGTAAACATATGATATTTCTACTATTCGCCATTTTATAGTCTCTTTTCTAAAAATCAGTCAAGGCGGCCGAGTCAAGGCGCTAAGCGGGGGTCCAACGCCTGGATAAAAATTGTTCTAAGCGGCAAGTAGTCGGCTGCCTAGGGAATTAGTCGGCCGACTAGTTGGCCTCTAGACACCAGGCGCCCCTCTTCTGCCCAACTAGCGCCACGACTTTTAGAACACTGTTTTTAGTCTACTTTTCTAATTTTGGTTGTAATCGCATGTATGTACCTTTGCAATGCTAGGTTTTCTTAAACTACTGTGCACCTGTTTCTAGTTGCAAGAACTTTTTCCGTGGAAGCAAAGTCTGTGTGGTTCTCGTTTTTGGCTAACGAAATAAAATTTCCTAAACAACGATAGGACCGGTAGTTATTGAGTTGCCCCCCACTACTAGTGCTAGGATATGGTTAAACTACACCCGAGATCCTCTGTACTGAGATGTTGTGGGTCGTGCCGTCTTCTTAATATAACTATTAATTTATCCAAAAAATAAATAAAATTGTGTGAGTTTTTTTTTTGAAAATTTTCATGCAATCCAATGGCCGAAAATGCATTGGTACAGAGGTTAATAGAATTTCGGTACAGAGGATTTGATTCCGGTTAACTACTAGTTGTAATTCTGTACCTAACTATAACAAGCTATCATAATGCCTTATATGCTTGTTGTAACATGAACAAGACATTCACAGGCCCTTTGGATGGGGTGATTTGATAAGAAAAGAGAAGAAAGGATTAGAGTTTCTTATCAAATCACTCATTTGGATTGAGTGATTTGGTGAGAAAAGGATATATTTATACGTATATGCATATATTAGATGTATTACTTTAGAAAGGGCTCCCTTTTCTTATCACACCCTTTCTCACAATCCAAAGGGGCTGTGAGTGATTGCTATGCTGATATTTTTACTTGCTGACTACATGTTATAATGGCTGGTACATATGGGCTGCTCAAATCATAATCTTTATCACACTCACGGATTTCATACTAAGAAATGGCTGTAGCCTCCCATGTATTACGTCGCTCAGACCTGTTTCTTCAAATCGGTTTTGCGGTCTTTTAAAATGGCCTGAAAATAAATGAACTTGGTTCTAATGGTATTTTAAAAAACTGTGGTGTCGGATGGGGTCTTGTCATGTAAAATTGCTCGTATTTTATTTGTCCTAGTGCTATTTTATCCCAAATTCTTTTGTGGTTGAGGGTGTTCTATTGTGGCGGAAGGAAATTTGTTGCAAACTTCCAATACTTACGTTCAAAGCATCATCTTGTTCATTGCTTTTTTTCTACGCGTTCTAAGTAACACCATCATGTGCACATAAGCAACGTGAGGCTGCCAAGACCCAGCAGTGGCGCGAACATCATGCGCTAGGCTGATTTCGTAACCATGCGAATGTGTATTATGACTTGAGTTCCTTTCTAGAACTTGAGGATTTGATACTGGGAATTGTGTGCTTTTAGGTCTCCAGAATGCTATTGGGTGGCGTGAAGGTGCTTGGCATCTATGTATGGATGAGTGAAAGTTCGTTCAAGAATTCAACTTTAATACTCTGCCAGGTTTTGTAGTTATTCTACGTATGGCCTTGAATCTTCATCCTCATACCGACAATAGTTGGAATAGGATACTATATACAACATACCTCTTTTGTTAAAGTGTCCCCAATGGCATTACCAAAGCCAAAAGGTTTCCAAAGTTGGCAATGTTGGTTCAAAGTATGGCTCACAATGGCATAATAAAACTTAGCAACCCCTTAACCAATAACCAAATTTTGGCTTTTGGATAGCCAAAACTAGCAACCTTTTCTCTTTGGATAACCAAATGTAACGGGGACCACACTGTCTCTCTTTCCTCTCTCCTCCCATCAATATCAGTAGACCCACCTTCTTACATTTATTCCCAACTCTCTCTATCTCTCTCCACTAAAAATGAGTTTTTGATTATGGATCATCGTGGGACTTCACATTGTTAATCTTAGCAACCCCTTAAATGGATAACCAAAAGATGAGGTGACAAGTTTTGATTATCCAATTTTGGTTGTGCCATTGGAGATACTATGCCCTTAGTATTAATTTCTTATCACTTGTTTAATAGTGAGCGGACATCTTGTTGATGTAATGGCTCTTGCAGACTATAAAGGGAGTTGCTGAATCAGCACCCTTGTGGGATGCTGACTGGAGTGAGAGATTGCTTATACACATCAGTTATAGTCCAAGGAGGTACTATTCTTGAAATATATGTGCTGCTATCATGTCATCCAAAGTTTTCGTTTCATTGACGCAATTGCCAGGTGTTGTTCAGATGGACATGTAGAAATAGCTCGCTAGCATCAAATATTTCGTCAAGCAGCCTTCGGCCTTGTGATTTCAAAATGGGAAGAGTGTTAGCTTCCCTTCAGACGTTTAGGTGCACTTACACCTTTGATTTAAGGTAAAATTTTAAGTGGAGTTATTTCTTTCATCTATAATGGTCTTACAAAAGTGTTTTGGAAGCTCTCTTGTTTCTTGAATTATGAATGGTCCCAACTCCTAACCTAACATTTTTTTAACTGACTTGAGGCGTTTGTGTGCTTTGGTTTGCAATTTGGTTTTACTTTTGTCTTCACATCATGACACCACTTGGTGGATGTAATGCCGAAGGTTTGGTTTGTGACTAATCTTCCCGTCCCAGGCACCTGTTAATGGGTAGTTGGCTACCAATTGTGTGCACTTTTTGTTTTTGCGGCATGAATTTTAGAACCACTAGTTTTTAATGGACTGCCATTGGTTTGCTTGCTATTCCCCTTGCTCACAATAAGGTCGAAAATCTGTGTAATATTTACAACTCAGTGTGAATCATGTAGAGAATGAAGTGAGCTTCATGTTTCTTCAACACCTGATGTTCCAACCTCCAAATCAGTGCGGAGATGCATCTACCCTCAACCTAGACAACATTGTGCTTTCCAAGATTATGCGTAATAGGATTTTGAGGATAGAGAGTTTGTTATAGTAGGGAAATCATTGGTTCCAACACATCAGAGATTTTGTAGGCAGCATCTTATTCCTAGCTTGTTACGTGTGTCATCCATGAACTTTCAATAAATACGCATTGCTTCAACCAGCCATCAACTATCACTTCGTGTTCCACAACCGTTTGTGCAGACACAGCCACAATGTGAAAGAGATCTCCAAGACATCATGCCGATGCATTAATCGAGGAGTGAAAAGCGTCATTTTCTGATGGGTAGAGAAATTTGAGCATTAGACTTAAGGTTGACTAGGTAGAAAATTGAACTTCCCTTTGGTGTTAACTAATGATACAATGGAGTGATATCTAATCTTGCCTGGCCTCTGAAAAAAAAGCCAATTGTTCAATCTTTGTTTCCCATTTCAATTTTGTCTAATCACCACATAATTAAATTTAGACTTTTCCCAAGTTCATCCGTGCATGATGCAGAAACAGAAATAAAAAGACGGGGGAATGGAAAAAAGTTTGAAACGTCTCAGCAGTTATCTTTTAGAGGTAGCAGCATGATTATAGTTGCAGTAGAAATGAGTACCAAAAAGATTGTCCTATCCACAAGACGAAAACTTAAAAAATACTGTTTTTTTGTAGAGAAAAATTCAAACTTTTGCCGCTAGTTTCTTAATAATGATGAGTAGTGAGTACTTATAATTTATCAAAAGAAGATTGAAGTTTTCTTGATGAAAATGTATTTTTAAGTTCTCGTTTTGCGGGCCGGACAATCTTTTTGGGATGGAAGGAGTATCTTTTTTCCATTTAGCACCTTCCAACAAAGTGTTCACTAGTGATCGATCTATACCAAATGGTTTTGGTGCTTGTTTGAATTATTCAGAACATGTACGAGTTCTGGAAAGCTATTTTGTGTTGTTTATTCACCAGTTGAGTTGTCCCCTTGCAGATTGCCCATTTGCCATCAGAGTGCATCCAATGTAAGAAAATTGGCCGACATTCTTCGCCAAGCAATTTCAAGTCATGGCAAGGAGCTTAAAGAAGCAAAGGCTATGATTGATGGGAATTTGGTAAGATTTGAATACTATGCAGACTTTTAATCGACCTTCTCTTCCAGACATGATGGATTCCCTCATGAGATTATCTTGAAGAAATCACTGGAATATTCACTACAAATCAAGTCTTTCTTAGTAGTTCAGTATTGATTGAAGGATCTTAGCATGGAGTATCACTGTTTAAGATTCTATCCAGGACTTGTTCTAGCATGTCGTAATAGTTACTCCTTTCGTCAGTATTTAGGACCATGTAAACTATGCGATGATAAGAATTAAGAGGGATTTTCGATTCTTCCTGCTGTGGAATATAACAGAGTCACGTGTCTTCAACCTTTCCATCACGACTACTGGTTCACATGCCTTAAATGAACTGCTGAGCTTGTTACTATGTGCACTTGTAAGAATGTGACTATGAGAGGGACTACGTTGATCTTCCCATGATGGAAGATGAAAGAGAGTCATGTGCGATTAGTCTTTCCATTTCTAGCATTTGCCATTTGGACTACTGGTTCACTTGCCTTAATGACCTGCTTGTCATTACATTGCCTATACTTGTCTAAATATGACATGTATATTTATACCTGCAAGACCAAAGCAGATAGTTTATACAGATGTTTCGATATTGTGTTATCTAGAGAAGTATACCAAGTCTTCACTGACATAATACGCTTGCTTAAGTAGGGACAGGCAGAACCTGTTTTTCCTAATGGGTTCATCTCTATGATCTTCCCGATAGTTTTTCTATATTAACCTGGTGATTATTGGTATGGCTTTCTGTTCTACTCGACCAGGATACGTCATCAAAAGGGTACTGTAGGCTTTTCTGCCGCTATATCTAAGCTCATCTTTGAATAGTGTTTATTCTTAACTGCTATCTCTAAGTTCATCCTGTCATAAGGATTTGTTCTTTGTCTACCATGCATTTGTTAGGTGGTTGAGGAGGAGTCATGTGTATCAGATGGCTTGCATGAAGTGGAATTTCTTGTACCTTTCATGGAGGATTCGTATGTGGAAGGTGTGCCAGCGCACTTGGGATCTATTATGCACTTATATGCATTGAACATTCTCTGTATTTTAGTTTCTAATATATATTTTTAACTTATTCGTTGTTTTGTAAAGCATGCAGCCAAAAAGAGGTTGTTGGTGTTCTTGTCTTTGGTGGCTCAGTTTGTTCTTTTGCTTACTCAAACTCGAAAGAACCCCTTTCGCAAGCTTTGGCTGATATAAAGGTATCAAGTTACCGATCGTGTTGGCAATGTTGAATAATTATGCATGCTTTTACATTTTTCATCTGATAAGCACGACATTGATTGCTTTCCATCAAATGCTTTTCAGACCAGTCATGTTTCTAGATTTTTCTTCTTTTCATCATCTAAAAATCTGTGAGGTAAATTACTCCTGGTTATACCTCTTGTCCTGTCCACTCATGGATTTCTCTTATTGTATTTAGGGGGACATCATCACGGGCCTGCAAAGCAGGTTGGATGTCCTTTGGGATGAGTCAGATGGAGAATCAGGCCTCGCGGTTGATCATGGAAAGGAGGGTAGTGATGAGTTATCAACAGAAGCACCCTTTCTCCAACTCAATCTGCATTCATTAAGGTATGGCATCTGCAATATATGCATGTTACTGTTCCAGACTAAGGAAATATCATGAAACCTATAATGTCGGCATATATAAACTTTTCAGGTGATACCATTCTGTTGGAGTCATTTTTGCCTTTAGCTAGGTTGTGAAATCATGTTGCACCTTAGCATGACACACACGCGTACATTAGTTCTTTCTTTGGAAAACTATCGCTTCCGACTATTGATAGTTCATATGTTGCTGTTGGTTTCTCCCTTGGGGGGAGAGAGAGAGAGATTGTTTTCTTTTATATCCTTGGCCTCCTGAGTTTTATCCCCATTTTCAATGGGCTCAGTCGAGAGAGAGAGAGAGAGAGATTGTTTTCTTCTATATCCTTAGCCTCCTGAGTTTTATCCCCATTTTCAGTGTGCATATCGATGCTCTGGAGTCTGGACTATCAATGAAGGAAGCATGGTAATGTGTACATAAATTGATTTGAGACTCTAGGCCTGCCCTCTCTGATGCCATTTGGCTTTGATTTGGGGGCATGGTTCTACAACAAAACGTCCCTGTAGCTCCTCGGTTCTTGGAGGTTTAGGGGGGCCACTGTTTCAGTGGTATTCTGAGAGCAGCCACTTTGTGCATATATTGCCAAAGGTTAGGTCTGTCTCCAATCATCCCCTGCCCATACCCCCAATGATTGGGGACTAGATGGGTTATGTTATGTTGTTGTTGTTGTTGTTTCAATGGGCTCAGTCTTAATCTGGTTTACACAGCATTATATTGACCCACAGAATCCTCAAGAGCTACACGAACTGAATGGCTGACTAGCCAGAATGCTCGCAATTCAACTTTAGGAAGACGACCAAATCTGAATTGTCTGTCGGCCTTATGGACACCTCATTGTCCAACGAAGCTTTTAGCTGAAGGGAGTAAGAGTACCTCATCGGTGGATGTCGGATGCGAGAGAGATCAGAGAGCAGGAGAGAGAGATGCTGAAGGCGAGGGAGTGTGGCAAAGGCTCACGGAGGGAATTGAGTGTGTGGCGCCAGCGACATTTTCAGATCGGGATGACAAGAGAGTGCGGAACACTCACTTCCCTCCGTGAGCCTCCACCACACTCCCTCGCCTCCAACGTTTCTCTCGCTCTCTCTGATCTCTCTCGCGTCCGGCGTCCACTGATGAGGTACTCTTACTCCCTTCAGCTAAAAGCTTCATTGGACAATGGGGTGTCCATAAGGCCAGCGGACAATTCAGATATGGTCATCTTCCTAAAGTTGAATTACGAGCATTGTGGCTGGGTTAGCCATCCAGTTCGTGTAGCTCTTGAGGATTCTGTGGGTCAATATAATGTTGTGTAAAACTAGATTAAGACTGAGCCCACTGAAAATGGGATAAAATTCAGGAGGCTAAGGCTATAGAAGAAAACTAACTCTCTCTCCATGGCTTCGATTCCTGATTTAGCTTGAACATGGGAGTGGATAGGCGTCGGAAATGCTTGGTTCTGGTGGGTACCAAATGTTTGGAATTGGTGGATGAGGGTGTAGGAGATCGACTAAGGTTTGGCTTAGTGGAACGTGGTTCAGGGGTTCGGCGAGAGGTGTGGTTGTTGGAGATTGAGCTCCAGTGGTTATGCCTTATTCTTGAAGACGTGTCTAATCTTCAAGTTTTGAGAAGGACTTTGCTCGCAGCTATGGTGGTTTCATCAGAAGACGTCTGGGACATCATTTGGTTTTTGGAGGAGGGTTTATGTTGAGGTTGGAGGTTAGGGATAATGGGAGGGTCTGGTTTGTTTTGATATCGAAGCTAAGGGGATATTGTGGGTGGGGGGATATCTCTAGAAAATATTGGGCGTTTTGTGGCTGGAAACGTGCTGGTGGTTTGACGGATAGCAGATCCTTCTTGAAATTTGCGAATATTGATGGATGGCCGGATAATACAGTGGTGGTAAAAGATAGAGAAAGGAGAAGGAGGGTTTGCGATGTGGAAGTAATGGTGGAATCAACCAAAAGGATTATGAGAGTTTTAGGGAGGTGCTTGGTGGGGAAGATGGAGATTGGAGCTCTAATGCTGCTGTCGGCCTTGGAAGTTCATCGGTGGGCTCAAAGAACCTGGAAGGTTATGGCTGGGATTCAAGTTTCTGACCTTGGAGGAGATTCGTTTCTATTTGCGTTTCCGTCGGTGGAGGAAGCCCATCGGGTTCTGAAAGGCACATGGAGTTTTGGAGGTAGAAAGCTGGAGACTGGAGTTGGATTGGTGGTTGCCGGTGGGTTCATGCATAAAACGGAGTGAAGCTGTTACGGGGGTGTGAGTGAGATGCCAAGGTGTTGAGAGAAATCGGGGATGTTTGCGGGGGTTTCTTGTATGTGGATGACGAGACAAAGCAGCGTACACAACTACAGTGGGCTAGGATCGCTGTTCGGGCTGCACCAGCTAAGATCCCGGTGACGGTGAAGGCACGATGGGGGTTGGGTGTATGAAGTGTCATTATGGGTGGAGAAGGGTCCAAAAGTTAGCTTTCAACCTGGGTTGGATACTGAAAAGGGTGGCGATGGGGATTTTGGTAGAGTTACAGTAGGCGGTGATGCAGGAGGGAAGCAAGGAGGTGGTGCATGGCTGGAATGTGTGTGGTGTGAGTGATAACATGGGATTGGGTTTGTACGGGACCAGATTTGATTCAAATTTTGAATCTCATTGTGGGAAGGGGAGTGGACCTAGGCTTTCTAGGCCTAGGCATTTTGTGGGAGGAATGGTGGACCAGCGTGGACTTTTGGGCAAATCTAATAAAGCCCAGAATAATTATTATAAGGGAGGGCCTGCAGATAAATTGGCCTTTTTATTTAAAAGACCTTTTAAGTCCAAGCTGGTTATGGTTAATAATAAGAAATGGATCCAAAGAGGTGATTCGGGTGGGGGTACGCGCTACAGAAAGGTTGAGTCTTGTTAAGTTACCAACTCTCCCAAAAGCTTAAGCTGTTAGGAGATGGACCTAACAATGTATATCAAGTTATCTAACACCCTCCCTCATGTGCAACCTCGTCTTGCACATGGAGATGCAAATTTTAATAGACAGAACGAAGTAGAATATGAAGGGAAGAAGCATAATCCAACCGGGGAACAAATGCAGACGGAGAGACTTGAACCCAAGACCTCTTGCAACCTGAGCTCTGATACCGTGTTAAGTTACCAACTCTCCCAAAAGCTTAAGATAGCTTGATATACATTGTTAGGCCCATCTTCTGACAGCTTAAGCTTTTGGGAGAGTTGGTAACTTAACGTGGTATCAGAGCCGGGTATGCCAAGGATGGGTAGGGTGCGTGTCCCTGGCCTACACGTGGCAGCCTGGCAGGTGCTTCCGAGTGAGCATGCTGGGCGTGAGGGAGGGTGTGAAGCAACGTCCCACATCGCTTGGGTACCAAAGTAATATGAATAATATAATCATGAAGGCACCCTCACTTCATGGTATCAGAGCCGGGTATGCCCAGGATGGGTAGGGTGCGTGTCCCTGGCTTGCACGTGGCAGGTGCTACCGAGTGAGCACGCTGGACGTGAGGGAGGGTGTGAAGTGAAGTTCCACATCGCTTGGGTATCAAAGTAATATGAAGAATATAAGCGCAATGGCACCCTCACTTCAATAGCTAGTTTTTGGAGTTGAGTTCTACTCAAGACCGTGTAACATGGTATCAGAGCTGGGTATGCCAAGGATGGGTAGGGTGCGTGTCCCTGGCCTGCACGCGGCAAGTGCTGCCGAGTGAGCACGCTGGGCGTGAGAGAGAGTGTGAAGCGAAGTCCCACATCGTTTGGGTACCAAAGTAATATGAAGAATATAAGCGTGAGGGCACTCTTACCCCAAAAGCTAACTTGATATATATTGTTGGGCCCATCTCCTAACAGCTTAAGCTTTTGGGAGAGTTGGTAACTTAACATGGTATAAGAGCTAGGTATGCCAAGGATGGGTAGGGTGCATGTCCCTGGCCTGCATGCAGCTGCCGAGTGAGCACGTTGGGTGTGAGGGAGGGCGTGAAGCGAAGTCCCACATCGCGTGGGTACCAAATTAATATGAAGAATATAAGCGTGAGGGCACCCTCACTTTAATAGCTAGCTTTTGGGGTTGAGGTCTACCTAAGTCCGTGTAACATGGTATCAGAGCAGGGTATGCCAAGGATGGGCAGGGTGCGTGTCCCTAGCCTGCATGCGGCAAGTGCTGCCGAGTGAGCACGCTGGGCATGAGGGAGGGCGTGAAGCGAAGTTCCACATCGCTTGGGTACCAAATTAATATGAAGAATATAAGCGTGAGGACACCCTCACTTCAATAGCTAGCTTTTGGGGTTTAGTTCTACCCAAGACTGTGTAACATGGTATCAGAGCCGGGTATGCCAAGGATGGATAGGGTGTGTGTCCCTCGCCTGCATGCAGCAAGTGTTGCCAAGTGAGCACACTAGGGGTGAGGGAGGGTGTGAAGCGAAGTCCCCTATTGCTTGGGTACCAAATTAATATGAAGAATATCAGCGTGAGGGCACCCTCACTTCAATAGCTAGCTTTTGGGGTTGAGTTCTACCCAAGACCATGTTACAGTTATGTTTTGATCGACGCTGTTTTGTGATCTCAGACATCCGATTGCAAAAGACACTCAAAAGACACTCCGATCGGTGACGGATTTTACCCTTAGGCAATAGTTGATTGCAGCGAGGTATGTATGATTTCTGATCGCTTCTCTCCCTCTCTCTCCTCTTCTTTTTCGTTTGCGGAGGAAAGAAGTTCTTGTGCGTTGATTAAGGGGAGTGCGGTGCTGTATGGTTCAATTGTTTTGGGGGTTTCAAAGTCCTGTAGAAAGGTGTAGATGAGGGAAGTGGTGAGTGAGCCGTTGGTGGAGGTTGAGTTTTTTCGGAGAGGGGAGTCCGGTAGTTTGCCTGATTCAGTAAGAGTCTACTTTCTCCTTGTCAGCCATTCAGTGTCACATCTATTGTCTGCACATTGTTGGAAGTTGGAACAGTACTCCTTTCGTCATCTGTATCTTATTGAAGCATCATTATTTTGTTGATTTTACTTGGTTTCTGGTGCTGATCCGTAATTTTTGAGTTCTTAACTGACTATGACTCTTGTCTTCTACATGACACAAACAGAAGACGGTGCAGTCTTTCATTTCCTAGAAGAGTGTTTATCCCTTGGTTGGCTGGTACATATATCTGTGACTATTTACAAGCAGCTGAGACACTCGAGGTTGGTCTTCATTACTTTGACAAATGTAAAATAAAATAAAATAAAATCATCTCGCTGTTTTGTTTTGAGAAAATAGTATGCAGAAACTTTGTCTTGCTTTTTGAGCTTTCGTCCAGCCTTACACATGGATGGTTTCCCTTAGTTATCTAATCTGTTATTAATACCATGCATTTGCTCGAGGGTATTTTTCGTTATTTTCTGTTGTCTCTCTCCAGTGATTTCTTCCAAATCAAATACCGTGTCCCATTGGTTCCAAGTGTGGGTCCATTTTTGGTTAAGGTGTGGATGGAGAGGTGGTTGAGTTCCCTCTAGCAACTTTGTTGTTCACATGGGTGTTATTATTAGTTATTTGGACTATTGTTCTATTCTTGCATCTTAAATCTTATACTAGTAGTAGTGATTGTTTGGATCATCTTAAGGTCTGTGACTGGTTTACAATAGCTCTTAGGTATTCTGAAAGCATTGAAACATTTTGGGGTCCTATTCCTTCACCCTGTTTGCAGCTTTTGTGTGTTTGTTGTGAGATCCCATGTTGGGAACTTACTGAAATAGAATTCAATATGTAAGAAAATTCAAGCAGCTACTATATAACCCAAGGTTAACCTTTTGAGCCGCGTGGTTAAGCTAAGGGTTAAGTAGGTCAGCTGGCACGGGTCATTACAGTTGGTATCATAGCATAACCCTGGTCTACATGGTGGGGGTCACCTTAGAATATGGTACGAGCCTGATGATGTGCTGTACAGAGCTAAGTGTCACACCATGACCACCAGGGGAAGGTTGTTGGGCCAATGCAACAAGAACGTTGCAGCCAAGGTGGGGAGATTGTAAGATCCCACATCGGGAATTTAATGAAAGAGAATTCAATATATAAGAAAACCCAAGCATGCTACTATATAACCCGAGGTTAATCTTTTGAGCCGCATGGTTAGGCTAAGGGTTAAGCAGGTCGGCTAGCACGGGTCGTTACATTTCTATTAGTACATTCGACATAGGATAGGAATGACTCTAGTTTAGGCTTTGATGAAATTTGATTAACACCATCCCATGTGAGCTAGATTTTGTAAGTGCTGGAGTGGCCTTCAGAAAGATTGAAGCAGAGGACAATTGTGGAAGATAATGCCCTATTTGATGAGTGGATTTAGAATGATAGAATTTGAAGTTGAACTTCCAAAAGTCTATTGATATTAGCTATTGGAGGTTGGTGGATGATTCTGGCTTTGAATATTGAATAGAAACAGCAAATTTTTATGATATTAAATCCATGTACAAGTAGGAATGTAGGATCATTTAGGAAGGCTTTCGAATCTCGATATAGTCACAAGATTTTTTCCAATCCTTCGATCTGAACGATTGGTACAGTGTTGACTGGCGATTGCAAGTCAGTCAATTATCCAAATTCGTCCTAAATTTGTTTTGCACATCATCATTCATTTTAGTTGACATATGCTCTTCCATGTTTTCCTAACCAGGTTGTTAAAGATCATTGTATTGAATTGATGTCGATGGATGCTCCAACAGATCCCTCAACAATCTTGGAACTAGAAACAGAATCCCTTGCTCTAACCACCGAATCTTTCTGGGATGTGGCTGCTCCGTTCAGTTTAACATCCAGTCAAGACTGTTCCTCTTCACAGAAGACCGGTGTAGCTACAAGCCAGGAAAATGAGAGCAAATCCGTGAAGCCGACTGATTTCAACTTCATGGCTGCAATTTTGATCCTTATCCTCTCCATTTTAGTTGGGCTGGTGCTTTATACTTTCAATGCCTTTTAACATGCTACATATGCTTCACCTGTAAGTGCTTCTATGGGGCCTTGGATTTTACTGAGTCTGTGTGAATGTTTTGCATTCCCAGAAATATGTACTCTGAACTACTACATAAGTTTTAGAAATTTTAGCGGGTAGATGTTCAACAACCAGTTTGAAGCTGTAATGAGATATTCATATCAGATTATGAGAAGGCCAAAATTTTATGTCCAAAGAACAGTTTATAGTTCGGGAAGAGACAGGCTAGTTATTGTGGTCTTTTGCTCGTGCTTTATTTGTCCTTCATCTGATGCCGTTTTTGCTTGTTTCGTAAATGGAGTTTGCCGCTTTTCTCTGTTGCTATTCAAGTCGAACAGCGTCGGATGATGCTCCAGTGATACATTGATACAAGGCTCTTGTTTGGTTTGGCTTGATACAGTTTAAGAAGTGGTATACCTGATTCACAGAAGGTCCAATATCCTTGTAGACTTCTACGTAGAGGTGTAAATGAACTGAGTTGAGGCTTACATAGGCAGCAAAACATTATTAGAACCTAATGGTGATGTGTCTGGGAATTCGTGGAAAGCCTTCAAGTATATTGGACCTCTCCAACTGCACAGTCCACGAAGATATGAGATTGCTCATCATCTTCGTAACTGAGTTTGTTAGGACCAAAAAAAAAAAAATTCCTTGTGCAAATAAACAATATATCATATTTTTCTCGTAATTATGTCACTTATTTGGGGGAAAAAACACATTGAACTTTACCCGCATTTTTTTTCGAGCAAAAAATCATCCTCAGTTATACTAACACAAAAACAAAGTAGTACAACAAAACAAAAAACAAAAAATATGTCGTACCACAATCAGTTAAATTAATGTTTAGCGGATGAATAGTTCCTCATTTTCTTCCCCGTGCAACTGTAGCAATGTTACTCTGAAGTCAAGCAGATGCGAGGCTGATGCTTCCACCATTTTCGTCTTTGGCTTGTTACAATGGTGCCAAAATGGGAAGCAACGACTCTCGTGTGGATGCTCTATATTGATTCATTTAACTCCCTACAGTAATTTATTGAGTTTTGTTGGATTCTGCCTGTACACATCATGGTGATTTAATATTGCACTGTGAAACCACTTGATCAGTTATCCACGATTTCTTTCAAACTTACTTCCTCAATTAGTCAAATAAGATCTGTAAAAATTAAAAAAAACAAAAAACAAAAAATAAAAAGGGAAATGATTTTGCCACTTCCTTTTTTGTTAACGTCACTCCCCTACAAGTATATTTTTGCACAAAAAATACACTTGCAGAGGAGTGACGTTAACAAAAAAAGGGAGTGGCAAAGTCAGCGGCCAATAAAAATTTCAAGATTGTTTATCACAGAAATTTTCATTTTTTTTTAAATCCTGATCCTGCCACTGGCACTGTGAGTCCATGGTAGACAAGTTTAGCATGCATGTATGGTATGTTATCTTTGACATTACATTATTGTCATGTTGTACCATTAGGGGCCAAGCGTGCGACCCCGTACCATTAATTTAATAATGCATCCCTCCAATTAAATCACAACCACTCCAACAAAACAAAATCGCCTGTCCCACACCTCACCACCCACATTTAAGCGCGTCATGTCATACCCTTCTCGTTTTCCAAATCTGCTAAAAATACTAAGAAATCGGGTCCTTTCCGGTTCATATTTTGAACCGGAGGGAACAATCGTAATCTGAACCATCTAATACAACAATCAATGATTGCTCAAAAACTCTTTGCTGAAAGCATTATATTCTTTCTGCGAAGAGTTCTTGAACAGATCCAGACCATTGATTTTCTCAATGTATGATTCAGATTCGAACTGTTTCCTCTTGCCTAAAACTTAGACAAGAGAGGGTCTGAACCAAGTATTAGGCCCCGTTCCACTAAAATATTCTTATTTTTTAAATACTTGTTTCCCGCTTTATGAAACATGTTATTCTCTCAAAATATATATCCCATTTAATTCAAAAAACAAGTACTATATTTATTTATTTTTAACAGAACATAACCTAAAAGTAATACTCCTACGTTTTTCCCCTTCAAAACATGCAAAGGGAAATTTTTTTTACTCCATCGTACTTTTAGCACATTTGAAAAACAATTCTTCTACTACTACACCTATTTACACACCTATTCATACACTCATACTCACAACAAGGGTGAAGCCCGCATATACTACACGCCTAGTACGTATGGGCCCCACCTTTATTATGAGTATGAGTATATCATATGAATGAGTGTGGTGGTAGAATTTTCCTTTGAAAACCTCATCTTTCATGGATCTCGTATTCAAAATCACTTGTGATTGGTGCGTAGGTTCACGCGCCGCACATGTGCGCGAGGGATTTTGTTGAGAGGAGGAGGGGGGAGGAGGTTATGAGTCGCGCTCAGAAGCCGGCAATCTAATTCCCAAAAGCCGCATTCTTGTCCCCTGACACCATCATGTGGCTTCCCTCCTGTTCTTCTTCTGTCTCCCCCGCAACCTCCATAACCATGCATTAATGCCTCTGGCCATCATCGCACGTGACGTGATGTGTAAATCTCGCAAGTTTTTCATGCCCAAATGTCACCCACACACGCGATCCTGTTGGGCGGGCTGCTCTACAGGATTTTAGTCTCGGATTTGAATCGGCCGCCGTACAGTCCCTGAAGTGCGGGCTACACTAAAAAGTCGGTTGCAAAAGTCATTTGTGGTCAGTCTGTGCGCGTGTAGTAGTTCAGTTGTTTTTCATGTGACGTGCAAAATGAAATTTGTTATAATTTTATTGATAATCAGAAACGTTCATTAATAAAATCTACTGTAATAATATAGGGGTCCACTTAATTTTACAAACACACTAGCACACAAACGTACATTTAATTAATGGGAGGCCCACATATATTATGTGATGCAATGTTCGTGGGATCCTCGATGCACACTCGTACGAATTTTTTATTTTGAGTTAGTATTATTGTTAGTATTGGTTTGTTTCATAAAAGATTGAATAAGTTGGTGTGACATTAGTATCAATCTGAACGAAACATGCGTGTTTTTGTTAACTATAAGGTCAAGCTTTGACAATTTATTTTTTTTATCTTGCCAGATATAATTGAACCAAATTTTATAAATGTCTGATTAAGTAGACTTTACAATATATTAATTATATGCACGTTAAATTATACGAGATGAACAACTCGAGTAACATAGTATAATTAGTGGGATAATTGCATGGGAGGTGTACAGGAGCCCGGGCCCCCGCTTGCACCTCCATACGTCTGCCCCTGCATGCACGTGTAAATGATGATAAACTATAGCCGGGCGTCTCATGGCCGATCGGGTTGATCGAGTTTTGGGTTCATGGCAGTGATTAATCGTAGGCTCGCTACATCGATTGCACCTTTTAACTATATATGTAGCCTCTGCATCAAAAAGTATTTATGCAAAATGAAGTTACGTAAAAAAACAAAAGGAGCTCTTTGATGTACAGTGACAGTAATTGCTAGAGCAATACAATACATACAATTTATAAAAACATAAGCAATTTAAGTTCTCCACAAATCTCATCACTTGTTAGCTAGATCGATCTAGTTATTTATAAACCAGAGATTAAAACTTATGCAAAATCGGAGTATTTTGCATTAAAGTTGGCAGCATTCCCGGGTCCCGTGTACCGTGTACGCCAAACTTATGAAATGAACATTCCGATGATCATCGTTGTAGACCAAAAACTATACCAAACTAGATGCATGGTAGATGATTCATGAGCTGGAAACACTAGTACGTACTCAACCTTCGTCACTATTTATCTGCAACAATACACTACGAAACCAATTACCACCAAAATGGAATCAAGACAGTGGACTATATAGTATATGTATGCAAAAAGATGTAGCTAGCTTCATGTTTCCCTATTGTACGTCCCTTTGAGAGTGCATCTCACAGCACTAAGGTATAGCAGGGGACTAGTTTTGGCAATATATGCATGTGAAATTGGAGGTCTTGGTGTCATTAAAACTATGATCTCAACCGGGGTCAGTCCTGACTTTTCGGAGGCCTAAAGCAAAGATTAAAGATACAGTACTTTTGCGAATCTTTATGAACAAAATATAAGTAGATAATTTTTTTGTACAATTTTTTTGCTGGACTTGTATAAGGGGGCCTAAATTTCGTAAATTTTTTGACCTAAAGCGAGTACACCTTAGGCTTTGGCACTAAAATTCCTTTGCACACCCACAACTGGTCGACCAGTTGTAAGTTCTGATTATGAAGGTTTGAAGATCAAGGCCATTTGCTCTTCTTCTTTTTTTTTTTTTTGGGAAAATCATTTGGATTTATTTGTTATTGTAGATTTTATTTTAAAAAGAAGTATTGTCTTAGTCCCAGTGTGGTTTATCGTCCACTCGGACGAACTACTAATCGTAGTCCTTGGTGAGCTATTGCCTCACCAACTGGCTAATCAGACGCGAGCCCGCTATAAATTTACGTGACTGAAGACCGGCCAGAAAAACCAATGTACATAGTAAAAGTCACTCTCCTAATTTATACCCACACTTTGTTTTTTATTTTTGTTTACATGAAATTATGACATTGTTCATTCACTTGTTCAATTCCTTATACATGCCGTTACTGTAAATTTGCATGGGAAAAAAAGTAGGAGTACAAATGATTAAAAAAGAGCGTGAAATTTTATTACCATAAGAGCAAGTTTACCAATACAGTACTTAATAAAAATCTTCGTTTGCCGAACAAAAAAAAGTTTACACAATACTTAGTTAAAAAAAACTTGTGAACAGTGCACATTTTTCATTTTACCTACTCACATTTCTTTCAACGCTACACCAACACTATCTATTTAACCTACCCACTATTAAAATACACATTTTTTCAATCTTTTCCTTTATTCTATTATTATATTATGAGAGAGGGGGGAAAGGGAGAGGGAGAGGGAGAGAGAGAGAGAGAGAATTAAATAATCAAACAAAAGGGATTCAGGATGAACAGTTGTTCGGTATTAATACCTCACCAATTCTTCAAAGCTATTGTATCTCCCTTTTTACCTTCTCTACTACAACTTGTTTTTTGTGTTCTCCTTCAGTAAAATAGATAAAATGGCCATTTTACATCATCTGATAAACTTTTTTTTGCTCGGCTATCATCTGATAAACTTGCTCTAATATTGTAAAAAACAAGTATGAAAATAAATTAACCACCTGCGCGCGGCAAAAAGAAAGCATCTTTCTGATGAAAAAAAAAAGGTTGAAAATAGTAGTATATGAGAGATGAGTGAAGAGGTACGTTGTATTGTTTAGAACAGATCCGGGAGCCTCTGTAGTTAGTCATTTGAAAATGTTTTCAACGGTCCAAATTTAAAAAAAAAAAAAAACTCTTCTAGAGAAAGAGTATTCTTTCCTGGAAGAGCTCTTTTTAAATCTAATCAAATTGTAGAATGCTGAGATAGACGGCTATGAATTGTAATAACTCACAAAGCAAGGGGCTTATTGTGCAGTACGACTATGCATCATCTAAGTCGTCCGTCTGTGTTTTGGGTTGTCCGGATTAAAAAGATTTCTAGGGTAGAGTTTTTTTTAATCCGATCAATCCAAAACACAGACGAACGACTGAAATGATGCAACTCTACACAACACACCCCCAGGTTTCGATAACTCACTACACCCTGTAACAAATTTGCTCACTACAGAGCCCCCCCCGCTCCCGCTTAGAACCGTGTATACACAAAGGACTGGTTTTTCATTGATTCTCATAATTACCCCACTTTTGCTGCGCAATTCTTCGGCTACTGTCCCCTTTATAATGCCCTTCCCCTGCAGGGGGAAAATGGCTAATTAACCGACAGCATGTCTGGACGCATGCAATGTACTAGTACTACTGTACAATCAAACAATTTTATTACCAAAAAAATGTTGAGTAAAATTGAGAAAATTGACCCATACCGTACGGATGTTTTTGCTTTTAAAAGAAGTGAGATAATTACTACTCCTACTATTAGTACTAATTACTCCATCTGAGAGATTCATTTATTTACTTTCATAACTGATTTTACAGCTTAAGTACAAAGTATAAAGATGTGTGGAGAAGGGTTTTGAATATAGGAATTGGAAGAGATCAGAAATGATGGCAAAAGACAGTACCCTGTACAAAGCAATGGTAGTTCTGTCTTCTTATTGGAGAGGACTACATAATAATCACGATAGTTAAATTGTTTTCATTAAATGATAGTAGTACTTCTGTTATAGTTGATTGTGTATGTGGGGAGAATGATCTGCCGAAAAATCCATGGAAACATTGGCTTTAGTCCGTTTAGTTTAGTGCAAATGTCCTCTTTATATGAACTTCCTTCGTCCTGCATTTTCTTTGTCGATTTTTCAATATTTGTGCCATTTTCTAATTACTTTATGTATATCGTTTAATCTTTTGTATTATTCATAATTTTGATCACATTTTGTTACAGAACTAATCGAGAACTGTTAAAGAAAAATTTATATTGCATAGTTTTCAAGATTCGTATGAAAAGATACAAGTGATTGAAAGCATCCACGAATATAAAAAAAATAGATAAACAAGTTGTGACAGATAGAGTACCATTCAGATTTACAGTAACCTGTAAAAAGTCCTTTTCGTGTCCACCAATCACATGTTCCCATAATAAGTCGACGTGGTTTATGATTATTATACTTCCATTTGATTTTGATTGAATTGCAAATCAGGCATCCAAACAATAGAGTAAACCTTAGCATTTGGGTACGTAACAATAATACCTAAACACCACAAAGGGCAAAATTGTCTTTTGAATCGATTTCTTTTTTACCTATAACAGTTCAGGTAATCTTTGAATCTCTGACTTTTGTCTTCACCAAGAGTATCGCGTGTTCACAACGGGATTTGGTAATTAAAGTGGATATAATAAAATATATAAGTGTTTGTTGTTCGCGAGGTTAGTTATTTTTGGTTATTTGAATCTGACGAAGATCAAACATTCTAAAACTAAAGATTACTGAAGGGTTTGTCCGGTCGTTAACTTAAGGGAAAAGAATGGCCAATGACGTATTTTGATACTCTCTCCGTCCCAAATTGGATGTCAGTTTTTGATATCCGTGCCAATTTCAACTCCTTATATCTTTCAATATGGATCTCAAAATATATGCAATATGGATCTTGTTTGATAGCTCTCGATTAATTCTATTATACAAAGTTTTCAAACTAATGAAAAACATTATAGATTGAAAGATATAAGCGACGAAAAATGACACGGATTTCAAAAATTGTCATTCTTTTTGGGACGGAGGGAGTAATTAATACCCACTAAGGATATATTAAGAACATTTTTTAATACTAAAAATGTCATTGGTGAGTATTAATTATCAAAACACATCCTGGACCGTTATTTTCTCTTAACTTAGGAAAAATGACGGCCAATGACGTGTTTTGATAATTAATACCCGCCAATGACATTTTCAGCATTAAAAAATGTTCTCAACTTGTGACATGTTGAGAACATTTTTTAATGCTGAAAATGTTCTTAACGGATATTAATTATCAAAACACGTCCTAAATAGTCATTTTCTCTTAACTTAATGGCCTAGAATTAGTGAAATTGCGCACAAGCTGGCCCGGACATCCGATTATTTAAATAAAAAAAGAAGAAGTTATCTTGTGTTCACAATTAAATAACATGATTACATGTTCTCGGCCCAAATATGGGAGTGAAAGTTAATTCTTCCTCAAAATTAGGGGTAAAATTAAGTAATAAAATTCACAACGCACTACTACCCAAAAAGTTTGAGTGACATCTAGTCCTATAGGCTTTGTCTTCTTAATTTAATTAAGAAAGAAAACGACATTTGAATTTAGATGTGTCCTAATCTTTTGATTGGATACTGGGCCAATCCTGTCCGAGCACGTAACAACTTCATCGTAGTATATATCTATACAAATTAATCAAGAGATCAATTAATGATTAGGATTGAAAGAGATCAATTAATGATTATGATTGAAAGAGATCAATTTGATTCACCTATACAAAATAAGGGAATGGGGGAGCCTTAGGCACAACAGGGTGGTTGTGCCCAAAAAACGGGCATTGTCTCGAGCCCAAAAATGTGATTTGATCTGTTCATTGTGTAGAATTTTGACACGTAGAACATGGCTTTAAAAAATCAGGTCGATCTGATATCGGTAACTCAACGAACAAATCACCTATTTTCAACCGTACAATTTTTCGGACGTTTTATAATTGCCCAAAATGTGAGCAAACTTTCTTCACAACAAGGCCAAGTTTTTCAGGGAATGTTACCAGAGCCTTTTCATTTAGAGTGCTTGAATTTTATAGCTATTCCATAAAAACTATCAACCCAATTGAATACCGGCGTGTGTTTGATCTAAGCAATTAATCTTTGGCCCAAATGATTGCTCGGCAAAGATCTGAATCGTCGATAGCCGAGATGAATGACCGAATTGACCGCTCTGCACTCGCTTTGTAGGAGGTGCTTGACAACATCCCCATCCCAGGAGAGTTAGCCGAAACCACCTAGACAGCTCTTTTTGGAAAAAAAACAAATTAATTTGCTCCTCTATTTGGATCAAATGTTAGTTGATTAATGGATAGGATAGCTGCTGTCCATTTCCACCTACATACAATTTTGTGGATCTCTGTTAGAAACTAGAAAGCCATGGGCCATGGATTTGGATAAGAAGGATATTAAACTCTCCATGCTGTTGGACGGTGAGATTGATTTGTCAAGATTAGTTAAGGTGCATGTAAACCGTTTCAGACACAAGATTATAAAAAAAAAAAAAAACCCTCCTTAATAAGTCTAAGGGCATCTTTTTATGATCGGTGAAAAAATCGGATTGAGAAAATGAAAGTTTACATCAAATTTTATCTCACATCGCTCATTTAAGCAACTAAAGTTTGGTTAATATCATCTAGACGTTACCTCACATATAGCCACTTTATTTTATGTTATAACCTCAGAGAAATCTAAAATGAAGTTGGACATTGGATGACCTCACCTCAAACAGTCGAATCTCTCCTCAGGTAAAAGCCTTCACCTCTTCGATCCATACCTCTCCATATTTTCGAGTTGGACGAGAGGAGTGTTTGACTTTATCTCACATCGCTCACATAAACCGTCCAAGCTCTTTGTTAACTCCACTTATTGTCAATCGGTTATAAGTTGAAACATGGACTATTATATCGAACTTTAATGTTATTTTTCACTTATAATAAAATGTGACAAAGTGAAAAAACGTCACTAAAGATTATTTTAGTCAACTGGCTTTTTGACCCTCTAACATAAAATTAATAAATCGGTGTGCGGATGTTAAGAAGTCCTCCTTCTGCCCGTTGATAGATCATCTTTCTCCCCCTCCTTAATTATTTTATTATTTAATGGGTCCAGCTCTAGGTTTGAATTAAGTTTTACCCTTCTCTTTTTTTTCTTTTTTTTTAAAACCAAAGGTTCGAAGAGTTCCATTATTGGAGTATTTTTCAACAAGAATGCTTCGGACAGAGAATCGGACACAGATATGTATAGGGTCATCAAAAACAAATGGATTCCAAAGTGCATACGTGATTCTCGGACGATTCCAAATCTTTGTCCGTAGATTTATGTCCCTGACACTGGAATTAAAATAAAGTATCAATAAAAAGTCAAAAAATGAAAGTAGCAATAAAAGAAAAAAGTGGAGTACTAGAAAGAATAATCGAAACAGGACCTAAAGAGTTAAAAAAAAAAAATTGCGAAAGAATAATTTCAGCACATTGCTCAAATACATCAGCACTACAATATATTTTTTTTTTTTGGTTATTATGTAGGTTTATAAATTTAGGAAAAAATTACTCATAATTCATGTTTTCACAAAGAAAAAATAATATTACAAAATTCACAATCGCATCAATTAATGTAAAAAAAGGAAAAAAAAAAAACCATCAATGTATAGGTGGGAGTGAAAATGACCCCGCTAGACATATACCCCTCCTAATTTTACCCTACGGAAATAAATTGTTTCAAGATCTTTTTATCTGGGTATTTCGGACTCGGCCCATAGGGTGTTTGGACTTTGTCTCATCTGGTGTTTTTATCCAACCGTTTGTTGAATTCCCATTCCCTCTCCCCAATTTGATGTACCTTTTGTCAAGTTTTTTTAATACTAACAAATTTTATTGTTGCTAATAAAAAAGGATCTTTTTATCTGGTAATAGTAAAACAGAAAGGAGTTAAAAAAGGAGAAGCCATCTATTTTAGTTCTATGTTTTCATCTCCTTTCCTCTCTCTCTTTGCCTTGGTATTTTTGTTAGAAGCAGACCTTTTTCCCTCTTGGTAGGAGTATTTTACTAGTTTTTGGTTGGAAAAGCCGCAGGTTCAGGTATTTATAGCCTCTTATTAGAGTTACATTTAGGAAAATGATTTTGTCATTCTCTTTTTTCTGTTAACGTCACTCCCTTATAAGAGAGAGTGGCAAAATCAACAACCTACATATAACATATACTCCTAACATTATCCACGCGTGATAGAGCTTTAGATTCGGACTCGGCATAAAATGCTGTGAAATTGCTTACGATTACAGATAGTGGTGCAGTATAACAGAATGGTAGTACGAGTACTAAATACTCTACGAGAAATACCCTACCCACACCCCATTACAGCGAAAAAAAAGGGTAGTATTTTATTTGGCATTGAGCTTCACATCGGGACACCAGATTAGCATTTTTTTTATAACTTTCCGCCCAGTGGAGGGTCCATCGTCTCTCTCTCTCTCTCTCTCCTCTCTGCGTGTGCTGTGCGTGTGCATTTCCTCTGAAAATCGAAGAAAACCTCACTCCACACCGTCTCTCTCCCTCTCCCTCTCTCTCTCTCTCTCTCTCTCTCTCCTCGCAAACTGATCCAGAAGCTTCTTCAGGTAAATCCCCCTACCCTCCTCCACCTTCATTTCTCTTGGAATTTCTCTTATGCTCTCTCTCCCTCTCTCTCTCTCTCTCTCTCTAAATATATGTATTTGTGTAGCTAATTCCAACCTTAGTAGTTTTCATTTTAGTGGTATTGTGCGCTCTGGTGGTAGCATATTATGTGGTTGCTCGACTACTTGTTCATGCGCTCGATGGTTTGGTTCTTCAGATCTATTTTCTGATAAATAGGCTTACAACTTCAGCTTAGGTCATCTCCACCCCTTTACTCAAATTTATCCCTTAGTTTTTACTCGAATCTCCTGTCCTCAGCTTCTCTTCCACAAATCTCTCTCTCTCTCTCTCTCTCTATATATATATATATATATATATACACATATGTGTGTGTATGGTGCGCGGGGTTGCCTTTTTTGGTTGCTCTTTGCGCCGTTGTGATGCCTCGTGCTTGGTTCCTTTTAATCGTTGTAATTTGTTTCCAAAGATTAATGAATTCTGTTTTTTGCTCTTCAAAAAAAAAAAAAAAAAATTCTATTTGTGTATACACAGTTTGACACGTGCTTGGTTCCTTTTAATCGTTGTAATTTGTTTCCAAAGATTGATGAATTCTGTTTTTTGCTCTTCAAAAAAATAAAATAAAAAATCTATCTGTGTATACACAGTTACACACACATATGTAGAAACACAGGCATACCTTTTGTGTATTTATTTTCGATATTCTTTATCCTATTGGAGTAAATATTGTGTTCTGTAAATTTATGCTTGCGATTTAGTATCTTATTTTATTTGTTGATGAGCTTCAGTTGTTAAGATCTTGAGATATTTTTTCTCACACAGACATAAGAATTCATCATATGTCGTCTCCAGCTCTTTACTGCAATTTTACATAATTGAAAGAAAACAACATAGTACTCGAATGGGCAAATCCAGATATGAGCGAAAATTGGATTAAAAGCATCATTAAATGGCAGGGGGATAAATTTAAAAGACCAAATAAAGCCCTGAAAAATTCAGTTAAAGAAAACAGTTCCTGTTGATCTGAGTAAAAAATCTGAGTAAAGAAGTATAGAAATTTGGGTGAGTTATTTAATAGGTGTGAGCGCTCCAATGGGAAAGCTTGGATCTAAGCATAAAGTTGGGTAGAAGCTTAGCTAGTAGCATAGTTGTTGAAAGGCACAAATTGACCCTTAAAGATGAGTACAGATTCGAGTCTCCCTTGATTTGAGTAAAAATTTGAGGAACTCTGTTCGATATAGTGTTCACTCAAAGAGTGGAGGGAGTTTTAAGAGATTTTATACTCTTATTTGAGTTGAAGTGGAGGTTTGAATAAGGGATGGGGATGCTCTTGGACCATCTCCTGCCCTTTGACAAAAATTTACCCTCATTGATTAGCGTTTGAGTAAAAACTTCATTTGGAATGAAGCACTCCAAGGGGCGAATTGGAATCTTAGCATAAATTTGAGTTATAGCTTCATTGATGGCATTAGGTTAAATTTAGAAGCCACAAAATGGCGTTCAAAATTTGAGTTCCCTTGATTTGAGTGAAATTATCATTACTTGAGGTATCAAATAGACTATCAGATGTAAATTTGGAGGAGTATTTCATGCAACTGCCTTTGAATTTTGTATGAAGCTGGGGTTTTGATTTTATCTCATGCCTCGGGTGTCAATTTTATTTGGTAAAGTTCTGGCAATACCAAGTTGCTAATTAAAGAGCAAGAGGTTTGGTTTTTTTTTTTCTTCTGACATTTTCTCTTTTTGGTGCTTATTTTATAACCTTATACATGGAGATGTCAAAGACTGCTAAGAACTACAGAACTTGAGGCCGTTATGTACTGCTTCTGCATGTGAACAGATTTGGGGTTGAAGTTTATAAGATTTATCCTTTCCGATATGTTAACTTTGACGAAGGGTATATCTGTTGTGTGACCATGTTTTTACAGGAATAGACATTTCAAAAGGACTTTGTTAGGATAGACTTTTTTATTGGATGGTTTGTTTAGCAAGTGTAGTCAGCTGTTGTTTATTGCTCTGCACCTTTTCTGCTTTAGTCTTCATTGGTTATTGGTTTTCTATCCTTTTTGGTCTTTAATTGGGATCTTCAGATTGGTGGATAAAATTCTAATTTGCTTCCGTGGTAAGAGCAGATAATAAACAAAATCATCTCTTCTGGCTTTGAATTCTGATGTCTCCACCTCTGGTTGGAGTTGGGAAGGAGGGTAAGAGCAATGTCACTATGTTGGCTTCTTCGGCCTCCTTGGACAGTATGTCCACCAATGGGCCTGAACTGAAAGAACGTAACTACATGGGGTTATCAGATTGTTCTTCGGTAGACAGCTCGACAATTTCTGCCACGTCCGAAGACAATAGCAGCAGTTTGAATCTGAAGGCAACGGAGCTGAGGCTTGGGCTTCCTGGATCCCAATCCCCTCAAAGAGGTCCAGAACTCTGTCTGCTAAGCTCAGCAAAACTTGATGAGAAGCCTCTCTTCCCTTTGCATCCTTCGAAGGATAATAATTATGTGCTATCCCAGAAGACTGTTGTTTCAGGCAACAAAAGAGGGTTCTCTGATGCTATGGATGGATACTCAGAGGTGAGAAACACTGCTTTTTCTGAAGAAATGTGATCTTTCAACCTATATTACATGCACTCAGATACAGCTATTGGATAGGGGCATGGATGTGTTTTAGATGTCAAACACATCTGATCTTTCAAACTATATTACATGCACTCGGATACAGCTATTGGATAGGGGCATGGATGTGTTTTAGATGTCAAACACATCTAATACAAATGTCAAGGACACGGGGACAGTATTTGTGTTTTTAATATTTCTAATTTTTGCCTAAGGTACATTGTGTTTACGGTGTGTCATAATTCATTTCATGCCTAATATGTAAGTTCTATTCATAGTTCTGCAGTAAACTTGCATCCTAAATATGCTTTCTAGGTGAGTGGTGAGCTAAAAATGTTGGGACGCATATCCCTTACTCTTATTCAAGTGTGTCCGATAAACATACTTCACATAATTCGAAAATGCTGTGACACATGGTTTCTGGAGATATACATAGCATTGACATTTCACAGCCTGATGAACAGGGAAGATTTGCTGCTAATTCCGAGGTCAAGGCTATGCTATCACCTAGGACTATTCCAAACTTGGGTGTGAAATCTGGTACTGCAAAAGATAACACTGGGACTCAACCAGCCACAACCAAAGAGGTAATGCCTCAACAAGTGTCTCAAGAGAGGCCTCGTGCTTCCAATGAGAATGTTCCAAATCGTACTGCTGCTCCAAATGGCAAGAGCAGTGCACCCGCTACCAAGTAAGTGCAGATAACTTGAAAATGAGGCGTTTCATGAGAAAGTAGGCTTTACTAGGGCCTGGGGGTGTTCACAGATTGGATTGGTACGTCCTTACACTTAGCGGTTCCTAACCCATCGGTTCTATTTTTTAGAACCGAGGCCAGACTGGTATTTTGTGAACCAAGACCTAACCGGTCTACTTCAAAAAAACAAACCAACATGTGCGGATTGGTCCGACAGATTGATGGTTCAAGGTTTTTTATTTTTTTGTACATCTGCAGGCTTAACCTTGAGAATTGTCTTGATCTTTGATATTTATATGGCAGGGCACAGGTTGTTGGTTGGCCACCTATAAGATCGTTTCGAAAGAATACATTGGCCACAACTTCGAAGAACACTGATGAAGCAGAAGGAAAAGCAGGGTCTGGTGCTTTGTTGGTTAAGGTCAGCATGGATGGTGCTCCTTATCTTAGGAAAGTGGACTTGAAAACCTACTCTGCATATCAGGAGCTCTCTTCTGCCCTTGAGAAGATGTTCAGCTGTTTTACCATAGGTGAGACTTGAAGTTTACGATTGGCAAAATGGCCTTAGTAGATGGTTTTCATACTTTTCAAGCGTTTGTTGTTCTTAGATTGCATTTTCGAGGATGTCTGCGTGGATCCAGTTACTGCCATTCTGGTGTGATACAGGTCAATATGGATCTCATGGAGCTGCGGGGAGGGAGAGGCTGAGTGAGAGCAAGCTGAAGGATCTGCTGCATGGATCGGAATATGTTCTTACTTACGAGGACAAGGATGGTGACTGGATGCTTGTGGGTGATGTCCCGTGGGAGTAAGTGCTAATCAACTCCTTGTGTTATGAACTTATGATCTGGTTCATCATGTGGAGCAGATGGTACAGTCAGAAAATAATGTTCCTCTCATTTAATGAACCATGGAGTTGGTGACTCATTGGAAAAATGGGCAGTACTTTTGAGAAGCAACCTAGTGCTCAATAACTAACTCATAGGGGATCAAACATTCTGTAAGAGATTTGACGCCATGACCTTTGACCATAGCTCTAATATTTTATAAGTGCCCAAAGGCTTACATTGTTAGAAATGGGCCCATCCATGTATTTCAAGCTATCTAACGAGAACTTTTATTAGTGTAGAGGTGGGCGTTTGTAAGAAAATTGTCAACTTAAGGTGCCACAATGCTATTGTACAAGACTTGAAAAAATCATTTTGAAAGCTTTTATGAGTCTCCACGTTGGTGGACATAGGTGTCATGTCAGTAGTAGTCCCACATACTCATCAAAGGAGATGACTGTCCTACATTTCTTAGAAGTGAGACTTGCATCCAACAGGAAACCCCAAATAAACATTGCTCATTCGCCATATATGTATATAATTATTCATGCTGTACATTTCCAGATAGAACTTGGTTCCGAGCTTATCTTTTGGAAGCCTTCTGTCGGGAAGTAAGGTGAAGATATTGCTTTTGTGTAGCCCAACAATTTAAATGCTTCAATTATATCACTCCCCCTTGTTACGAACTCAATCATGAGTATTATCCTCTTCTATCAGCATTGAAATCTTTTTCTCCCCATTTTTTCTTCCCACTTAAACAAAAGGAACCTTAGTTCATACTGAGTTTACATGGCTTTAGGTCATAGTTTCATTTGCAGTACTTAGCATAGAAAATTTTCCATTTTGGCCCGTGTTATTTCTTATCTTGCAGTTTGTTTTTGGAGTCTAATTTATGTTTGGATCTACGACAGGATGTTTATTGATAATTGCAAGAGGCTGAGGATTATGAAGAGTTCTGACGCCATTGGCCTAGGTGTGTTTATTTTCTGGTCCATTTGTTTTTACGTTACAGCTTTTGTTACCATTTCTTGTTACCGGGACCAAATAAGTATCCTGTTTTGAGAAATACAGTTCAATGAGTAGATGTGCATTCTCTGGGATCCCACCTTTTTGATATCTTTCTTCTAAATGATTGATTATTGCCTCCATCTTTAACTTCGGATCTTGTCAGTATGTTAGAGCTACATACACACAAATAGGTTGATGAATAAAAGAGGGGTTTAAATGTTTTTATCAGTGACTTCTATTGGATCTATTTAACTCGTAGCTCTAGCACCTGAGAACCTATTTATGCCTACAGCAGTTTACTCCATTTTGTTTACCAAATAGGCTTTGCAGCCAGGTCTTCGAACCTTCTTTGGACGTTGCAACTTCTTTGGCAAGATGAAGAGTGGCGCTAAAGCGGTAAACAGAATAATTGATTTTTACAGTACCAGATGGAAAAGGAACAAGTAACAGTTGAGCAATGTAGTCAACCATTCGTACTTGACACATTCAGTCAACTCGCATGTTACTGCTCTGGAATTTACCGACATGACTTAGGTAGTGTTTAGTTTCCTGGAGAAGGAATGGAATCCTTATTCCTAGGTCTCCTCATGGAATGGGCTGTGTGGCCATTCACATCAGCTCTCTCTCCCTCTCTCTCTCTCTCTCTCTCTCACACACACACACACACACACACAATCCTTGTAGTTTGCGTAGTGTTAGCTTTTGTGAAACAGGCCAGCCTAATGTGGACCATGTATAAGTTTTTTCTTTTGATAAGTAGATCAAGGTCTTTTAACGTATTGAAGTCCAAAAGTTCTTGAGATTTCTAGTCAGTGCGTAAGAGCATCCGCAATGGGAATAATCAAAATGTGACACGTCAGCTTTTGATTAACCATTTAGTTCATAATCAAACTTAACAATCTCTATCTCTACATTGGTTATTTTTGTTCCCTAATAAAAAAAAACTCCATTATGCACAACGCACATATGTCCAATTGCAAACAAGTTCCAATCATGCACCCGACCACACCAAATTATTCATCTCGATGAGATGATTCCAATGTAGGGTGTTTTTGAGTTATTGAGTTATTGAGTTTGGTTATTGGGTTTGGTTATTGAATTTTGGTTATTGGTAAAAGTTGTTAAGTTTGGTTATAGAATGGGTGGAATTTGGTTATTTGCTAAAAGACTTGTAACTTTGCTTATTACAATGTGAGGTATTTTTTGAGCATTATTGTTAAATTTTCTTATTCATATCCATTTGCTTATTACAATGCGGATGCTCTAATAAAGGTTAGAAGTTTTCAAACTTCTTTTTCTAGATGTGTATACATGCTACTTTGTTTTATTTGTTGTAAATTTTATTTGAGTTGTTTCAGGTTCGCGCAACAGATAGGAACAATGTATTTCTAACTTATTATGGTCTTTGTGCAGCTCCTAGGGCCGTTGAGAAATGCCAAAACCGGAACTAGCTAGCATTTATGCATGGTGTTGCTATCCATTCAACAATATGGAGGGGAAGAAACTTGGGTAAGAGTTGTAAAACACTTCTCCCAGATTTTCCTTGAAGGTTGACCGACTGGACAGCAGATCATTGGCTAAATGCCTTCTCTGTGTTCTATTTTCCTGTTAATTCATGTTCCCTAAGCCTTGTTTAGTGTAAAACCCGTAAGAAGACCGTTTACCTGGACAGTAGTTCTGCAACTTATATAATGAATGTGGTGTGTCTTGCTCCCGAACTGGATTCTAAATTCTTATTATGTTAACTGTAAAGTGCATTGCTTGTTGAACGTCTGGTTTTGTGTGTTTAATGAAAGTCGCGGTCTTCGTTGTCCACCAGCCTCAGTCCTCTTTGACTAACTTGCATGTATGGTGTGTGCACATAAGTGCATTTGTTTTTCTGCCAACTATGATGGAATTGGACATATTTTGGTAGCATTGTAATTGTGATTTCCTATATAGAGCACGGGCTGTCCATTGCACGAGAGGTGCAAACCTTGAACTTCCCTTTAACTTACTTGATCATTGTATTTTAGGTGGATGTTTATGCCCATGTTTTTCGATTTCGTATCTGTTCGTGTGCCAACTATGATGGAATTTGACATATTTTGCTAGTGTTTCATCTGATTTGTATGGATTAGGTTTAACCTTGTGATCACTTCCAGCCTATTCCATTCTAGGTGCAAACCTTGGTACTTCCTCATCTTATTCACGGTGGATGTTTCCTTCAATGTTTTTCAATTTCGACTCCAGTACACCGTTGACTCAATTTTCCATACAAAAGAAAAGGTTAAATGGATTTGGTTACATAGTGTCTACAGTTTTCAGAACTAGAATATTGAGGGAAAATTTTACAATTTTTCTTTTAATCTTGGTTTTCCGAATTTTTTAGAAAATCAATCTTAATTTCAGAAAACGTATTGGAAATGATGGAGAACATGGAGGAATAGAGAAGAAAGTTTGGAATGTTTGGAAATGGAAAGTTTGAACTTGTTTTTACCTACTCCTACCTGGGTTGGATTCAAGGATTTGTGACGGGGGTGTTTGGGAGCTAATTTTTTGGCTTTTCATTTTTCACTTTTTGTCTTTTTGGCTTTTGAGATTATGATGAGAATGTATGTTGTATTTGGTAGAGTGTTTGGATGATATGTGCAGAATGCATTTTACAGTAGGAGTAGTGTTTGGAAGATATGGAATGAAAATGAATTATGGATTGATTTTTTACTATGTTGCCACCGATTATTAATAATAGAAATAATGTTTGGGCTGAATTTAGTTAAAATTTAATTCCGAAATTCTGCTATGTACATGAACACTTTACTGCCCGTTTTTTTAAATATATTTTTTTATTTCAATTATTGTTTGCTGTTACTTTTCCATCAAAAATATTTTTGAATTATGAATTAAATTAACAATGAAGTTTAAACCAAAGTAATGGGAAAACCAAACAGTACAACAAGCGATGAAATTTTTAATCTAAACATTACAACATTAGAACACAAAATATAGCCGTTTCATAGCTTCCAAGAGCCACTAGATCACAGCCCTTGTAAGAATGACCAAGCTATTGTTTTTGCTCTCAAAATGGCTCCCCGTTGAAGGAGAGAATTTTGGTTTTGAAGCCAAAATATAACTTTCATCTACTCCATTGGACTCAGTGTTCTGTTTTTTGTAATTTTTTTTTTGAAAATTGATATTCATACTCCCTTTTTTATTATTCACTCTCTTTTTTTATCGTTTAGCAAAAAAAATGCATACACTTTCAATACTAAAAAACAAAAAAAAAAGTGTGGATAGTAAAAACAAGGAGTGTGACCCTCAACCACTAACCCTTGTATTTTTATTTTTTTTTATAAAAAAGGCACTGCCCCATAAAATTTGGTTCTGAGTTCAACTGTTTTATAGAAAAGAGAGAGGGTCTTTTGGTCTTTCTGGCATGGCTGAAATTGAAAATGGGAAAATGGGAATGCAAAAAGCCCCTAAAACCTCTTTTTCCGTTTTGTTATAGAAACTTGAAATTCCAAAACCCATTTTCCTCAAATCTCATTTTCCCTATTGCTGCCAAACACCTAAAACCCAAAAATTAGAATTGAAAAATACAAAAATGGCCCAGCTAAACACCCCATACTCGGACGTAAATACTTGATTTGCCAGCTTTTTTTGATATTCTGTCTGATGGGATCATGTGATGCACAGTTTACTGCATTATTGATGTTCCCCCTTGGACAAATACACCTATCATGTCTCCATTATTGATGTTCATTAATGGTAGTGCCCCCAGGCCAGGTGCCACTCGAAAGGCGGCAGTGTTACGCCCACCGTTCTACCGTTCTGTTTCTTTCATCTTCCACTATTATCCAATTATATCAACTATTACTCGAACCAAGTACTGTTTCTGTTCGGATTTAATTGTTTCTAGTTCTATTCTAATTGACTAAAAAACGGATTATATTTTTGAATCCGTAATGAATTTTATATCGAATATGGATCTTGTTATATAGATCTCGGCTAGTTCTATAATATAATATTTTTAAAATCACGTAAAATATTACTCCGTATAAATTAAAAATGTTGGTACCCGTTCGACGAATTCGAGCTGTCCGATACAGTCTGAACGGTTCGGATTGAAATCCTTTCTCTCATCTCACCCAACACTTTCTCTCTCCTTTTTCTCTCTTCAAATCTGAGCCGTTCAAACACGTAATGGATGACTTGGATGCGCGAGCGAATACCACTTGGTACCCGGTCGGCACTGAAAATTTTTCCTCCGCTTACTGGTTACATTCACCAAAAGCGGTTGGTGCTGACCACTCAACACACACAAACATTTTTATTTTATTTTTTCATTTATCCGCACGCAACATTTGTTTTGTTCTTGTTTTCTACCAAAGGAAAAAAATTGGGAATCCTGTTTCTTCTCTATTTTGGGAATATAAACCAAGAGAAAATCTTTTTAACAGCGGAACCATGAATAGTTGTTTACGGAACTAATCGTGACCATCCAAAAGTTTATTCGATCGGAATGTTAACGAAATTTTTCCGGAGAAGAGTTAAACTTTTTTTCAGAATTTTTTTATATTTAAATCAGGACCGTCCAGGACACTTTTGGACGATCGCGATTGATTATTGCCGTAAAGAACCCTATAACGGATCCAGGATCCGTTAATAAGTTTCTCTCATAAATCAAAATACTCCATAACGGATCAAGATCCTCTCTCCACATGCATTTCCCCTCTCAATTATCTTGTGGAGCTTTTAACTGAAGCATGACAACACATTAACGAACTCATCCAACGGCTGAAATAAGCTAGCATTACATCCAACTGGTACATTGATGAAGCGACGTAGTTTCATGTACCACCTTCCAAACGGAAGCCTAACAGCCAGAGAAAACCCAACGAATTGCTCTGTTGACACAGACAATCTTCTCTCAAGAAATAATTGAATTACTAAGTAGTATTCTTCTCTGAGAACTTCTTTAATAATTGAGCAACGATACGGACACAATATATTTTAAAGCATACAACTCCTAAAACAACTACGCCAAGAGCTTTTCGATGCATGCGGGTTCACAAACTTCCTTTGATTTTGGACACAGTTGTGTCCAAAGTTATTGTCGGGAGGTGTATTAATTTTTGTTTTGTTTTTTTGAACGGCAAAAAAATTTATTAATCTTTGAAGGTTTACAAAGACCAAAAGGATCAAGGAGAAATGCAACAAGTGCCCATTCGAGACCCAAACTCTTAACTGGCAAGATGCCAATCAAAATCAAGTGAAAAACTCCAAGGGCCAAAGCCCATCACCTAAAAGGCCTCAAGCCCAGATAAAACCACAAATAACAATGGGACGCAGCTCAAACACCTGAAAAGGCCTAGAAGTCCAAATACAGCATTGAAGCCCAAACAACACCAAAACCTTAAAAGCCTATCACATATCTGAAAATTGAAGCGCCTAGCCGCCGCCACGAAGCAAGACCGCCGTGAACCCGCCATTTTCATTTTTGTTGTTTCAAATTTAATATTTCATGCTTATATTTTAATTGCTGTGACTGCGATTTGTCATCCGCCTACTTGTGATAATAGGACATGTTTGATTCAGGGATTAGGCATCTGGGATTGGACTAAGGGCGGCCTAATCCCGCGTTTTCCTGCGTTTGGTTGGCTGGGATTGTTAGTACCAGAAAAGTATGGAGTTACGAATTTGGAGGTGGTCAAACCAAATCATGTGATGATCACAAATATTTCTCCCCCAGAATAGGATAAGTTGTTGCTCACTGCCAAAACACCTATATATATCACAAACCACACACACGTCCAAAGGGGAACCTACTGTCATTTCACTCCCGAAAAAAAAAAAACCCCCTCTATGTCCTTCCTCTTGATCTCAGATTTAGATTATCCTCTTTGATGATCCTCCATTTTGACATAACACAAGATTGTTTGTATCTACTAAGAGTGTCGGACAACTCTCCGTTTGTGAATTTGGTAGATATGCTGCAAAAAAGCAAACTTAACGATTGTTGTATCTTGGAGAAAGAGTACCATTCAACTTGGTGCAGGAGGAGGGATCGCTCTCAAAGATAGCATGGTTTTGCGTGCCCCAACCACCCCCACAGGCTTTTCTAATCCTTTCTCTTATCTATTTAGTTTGCTCAATTTGTTTGATGAATGGAGTATCATTTAGAATCATTGCTCTTTTAGGAATTCCTATTGCTCATATTTTCTTGAACATTATTTTACGTACGTTAAATCCAATAAATAAATAACTTCATCCTCAATCACCTCTTTTTCAATTCTTTATAACATGAAGGAGCACGTTTTGATTTCGATTTTCGCCAACGCCGAAGCGGCTTACGATCTGGGTATTGTGAATATCATTAAGGCTTTCTGTCACCGGAAAATCCCGTTTTTTGCCTGCTGGATTCTAATCCCTTATTATTATTATTTTTTCATTTTTACTAAATATTTTTGGTCAAGAAGAATAATTTTTTTGAAAAGTACAGCAATGACGAAAATCAGTTAATAAGGAGTATTAATTTCTCTTGTGAGACTACTTCTTTTCTAGTTTTACATAAAAAAATTATCTACCAGTGCCTTTGGATGGTGAAAGAGTTTTTCTTTCCTCATCAAATCCCAAAAACGTGCAACGTGCTAATTAACTTGCTTTTCCTTGTGGACAACTGTTTACGCCAGTTTTTGGCACTCAGTCCAGTCCTGGACAAGCGTTGGAAGGCCATTTAATTATCTTTTAATTAAATTGGGCCAAAAAGTAGAGATGTATTGGACTAAGATTAATGGGCCAAGATAGTTTAATTGGGCCCAATTAATTTTAGCCCATGTCAGGTTAAAGATTGATTTTATGGGCTATGGGTCACATTATTTACAAGGTATATGGAGGCCCATTCAGTTTGTATAAGGCCTTTTATGAGTATTTGACCCGTAATTACTCGAATTAGTCTTCTGGAACCATCCCATAAAAAATGGAGTGAGTTAATGCCACATGGCCATTTGACCCGGTCAATGGCCCACGTTCTTTTTGTTCCACGGAAGCAGATCATGGGGGAAGCCCACTACTTTCATTAACTACCCATGATTGGGAGGTTAACATGTGCACCAGGGGGCTAACTTCCCATTAGCCCACGATGAGCAGTTGCATGGGACACTTGGCGCGACAAGAAGCAAGGCTGGAAAATTTACATGCAAAATCGTGAAGAACATTTCGGCCTATAAATACAAGTTTCGAAGGCTTAATCCGGGTTCCCACACCAATCAAAGCTCAACGCTTAAACCAAAGCCTTCCCAGCGAAACAATTATCTTTCTTGCACCCCAATTTCTATCTCTCTTGTACCTCCAACTTTATTATTACGACATAATAGAGTTATTCCTATCTCTCTTGTATCCCCAACTTTGTTATTGCAAAAAATAATAAAGTTATTTCTACGATGTTCTCTATTTTTTCTCACACGGTTGAGAAATTTTAAGTCCACTTCGTTGTGGCAAACCACGAACCTCTTTGTGGCCTCACCCTTTGGGTCACACGCAGTCGCACTACATACGAAGTCAGATCGAGGCGCTCACGCCGACAAGTCCTGGCACGCCCGCGCTCAGTCCTTTGAGCCAAATCTAAGCCAAACAACAACAAATCCATGTCATTTCTACGTGAGAAGTAAGTTCAGTGTTTTCCGTCAACTGGAAGACTTGGGGCCTCCAGTGTCGTGCCCCTTGTGGCTGCAGTGGGAACAAGTGGTGTTTGCAATGTTCCCATCTCCCGTTGAAGGCTCAGGTCCGGCCTTGAGATTTTTGAGATCTTAGGAGGGGTTTTTGACAAGGGGATCTTTTTTACATTTTAGTACTCTCTCCGTCCCATAAAGTTTGGCACTTTCACTATTTCAGCCGTATGAAAAAATTAATTATATCTTTTAATCCGTAATGTTTTTTTATAAGCAATATGGATCTTGTTTGATAGATTTTAATTTATTCTATTAAACAAAGTTAAAAAAAATCGCCTAAAACATTATAGATCGAAAGATATAAGCAATTTAAAAATAGCACGCATTCCTGAAATGCCAAACTTTATGGGACGGAGGGAAGATATTAATTAGTTGTTTGATAGAAGAAACAGGCTGGGCTTGTAGTTCGTGGGCAATATGGTTGTTCAAAATTTTAAGACCACAGGTCGGGAGTTCGAAACTCTGAAGTGTTGTTTTTGAAACCTTTTTACATCAAACAGACCAAAATTTTTACATTAAAAAACGGAAAGACTGAGGTATTAAACTCGCAACCTATTGTTCTAGACTCGCGCAGCTTACCATCACGCTACTTTATCCCAGTTGTAAAATATTTCACATATCTAATATTTAATATATTTTACTATTTTGGGGCCCAATTATTTGACCCAAAACGGAAGGGCGCCCTAGGCGGTCGCCCGGTGAGCCTACGCCCAGGGCCGGCCTAGGACTTGAAGGCCTTCGATGACTTTCAAGTAGCCTCCGAACTATCACCAATGCCATCAGGCAACGACTAGCTCCATTTGTGTTGCCAGAAACCCCGTTGAGGGATTTGTTGCTGGAGGTCCACTTTCGGTGTCTGGTACTAGAGCATTTGGACCACCTTTTATTTTATTTTATCTTCTGCGTACTTAGCAACGCCATCGTAATAGTGGCGATGTTCAGGATTTTCACCCAATGATTTTGTTTCGTTGTAATATTGCCGTTATCGTTCCGGCTCTAACGCCTTTCATCGCGGCGAAATATAAAATATCCTACCTTCCGCACCAAAAGGTACATAAAAGGAAAATAACAAGGACCCAACTCCATTCAAATTGAATGTCAAAGAACTCCAATATACATACAAATGCAATTTTGAGAATTCCCCACAGGAAAACCATAGCTCGCCACACCCGTTTCACTACTCTGCACACCCACATAAGAGTTGGCCAAATCTCCATCGCCCTAGCTTAGAGTTTCTTTTTTACGCGAAAGTAAATACAATAACAAAAATGCAATTTGAATGAATAAAGAGGAGTATTTCTGTAGACGTGATTCGTGAATTTATGTACGACCCTATAACCCACACGGTCACACCGATTACTTTGGTGCGCCAAACGTACCCAATCGATTTGTTAAGGGTAACCCGCAATTTTCTCAAAACCCATGAGAATTTATTAGACGTACCATAAATTGTCATGGGTTTGGAGAAAATTGCGGGTTACGTACCCTTAACAAATCGATTGGATTTGGTGCGCCGAAGTATCAGTGTGGGTTATAGGGTTGCATATAAATTGACGAATCACGTCTATAGATATTCTGCTCTTGCTTCATTCAGGTTCTGTTTTTTTTTTTTTTATTGTACTCTCACGTAAAGACAAACTCCAAGTTAGGGCGATAGAGATTTGGCCAGCTCTTTTGTAGTTGTGAAGAGTAGTGCAACAGGTGTGGCAAGCTATGGTTTTCCTGTGAGGAATATTCTCAAAAAATTGCATTTGTATGAGTATTGGAGTTTTTGGACGTTCAATTTGAATGCTGCTGAGTCCATGTTATTTTTCTTTTATGTATTTGACAACATTTAAAATGAACAAAGTGATTGGGTGAAAATCCTGAACATCGTACCATTACGATGGCGTTAGAAGGGAAAAAGCCGGTCCAAAAGCTCTAGTACTAACAAACACCGAGATTGGGCCTCCGACGACAGATCCCTCAATGGGGTCTTCGGCAGCACAAAATGGAGTCGTTGCCTGATGCTAGTTCGGAGGCTACTGGTGAAAGTCATATATCGAGGACCATCAACGGGAGATGGGAATACTCCAAAGCACACTTGTTTCCGCTCCTCCCACTAGGGTAGAGACGATGCATGCACCAGACACCCGCGCCTCCTGGTTGACAAAAAAAAACACTGAACCTTGTACTCGCGTGGAGATGACCGGGATTTATTGTCGACAAGGAGAAGCAAGTTAGTTAGCACGTTGTACGTTTTTACTCTGTCAAGTGATCGAAGATAGAAAAACTCTTTTGATCGTATCAATTCTGAAAGGGCCTCTCGGGGCTAAGTTTTCCAGTACCATTTTCAACACCAATAATGAGTAATTTAATCAATATTTTTGTATACTTTTGTTATCATCTCTCAGTACTAAAGCGCTCAATAATTAAAATGAGTAATTCATGAGAAACTGTAATGCTATTTTTATTTATTTATTTTCACTTTATTACTAGATCGATCATTCAATTGAAAAGGGACGTACCGTTAAGGAAAATACACTAAAAAAAAAAGTCCAAATTTTTTTTTTTATATATTTTAAATCCCATGATGACATACAAAAAAAAGTGCAAGAATGAAAATTTTAGAAATTCTGTTCGTAGGGCCTACTTTTCATAAATTCCACCACCCCTTGAGAAATAAGGTGAAATGAAAATAAAATAAATTCCACCCATATATTGGGACTGTTTTATGTACATGCATGCATGTGTGTTTCTTGCATGGTGGTTTGCGCTAACATGCGCATGGGCCGGGTGTAGGTGCTGGGCAGTAGCGGACAAAAAAATTTGCATTATTGGGGGCACATATTAATTAGTTGCAATAGTGATGAAATGAAATTAATCTTTTCCATGCACGCTCCGATCAGTCTTGGTGACAGGCCGGTATGTGGTTCCGGCAGCAGCATTGGTGACACCAAGCAACAACGACTGCGCGGGGACGAGGAGCTCTAGTGTTGATATTGTTTCTCCATCTTTCCTCTTCCCGTCATATTCACGAGTTGATCGGTGGTCTCCAACATCGTGACTGTTATTGTTGACTGATTTTTCTTTTGTTTTTTTGGGACCTTTTTGGTCGATTGTACTCCCCCCCTCCCCCTAAACATATGTATCGGTTTCATACCAAAAAAAATGTGGATACAAAATCCCAAATGCATTTGTTTTCATTAACAGATTTTAGATTTTGAGGACCAAACGCACACGAAAAAATTATTCAATGTCATTGGAGGACCGCCTCATGATGCTCCAAAGCCTCATTCCACCACACATTTTGGCGTGGAAGTGCGTAGATCCCATTCAATGTGCGGTTTAAAAAGGTATGGGGCACGACGTGACGTTGCCTCTGAGGCATGGAATAATCTTGTACTGAAAGTTTAGGGAATCATAGTGCATGAACTCCTAGCTCTCCCCCGCGTTGACCCTTCCCGCGGAATTTTTAATTCAGTTATATGCACTATCTACATATGCCAGATTTAATTGAAGAAGCTTTTCAAACACGTTTTTGAATATAATGTAAGATTTAAACATGGTTTATAAATAGAATAACAAATTAAATTGGATTTTATCATAAAAGGTCTCCTATTAATTCATGTAGGACTAAACAATAAGAAAATACTCGTTAAATAACTTGAAATAAAATTCCAAGGAGCGACGTTCGGGTGCATATTTAAGTGGATTTGATTCAGTGTTTCGGTTCCATTCTTTTCAAGATAAAAATGTTTCGATCAAGCACTTAACGATATCCGATTAAGCTGATTTTTGGCATGGTTGTTTTACTCGACGAGCTCTACAAAGTGAACGATCCCGATTATCGGAGTGAGCCCGGAGTGAGCCCCAAACGGGGGGCAGCAGGGCCCTGCTCTCCCCCGAGCAGGCCCCCCGCTTCGCTTTAATACCACCAGCCCAAAGAATTCCATGCGTAACAGAACGCCCATCTCTCTCTGTCTCCTCTACTCTACTGTCTACTCTCCCACCTCCAGTATACTAACACAATCTCCTCCCTATCAAATCCCATTCCTCTTTCTCTCTCTCTCTCTCTCCTCTCTCTACGCAGCCATGGGATCCTTCGAAATCGAATCATCAGACCACGCAGCAACAACAACCAACCCAGAAGACCACCAAGCCATCGACGAAGACGAACAGTCCCCGGTCGAGGAGGTCCGACTGACCGTATCCAACACCGACGACCCGACCCTGCCCGTATGGACGTTCCGCATGTGGTCCCTCGGCCTCCTCTCCTGCGCCCTCCTCTCCTTCCTCAACACCTTCTTCGCGTACCGGACCGAACCGCTCATCATATCCATGATCTCGGTCCAGGTCGCCACCCTCCCCGTCGGCCGGTTCATGGCCCGGGTCCTGCCGGAGAGGAAATTTCGGATCGGGTTGAGGGAGTACTCGGTGAACCCCGGACCGTTTAACATGAAGGAGCACGTCTTGATATCGATTTTCGCCAATGCCGGGGCCGGGTTCGGTGGCGGGACAGCTTACGCTGTGGGGATTGTGAATATCGTGAAGGCTTTTTATCACCGGAAAATCTCGTTCTTGGCCGGGTGGATTCTTGTCATCACTACTCAGGTAATAATAATTGGAAAGATTCCGTATCGATGTGTAATTGATACTTGATTATTGATATTTTAACTAATGTTGAAGATGTTACTGAATTAGACTCCATTTCGTCAAAGAAAATTAATACTTAGTATTTTTTTAAATTAAAGGTAATATATTGTCAGAGAATAATTTGTCTCGTAAAATGAAAAATAAGTATTTAAAGAATAAAAATCTTATTCAGCAAGTGGCTGTTGTAGATACTGTAACTATGGGGATCTAGTACATGGGCAAAAACTATTTGTATCTGTAGGATAGGTCCGATTTCTGAATAGACAAATACCCCTTAGGAAAAGATGTGCCAGAGAGGTTAGAATTGCTTACGGAAAGGGATGAGAGGAGTGATCGATCTAGAAGGGTGAAGAAGAAAGCAGAGGTGAACAGAGAGAGTAGGCAGTGGAGACCCTAACCCAGAGATCCCTAAGAGGAAAGGCAATAGAGCCCCTGAAAGAGGATAAGACTCCTTTGAAATCAGTGCTCACCAACTTTCTCTCTCTAGGGAATGTTCACAAAGCTCAATCTCTGAAAATCAGTGAAGAGACGTTTCATATTTATAGCCCACACGAGCTAATGCTCGGTCGCCAAGTGGCGCACTGATAAAATGACACGTGTCCCTCCTGTTTCCCCTGACTGTGGAGGTGTCGCTACCCTCGCGATGACCACGAGTATGACGGTTAGCGCGTCCTCTTATCCGCGGAGATCCTCTTCTTCTTTTACAGCCACCAAGCCACTAGATCCCCTTCATTCCCGTTAGGGCAATGTCGTGACCTTACTCGGTCGCGCTTGTACTGCTGCCAAGCCTCAAGGGACCCCTCGGGTCTTGCCTAAAGGCCGGAGCAGACATAAGAGTTTGGGCAAATCATTGGTGTGCCTTGGTTAAATCGCGTTATCGTCTCCATTAGATTAGAACCGCGCCAAGCATTCACTTGAATAAATATAGCTCTCTCCTCAAAGGAGGAGTTTGGGCTCGTGACCTTTACATAGTCATTGCAAAGCGGTGGGTAGCGCGAGGTTCCCTCGCGCGGGGCCACGTGTCGCGCGACTGAAGCGCCACGTGGCGAGCTATGGTTCGTTGGTCAAATCGTCAACCCCGCGAGGACGAGTACACGTGTCGCGTGCTCGTTGGATAGTCAAACGGTCAACAGTCGCGTCCATTGACCTTTCCTACAGTATCTATATGGGTACAAAAGCTTCAGATGCGACTTGATAAATTGCTTTCAGCATTTTTGGATCTATACGCACGTGTCTTAATATTATGTTTACATTTTATCTTCAAGCTTTTGATCATGAAACCATTTCATGATCATGACTCCAACTCACGATTGTGAGACTATACAGAGAATATGTGATAGTTGTAATTAATTGTCCCATTAAAATTTGGTTGATACCTTTTGAGATGTCTTGAACGTTACATGTAATTTTTTTGAGATTAGCCATTGCTTCTTGAGATATTTTGATGTTTGATATTAGGAGTCACATGTGGAGTCATGATTGGACTATATGTGCTTGTGTTAATGACATGGCATCCACCATTGAGGTTGAATTGATAAAATTAATTATTTTTCCCACAGGAAATAATTAGTTTTGTTAATTTGTTTAGGACATTTTAGTGAATTCAACACCAAAACAGAAATTGTGTACATAGATTATACGTTTCATGTTAATGTTCGAAATTGGCGAGTCTTGTTGCAATGGAGTATAGATTCAGTGCGTGTTGCACCATTTACCCACATGGAGGTTTGAATTCACTTTATTTCAGTTAAGGTCTGGGATTAAAGTTTCAATTAATTCACAGAAATAATAACTCGGTCTTGCGAGGAGGTTCTTATTTTTGTGATTTAAGTTTTAAAGTATTACGTAAATTCATGCGTGATGCACCTCTACCCACAGGAAGGTTAGAATTTATAAAATATTGAGAGTAATTATTTCTTGGTTATTGTAGCCATTCAGGTTGTTTCTTAAAGTTGCTTCTTGTATTGCACTACCAGTTGTGAAAATTTTATTGATTGCCTGAGAAGTATTCTAATCTAGGATGCATGGATGATGATTTTGCGTTATGTGGATAAAGCACCATACTCACATAATTAAGTTCAAGTGCTAAAAAGTTCGAACATTAATAGTGAGAGTTTTGTTGAGTGAAGTATATTGGTTCAAATTCGAAACGGTTTTCGGATTTCTCAAGACTTAAACACCATGGTAGAAGGTAAGTATTTTTCCGCTGCGTATTAATTTTGATTCTCCTACATAGGTTTATCATATACGAGTATTAAAAACACACCATTTCGCTAAATAAAATTCAACTTGCTCACGTACGAATCGATATCCAATTAACGTAACTTTTCGCAATCACATTCTTTATTATGGGTTCTATGAGATGAAGAGTTCAGATCATAGTTGTGAGCCCAGAATAGACACGCAAAATAAAATTACGAATGGATGAGGTATGTATTAGAGGAGCTCATCTACCAGAAGCACAGTTTTCATCACTGTTTATGTGCAGCCTCTTTCTCTATATATTCGCTGTCATTCAGTGTAAATGCTCATCAATCATCAGCTCCTTTTCCCTTCTTTTTAGCACCGAAATATGTTTCCAAAGCTAGGAAGTGGAATGTCTATCCTCCGTTTTGTCTTAACAATTTTCACCGTGGCCACAAACAGCGCCACTGCTCTCCCCCCATGTCAAATGAGACAGACTGTCAAGCAATGGAGTCAAGTCTTAATGTCTTTACTCCCTGAATTCAGTGGCCAAACCTCAAGTGGTGCCAAAGACCTAAAAGGTAAGTAGCCACACATTTTTACAGACGAAACGGTCCCTTGAGTCATACCCATTTACACAAAATCCAAGCAACAAAATTTGGGTGTCTATTCCAGGGCAGCACTCTAAACGTATATGAGAGGGGAAAACATGAGAGAGAGAGAGAGAGAGAGAGAGAGAGAGAGAGAGAGATTACGTACTCCATTCTGTCGGGACTTTGTTTTCTACAAAAAGTGTAAAACTGATTCGGCCTGGTATTGCGGGCGTGCCAGGACAATGTTGCAGTCCGAGTTCGTTTTCAAGGCCTTCGTGCCTCAAAATCTGACTTCTTACGAGTGATTGTGCTTGGCCTAAAGGGTAAGGCCTCGTGAAGGTTCGTTGGTTGCCTTTGCGAGCTAAGGACTTAAGAATTTCCTAGCCGGTGCTAGAAAATGGGAAGAAAGCAAAATGAAAGCTGAAACAGAGCTAAACGTACTCCATTAACGGTTTAATGAAGTTTGGATACAAGGAAAGTGATAAAACTTAAACTAGTGAGTACAAGTAAAGCTTGAAAGAAATGGAAATGCATAAGCTGTGAGCTTTTTGGTCATGGACCCTTGAGAAGGCCCTCGAAACTGATATTTATAGGAGTCACATGACTTAAGCTGCGTCAAAATGCCCCAATGCATGGCTGCCATGTGGCTTTTCAGCAGAGAGCTAGGCTTGAGCAGTTTCAAAATGCTCCAATGAAGAGCCATTCTCTGAGAAAAACGTGTCTTTTACTCCAAGAAAACGGCCAAAGCCTGAGAAAACCTTCTTTTTGCACAAACTTTCCAGAAAGGGCAAAAAGAATATCAGTTTCCTGCAGTTTTCAGCCCTTTTGAGCTGCTTTGACACTCAATCTGCTGTTTGAATGGGTTTCTTCCGGGCCCACCACTGATTTTTCCTAGCCTTTCCATCATTTTACTGGACCTTGAATCTTTTGTGGGCCCCCAAAGCCTTTGGGCGTGACTCCTTATGGAAGAAGGATCCAGAAACAAAAAATCAAGTAGGCTTGGGTGAGCTACTTGTGAGCAGCTTGCTTAGATCTGCAGGAGTCATCAACTGGCCTTTCTCAGGGTTGCATGCGCGCCACCTGTCTCAAGCTAAAGCAGGGGGGTCCCACCGGTTTAGGCCTTGAGCTGCTTGTGAGCAGCTTACCCAAACCTAGTTAGCAGGAACATTTCAGGCCTTTAAGCTCCTTGTAAGCGACTTGTAAGGCCTTTGACCTCATTGTAAGCAACTTGTAAGGCCTTTGAACTGATTGTGAGCAACTTTAAGGCCTTTGAACTAACTGTGAGCAATTGTAAGGCCTTTGAACTGATTGTGAGCAACTTTAAGGCCTTTGAACTGACTGTGAGCAATTGTAAGGCCTTTGAACTGATTGTGAGCAACTTTAAGGCCTTTGAACTGACTGTAAGCAATTGTAAGGCTTTTATTGGTAATCAAAGGCCCTTAAGCACGTTTTGAAAGTAGTGGGCCTATTGAATGGGCCTGAACATGTAGTGACTCATGGGCTTTTACCCATTGTAAGCCTTCTGAGCCCAGGCCTGGAGAGAAGGCCTGGCTTTAACTGATTTGGATCTACTCAAAGGCCTTGTTACTTCTTAGGACTGGACTAGTCCTGAAAAGAGAACTTTTGGACTTACTGGGCCAATCTTGAATCTTTGGCCGATCTTGGGCTTGGGCCTTGGCCTAAAGACTAGCCTAATTTTGTAGGCTATCAATCATAGGGCATTAAAAGACCAGTTTCAGCCCCCAAAGTCACTTTATTGATTTTTGGCCAAAAATGGGTGTAAACAGACTTGGAATACTGCCCCTACACTTTTGTATAGGCAAAAGGGTCCCTTGAGTCTTGCCATTTTCATAAATTCCAAGGAGCGACGTTCGGGTGCATATTTCCGGAACAGTACTGTTGGGATTTTAGCGGAAGCAAATCGAGGCCGAGATATGGAAATAAAATATCCACAACGACAGCTAATATATGAAGATGAAAAAAACTCGAAAGAGGGAGACACAAGAATTTACGCATTTAGGCGAAGAACAATCCACTCTCACCACCCAAAGAACAACGTTGGGATGAAACAAATAACTAACCTTTCCTCTTAGAAGGATACAAGTCTTGTGTAATGTTTTTTGTTCAGTATTAATTGTTAAGTGATCCCAATCTTCTTTGTCCAAGCAAACATGGAAAATATTTTCTTCTGCTAAAAATGAGCCAAAATTCAACCAGTACTCTATAAATATTAGCTCTCCTGGCCGGCCTTAAGGTTATTTATATGAGCTCGATCATCGATCACCTCCTTTTACCCTTTCACCTATTTTAACACCAAATTCCCAACCAACAAAATATGTCTCCAAGGCTTGTCCTCCCTCCCTCTTTGTTGTTTTCATTTCCATGTACTCCCTATAACTAATGATCACCATGACCACAAGCAGCACCAACACTTTCCCCTACTCAAGAATATGACCGATCATCAAGCTTTTCTAGCAATCAAGCGATATCTAAGGTCGGTTCATATATTTTGAAGGCCCGAAGCGAGTTTTCTACATTGGATATATTTTGGATATCCAGTACGACAACTTTACAATACTGCTGAATATGACTTGTGACTTGAACAAGTCCAGAAGTTTAATGCAAGTGGTAAATCATATATAGATTCTTACAGAAAGTAAAGAAAGAAGTAGAAAATCTTGTATAGACTGCCTTTTATTTCTTGCGAAATTCAGTCAAACTGACTTTGTTCTGATTCATATATCATAGGAGTCCAATTAACACACACAGAAAATCAAACTAAAAGGATACAATTATGACAATATCAATGTAAAAGATATATATGATAAGAAAATAAGATACAATTGTGTTTTTATTTGGAAATATTCTAATATTAATATGCAAGTTACATTACAGTGGAACCTCAATTTTACACCAAAATTTGGGGGCCGGAAGCGGTCGCTTCTCTCGCCTCCTCTATGAGCCGGCCCTGCAAATGGCTATAAGAAAACAATGTGCATGTCCACATGTTCCATTTCCAGGAGGCCTGGATATTTCTGACGTTGGGGTTATTGGAAATTTGTCCGATCGTTAATTTTAGAGTTTCAAAATTAGTTGAGGTACACATAAATTAGCCCGAATATTCTATTATTTTTTTATAAAAAAAAAAACCCTCACGAGAATGTTCTTTCTCCGTCTTCTACTACAAGTCCTCTACATAAAGATTCCGTGAACCTTTCCTACCCGGGATTCGGTAATCAGGAACAATTAATGTCCCGCAACAAAAATCGAATAAATTAGTGGTACACCTATTTAAGAACATTGATCATCTATACCGACAAATTTCTGTGTCTTTTGTTCAGAGGAATTTTAGATCGTTGGATCGCATACAAATTTTTAAAAAACAAAAAAAACTTCCACACAATCTAAAGGTCCGAGATTCCTCGGCACAGAAGTTCATATATATATAGTATATAAAAGATTTCCTGAGCCTATTTATTTATTTAATATTCAAAAAGGTTAAGATGCATGGCTCTCAGTTCATGAAATTAAACATGAAGGCTAATGAGTCCAAATTCAAAGCGGTCTGAGATTCCTCGAGAGGTTTATAGTACCGAAGATCTCCCGAACCTATTTATTTATTTATTTAATTCTCCTATCCAAAAATGTTAAAATTCATGCTCTCGATCCATAAAACTGAACATGAAGAATAATGAGTCTAGATTCATAATACTTTTCATGTTCGGTTTCATACACCGAGAGTCCTGGAATGTACCGACAACCAATCCTCTTTAATACCACCAGCCCAAAGAATTCCATGCGTAACAGAACGCCGATCTCTCTCTCTCTCCTCTACTCTACTCTCCCACCTCCAGTATACTAACACAATCTCCTCCCCATCAAATCCCATTCCTCTCTCTCTCTCGCTCTCTCTCTCCTCTCTCTACGCAGCCATGGGATCCTTCGAAATCGAATCATCAGGCCACGCAGCAACAACAACCAACCCAGAAGACCACCAAGCCGTCGACGAAGACGAAGAGTCCCCAGTCGAGGAGGTCCGACTGACCGTATCCAACACCGACGACCCGACCCTGCCCGTATGGACGTTCCGCATGTGGTCCCTCGGCCTCCTCTCCTGCGCCCTCCTCTCCTTCCTCAACACCTTCTTCGCGTACCGGACCGAACCGCTCACCATATCCATGATCTCCGTCCAGGTCGCCACCCTCCCCGTCGGCCGGTTCATGGCCCGGGTCCTGTCGGAGAGGAAGTTTCGGATTGGGTCGAGGGAGTACTCGGTGAACCCGGGACCGTTTAACATGAAGGAGCACGTCTTGATATCGGTTTTCGCCAATGCCGGGTCCGGGACGGCTTACGCTGTGGGGATTGTGAATATCGTGATGGCTTTTTATCACCGGAAAATCTCGTTCTTGGCCGGGTGGATTCTTGTCATCACTACTCAGGTAATAATAATTGGAATGATCCCGTATCGATGTGTAATTGGTACTTGATTATTGATATTTTAATTAATGTTGTGGGAGAATAATATGTCTTATAAAGCGAAAAATAAAAATTTAGAAAATAAGAACCTTAGTGCGGTAATCAATCTCGAAGAGGGATCATGAGCTAAAATTCAATGCGTGACCGTTTTAGATTCTCTAAAAAATTTAAGAATTTTTGGGGCCTCAATTTGGAATCCTTTCTAATAGTAGCTCAATAAAGAAGCCCATATCTAATTTTTGCTTCGGGCCTCCGAAAAGTCTGGACGAGTCCTGTTCATGGGATTATTTGAGCTTGCATTTCATTTTCATTTTTTTCTTCTCCTTTTGGGATTTTTTTGGTCGAATTGTCTTTGTTGTTTTCTAAATACCTTGGCGAGAAGAATAATTTTTAAAAAACCATGTTAAAGACGAAAATAAGTTAATTATTTTGTAACTCTTTAATTTCTCTTGTGCGACTAATTCTTTTCTTAAAAGTGAAATGTTTATATTTGAAAATGATTTTGGAGGGTGAAAGGGTGTGATGAAAAAGAGTTTTCCTTTTCTCATCAAATCCCAAAAAGGGGAAGGAACCAATAAAATAAAAAAATCATTTTTGTGTGTTTTATTTTATTTTATTTTATTTTATATTTCTCACTAGATTTCTCAATACAAATTAGTAATTTGATGAGAATTTTTAATAGGTTTTTTCTTTTCTTCCCCCATTCTGCTAAGGAAATTATACTAAGGAAATAAGTACTTATTTTTTGAATTAAAGGTGATCTTTTTTGAGAGAATGACATATCTCATAAAAGTACAACATAAAATAAGTATCTAAAAAATAAGAATCTTAGCGGAACGGAATCATTCAAGTCCAAGTTAAGATAAAAATCACTAAAGAAAAAGGTCCCCAAAAAAAAGTCAAAAAATTTAAATTCGATGCATGGGTTACCCGAAAAAAGAGAGAAGAAAAGTGCATTGAATTTAAAGTTTAGAAATTGTTTAGGTAGGGCCAATTTTTTTTATGAAGGACAATTCACACAACCTCTCACACACATGTGAAATCCACACATAATAGTGTTTGTGAAGTCTACATATACGTGAGAAATTGTGTTTGAATTATGGTGTGAGTAGCATTATTTGTTTTAGTAAATTCCACCCCTTGAGATCATGCTAAACATAACATGTGTGTGTTTTTTGCATGGCGGTTTGTGCTAACATGCGCATGGGGTGCAGGTACTGGGATACGGTTGGGCTGGAATCCTGAGGAAGTACGTGGTGGATCCCGCATTGATGTGGTGGCCGAACAGTCTCGTTCAGGTTTCCCTTTTCAGGTAGACTTAAATTCTAAACGGTACCGTTTGTTGAATAGTACTTTTTAAGTTTTGGAATGCCCAACTGTTGTGTACCATGTGATACTGCCGATAAAAGACCGCAAAATGTGGATTCCTCATTGCCTAGTGTCTGGTAAAAACTACCCGAAACACAACGAATTTCTTTTCCTTTTTGTGCAAATAGAGAATAGGCTAAATTATTACAACAACAATAACCACAAGCAAATCTAGAAGCCGAAAAGTAACTAAGCAACAAGCAAACCACGAGACACCGGAATTTTTACGTGGTTCTTCCTAAATTAGAGGTACGTCCATGGGAGCGTAATTGCTACCAAATCTTCCACTATAATGATAATGAGGTTACAAGAGTGTTTCCCTAGCAAGCAACTAGAGGCATACAAACATCACCCTAAGGTGGATTTCAACAAAGTCAACAAAGAGTACCAGTTTAGGTCTCACCAAGTGGATTTCTCAAACTCCTAGAACCCGAGAGAAACTCCGCAATCGGCTCCGGTCCACACGTAGAGCTCGTCGAACTGAATATCATACTAAAAACCCAATAATTTGGGAGAAGAAACGAACACCCGATCTTAGCTTGAACTTGAGCATAACCCTTGCCCCTTTTTCTTTTTCTCAGCCGTGCTCTCTGATTCTCACTTTTTCACACAGGTAATGGGAGACGAAGTCTCCAGATTCCTTTTGTAGTCCCATTAAAGAAATTACAAGATTCCCCCTTTTTCATTCAAAGAATAACAAAATGACTCATAATATTTTGGACCCAAATAAATGAGCCTTTTGTGGAACCCACCAACAAGGAGGGACCCACCAAACACCTACCATCCGCCCGACAAAAAATGAACGATAATGTCTCTATTGCATAATTTATTGCTACATAAATGGTTTGAACCATTATGCAATCAACACGCGACCATTATGCAATCAACGCCGCGTGGTACTCTGGAAATACTGAATAATTACTACTGGTTTTGCATGGTACATGCACTCTTTGACTTCCCTAGTGAATGGTTTACATAATTACTACTGGTTTTGCATGGTGCATGCACTCTTTGACTTCCCTAGTAATACTCTTAATAAATTCCAGAGTTGGCATATTTCCAGATTCTCACAGTTAATTGCCTTCTGTTTTCTTTCTTCCATCTATGAGGGTGTAACTATTTTATGTCCATTCTTGTCTTGAAATTAAATGATTTTTTCTTAACACGGGAGGGTAAAAGAGTAATTTCACTTACTACCTCCACTAGGCAATTGCTGACTAGAGCTTGAAAACAGAAATTTATACCCCAAGAGAAAAAGTCAGCCATAAGGTTGCACTAGTAGTGTTACAGGACCGCAGTTTAGTAGCACATTTAGACACTTATTGAACTTTGTCTTGTGATCACCGTTTCGCGCAGATTCAAAACCAAAAATTAGTTTTTTTTTCTTTGGTGGCCGAAACCTGAATAAAATATATTGATCACCTCCTGGAGAAGTGAAAAGTCTTCCTTAAAAGATCATAATTCGATACAATGACTTAGGGTGAGTTTGGATAAAACTTAACTCCGTTCATTTAATTTATCGGCAAAAGTCGAAATTGTTAGAATAGTAGATTAACAGACCTTGGAGGAGGAGAGTGTATGTTGCCAAACCAAGCCTTTAGAAATGGCCACTGGACTGCTTAATGTTCTTTCTCGAATCGATGGAACACTTGCTATATATGATATCCATATATACATAACAACATTCTACCAAATGGTGCATTTGATCCCTCATTTTCAGATACACATGCAAAACAAGTGAAGAAAAAGGGTAGTAGAGATAAGTCAACGTTCGAAGACTAACTAGTGGTCCGGTCCTTGTACCATCAGTACTCGCATATAGTCACATATTTGAGTGGGATCTCTAATTTTTCTAGTTGTGATCTACAATTTGCAGGGCTCTCCATGAGAAAGACAAGTCGCGAATGTCGCGAGGGAAGTTCTTCTTGATAGCCCTTGCCTGTAGCTTCTCGTGGTACCTCTTCCCCGGCTACCTCTTCCCCACCTTGTCAAACATTTCATGGGTCTGCTGGGCCTTCCCAAACTCTGTCACGGCACAGCAAATCGGTTCAGGAATGAGAGGCCTTGGCATTGGATCATTGACCCTCGACTGGTCAGTCGTGGCCTCATACCTTGGCAGCCCACTCATAACCCCGTTCTTCGCCATTGTCAATGTCTTTGTGGGGTATACGATAGTGCTATATTTGGTGATCCCCGTGTCCTACTGGGGGTTGAACTTGTACCAGGCCAAGAATTTCCCTATTTTCTCGTCGCATTTGTTCAATGCCCAGGGACAGCTATATAACGTTACAGCGATTGTTAATGACAACTTTGAGATAGACATGCCATCTTATGAGAAGCAGGGAAGGATAAATCTCAGCGTGTTCTTTGCACTGACTTATGGGATTGGTTTTGCGGCTGTTGTCGCTACCCTCTCACATGTTGCCTTGTTTAATGGAAGGTAAACTGGTTGTGTACTTTGCTTCCTTCGCAGGTTTTGTGTTTTATACGTTGTTATCGTTTTTCCAGTCTTTTAAAAAACTAAAGCTAGAATAAGTTTTGAAACGCCCAACATCTTCGTACTGGTAGTGTTGTCCGAGAGCAGGTAAATAGAACACATCTTTTTTCGTGTTTCTGAGAAGTGCGTTGTTTTCAAATAACAGTTCCTGTAAGACTAAACAGAAAAGGAGAAAAGTTGCCAATACATACTCCCTATGTAGCATCGACAAAATCTTCCTTGGTTGCTTAGCAGTTAGAACTTCGAAAAGAAACATTGCAAACAATTGATGGAACAATTCTGGAATACTCCTATCCTGTGAATCATCCATGTTTTCATAATCTAAATTTATGAAATTAAACCTAGCAATAATGGGTGGATGGATTTCCATAAACGAGCTCGTTTTTATGAGGTTTTAAATTAATGTCTAGCAGCAGATTTGATTTGTGTGAATCATTGTGAGGTAATTAGCTGCTGCTCTATGCAGGGAAATATATGACCAATTCCGAGAATCGTACAAAGGGCAGAAGATGGACATTCACACAAAACTAATGAAGAAATACGAGGATATACCCAGCTGGTGGTTTTACCTAATGCTTGTAATTTCATTTGCACTTTCTCTTGCACTTTGCATCTTCATGAAAGATCAGGTTCAAATGCCGTGGTGGGGTCTGGTTTTCGCTGCTGGCCTCGCGTTGCTTTTCACCCTCCCCATCAGCATCATAACTGCCACAACTAATCAGGTAAAAACTTTGAATTCAACTTATCCTATTTGCCAATCTGCTTTCAGATAAGCCATATCTTGTTTCTCATCTTGTTTACGCTAATTTACAGAATAGCCTTTCTATTTGTGCAGAAGTGTATCAGAAATTTGAAAAATGCAATGGTGGTTTTGAAAAGTTCATAATAAAAACTGAAAAGGGATTTTTTTTTTTTTCCCCCCACAGAAGTGAAGTGTTAAAATCTACCCTTTCATTCTTATGTGCTCAAATTTATCCATGCAAGATAAGGGAAGTAGCACTTTTCTGTGCTCCTTTCATTTCAAAACAAAACATCCCTCGAATGGCCATATTTTCAAAATGCCACTATTAGTAGTTTCTCAGAAAATGTTCAACTATACAATCATTCAGATCAAAAAGGAAAAAAAAAAACTATAATACAAATCATTGTACCGAGTTTTCGTGCTGGATTCTTGTTCAAATTGTTGTGCCTTCTTGTCAAAAAAAAAATTGTTGTACCTTTATACAGTCCTTTATTTCGAATTAAAACCTCTACGGGACAGTTCAGATAATGTCAATTCTGTGTCATTTTGAATGTCATGAGTATGCTGTACGAAAATTCCGTTTATGTGTCTTCGTCCCTCTTGTTCCCCTCAAATTGTTAATTTTTTTCACTTCTTATGTCAGACACCAGGACTAAATGTCATCACAGAATATATAATGGGGGTCATATTACCAGGAAGGCCCATAGCCAATGTCTGCTTCAAAACCTATGGCTACATAAGCATGAGCCAAGCAGTCTCCTTTCTCAATGATTTCAAGCTAGGCCATTACATGAAAATCCCACCGAGATCAATGTTCATCGTGCAGGTATTACCTCTTTTTATTGTAATATCAATTGACAGAGTAGTTCGCAAACACGCCTTATTTTTTATCACCCGTGTGTCTTGGGCTAGCTTACTCGTATATCCTGGTCCTGGCGTTTGACGACCAAACAAACCTTTGGTCGCGCCATGGGTTGGTGACAAACCAGTGAGCTTGGGGGAGTGAGCCCTTTACTTCTTGTCAAATACACCCTTAATTCGTAGGAAATCATGAGCATAATGATATTTTTTGGGTTTCCTTGTAATGTTTGGGATTTAATGACATATGATACAATTTTTTACTAAAACAACCTAGTGGCAACAAATGTAATAATCATTGGAAGCCAACTGCAACGGCTAGTTACTGATCAGAAAAATAAAGTGATGAATTATCACTTAAACAAGCTGATTTCAAGCAGCATTCATTAGATGCATCATGAATGGCTTCCAAACAACGATATCCATCGAGCTGTAAATGAGTGAAGTCGAGCCCAAAACATAGTTTGTCGAAGTTTGGCTCAAAAACTTAACTTCTGGTCGAATCTCAAAAGGAAATTTAAAAAGAGCTAACTCACAAGGTAGCCCGAGCAACTTTTTTTTTTTTTGGGTGTCGTTCTCCAATGAATAAAATTAACCAAGCTATTGAAGCTCGACTCATGTCCTTATTGAGAAGTTCTTTTACTTCAAGTTGCTAAAGGAAACAAGCCCAGGACAAACTCTTAACATGTTTAGAAACTTCTGGGCTTGTTTCTTTTAGCAACTTGAACTGAAAGAACTTCTCAATAAGGACATGAGTCGAGCTTCAATAGCTTGGTTAATTTTATGGTCATATAGCTAAGTTAGCAATTGTGCATACCAATGCTCTAGGGTTAAGATCCCATCCAGTATACTCCAGTCTAGTATTGTCCATTGTGTGGACAAGATCAACTTAGGAAAATCCCTTTGAGATCTATGGCTAGCTTGTTGCCACATAGACCAACCAAACTCACACTTCAAAAATCCACAATTTTACGCACGACACAACAAATCCTATATTACGGATTTTTTTTTTAATATACTTGGGGTACCGCCACTGGTGCCCCAACTATTCTTAACATCACACATTTATGTAGGGTCCACAATTAAGTGTATGGGTCCGCAACTAAGTGCATGAGCTCTAAAAAATATTGATGTTGATGGGTGTCGGGACTACTTGCGGTGCCCTACAACCACCGAATAATTACTCCCTAAATTAAAGGGTGTTTCGGCTTCATAATTAAAGCCAACTTTTACTCAAATATTTTGGGAAATAATCATTTTTCAGTTAAAAAAAAAAGCCAATATTTTTTTGTTAAAAGTGGTTATTTTTCAAAATATTTGGATAAAAGTAAAAAAAATGTTTGGCGCAAAACTAACGAACACAATTTTTTTTTAATAAGGAAAAAACTAGCTAAAAGCACTTTTTGTTTAGTGGAACAACACCTAATTAAATTAAAAAATGATAGAAAGTGCCTACATTAAGATCATCTCTATGAGATCCATTTGTTATTGGCGGGAGTAATATAATGCTTGTTAAAGAGTCCGAAAAAAGAAGAAGAAGAAGTGTGATTTTGGTTGGTCTCTGTGGCAAGAAGCTAGCCATAGATCTCAAAGGGATTTTTCTAAATTGATCTTGCCCACACAATGGACAACACTGGACTGGAGTATATTGGATGGGATCCTAACCCATGCTCTAGATTATCAATGAAGGTTGCATGGTAATGAAGGAAGCATAGTAATGCTCTAGACTTTCTGACGTCATTTAGCTCTGATTTGATGACATGGTTTCACAGCAAAACATGTATTGGGAGGCCACTATTTTAGTGGTATTCTGAGAGTAGCCACTTCGTGCATATTGTCGAAGGTTAAGTCCTCCCCGTCCATACCTCTTATGATTAGGGATTACATGGGTTCGGTTCTGTTGTATATCTTAGTTAGCAAATATTGTACGGTCCAAATGCAGTTTGCCAGGAAAAAATCCTTTGTTCTTTGTGGTTCTTTTATTTCGCACTGAAACACCCGACATTTGCGATTCAGTAAAAGATTTATTGTTCTTGGATGGTTTGTTCTTTAAACTTCTCCTCATCTATTGCAGTGTGCCGGAACCATCATAGCTGGGACCATCAACATGGTCACGGCATGGTGGCTACTAACCTCCATCGACAACATATGCCAAGACAACCTACTCCCTCCAAACAGCCCCTGGACTTGCCCCGGCGACCGCGTCTTCTTCGACGCCTCTGTCATCTGGGGCCTAGTGAGCCCCAAACGCATCTTCGGAAACCGCGGGAACTACAGCGCCCTCAACTGGTTCTTCCTAGGCGGCGCACTGGGTCCCGTCCTTGTCTGGGGCCTCCACAAGGCCTTCCCCAAGCAGAAATGGATCACATTGATAAACCTCCCCGTGCTCCTTGGGGCCACCGCGGCTATGCCACCGGCAACGACATTGAACTTCAACAGCTGGATCTTCGTCGGGACCATCTTCAACTTCTTTGTTTTCAGGTACAGGAAGGGGTGGTGGCAGAGGTACAATTACGTGCTCTCGGCCGCGCTGGATGCGGGGCTGGCTTTCATGGGGGTGCTGCTGTATTTCTGTCTAAGCATGGAGAATGTGAGTTTGGACTGGTGGGGAGCTGAAGGGGAGCATTGTGGTTTGGCTTCTTGTCCTACTGCTAAAGGGATCGCCGTGGATGGGTGTCCAGTGAAATGATTGTTGAGAAAAACTTATTTATGGAGGGTTTTGTAAATAAGTTTACTCGGAGGTGAATCGTGTGCGTCCAAAAATGTTTTGGACTGTTCAGACCATTGATTGCCAAGATAGACGGGTGAGATCGTGCGACTCCGTAAATAACCTATTTACGGCGGCTCCATGATCATCATTGTTATGTTAGTAAAAATTGGTTTTCTTTTCATCTTTTTTTCAAAGTACAGTTGGATTAGTTGGTGGTTGTAGACCTGAACTAGAAAAGGAAAAGTAGGATTAGCTATTCTCTGGAAGGTGAAGCTGTTTTGCTAGATCATTTAGAGCACCGCCACGTCGTGTTTTTAGGGCTTTTTTCCACCACAAATTGGTGTGGGTTCCACCATCAAGTGCGGTGGAAAAGGCCCCTGAAGCACCACTTGGCAGCCCTCTAGTAGTAGTGAACAATCACTCGTTATATATTGGGCATGTTTGGAGCTGCATTGTCCACTTTCCAATTGAGTGTTTGGGAGATGATTTTGGAATTCATTCTGCAAAAATGCATTATCAATAATAAATGGGAGAATACAGAATTCAAAAATTACCTTTAGAGAAGCTTAACTCTCTGTAAAATTTATTTCGTTTATATATCAAGAAAGCACTTTTAATACAATTTTGATCATAATTAAAAACTCTAATTTGAATATATTTACAATTCAGAATCAAAACAAGAAGACTCCCAGACATGCTCGGTGTGGAGGAAATGTATTTGCTTTGTTGTGTTTCACTCGGATGGGGCGAGTACAGCCTGGTGCTGTGCACCACCCGCACTGCAGTCCGTTGCAAAATGGGGAGCAGAAAATCTAATTACTACAAGTGAAAGAAAACGGGAGCAGAAAAATCCATTGGTAATTTCTCCAAAAATGACTTGGTAAATCTCTGTTCGCTTAGAACCTCGCGTTCATTAATTTCCTCAATATACTTTCAGTCACACAGTCGTATATTTCGAAATTCTCATCACGTCTATCGTGTGGTGTTATAAATGAAACCTCTGAAAGATAAGAGAGACTCCGGCCACACTACGAAACTTAGAATTGGTCTCTTTTGCTGTCTGTTGTGAACTTGTGATACACTTCAAGAACGTAACAATACAATAGTAAACGTAACGTAAGGCTCTAGAATTCTAGTTCAGTGGTCGAGAGAAAAACGTAAAGAAATTCCATCGAACTTGACGATCAATCAATCATGTGAATAATGTACAACCATCACGAATTCAATGTACAAGTAAAAGAGCTCGATAACGGGTAAGAAACAAACCACTCAATGATCATGAAATTTTCCAGTTGGGAGTGTAGAAGAATGAACTTTATACTAGCTAGGCTTTACTAGCTGTCATGAACTTCCAACTGATTTCAATGGAGCAGCATACCTAGATGAAAACCCGCGGTTTGAATAATCCTCGTCGTCTTCCTCCCAGCCCTCGTCGAAGTTCTGAGCATAGCTCAATGGATCATACCCACCGACGGCTGGTCTTTGTCTTTTGGATTTAAAGATATCTTTTACTCTTATGTTCCAACGAACACTTCTCCTTTCCCTTGTTCTTCTTCTTCCTCTTCTTCTTCCCCATGGAAATTTCAGCTTCAGACGGCCCCAGCACGAAAGCAATCCTTCTTGTTCATCTCTGTTGTCTCTTGGAGATTCATCTCTCTCCATGGAAATGATTCTCTCTCTCTCTAAGGGTGAGAACTGAGAAGTTGAGTGTGTGGTATAGAGGAATGGAAGATATAATAGCATCAATGGAGTGTTTTTTTCCTGGTTTTGTTTTGAGTGAAGGAATGGAAGAGAAGAGACAGAGGAGATTGGGTTGGGTGAGTGAATGATTGAACTATTTGGCCTGATTTTGACAAGCAAAAGGAATCTTTATTTTTGTGATGCCTTTGTACTACAATAATCAGTGCAGGAAATACATTAAAAATCAATTTTCTCAACAGTTTCTGATATTGTTGTTGTTCCATGAGATTGTGCAAATGAATCTGGATATAACATTTGTTGGTGAATGAGTTTTGCTTCTTACGTTTTTCCGGACCCGGGGATGCTGCTTGACAGCTCTGATCCGGTCATTCATCTCGGCACGGATGGCTCGGATCGAATTTGCGCACATACAAATTTGAACCGTCCATTGCTCATCTAAAATCCAAGCCGTCGATTGTCGAGATGATCCGGCCGCTCTATAGTGACAGCATCTTCCACTCCCAGTTTTCCTGGGTAGTTGGTGAATGAGTACAAACCTAGGCAACACTCTTCCCCACAAAAAAACCAACGTGGCTTTTTTTCTGAATCAGGAGTCATTGAGATAATTAAATTCTCTGGTGGTAAATAAAAACCACACCATAAAATCACCCAGTTTTTAATTTTTGAAAAAGTAAAAAATGTGAATAAAATGGTGATTAACCACAAAACGGGTGACATGCAGTTCCAAAGAGCAAATGAATTTGGTTCCCAACCCTTTTAGTCTGCTGAGAGAACTTCTGTAGTGTTTTTTTATCCACCAATTAGGGGTCCGAATCTAAGCCTACGTGTATGCATGCGGGAGTTAGGGCGCGAGTGTGAGCATTAAAGAGTCTTTAGAACAATCTCAAAAACTAAAACTTGCGCGAGCGGAGATTAGGAGTGGAAAGCAATACGAGAATTGAGAGCAGGAGCACAGGGCATTTTGAAGTATTACGTGATTAAAGTCCGAACAAACAGAACATGTCATCGCTGCTCCTATATTTTCACAGCCAAGACCAGTGCATAGTTTGATATACAAAGTAATCTCTAAACACCAATTCACCAAAAGTAAAGACTAAAGAGGACAAAGCAAATCCAATCCATATTGTCCATCTCTTTGCCCTCGTTTGCAATAGCAAGAATAAGCCCGATTGAAGTAAAGAACGAGAGAGTAAACCCTACCAAAACCAAAACAAAAACCGTAGCCGAGAAAGTTCCTAGCGAACGGTACACGGCAAAAATGATCTAAAACTTGACAGCCAACTGTTTGGCCGAACTTTTCTTCACAAGTCCTCTGGAGCAAAGCTCGTCCAGTAATTCCGAAGCTTCCTTCACCAAACCTTCAGAAGCTATGCCTCCGATGAGAGTCGTGTACGTAGCTTCAGTAGGCTTACAATTCTTAGACACCATATCAAACAGTAAATCGATGGCCCGATCGGTTTGACCGGCCTTACAAAGTCCTAACATAAGGGTATTATACGTGATGGCATTAGGCCTCACTCCCAATCTTTTGAAATCGTTAAAGAACTGAATTGCTTCATCAACCTTCCCTTCTCTACTAAGCCCGCCCAACAGGGACGAATACGTAACTATATCAGGTTTAAGACCCTTTTCTTCCATCTCATAAAATAACGTAAAAGCGCGTTTGGTTCTCCGATCCTTGGCGAGCCCATCAATCACTGTATTGTAAGTGATCAAAACCGGAGAGCAGCCTTTGGTACTTAGTTGATCAAGAATCTCAACCGCAGTATCAACTTTTCCATCTTTGCATAACCCGGTGAGAAGGGTGTTATACGTCACAATATCAGGGTAGCAACCCCTCGACACCATTATCTCCAAATACTCGATGGCCCGATCCATCTTCTTCACTTTGCAAAATCCATTTAGTAAGGGATTGTAACTCAAGGAATTCGGAGTACAACCGTGGCTAGGCATCGTCTCCAAAATATCAATTGCTCGGTCCAAAAATCCCTTTTGGCATAAGTTATTAATCAAGATGTTAAAAGTAACCACACTTGGGGCGCACCCTTTTTGAGCCATCCCAGATAAGAGTTTCTCAGCATCCACCCACCTCCCGATATTACACATGCTACGCAATATTGTGTTATAAGTAATGGCATTAGGTTGGGAACCATATGAAGGCATGTTATATAGGAACTTGATCGCTTCGTCTAACCTCCCTTCCATACACATCCCATTGATAAGAACGTTATAAGTAACAACATCCGGTTCACACCCATTGCTCCTCATCTCATCTACAAGCTTCATCGCCTGCCCAACTCCACTCTCCTTGCAAAATGCTTCTATCAATATAGTGTACGTGAACACATCCGGATAACACCCTCTTTTCATCTGCCGACGAAGAACTTTCATCGCTTGATCTAGTTTCCCATTATTGCACAAACTACGTAAGACTGTATTATATGTAATTACATCCGGTACAACACTCATTTGGTCCAAGATATTCAGGGCGCGATCAATATCTCCTGCCTTGCAATACCCACTAATCAAAACATTGTAAGTTATAACATCAGGAACAGCACCAGACTCCTCAACAATCTGCATAACCCTAGTAGCCTTCTCAGTGTCCCCAATACGACAGAACCCACGAATCAAATTCGTGCAAGGTATAATATCGGGTATATCTCCGCGATAAACCATGCTCTCGAGGCGTCTAAAACACTCCTCTAATTCCCCCTTTCTAACCAAGCGAAGGAGATCTTTGTTTCCCTTCGACTCACGACTCGGCACGGAATTCACCCGACTCGGTCGACCCAATTGATTTGTTTTCCCAGAATTCGAAAACCTACCATTATCAGAGCTAAATGACTCTATTTTAGAAACAGCATATACCCGATTTCGCCTTTTCTTTCTAAACCCCTCTTGTGTTCTCAATCCAGTACCACTATCAATTGAAAGGACAAGAAACCGAGCTTTGGGGCCCACAAATACCTTGAGTGAGCTCAAATTTGAACAAACCCTAGACCCAATCCGACCATGAAAACTGTGAAATGAGCAAAACCCTTCATGGATTTGCTTTGTGGGGACTACTAAGTCCATGTTAAATCCTTATTGAGCTCAGTAAAGGATTATACGCAAACACTTCTTCATACAGAATCCCAAAATATGCACAATATCGAGATAGGGTCCCAGAGAGAGAGAGAGAGAGAGAGAGAGAAAGCTTACCGTGAGAGCTTCTTGAGGGCTGGAAATGTAATGAGGAGAAGAGGGAACTCGCTCCACCAGGAGCACCACCACCTTTTCTTATCTGAAAGACAAGGCCAACACTGAAATGTGTTCTGTTTGACTTTGGTTGGGATTGGGCCGGAATTTTAGGTTATGTTGGGCCGAAACACTTAGCCCAATTAAGGCTTTAAACTCTGAACAGTGTTTATGGGGTGGGCCGGAATTTTTAATAATTTGTTCAATTTTTTCGGGCCAAAAATAAAAAGCTTTCCGCCGTTGGCTAAACCACCAAACCTTACCGAACCGATTGGTGCGGTTTTTAACTGAATTATTAACCGTGGGTTTGGTTTTGGTTTTTGATTTTCAAAAATCGGACGGTTCGGTTTGGGTTTCGGTTTTATATGATAACCGAACCGAAAATCGAACCAAACTATATGATAACCGAATCGAAAATCGAAACCAAACCGCAATCATAACTGAACTGGAATACACTACATAAATACCCTTATTCTGTTGTTTTGAGAATGAATATTTAGTGTCTTTGAACAATTGGTGTATTAGATTGTTGTCTTTTTCGATTTTTTGTTGTTGGACAATGGTTTTTGGTGTCTTCGAACCTATGGTGGTATAGAGTATTAGTACTAGTTTGTTGGATTTTTTTAAAGATATTTTGCGTCTTTTACTCTAGTAAAAAAATTTCATCCGATTAAGTGAAAATCCGTACCATACCGGTAATCATGATTTTGGTTATGGTTTAGACAAAATAAAAATCGCCGGTTTTGGCTATAGTTTCGGTTTTACTTTTATGTTTATGTTTCAATTGTGATTTTGCAAATAACCGAATTGAACTGCACCGTTGCCCTCACGAGTAGCTCGTGATTAATTTGACTAAGATCATTAGATCGTCTCCTTCCCATCTCAATCATAAACTTGCTAATTTTTCAAGTTAAGTTAACAAAACTCCAGAGTTTGTGATAAAAGCGTGGTAAAAAACTCACTTTGCTAAGTGTTGTATCAAGTTTAGAGAGGGGGGGCCTGGCTATTTTTTTACCACAATATTGGGTTCATCCAATAATGTGATATGTTTTATTCATCTTATAGAGCTCGACGGGTAGATCTTTTGTGAAAAAAAACAAAGTTTAACCGACATCAATAACTCTATGCCTGAAATGTCATTGTTATTGAAAAAATGAACAGGAAAAATGATTTTGGAATTGCACTTTGGTATAAATTTCATTCCATCATATGGTTACCGATGTTCGATTACCTAGATTTTGTTAAAAAAAAACTCCACTCGTTGAGCTCTACGACGGAATGATTCAAATCAAATCTTTTAGCTCCGAGAAAATTTCGCTTTTTTTTTTTTTTTTCCCGAGAGAAACGAAAACGCAACTTATATTTGTTAAAATCAAATACAAATTGCGCTGCCCATAGGCCTAAAAAAATAACAAAATAAAATACAACTATGAAGAAATATACAACAAAACAAAAAGAAGAGAAGCCGAATGAAATCAGCTCCGGTGTCGGACTCGTCAATCCGCTAAAGAAGGTGGGTGGGGAGAATCACGGTTTGTACCATACATGCCCATTCCCGTCGCAGGTTGGAGGTCAAAGCCAGAAAAACACCAGATCCACTATAGACGCCACTTTGAGAGCAAAACAAAGCCTACTGTCTTATTTACGGTATTCAGAAATCGCTGCGGACGTCACTTTGAGAGCACAACAAAGCCTATTGTCTTATTTTACGGTATTCAGAACCTTGGTCAGAAGTTCAGACAAATCAAAACATGTCGTCATCGCTGCTCCTATCTTTTCGCAGCAAATACCAATGCCATAGTTTGGTATACAAAGTAATATCTAAACACCAATTCACCACAAGAGGACCAAAAAAGAATGAGCGATTGATTGATTGTTTGTGTGTGTGTGTGTTTCCAAAATCCATAATGTCCATCTCTTCTATATGATTCCTGTAACTATTACAATAGGGTGTGTTTGGTTGGATGGAATAAGCTTTGGAATGGAATTATTATTCCAACGGATTTCCTATTCCTGTGTTTGGTTCACAGGAATATCTATTCCAAAATGAATTACTATTCCCCCAAATGAGAGAATTGGAATTCCATTAAAAAGAGAAGGGAATTGTTATTCCGGTGCTTTCTACATTTTGTCGTTTTGTCGGGTTTCCCACGCTTCTCATGTCTCCCGCCTCTCACAACTACAGAAAAGAAAGATCGAGCAGTTCTCTCATCTCTCGCCTCTCTCTCTCTCTCTCTCTCTCTCACCTTGATCGGGTTCGAAGGGCTTCTCTCTCATCAATCTAGATCTCGTATGTATACTCTCCTCTCTCTCTCTCTCTCTCTCTCTTCATATATATATATATATATATATATGTGTGTGTGTGTGTGTGCATGTACGTACATATATGTACTTTTGCTCCCTCCTTTTGATAAGCTGATTGATCGATCTGTTCTGAGAACTGTTCCTATGTATGATGGAGATTTGCTATTTGATTTTCTAGGGTTTGGTAGATTTCTCCATAGTTTGATAATTGATCTGAACCTTGGTTGTTGTAAATCATCGATTCTAAAGCTCATCAAACAAAATAGAACCCATCCTAGTTTGAGTTGTGTGTGCTTTAAATCTGCAATGGACAATTAGCTCCTACAGTTGTGTGAAAATTTCGTTGTGGTGACTCAAGAATCTAATATACCATATATTCATGTCTGTATAAATACATGTATCTATATTTGCCTTCAGTATTTTTGCGTAAGATTCTCTATAGGCATGACTGCTTTTGTTATCTAATAGAGAAAGTGGAGAAGGGCAAAAATTCCTTATACAAGTGCACATGAGACCCTTGATTTCTAATAGAAATTGTTTATTGATTGTTGAATTTTTGTAAGTGGATTCATGCACCTCTGTAATTTGGACATGTGTTGGTGCCCTTTTGTAGGTTTATTACTGCCAAAAAAATTTCAGCGATGGCACGTCTTAGTTTATCGAAAAAGAAAATGAAAAGGAGCAAATTGGCAATGGCTATGCAGTGGTGGTTGTACATTCTACATTTACTTGGGTTATTCATGGAATTAGCATATAGGATGGTTGAAAGACAATGCATGCATGGGGTTAGATCTAGGTATCGGTTAGATTTCTATGATAATAGAGATGTAATTGAAAAATGGGTGTATAAAAGTGATAGTAAATGTATGAATGATTTTAGAATGCCCAGGCGACCATTTTTGAAGTTGTGCCACTTGCTGAGTACAATCGGGAAGCTAAAGCCAACCAGACACATGTTAGTTGATGAGCAAGTGGCAATTTTTTTGCATATCCTTGCTCATCATATAAAAAACCGGACCCTTCAGAATAATTTCCATCGCTCGGCAGAGGCAATTAGTAGGTCTTTCAGAAAAGTTTTGATTGCGGTTATTAGGTTACAAGGGCATTTATACAAGACACCTGAACCAATACCACAGAACTCCACTGATGAGAGATGGAAGTGGTTTAAGGTAAATGATTTCAAGTTTTTGGTCTTTACAAGTAACTATGTCATAATTCAACCTGACCTCCCAACATGTTATTCCTAATTTTATAATGTTTTGTAGGGATGTCTAGGGGCATTAGATGGAACACACATACCTGTCCAAGTGCCGGCTGTTGATAGGCCTAGGTATCGAAACAGAAAAGGTCAAATTGCTACGAATGTCTTGGCAGCGTGTACCCCAAACCTTCAATTCACTTATGTGTTACCTGGTTGGGAGGGATCAGCAGCGGATGGACGGGTGTTACGAGATGCAATTAATAGAACCCATGGTCTAGTTGTTCCACGTGGTAAGACACCATGACACCAAAATCAATTGGACTTTTATTTTTGAGTTCATAGATCACTGACATAATTAAACTATATTCATTTGTAAAGGTACATACTATTTGGTTGATGCGGGGTATACCAATGGTGAAGGATTTCTTGCACCGTATAGAGGTCAACGATACCATTTGAATGACTGGAAGGATGGACGTCAACCTACAACTCGGGAGGAATATTTCAATATGAAGCATTCAAGTGCTCGAAATGTGATAGAAAGGGCCTTTGCGATATTGAAAAAGCGATGGGCGATTCTTAGGAGTCCTTCTTATTACCCCATTAAAATTGAAAATCATATTATCTTAGCTTGTTGTTTGCTACATAACTATGTAAGGAACGAGTTGAAAAAAGACCCCTTTGAAAATATAAGAGTCATTGAGAATAGGGATGAAGAGGATGCAGATATTGTTTCTAGTGTTGAGACATCACCACAATTGACCTCTTTTAGAGACAACAAGGCCACTTCTATGTTTGTTGCATGGAGAGCAAGTAGAAGAGCAAGTAGATGATATGTGGTGACAAGAAGAGCTGAAAAGAGAACGCAGGATTCTGTTTTTTGTTTTTTGTTTTTGTGGTGATGAATGAGGACAATCATGTAATAGATAAAAGTGGGTTTGGATATAAATTTGGTGTTTTGAATTTGGAGAATTTGTTGCCAGTTTAATTTATTGATTTATGTATTTGGATTTGTCCCTCATAGAGAATCCCATTCAGTTGTCTTGTTTATGGTGTTATCTCGCTATGTATTTTTTTATACAGAAGCATGGAAAAAAAGACACACAGAAAATGGAATGATGAGGAGGACAGAGAGTTGATTTATGCTTTACACGACTTGGTGAATAAAGGGGACAAAAGGGACAATGGGTTCAAGGCAGGTTCCCTCACAGTTATTGAAGGAGTATTGCATGAGAAGTTACCTGGACATGGGATAAAGGCTAAACCACACATCGAATCTAGGATCAAGACATTAAAGAAGGATGTTTGCATCGTGTATGATATGATCTATGGAGGGAGTACTAGTGGCTTCGGATGGGATCCAAACACAAATATGGTGGTCGCTGATAAACATATTTGGGATGACTATGTTAAGGTATTGTGCAGTTCCACTTCACGCTAAGTCATTTCTTTTCCCTTTTTTTGCCTGACCTGTTACTTTTTCTGTCTGATACAAAATTTCCACTGTACTGTAGACCAATATACCAATTAGCTACAAAATGGTAGTGTTGTGTTGTTCTGATATGTTTTGGTTCTTTCCTACTCTCATTTAAATCCCCACCCTGCTGGATTTTACATAGCACTGAAGAGTTTCTATCTTATTTCATTTTGACTCAGAGCCATAAAGATGCAGCTAACTGGAGGAATAGGAGTTTCCCACACTTTGACATGCTTTTAACAGTCTTCGGGAAAGACCGTGCCACGGGTAAGAATGCTGTTACTGCTGAGGATGTATTAGAGGAGGAGAGTAGGAATGAAGGGAGTTGTGATACAGAAAATTTAGGCATTGGTATTGAAGAAATGGAGCACTTCGTGTCATCCACAAATGGAGAAGAGAGTAACGGGAAAAAAAGAAAGAGGAGTGATGATAGCTTGGATGCTTTCCGTGAAGCAGCAACGATCATTGGTTCAAAGATTGAAGAAGCAACTAATAAGTTCAGTCAAGCTCTTGGTGTCGATCTTGCTATAGCTAAGAAGAGGGACAAAGTAAATGACGAGCTTCGGAAGCTTTCAAATCTATCTATGATTCAACGCCATAGAGTCTTACTTGCCATAGCTCGTGATCATGCGACGACTGCGTGTTTCTTTACCTTGAAAGATGATGAGAAAGAAGATTTTGTGATGGCTTTGCTTAGGGGAGATCTGTGAAGTTAGTACTTGGTGTATTTATTTTAATTTGCTTTGTTTCTTTTGTCAAGAAGATTTACTTTGGATGTTAAAATTGAAGTGTTGGGAATTCTCACATTTTAGCTCTGTCATTAGGATTTTATAAATGTGACGTTTAGCTTGTCTTTCCTGGATTTTTGTAGAAGATACGCTAAAATAGGTGTGAATTATGGACATGGTATAGCTGCTATGTGAGATTTTATTGTTGGGAGACATGCAAAAATTAGCCTAATATTGTGCATACCAAACACAGGAATTGGAATGTGAATTACATTCTTGCTATTGATTCCTAGCCACAACCAAACATGGGAATGGGAATGATTATTCCAATTTCAATTCTTCCAATTCCATTCCATTCTTAATTCCATTCCAATTTACATTCCATTCCATCCAACCAAACGCACCCTAAGATTTTAAGGAATACAAAGCAAATCCAATCCAGGAGTACATTTCAGGCTCCTCACACTGAGAGCAAATTGATTTGCCTTTGTTCGCGATCGTAATAAATAAGCCTGATTGTAGTCAAGAACAAGCAGATCAAAAAAAAAAAGAAGAAGAAGCAAAGAACAAGAGAGAAAACCTTACCAAAACGATAAGGAAAGCCAAAAACCTGAGTTTCTAGCAGACGGTACACAGCAAACAATGATCTAAAACTACCTACGTCTTGACAGCAACTGTTTGGCCGGATTTTTCTTCACAAGTCCTCTGGAGCAAAGCTCCTCCAATAATTCCAAAGCTTCCTTCACCAAGCCTTCAGAAGCTATGCCTCTGATGCGAATCATGTAACTAGATTCAGTAGGTTGACAATTCTTAGACACCATATCAACCATGAAATCGATGGCCCGATCGGTCTGACCGGCCTTAGAAAGCCCTAACATAAGGGAAATATAAATCATGGCGTTAGGCCTCAATCCCAATCTTACGAAATTGTTAAAGAACTGAATCGCTTCATCAACCTTCCCTTCTCTACAAAGCCCGTCCAACAGGGACGAATACGTAACTATATCAGGTTTAAGACCCTTTTCTTGCATCTCATATAACAACTTAAAAGCACGTTCGGTTCTCCCATCCTTAACGAGCCCACCAATCACCGTATTGTAAGTGATCGAAACCGGAGAGCAGCCTGTGGTACTTAGTTGATCAAGAATCTCAACCGCAGTATCAACTTTTCCCATCTTTGCATAACCCGGTGAGAAGGGTGTTATAAGTCACAATATTAGGATAACAACCCCTAGACACCATTATTTCCAAATATTCAATTGCCCTATCCATCTTCTTCACTTTGCAAAATCCATTTAGTATGGGATTGTAACTGAAAGAATTTGGAGAAAAACCGATGCTAGGCATCTTCTCCAAAATATCAGCTGCTCGGTCCAAAAATCCCTTTCGGCATAAGTTATTAATCAAGATGTTAAAAGTAACAACACATGGGGCACAACCTTTCCGAACCATCCCAGATAAGAGTTTCTCAGCATCCACCCACCTCCCGATACTACACAAGCTACGTAATATAGTGTTACAAGTTATAGTATTAGGTTGGCCACCATAAGAAGGCATGTTATTTAGGAACTTGATTGCGTCATCTAACCTCCCTTCTGTACACATCCCCTTGATAAGAACGTTATAAGTAACAACAACCGGTTCACACCCATTGCTCCTCATCTCGTCTAAAAGCTTCATCGCCTGCCCAACTCCACTCTCCTTGCAAATTGCTTCTATCAATGTAGTGTATGTGAACACATCCGGATAACACCCTCTTTTCATCGGCTGACGAAGAACTTTCATCGCTTGATCCAGTTTCGCATTATCACACAAACTACGTAAAACTGTATTACATGTAAAAACATCCGGTGCAACGGTCATTCGGTCCAAGACATTAAGAGCGCGATCAATATCCCCTGCCTTGCAATACCCACTAATCAAAACATTGTAAGCTATAACATCAGGAACAGCACCGGACCGGACTCCTCAACAATCTGCATAACCCTAGTAGCCTTCTCAGTGTTCCCAATTTGACAGAACCCACGAATCAAATTCGTGCAAGGTATAATATCGGGAATATCTCCACGAGAAACCATGCTCTCGAGACGTCTAAAACACTCCTCTAATTCCCCTTTTCTAACCAAGCGAAGGAGATCTTTGTTTCCCTTTGACTCACGACTCGAAACGGAATTCACCTGATTCGGCCGACCCGATTGTGTTTTCTCAGAAATCGAACACCTACCATTATCAGAGCTAAATGCCTCTATCTTAGAAACAGCATATACCCGATTTCGTCTTTTCTTTCTAAACCCCTCTTGTGTTCTCAATCCAGTACCACTATCAATTGAAAGGACAAGAAACCGAGCTTTGGGGCCCACAAATACCTTGAGTGAGCTCAAATTTGAACAAACCCTAGACCCAATCCGACCATGAAAACTGTGAAATGAGCAAAACCCTTCATGGGTTTGCTTTGTGGGGACTACTAAGTCCATGTTAAATCCTTATTAAGCTCAGTAAGGAATTATACGCAAACACTTCTTCATATAGAATCCCAAAATATGCACAATATCTCTTAAGCTCGTAGAAGAAGTTTTTAATGGATTGCGTCCAGTATATAGGGTCTCAGAGAGAGAGAGAGAGTAGAGAGAGAAAGCTTACCGTGAGAGCTTTTTTTCTCACGTGAAAGACAAGGGCAACGCTGAATGGTGGTTATATCCATTGGGCCTCTTACGAGCCCACGTTCAAAACTTTAATTTGTAGGGATCGGGGTCCTCTAGGAGGATTCTCCTCTTTGAGAATTTTCATCTAATCCGTCCATTTTGATAATTAATAATTTAATATATTTATTATCTTTAACCTGTAATAGTTAACTATTACCAGCTTTCAAATGTATCAACTTCTGCTTAATCTTTGGCCATCTGTTATCCTTCTCTCGGTCAAGATAAATAGGAAACATTTGTTACACTTTCCACTTGTTCTACGTAGTCGCGTAGGTAATTCTAATTTCTTTTCTTCTTCTTTTTTTTTTTCTCTCTTGGAATGTACCCCTTATAAGATGTTTATTCAGTTAGCCATTTTTTTATTTCAAACAGATTTACCCAAAAAAACACTAAACGGTGGGTTTTTTTTCCCGGGGTTGGGCCGGAATTTTATGGTACCGTTGTGTTCGGGCCGGGACACTATACAGGCCCAATTAAGGCTTTAAAAATATGAACAGTGTTTGGAAAAATGACGGCCCAAGATGTGTTTTGATAATTAATACACACCAAGGACAAGCTAAGAACATTTGTTAACTGAAAATGTCATTGGCGAGTATTAATTATCAAAATACGTTTTTTGCAGTCATTTTCCCTTTTGTTTATGGGGTGGGCTGGAATTTTTAATATTTTGTTTGATGATGCTTTCCTTAGTGTGTTGTATCATGTTCAGAGGTGGGCCGTGGGGGCCTGGCTATTTTTTTCCGCAGCATTGGGTTCATCACGAGTCCAATAATGTGATATGCTTATTCCACTCGTTGAGTTCTGCAACGTAATGATTCAAATCAATCATTTAGGTCCAAGCGAATTACGCTTTGAGAGCACAACAGAGCCTAGTGTCTTAATTACGGTTAATGTGGGCACCCCTAGTCCAGCAAGTTAAATGAAGAGAATCATCAAACTATCTCTAGGAGATATATCACATGAAATTTTGCTAAATTAAACTTCCTCAAATTTAAGTAAGAATTTCGGTTAAGGGTTAAAGATTGGCCGGGTAATAGAAAAACAATTTGGTAATCTCCAACCTAGTAGGCAAATGAAATCTGCTAGCAAAAATGGTTCTTTACTTCAACAGGCTCTCTTTATAGCTAGGCGCGCATTTTACCTCACGCAAACTTCATGGCTAAATTGACAACCACTGCTTAGTGCAGTTGGTAAGTCATTGCCTTCCCTTTGTGGCAGGTCTTGGGTTCGAGCCCCACAGGGGGCCAGGGCTATGGACAGCTTCTGACCTCCCCGTGCTAACTCTAACACCCCCACTAACCTCCGCTGATGTATATCGCTGTGGCAAAAAAAAAAAAACTTCATGGCTAAATTTTGTTATTGTCTTTTCAGTTGATTTCCCTTAGTATTTACAAGAGTCGGTCACATTTTTACATCATATTTTTTTGTCTCGACGAGAAGAATAGAAAAAATATAAAAACGTAGACCAAAGTTTAAAATAGTTCATATAAGATTGACGCAAAAAAAAAAAAAAGGATTTTCTCAACTTATTGGGTCTTTTTCGTTATCTTATGGAGTATGATTTTTTTCAAACTTTAATCTATGTTTTTATATTTTCTGATTCCTTGGTCGAGACGAAAAAAATAAAGTAAAACTTTGACACAAATCTATAAAAATTAAAGAAAATCAACCAAAAAAACCATGCTAAAATACCTATGAGAAGATGGGCCAAACTAGTCAGTCTAGAGAAGCCAGACAAATGGTCATGAATCATGAGTCATGACGGTCCATCATGCCCAGATTATTTTTATTTTTTTTGCAAATATTGTATATATCAACGGGAGTTAGCAAGATGTTAGTAGATTAGTCTATAAAAGATTTCAAAGGCTATCCATAACTCTAAAACTCAAATGCCAATAAGGGAGCTCGAAACCCTAACCTCCCACATGGGGAGAATCTGGAGATACCAACTAGACTAGAGCCCATCGGCTATCATGCCCTAGATTAATCAAGAAGAAGTGCAAAGTCAACCTTGACTTTTAAATTTGATTATCTTTTCAGCTCATTAGTTTGGATGTATAGAAAAATAGAAAGTAGAATTTAAATTTATAACTTAATGAAAGGGGAGTGATTTTTGCATCCCAAAATTGTTAACTTGGGGGTGCAAAAATGAATTGGGAGTGATTTTCGCACTTTTTAAATTGTTAATTATATTGATTTTTGAACTCCTCAAAGCTAACAATTTGGGGAGTGCGAAAATCAACTATCTCCCCTTGGAAGTACAGTTAAAAATTTGGGAATTGCGAAAATCACTCTCCTACATGAAATCATGAATAGAAAAAATAGAATGTACTCAAATATTTTTATACTTTTAATTAGGCAAAATAAAAAATAGGGCTAGAGATGCTCTGACCCACAAAAAGCTCGGTCGACCACCTGCAAATTCTTCCGAATCTCACACATTCTACTAAGAACTTTTTCTTTTAGTACTTGTCTTTATTCAAAAAAAAATATCGCGCTTGTTCATTTTGCGCCAAATTTTTTTGACTTTTTGATTCATCTCGTCGAGACGAATCGAAAAAGTAATTTTTTTTACTTTTACCCAAATATTTTGAACAATGACCACTTTTAAGTAAAAAAAGTTTAAAAGGTAGACTTTTTTTTACTTAAAAGTGGTCATTATTCAAAATATTTGGGTAAAAGCAAAAAAAAATAAAAACTACTTTTTCGATTCATCTCGACGAGATGAATCAAAAAGTCAAAAAAAATTAGCAGAAAACTTACAAACGAGAAAAAATTCAAATAAAGACAAAATAAGAAAAAACTCAAAAAGCCTATAGAGAAAAATCAAACTAAAAAAGTCGGCCTCCATTTTTCCATTCCTGTTTGTTTAAAACACAAGTTTCGAGCGGTGATTGACCATCAAAGAGGAATAGACGAGTTTTGCATGTGACCAGAGGGAGATGTTAGGGGCACATCAATTTGTCACATTTCAATCACACCCCTTTTACATACATGTAGGTCTCTAACGGATTTCTAACATTTATAGTGAACTTTTCATACATGCATGTGATAGAGGCATGATTGAAATGCCACACATTGATGTGTCCTTAGAATTTCCCCTTACCAAAGAACCCTTACCAAAATGTGCACTCTTTTAGTGTTGCCAAGGGCCAAGGGTTAAACAACTAAAAAAAAAAAAGGTTTATTTTAATTAAGCTTAGTTAAAATAATCCAGGTAGGTCTTCTTCTTTCCTTTTTTTTTTAAATCTTTTGTTTTTATTTTCCAAGAGCTATTCTTTTAGTTTCGCATCTTCCAAAGGGCCCGTAAACCCATTTGTTTTTTTTATAGTGCTTGATTCCTTTCCGTATTTATTTTTTCCATTTAGGGTTTTCCACATATATCCGGTGTTCATCGTTGTTTCGTTTCAATTCTTTACTTTTGCTTGATTGATTGGAGTAGCAAAGTAGGGTTTTTCAACCCTCTTTTAGGCACGCCAAGTTCCAAATAAGTAGCCAAGTGTTGTATGTCAAACAAATAGGAAAAACATTTCATTGATGAGCAATGGAGATTACAAAATAGATGAGCACCCATAAAGTAAAGACAATGACATGCTATTGACACGGATTGATGGGAGAGAAGCTCCAACACATGGTTACTACCCCTTTGATAATAGCAAAATGAGCTTTTTACCAAGTGACAAGAACAAACATGGGCCGGGTATGCGCGGCACTTGAGGCAAGATCATGCTCAAGACACAGCTCACATTCTAAAGTCTAGGCAACTAATCATGCACAGAGAGACGAGACTCGAGTCCAAAAAGTGTCATTCGGATGACAAAGGCATTTACTGTAGCAAATTCTACGTGTAAACCGATTTTTAGAAGATGAGGTCCCCCATGAAAGAGAGCTCATCAAAGATCAGATCAGTTTCCTCTATATTCTCACTCTTCAAATTTCTCAAATTAGTACTGATAAAAAAAAAATAAGTATGAATGTACGAGTCCAGGCCACGAGCCGTCTTCATTTGTTGATAACTCAGGATATTTGGGTCACATTATACGCACATCAATTGATTAAGAAAAATGATAAAGACAACCAAGTGGGTTGTCGTTAAGGTTTAACAAGTGCATTAATTGAAATGCGTGAAAAGTGTATAAAAATATGCAAAAGTATATTGAAAAGTTTAAAAAGTAGTGGATTGTTAATAAAAGGACCCATTAATTAATACAGACCCAATCTAATCGTGAACTAACATGGCCTCCGATTAAATCCAGAACAAAGCCTCATACAAACTTCCTTACAAAGAATTGATAGTACTCTCAGGAGGTTTCAAACACGGGTGCCTACTCCACTTATTATTTTTAAACAAGGGTCCGACTTATGTGAGTCCATTGGACACAGGATAATAAATATAAAAAGATAAAACTGTAAAAACTCCAATACAACTTTCATGTAGATCAATGCATTTTGACGAATATCTATGCACTTTTTGCGAATATCAATACATCTTTTAGTTACTCTATCCATTTTGATTTTTTTTCCCGATAACCGAGGAACAGCCCTGCAGCCGAGTCACAATTGGATCCGACTGCGCAATCCAAACCTCGGGGGAAACTAACCCGGCCACACTAGTCACGGCCTTCCACTTACTATCAGGGTACTCACTCGGTAGAGAATCGAACCCCTGACCAAGGGAAGTACTCCCAAAGTTAGTCGTTCGCCCTTACCCCTGGGTTAATTTGTTTGTCTCTTTTCACTATTTGAGACCTCTTACAAAATTATCCATATATTTCAATCTATAATAATTTTTATATACAATATGAATCTTATTTGATACATCTCAATTAATTTTATAATATGATATTTTTTAAATAATACAAAACATTATAGATTGTAAAAATACAAGCAAATTTTTAATTAACACGTATGTCAAAATTAGACAAATAAATTAAAACAGAGGGGAGTAGCATTTTCCTTTGCAGAATGCCTTACTTCACCTTTGGGTAACCCATATGGTTTTTATTGCTTCGCCTATGCGTGACACATGTTAGTCCTCTGTATTTTCACACGTGACAGATGTACACACTTAAAAAAAGCTCAGAAAAGAAAAGAGAGAAGACACAAAACATGAGTCATCAATCTATCCAAAAAGGGTCCATCTTATGAAATACTATCTGTTGGTACAACTGGCACCCCTTTTGCCCCCCAAAATCCCAAATTATCTTCCACTTTTTGGAATTTCTTAATCAAAAAGTACCAACGAGTTTGACACGTGGCTACGAAAGTCGAGGTTAGGTTCCCGTATTTCAAATTTTCAGGTGGAGCGCGTACAGACTACAATTACTTATTCGTTCGATTTCGATGAAGACCAGGTTAGAGGGAATAGGCGAGGTGTCGATCTGGGATTGGCGGAGAGAGGACACGTAAATGGAAAGCGGTTGCAGGTGAGTGGGAGCGTGTCACGTCAACAGCTGGACACGTGCTCTCGTTGTTTTGCTTTGGCCGACGACCGGTATGCATCTCGAGCACGTCACTCCTGAAGGCGGTTCGGTGCCTGGCTCGGCTCCGTTTGCTCATGGTTGCAGGCTTCCATTTTTTTTTTTTTTTGAAGGAAATTCTGATCCACTGGCTAGGCGGTGAAAGAACGGATTTTACAGACAATGACAACACGTGGCGCGCTGATATTGCGCCCCTCTTGATTGCAGGCATGTGTTTTTTAAAAGAAAATTCTGACCAGCCTTGCATTTTTTTTAAAAGGAAATTGTGATCCATGGGTCGGCTACGCGGTGGAAAATGGATTTTATCGACTATGACAGCACGTGGTGCGCTGACATAGCGTCCCTCTTGATCGCAGGCTTGCATTAAAAAAAAAAAATCTGATCCGTCGGTCGATTACGCAGTGGAGAATGAATGAATTTTACAGTTGGTGACAGTATGTGGCGCGCTAACATACTATCGATGCATCATTTATGTTTGAGGTCGGTAATGAGCCCGAGTTGATTGACCACTAGTACTGGCAGTTTGACCTCAACGGTCGCCTTGGCTACACGCTCAAACATGAATGGATCAGTGACACGTCAATGCGCCACATGGTGTCACTGTTTCATAAGCTATGTTATCATTAAGGTGTAAAAAGTGCAATAAAATAGGAAAAAAATAATAGTAAAATGTATTAGAAGTTGTGAATTCTGTACCGTGATTTTGTTGTTTTTGTTTTTAATTACAAAACTTGTTTCTTAAGCATTGATTTGATTGCAAGATTTTTCTTAAAAGTGATTATGTTTCAAAAGTTAATGAAAACTTGTTTCGCAGATGATTTCAAAATTAATTTATGATTATTTTTGTTGCAAGATCTTAGGTTTTGATAAAACATTCATAAGCTTTAAAAAAAATATTTAATTCTCATTATCTATGATACGAAAATAGTGAATAACTGAAAAATGGTAAATAAACCAAATATGGATTGTAAAATTCGGAAAAATCATCCACCACTGCTGAATAATTGGGAATTTTTATTTTTATTTTCAAAGTAATCCATTGAACATTGTTATGCAAAATTAAATTCTGAAAATTGCAACTACACATGACATGTTGCCTCATCATTTACTTCCTCTACAAAATCATGGAGTAAAATGATTTTTGTCATTCTCTTTCCTTTTAATGTACTTATAAAGTTAACTTTTAGTGCTTCAAATGAACACAATGTTATTTTTAAATCACAGTAGAAGATAAATTTTGACAGTGTATTTATAAAAATAAAAAAACTAATTTTTGATCATGAATGTTTGATACTTTAATTTCGCTGGCTGTAAAACTTAAAAGAGGTTTACGAATTATTCAACATTATGCCACAATACTTTATACTAATAAAGTTTGTACTACGATGAAAAATTGTCTAAATAAACCAAATATGGATTGTAAAATTAGGAAAAATATCCACCACTGCTGAATAACTGGAGCTTTTTAAAAATTAAAAAAGGTTGTTCATAATATTTTAGACATTCTATAATCTGAAAGCGAAAATTCATGGCCAAACCGGAATATATAATAATGTTTTGGGAATTCAGAAGAGCCGAGAAGCCAAGCCACGCTCAGCTACACATCGGCTCAATCCCAGCTTTTTCCTAATTTAAATCCCTGTTTTGCTGTCCCCAGGAAATCTAAGAAAAGCGGCTTTAGAAAATCAAACAATGGGATCCGAAAATTTATTGGGTGTCACGGGTCCGTTACACGGGTCCTGCTATCCGTACCGACTAATTTCCCACCGTACCGACGGTCGCGCCGGGCCGTCACCGGCCACCGGATAGCCGATTCGAGCCGTCCAAAATTTTTTTAAAAAAAATGAGAGGGCCCACGCGAAAATCAACGACATCCGATATGTATAGGATGGGTGCTTTGATCAAACACCCTATTTTTTGTGTATATATAGCCGTCGGTACGATTTCGGTGGGAAATCGATCGGTACCTATATCTTTACTACTGTTACATGATACTACTTTAGAACCTCTCAACACAATATTTTTATACGATTCATAATCTTTGCCACGTGGTGCCTCGGATCCGGAGATGCTGGCATCCTTATCAAGTAGCGCCAAGCGCCGATCCGTCCGTTTATTTCGGCACGGACGGTTTAAATTGAATATGAGCAAATACAAAATTGAGTCGCTGATTACTCGGTAAAGATCCAAGCAGTCGATTGCCGAGATGAATGATCAGATGGGGTGCTCAGCACCGCTCCCAAAACAAATTAAGAGCAAGAACAAAGGATTTAACGAATGGTACGGCCTACAATGGAAAGAGGAGTGGAGAGATATAAAGACAGATGACGGTAATAAGCGAAAAGAAAATTTATTAGAAATGGTGTTGGGAGATAAGCCATGGTCCTCGACACGCAGGGATGCTGCTTGGCAGCTCCTGCCAAACATATTTAGAGCGGTCAATTCGGCCGTTCATCTCGGTACGGGCGGATTGGATCAAATATGAGCGCATCACAAATCTGAATCGTCTATTGTTCGATGAATACTCCAGCTGATGATTGCCGAGATGAACAACCGACCCGACCACTCTACAGATCTCCCATTCTGCTCCTGAAAACCCTAACAAAGATTTTCAATAAAGTAAAAAACTAATCCAAATTTGATTACGTGCTAATTCATGAGGGCGTCCAATAATAACTATTCCCTTCCCCACTACATAAACAAGTCCTGCATACCCTACGACCTTCCAGGGCGCTCTCTCTCTCTCTCTCTCTCTCTCTCTCACCGCCTTCTTTTACAGGTATCGTTTCCGTGTCTCCCCCTACAAAGCACAGCTGTTCTCTTATATCTCTGTTTCTCTCTCATTCTACATTCACGAGTTTCACATCCTCCGTCTGATTCTACGATTTTTCATCGATCGAGTCTTCCCCGCCGCCGGCCGCGTGCTCGATCGTACCCTCTCGTAACTGTGTTTATTTCTCCTGTAATCTGCGCATTCTGTTCACAGTCGAATGATCTCGATTTCGTCCGTCGTTTGGTTCTCGAGAAAACGAGGGAAAGTAGATGAGTTTCTGTACACAGCATTATGTAGTTTAGTTACCTTCTTCTTCTTCTTCTTCTTCTTCTTCTTCTTCTTCCACGCCTCCGGTAATCCGCTAATTTTGTTCGGTGTTAGATGATCTCAATTTTGTCTTAGGTTTCTGTTTGGTTCTCGAGAAAATTAGGGAAACTATAGATAAGTTTTTGTTCATAGCATTTAGTTATCTTCTTTACCTTTCTTTCCTCCGGTAATCTGCTCGTTTTGTTCGGTGTAAAATGATCTCGATGACTCGATTCCGTTCCCTGTTCGTCGCTGTTTGGTTCTGGAGAAAATTAGGGAAAGTAGAAGAGTTTTCGTTCACAGCTTTTCGCTATCTTCTTTTTCTCTCGCTCCTCCATCCAATATCATCTCGATACTCATACTATACCTGACATTTTTGCTTGCGGTTTAAATCAACGTTCAACTTGTTCGGATCTGTACACCTCTCTCTCTCTCTCTCCCTCGAATCCATTTTGGTCTTTTATTTTTTGAAAATTGGTAGATCAATCATCATTAATCAACGGTAAGGGAAACTGGATGTTTTTGAACGGAGAGTAATCTCAAATTTCAAAGTCCGGAGGTAGTACAATGATTCCATCACGAGATACCGGAATGGTCAAAATCTAGACACGAGCACATGCACTAGCAGCGCAGGCGAACAACATGTTGGTGGTAGGGCCTGCCAAAGATCCGGCAGTAGAGCAAGGGAAACTCGATGTCGATGAGATGCGGATGTGTTCTCGACTTCTCGGTCTCAGGTGCGCACGAATATTTTTCCCTTGTACCTACTGCTTATATCAACTGTTCTTGATCCTATTATTTTCTGTGCTACATAGTTGTAGCTAGCTTTGCTGCTTTAATGTTTTCCCATGAACCTCTTGCCTTATCTTGTCCGTTAACTTATCTGTTTTTATTTGCTGGTTATGATGTAGTACATCTGTATTCCGTAGAGGCTTAGATGTTATGGTCAGGTTTTCATTTCTTGATCTTTTTTCTGCTTTTGTTGGGTAATTAGGTTTATGGCTCCACCCCAAAACTAATATCGAGATCCGCTGTACATTATGCTATTAAGTACCGGACATAAACCTGGACTGCAATCGATAGTTTCTTGTTTGGAAGTCATTAGCCCGGCCATATAGTGATGGAGGGTTGTGTATTGCTCCATGCTAGCATGGTTGTAAGGCTTGTGAACTTGAAAGAATCCAGCAAGCCCCACAATTATGTAGTACTTATGTTTTCTTGTTCTATTGCACTAGGCAACATTTCACTTCCCAAAATTACACTTTGGTACCGCACTTTTTGATTCGCAAAGTCAACCTCTTGTGCTTTACATCAAATAGCACTGTCATCCTTCTATCATTTAGTTATAATTAGGATCATAGCCCAACCTGTTATTGCTAAATAAGCTCACCACCCAACCTCTTATCAACCATCTAAGGGAACCGCCCAATCACCTACCTGTCCTTCAACTTGTTAAAGATTATTTGGCTTATATCCCTTCGTTAGCCCCTACCTCTTCCCACATTAGAAGATGCAATGGATAAGTGAAACAGTGGTTGGTTGCCCTTGGTAGAATGAAGCAAGCTCTCAGATGCGGATATGTTGAAAGAAGTATGGTGTTTGGATATTGGAAACGCATGTCTCAAGATGAATCACCAACGGATTATGGTTTGCAAGGGTCTGTATATGGATTATGGGCCTACTCGTCCAAACCATGAAGTTGTGGTTTGTTTTGAAAAGCTAAAATGGCCAGAGTGACATTAGTGATAAAGAATTAATGAAACTTATGTTCCTTTAAGTCATAAATAGTAAACAATAGTTGCCAAAAAAAATTGATACGAGAAGCTAAAACAGATTACTAGAAGCATATAGTATGGCCCAAGCCAACACATTAGCACATTAGTCTGCAACGTAAGTCCTCCATTGATTTTGAATCACACTAGCACTTTAGCCCCAATACTAGCCTAAATACTATTGTAGGGGGACGAAGTGGAGCAGTGTTATGAGACTCAGTCTTCCTCATTGCAAAGCACACATGTCTTCTACATTATTCCTTACTTCAACAATCTGTCTTTTTATAGTGAACTTTATCCTGCAATAGAGTCATAAAACAAAAGGCTATTTAAGAACATTGTTGACCACTATTGTGAACACGGGGCAAAAGATAAAGGAAAGGTATCCTCAATAATAAGTACAATAGACTTGTTCCTTAGCCTTGGCTATTTCCAATTATCGTTTGAGAATGGTAGAAAATCAATTGATAACACTATAGTTGATCCGATGATCTTTTTCTCAAATCTAAAATACAAAAGCTCATAGCAATTAATTTATTGCTACATTATCAATTTTGTAGAAAAGTTGATCCCTACCGTAATAGCTCATTGTTATTATAAAACATAAGTTCTATGACTCTAATTCATCGGATTTTGCTTCGCTAGGAAAGAAGCGCAATTGATTTGAAATACGAGCTCATTCTTTCCCCCGCGCTTGGAACAAAGATCTTCTCTACTCCATAGCTCATCCCTATGGCTTTGGACTACCAATTCCTCCCATCTACAATTTACCACCCCCAGATTTGTCCTCAATTACAACCGCCGCCAATACCTTAAGCCATTATTTTTCTCTTCCCCGTTGTTTAGGATGGTACAACTGTTAAATAAAAAATGTTCAAAGAGGGAATAATAGCCTAAATCACAAAGTGATGGTAAGGATAATCAATTGATTAATATGTGTTTGCCTTATCCACAATTTTACGATTATATTACTGATTTTATTGAGTTGTTTCATTATGATGAACTCAAAGCAGTCAACAGTTGACCTTTCAAACTAGGTTACACATAAATGCAGTGCATGTTTGCCAACAAACTTTGTTAGCAACAGTTTCATCCCTTTCTTGCACAATACGACTTTGATAAATACCACGTATAGAGTTGGAAAACAATTCTAGAAGTTGAAAATAATGAGGGCTAATTAAAATCGCATGTAATGGAGTAGATTATTTAGCTTAGTAACTGTAAAATCGTTTTCATCAAAGATTTGTATATTCCCTTAGTATGGGTTTGACTTATCATCTCATTTTCGCGTTAAAATATATTTATGTACACTTGGAGTTAAATACTACTCTTTAGAATAGTGGTTCAAACCGAGTAGCATTCTTTAGGGATTAAACGGCAACGTTACGATAATCTAAACAAATTCTTAAATTGATTCAGGGAAAAAGATTGATGATTGGTTGGCTTTAGAAGCTAAGATTAAGTTAGATAAACTTATTAAATTGGAAAAAACTATGGGAGAGAGGTTAAAAAATTTGGAATCCACCACCACTGCATAATATAGTTACGCATTGACTCGATTCATTATTCAAATCAACTATGATTATTGCTAGGCTTGCAATCCCCAACTAGTCATCTCCAATGAGATATTTATGATATCAATTGGTGTAGACTATTTTTGCTGCAATTTCGCCTACGACGAATTGTCTTACTAGCGCAATCTATGTCAATGTATGAAACATCTAATGGTGCGGCTCAGATATAATCTATCTCAATAATCAAAATCGTAAAATAGTAAAGAGTTAAAACACCATTGTACGTACGTACTTGAAATCTAGAATGCAAACACGAGATAGACATGTAGGAAAGTCAAACTAATTTCATATAATGAAAAGAATCTTCGTCATACAATCACAATATAAATAATAAACTAAAATCTATAAAAAAAAAAAAAAAAGTTACTTCGATGGTAGCTTCATTTATAGCCCTGAGAGAGGGTTTCATTTCTCAAGGAGGACTGTATCTTCAAGTCTTCAATGGTGGAAGCCATGGAGACCTTCAAGTCTCTCTCTCTTTTTGCTCTCCAATGTATATAACAACCCTAATTTTGATTTGAAGACTCCTAGTTATACATTTAACTAGTCAAACCTCGATAAATACTCAAAACACATCATTATGCTCTGCAGTTATGAGCTTTTTTTTGACCTGGTAAACTTTGAATTTGGGAATTCGTATCTAACAAAAAGTTGTTGCTCTTTAAAACATCATTCCAACTAAACTTGAATCACCTCAATTGAGTAACTGAGCAAAAAGCTATATTCAAGATATCCAGTTGTTCAACTTGACTCTTAATTTGGGATATAATCAAGCTCTTGATTTTTCTTTCCAAAGGGGATTGATATAGACTTTCTTGAAGGATGGAAAACATTAAAAGATTGCATTTGTTGCTTTATTACTCACTTGGGCTTGCCAAAAATTGCAACTCGGTTCGTCTTTAACTTCTTAAATCTCCAAATTAAAGCCAAATGCTTCCAAACGGCTCCAGTACCTGTAAGTTATAATAATAAAATAATCCAAAGTAAGTTAAGTAACATGAAAATTACTCATATTCGTAACACCTCATTAACACTACACATTTATATTCCTACTAACAATGTTAGGGTAAATCATGATCCTAATATAGGACGAATACACAACTTATAGATACATGGGCTATTCAAGGTATCAGTGTGATTACGCAAGGGATAATGACCATAAGAAAATGTTCAATTGTACATCCTATACAAAGGTTTATGATGTTTTGATACGCCCATACCTCTGCATTTTTACAAGAATGCATCCCTGGGCGATGCGTTAAGTTGTCCTCTCGTGTCTTATCAAGTTTGAATTGTGTCAATTTGGATTTCGTATCAAACAACCTGTTAACTTAAACACATCATATATCTTGTCAGTAACTCGACCTCCTTAAAATTTTGTCGTGTTCGGGATATTTTTGTTAACCATTTTAGTTGAAAATCTTCATAAGATATATATAAAATTATACACGTAAAAATGTTACACATGTACAATGTTTAATCTAATCTTACAGTGTTCTTTTAAGATTTTTACCTAAAATAATACTCCAACAAAGTGCAAACAACTATGATATAAATCTCAATATATGATGTGAACTAAAAGACTAGTACAAAAATAATAGGCATAATGTTGTGGCGTCATTCGAGTAAGTAGATTGGCACAAAAAATTAAAAGGTTATCACTGTCCCTTTGGAGTTACGTGAGTGTAGGCTGTTTTTGTCCCGTTTAATTTGTGTATTGTCAAGTGTCATATTCTTATTTGCATAAAAAGTACTCAACTCAAACCTCTAACTTTGTGTTGGGTTCGAGTCGTGTTAATGGGTCTTGTTTGAATTCCCACCCCTAATTAATTGGTTTGCATTTTCACTGAATCGAAACCATTTGACATCCTTCCTTTTCTTTTTTTTGTTTGCTTTCTTATTTTTATTACCTCTACACTTAGACAAAATGTCTTCACCATCTTAGAGATCGAAGCTTAGAACCTTGATTCTTTGACCGAAGAGGCTTCGATTATCAAGAAAAGCCCACAATTAGGTTGCGCTTGGCATATGAAGGCCTAATTGGGTTCCAATGAAGTTTCAATTTCGCAAGTAGGTGTTCAATTCGTATAACATTTTTGAACTTATGTTTTTGAATTTTGATCTAGCCGTTGTATATTGTTTTCAATCTTGCTATTTTAATCTACTGCTGTTGTATTGTATGACTATCTTATTCTACCTGTAAATATTTTCCTCGTGTACATTTTTTTCTCTGACAAAATGTTGACCAAGTTTCATGATATTTGCTACTAGTTGGGAGAAAAATTCCCAAAGTGGTCACACTTTTATGCTTACTGTGACATTTATGTGGTGCCAGCAGTGTTTTAAAAGTCAGCCGCCTAGCAGTGCTCCAACGTCTAAATTAGGCAGCCAACTAGTCACCTAGTCCCTGCCTAGGCGCTAGGTGACCCTTTTCCGCTACTAATGCCTAATGATTTTTAGAATATTGGGTGCCAGGAAAACCCCCTCAAGAAACATGAGAGAACTATTTTGTAAGAAACAAACAGCTCTTGAGATAAAGGTAGCAATAGCCTCCTCGCCGGTTTAGGGAGGGGCAGGTCACAATTTATAAGGAATGATCCATCCTACTTGTACAAGGCCTTTTAAAGCCGTGAGGGCGGGCCAAAGAACGTAGGAACTTCACAGTTAAGCGTGCTCACTCTGGGGTAGTCCAGGGATGGGTGACCCTACTGGGAAGTCTACGGTCTTTGGGCGTCTAAAGCGGACAATATTGTACAAAGATGGATGGGATCATTGCGGGCACGCGGTCGCACCGGCTCGGGCCCGCTTAGGGTGCCGTGCGCGGGGCGGGGCGTGACAGGTGGTATCAGAGCTCAACCCTGGGCAAAGTGGTGAGTAGGATGCGCTCTGCTACCACGGACCCCAGGGGAGGGTTGCTGGGCACTGTGTAACGAGGACGTTACACCTCTAAGGGGGGTAGATTGTGACAGCCTCCTCGCCGGTTTAGGGAGGGGCAGGTCACAATTTATAAGGAATGATCCATCCTACTTGTACAAGGCCTTTTAAAGCCGTGAGGGCGGGCCCAAGAACGTAGGAACTGCACAGTTAAGCGTGCTCACTCTGGGGTAGTCCAGGGATGGGTGACCCTACTGGGAAGTCTACGGTCTTTGAGCGTCTAAAGCGGACAATATTGTACAAAGATGGATGGGATCATTGCGGGCACGCGGTCGCACCGGCTCGGGCCCGCTTAGGGTGCCGTGCGCGGGGCGGGGCGTGACAAATCATGGTTGTCTTGTGGTGGAGACTAATTATGATTCTAACTTGTTATCCAAAAAAAAGTTTAAGAAGCCTACCTCTGCAATAGTGAGGTGCAAACCCTTAACTGTAATTGAAAGCTGTATAATATATATGTAAGGGTATTTTCATAATTATGTTGTGGTTTGGTTTTGGTTTTGGACTTTCGATTATGGTGTGGTTATCATATAAAATTGAAACCAAAATTGAGCTAGCTGATTTTTTAAAATTAAAAATCAAAACCAATACTGCAGTTAAAAAATCTATTAAAAACCGTCCTAATCAGTTCAGTTCAGTTGGCCATCGCTTCAGGTGGGATTCCCATCCCTACTATTGTTATTGGTATAGGAAGATAAGTATATTCGCTTTACGTTTTGGAAGTCAGAAACTCATGCTAAGTTACACGTGTAGTATTTTCAATTCAATTCTTGGAAATAAATTCAAAAAATGCATTAGTGCAACTATGCATACGATTCAATAGATTATTTGACTGGTAAACTACGCAAAAGTGGTATCTTATTGCGATGTTATTTTGGATGATAATGTTCTTAAAATCATTGCATACTATTTTCAACCTTCTGAACTTTTGCATAAGCTATCTGCAAAAGGCTATTCCTTATCACCCCCACTAGATATTGATTCCTCTCTCAGAAAGTTATAACTTGTACTTTTGGTTTCTGCTTTCTTACCTCAGCTATGGATGACATGTTACTTAAACTTGGCTTGACTTCTCAAAGTTAAAACACTTCAATTACTTAGAGATATGATGAGACTTGGTGCCTCGGCTCAAGATAAGGTAAGTTCTACAATTCATTTTAGTGTTGTAACGAGTGGGATGTATATTTTTGGGAAGAATGATGTAGCTTGCTGCTTGCTTCGGATCGATCTGTGCCTTGATATCTTGCCGTGAAGATTCCTCCTGGTGAGGAGGGCCGAGCAGTGAAGTAAACGACAACACGAGGTTGCTAAGTTCTCCGGCGAGTGAGTTTCCGTTTCTTCATTTGTTTCTATGATTTTTGCCCTTGTCTTGCTCCCAAAACGTGTTCACTACTTGTATCATTTCATCTATTCTTTGCCAATTATTTGGAATTTCAATTATTTTAGAAATCCTTTTTTTTTTTTTTTGTGAGGCCAATAAAGAAGATACTCTTTATCTATACTTGCCGGTGTTTCTTTGACGAAAGAAAGAGTAGATATGTTATTACGGATTATTTGGACATCATTTTGCTAACCTTTGTTCGAGTTGCTCATTGGCATTTATAATTTAATGAGATGAGATATGCAAGATACTATTGCCAATTAAAGTCAAAAGTATACCTTTGGACTATTTTTGACTATAGGGCATATGCAAATTAATGAAAATGACATGCTTCATATTAGGATAGCTAGTTGCTAGTTGCACCCAGTGTATCCTGTGTAGGAAAGATGACCAATATTGATCAGTTATTTCTTATGGCCATGCAACTTCAGTATGTATGATATCGTTTCAGTTGGTAGGGTTGGATTGGTAGCTCCTTTCTAATTTGTTCAATGTTAGCAATTGGGGTGACTGGTGGAGTTTTTGGTAGATTTCAATTTGGGCAATATTTTGGGTTATTGGCAGGGAAGATACTCAAAAATTTCTTAGAATACTTTTAAGGACATTGAGGGTTTATGAGACATGATTTGCTACTTGGCATCCTTTTGGGCTTTAGCCCCTCCAGTTTTGAAGGAATTTCCTTTTTGTTTTGTTAACTTTCATACGGGTAGAAAAGAAATGTGTTCCCCTCTTTTTCCTTAATAAGGAGGACATCTTGTCACTCTATTTTGCTTAGGTGTTTCTAAAGTTTTCTTTTCCTAATACCAAAGAAGATCCTTGTAATTTTAATACCGCTGGTTGAATGCCTAGCCCTAAGATGTCATGATTTTGATTGCATTTGTGAATTGTCCCCTCCAACTTGTTTACAGTAAGTATCTTTTAAAGGCATTCACTACCAACTCAATTAGGAATGAGTGAAGAAGCCCACAAGTTTCATATACTAATTTGGTGGAAGTTACTCGATAGATTAACCTCCCAAACTAGAATGTGCCCCTCCACTCATTTCCAATTGAGCTTGAGTTAGATGCTTTAGCAGTTCCAAAATCGAACACAACATCTTGTGTTTGTAGCTCTGTATGTGTGTATTTTGGCAATTGAAGATTTGTTGTTTTAAGTGCGCTCAAGAATGCTATTACTGTTGTGAGCCCTTAGATGTCTATGCACCTCACAGTTATTTGGACTGCAATTGAATTAGAGTGATATCTTGCTAATGCCACATCAATTATGTTCCTATAGCTGCTTTTGAATGCTATCATGTCTGTGATTTATTTTGTATAAGCATTATTAAATATCATTTTGTTTGGTGGTTGTATTCCACAACTAACGCCAACTTACCCATATGCTACTGATGGGTTCAACCAAGTATTAGGAAATGCCTTTTCAGGAAATCTATATCAAAGGAAAAGTAGGGAAAAGTACATTATAGTTGGTTTGTCCATCTCAAGTGTAGGTAAATATATTGAGATAGCTAAAGTCACCTGTCACAAGCAGTGCTTTCAACCTTCTCCTTATTATTGTCTCAACTTTACATAAATAGCTGGTTTCTTTGGTCACCTCACACATTCTAGTGCTGATTTTGCGATAAAGTTGAATTGAAGTCTTTCTGCTGGACTGTTTCGAAATTCATGTTGCACTTGTCACCAATCAAAGCATAATCAGTAAATGCGGGGCCTTTGGATGATAGCGCCTTAATTACATCCACCCACAGTTGATTCAACTTCTTTCCTAGGGCAGTTGTAGTCTGCTGCAGTTTCCCATTAACATGTGGGATCAAGCTTCTGTCCAAGTATTTAAAATCGGTAACTTACTAAATGGTTTGAAGGAAATTACCCCAATTTTGTAGCTATTGTTGGTGTTTCATGGTTTGATTGCTGTGGCTGGCAAAGCTGGAGTTGGACAGGTGCATGTAAGTCATCTACAAGGCTTAAATTGTTTGAGAGAATACCATTTCTTTTTGCTCCATTTGGATCTCTAGATCCAAAACCCTGGGGAAGAACAAATATAGATACTGAGAGTGACAATGAAACAGCTTGCATTTTGAAATAAGTTTGATGGTGGAAATGAGGATTCTTTCATTTGTACTCTATTTGGAGCTGGTATTAGAAATCTATATGAATACCTTCTTACATAACTCCATATTCTCTTGACGAGTTAGGTTTACCAGTTCCACGTTTTCTTGATGAAGGAGGTTTCGCTGCAACATAGGTAAGAAAAGTAAGCCGTTGAAGTGAAACAGAGAAGAGAGGACGATGAGTGGTAAAGTAACCAGAAATGGACCTTTTGACTAAGCTCTTGAATTTCATCCATCAACATTTGGTCCTGCAAGATTGATTTGTTAAGGATGAGCCTTCTGTGGTGGTATAACATAGGAAAAGTATTGCTTATGGAATAAAATTTCAAACCTTCTTCATACGAACTCCTCTAAGACTCATTTCTAGTTGGGTTTCCATAGTCTGCAGTTCTTTGACACTCAAACCGGAAAGCTCTTCTCCCATCATTTGCCTGCAATTGTCCAATTGGAGTTTTTTAGAATGAAGGCTTTCGGCTATTTATTTTGATGACATGTTTTATGCATATCGATGAGTGGCGCACATATCTGATTTCTGTGATACTAGGGACTATTTCATCTAACCATTTATGTTTTGTCAACATTGAGAATATTATTCTTGATGTATATAAGAAATCTGCTTCTAACTTTAAATCAAGTCTTGTCTGTTTAATGAAGTTTCTACTTCTTGGGGTAAATCAGTTCTTGGATAGCTAGCTTGGTCAACTTCCCATCTTTTTTCCCCTGTCATAACTGTTGAATGCTATGTAGCACGGACACGGACACGGATAAGGACACGGACACGGACACGGAACACGGCAATTCTAAAAAAATGGGGACACGGACACGGCGGGGGACACGCCACGTGTATAAATAAATAAATAAAAATGTATATATAAAAAAAAAATTATGAACCATTGTATATGAATAATTTCACAAATTGTATAAATTTTTTTCAAAGGCATAATTATAGTTTAACCCAAATGTTTTGAATAATTTCATATTAACCCCCAAAAATTTAAAATTTATTACATTTTGACTCCTAGCCGTGTCCCCCGCCGTGTCCCCGCCGTGTCCCCTATCAAAAAATAATAAAAATTATTGGACACGCCACGTGGCGTGTCCAATACGTGTCCCCGTGTCCCCAAGCCGTGTCCCCGTGTCCAATACATGGATACGACGCCCTTTTGGAGTGTCGGTGCTACATAGGTTGAATGTCACCATGGTTTGCGACATTATACTCTATTTTCTATCAGCGCTTTAGGAAAAGTTAGACAGGTAGTTAATGGAACATACATTACAAGTCAGGTGAGATTTTGGACTGACGAATGCAGTATTGCAGAAAAAAAAAATATATGCACTGGTCCCTCTGATTAGCCAATGTGAGAAAGTAATGAGACATCGAAAAATATGAGTCACCAGTCAACATCAACTTCTCTTTGATCGCCAAATGTTTGGGAGTTCCCGAAAAACAACCGTTTTCCCTTTTTTCTGTGATCAATGCGGTTGGGGAGGAGAATTGAAAGGTGAAGGAGAAAAAAAGTTCTCATAAAAAATCCCTTTACTGCATCTCATGTGCCACGGAAAGGGGTTTTTTCATGGACGCTATTTGGAAATGGTGTTGCCACTAAAGTTGCCCTTGGTTGGTCAGTGACTTTGGCTACTTGTTTTTCTATTGTCGGGGTGGGGTGGGGTGGTTGGGGGAGGAATTTCCTTTCCTTGGAAATCCATTTGGAAGACAGGTGCCTGAACCAAGGTAGCTGTTTCTGTATGGATTGCTGCTCTGATTCAGTTCTCACTACAAACAATTAAATGAGAAGCTTTAGGATAGCTAATTGAAATAGGTGAATTTTTTAGGATTCCGAATTCAGCATGCATGAAGTTGAAATTGGGTTGTTTCTTTTGTGTGGCATTATTTTGTTGTGAATTCACTTTTCTTCTTGTAGTTTTGTTGTGAATTCACTTTTTTCTTGTAGTTTTGTTGTGAATTCACTTTTCTTGTTGTAGAGTTTGTTCATGAGATCCACTTAGGTTTAATACCGTCTTTGTAAAGACATACAGTGTTTTGTGTATTACAAATTTACGGATAACAAAGATATTTGTTTAATTTAGGCTCTTTATTATTTTTCATTATTTGCATAAAAGCTACACCGCATATGAACACTGGATAGATAATTGAACGGAGAGACTATATAAAGACTGTATAAAAAACATTAATAACTTGTAAGCAGAAGTCATCATCACTCAACAGATTGGAGAGCGTTCCCGATATACTTCATTGGTTTGTGTTTACGGTTGGGGCCTTTTTTGGGTGCGTGGTAGGGGGTGGAGGGTATTTCTATGGCCCCCTATGTTCATCCATCTGGTGGATATGAATGCATCTGCCTATATAAGTGCGTTAGTATATGATATCCACTGAGAAGGGTGGTAGGAGCAAAATTACCTGCTGCTGACGTGTTCTTGAGAATCAATGCTTCATCAAACATATAAGAAGGAAGAACGCAGTGAGACGTAAATAGGTCTTGTACATTGTAACATTAGCTTGATACATTTGTAGTGTTTCTCATCTAGTTATTAGACAAGGTTTCAATCATTTGTAGCTATGATACTAGCATTTGGTATGACTTGAGCGTTAGTTTTTGCTGTTTCTCATGTGGAAGTTCTGCGTGGAAAAGGGTTGTCCAAGTGGTTCTTGGGTTGAGTTGTGTGCTACCTGGAATACTGGTATTTTGAGTTGTGTCACTTACTCAAGTGCCACCTAAATTGATAGATAGATGTTGCATGCAGAGAGAGTTTACCGATGATTCTCTTGCAGGTTTTGTAGTTGTTGCCTCAGCATTGCTGCCTCCCTTTGCCAAAACTATCATCAAGAACACAAAGTGATTTACTAATATGCTTAGATACTCCAAATCGGTGTAGCTTAATCGAAACAATGTCCTATGAGTTCTCCCTGTCAAATAGCAATGCAGAACTTTCTTGAAGATTTAACTAGAAGCATATAAAGACTTGACCTTTCACAAGAATGTGGGTGACTTAACTGTCATGACCAAAGATGCCTATATAATTGAAGTGGGAGTTCCTGTTCTAAATCTAAACAAAATTTTGGAAATCTATTAGATGGCCATGTAATGAAAGGATAACATTCCTGAAATATGCCTTCTGGATTATGCAGGAAAAGTTTAAAGGCTAACCTTGACCTCAGAACTTGAGTTAGCCAATTGGTGATGTTCCTCCTTGGATTTGTTGTACCGCTCGATTATTGACTTCATGCTGTTGAAAGTAGCACATAATTGTGTCAGTGTGTCAGGTAGTATGTGAGGATCTCATTTTAAAAGTGGAAGTCTGGAAGACATAGTATCATGCATCAGTCCAGGAAGAACAAGCATGGAGTACGATATATATGGTCAAATACATGTTTTACCACTCAAACATATGAACCCTATGTTTGAAATATTCTTCCACAAAAACTCCACAACTTTACCTTCGAGGGGAATTTAGTCCCTCGAAGAACTGTACCTTAAGGACCAACTCCAGTAGTTTTTTTTGGATAGAAACCATATATGGAAATGTATAAGAATCGAAATTTGGAGTGTAAGAACTGGTAAGCCCTTCTTAGTCACTGTTAATAATAGGAAGCAAGTTTGAGTGTTCAACATAAATTGTTAGAGATCAGGTCTCTAGATAACTTAGCCTTTTGAGCCTCATTAATGTAGCACCGACATGGACACGTGACTAGACACCGACACACTCTACCATGCAATTTCCAAGAAATGGAGGACATGGCATGTTGGGACACATTAAAAGGATATTTAGTATTTCCAACATGTACTAGATTGAAATAACAACCGTAATCAAATAATTGGCAATAGTAGTTATTATAAATACCATAAGCCATTCTCACATTTCATTACATCCCTCATGTAAGTGTTCACAAAAAAAGAGTGTTTCATCAAGAAACTGGGGCTACCTCAATGGGAAAGATCCTTGGGATCAGCCTACTAGGAGGTCAAGGATTTGAATTTTTTTATAGACAAGATCTCCATTCCCTAGGATCAGCCTACAATGTCCCCAAAAAACTCTGCATAATTCATCAACCATCATCTATCACACAAAAAGAAGACTTTCTCTAGGCTTTAAGTATATAGCCTACTAGTTTGTTTGACACCCACGATGTGTCCCATGAGTGTCCTAGTAGGTCTCGAGGGTGTTCTAGCGCGTTCTTAAAGAGTCACAATGAACAAGATTTGTAAAATAATCGAACACCTTTGATACTGACTCTCAGACAGGTGTTCAGCTAAATGTTTCTATCCCACCGGTACATCACCTCCAAGAAGATATATGTGCATTGTAGAACCTCATATAGGTTGGACTACCATGGGTAGGCTAGACTAGCATGCGATAATATAAGAGCTTCAGTTGTCCTTCAACATATTTTATAACGTTCTTGCTTATACGTTGTGTACTACACATTTATTAACTGCATAGTGTCACTTGTAGTATTGATATCTTAAGACAGACAAATTTAACTAGTCTATAATTTGTGGCATATTCTCAATTTTGAAGGTTTATTACTATTACATTCTTTCGTGCGCTGCATAATAGGTGGCGGTGGTTTCTTTTGGTTTAATGTGTACAAAGATCGATTTGATTTCATATAGGATAAATTGTTATTCAAACTGCCAAAATGTGGATCATCGTGATTTTATCTGTATCAATCATGTCAAGGCAATAATAAAGTGTACATGTATCCTTCACCAAGGGGTATAAAAGCCAGCCATGTATTCCTGATTTTCCTTTCCTTAAAAATAGTGTTTCATTTGCTGGAGAGGATTACGTCCTAATGAAGACCCTGTTAAGAAGTAGAAGTTAGAATTAACTGCATCTGATAGCACCTCGAATGGTAAATAACTATGAAGCACCGACACCTCTAGAGGTCGAAGAATCGCGGTGTCAGGACACGGGGACATAGGGACACGGCGGGATACCTTGGGGACACGGCGGGATACCTCGGGGACACGCCACGTGGCGTGTCCCATAATTTAATATTAAATTTTGAGGGGGACACGGCTGGGGACACGGCGGGACACCGATGGGGACACGGCGGGGACACCGATGGGGACACAGCAGGGGCTAAACTGCAATTTTTTTTAAAATTTTGGGGGCCAAACTGTAATTTTTTAAAAAATTGGGGGTCAAATTGTAATTTTTTAAAAAAAATTGGGGACCAAATTATAATTTTTTAAAAATTTCTGGGAGTTAAAATATAATTATTTATTTATTTTTATATATAAATAAATAAATAAATATACACGTGGCGTGTCCCCCGCCGTGTCCGTGTCCCCATTTTTTTAGAATTCCCGTGTCCCGGTGTCGGTTTCGGTGTCCGTGTCGGTGTCCGTGTCCGTGTCGGTGCATCATAGGTAAATAACTATCGTTCAAAATATTGTTATGGCTATTGGAAGCAAGGCATCTTTCCATTATGTGTTAAATGCCGAAAGTTGGTAAAGCTTTTGATACTGCTGGAGAAGAATATACATTCAGTGCATATAACAAAAGAATATTAGTACCTCTTGATGGGAAAAAAATCCTATGGGTAGAACTGCATGGGACGTGGATGGATTAAACTTGGCGATTCTTTGTAGGAAGACGTAGAATTTCTCAAGCTACAACTCTGGCTACTAGCAAGTGTTGGAATTGGGAAGTTCAATAAGAAGATCTATTTCCATGCTACAAAATGAGAAGTGAGGATTACGAGGTGCACACAGAACTTGTTGTCCACCTTCATAAGTCAAACCCACGAACCTTCGATGATTACCAACTTGGATAAGCATGTATTAGTGCTTGTAGTGATCGAATCATGGGTGTTGAAAGTGTAGCAGTCGTAAAAGGCACATACTCCTCCTAAATTGAAGAACTTAGAAAGTTTAGCTGGGACACCGTTGGTTTGAATCAATACTTGACCTTGGATTCTGTCATTTGAATTGTGGATGAAGACACTTCTCTTATGCTAAATGTGTTTTGTCCAAGGTTAATGGAGGAATTTCCTTCCCTTGTTCTCTAGGTTTTATATGATTTCCTTTCATGCTTTTATCTGCGCTTTTATTCCTTTTGATAATCTATTAATCTCTAGTTCAATATCTACGTATTCATTTTTCCTTCTCATTTGTCTTTTGGTTGATTCGTGTTGAAATAGAAGATACTTATGGAGTATGTTTCTGATGATGCTGTATCTTAGCCGGGTTCTGTGCTAAATCAGTACCATAGGTTTTCTGCGCTTCTGGGTTATTGTAATGACTAGAATCTTATTGTGATTTTATAAGTTGCAGTTCTATGTCCCAACCCAACCGAGTTTTCTTCCAGAATTTTTCCTGCTGCTTAATCATATTGTGCTCTATCGACAGGTATAGGGGATTTCGCCAACCAAAAAATTTGCAACATGTTGCAAGGCACTGCTCCCAAGGTCTGTCCCTTTATCTTTCCACATCCTTATTGAAAACACAGGCTCCTGGCTTTATCACATGCACGTTTTGGTTTTTTTTTTTTCTCAGCTCTCTCCTTTGATAAGTCCTACCCAAAGTTGGGAACTAAAACTAGTATTCCATTTGATGATTTGGGCAATTTGGGAGTATGGGTGAACTCAATCTTCTTGCTACATGTAGAAAATACTGGAATGGCTTTACTATCAGCCAAACGTCGTGAGTCGTGACTCTTAGATTACTTGATGGCATTAAACATACGTAAAAGAAGTCTGTTTTAAGCTTTGGCCAGTGATCCCATTCCTGTTCACTTTGGTTCTTGTAGTGGTCTAATGTCCTGAGAAACTCTAATACTATGTTTCCCACAGTGACCTTTCGCAGCAGTTCTGTGAGTTTGATTAAATGTTTTCAAACTCAGCAAGATATCATTTCCATTCTGAAACCGAACAAGAAGTTTTGGAAGCCTAATGTGTTCGAAATTGAAAGTGAATCTCTGTTCATGAGCATTACATGTATAGATTCATAATCAACATATTGAAGGAATTCAGATCATGCAAAAAATTGGCAGGCTTACAATCCTAGCACATCGTTTCATCCATAGATCCATTCGAATAGATTACCAGTAAAACAACTAATAATGCTTTAAAACTAAAATTAGTTTTTAAGACAAATTAAAAATGTCCAACAAAGCCAGAACATCTGTGACATTCAGGATTTTGTATGCCATTATTACCTGTATATGTAACTGGCTATCAAGATCCCAACATCCTACTACAAGCGGTCATACTGTATTCCTAAGTGAAAAATCATGCTGAAGAAAGTTTTTCACTTGTACAGAGTACACCTCACATAGGTACCTACTCAAATGAGGAATTACCTATACAATACCGTTATCTGACACATATAGATACATGTACGTCTCCGTATTTCAATCTAATTGTAAAGGAAATATACCAGAATTATGGTAAGCGCTGAACGTAACTAGTCAAGAAAACTAGTTAACAAGTCTTTAGTTAATTGTCTAAGGAAAAATTTATGGAGATTTCACCACTTAATGACCTCAAACACTGCATAACTACCTAAGAAGCACATACATGTCTAATGACCACTTGTCGGACACGAACATACACAGCACCACAGTTGTCAAAGGAGCGAAAACATGCGCGCTTGGACCACAAGTGCATCAAGGCTCCAAGTATGCGCCTTGACTAGGGCTACGCCAGGCGAGTTCGAAAAAGCCTACGAAAGGCTCACCTAACGTGTGCCTGAAGGAGAGCCACAAAGGCGAAAAAACGTGGCCCTTTTTGGAGTTGTATTGGATCTAATCTCAGCCGTTGGTGAGCAGGAAAAGAAAAAGGAGAGGATTCAAATATATGCAAACACATCAATTTTATACCTCTATTGAGTACCGACATAGCATTGGATTGAGACAAACAAAAGCCTAGCCATCACTTGTGGACTTCAATTCAATGTAATGCTACGTGTTCTTATTGTGTCGTCTTGATTTTCTTTGTTTGTTTTCTTGTTTCTTAATTTTTTCTCTCTGTTCTTTTTTAAAAGTAGTAGAATTATCACTTGCTTTAGTTTTATTTCAAATGATGGATGCTTGTCTTTTGTTGATTTTGAAGTTATAATTCTTCTTTTTGCAGGAAGTGTTGAGTATTTGACATTCGTTGAATGTATTTATGGATCTTTTCAATGTTTTTTTATTGGCTCACCAAAAGACACCTCTTTTAAAAGGCATGGCCCTTTCCTTGCAACTCGCTCCTAGACTCCTGCACAACTTTGCACCTCGGTGGCTCAGCTCGTTAAGGCTTGTTTGGTAATCAAGCTGAGCTCAAGATCAAGTTCAAGTTTTAGGCTTGTTCACTATACTATACGATCTGAGCTCAACACTTAAAAGCTCAGCTTTGCTCGTTATAGGCTTGGCTCTTTTAAATAAGCTTGTTAAGTAAATTAGCCTGGCTCCACTCGTTAGCGGCTTGGCTTGTTTACAAACGAGCTCGAGCACAATGAAGCTTGGCTCGGCTCGGCTCGTTTGCATCCTTACCTCTCGCCCTTAAATACTATGTAAGACACTCTCTAGACACTTGTTAGACATGCTTTGATATGTCTTTAATTTTTATTATAGTTTTGACTCAGAACATTTTGTGCATTCAAAGACACGTTTGGGATGCTCTTAGCGATGAATAGCTTGATAATTATTGATGGTTACGTTTCCTATAGGCTTAAGCTTTTGGGGACAACTTGTTACATAGCATGGTATCAAAGCACAGGTTAAAAGAGGTCATGAGTTGAAGTCTCTTTGTTTGCATTTGTTCCTTGGTAGCATTTTGCTTTTGTCCTTTTTTTTAGTATATCAATAGAGTACAAAGAGTCACTACAAGAAAATCGAGATCTCCCAACGGTTTAGCTAGCAACGGTTCAAAAAACCGTTGGTATAGACGATGTGTAGCAACGGTTTTTAAACCGTTTACTAGAAACAGGACTATAGCAACGGTTTTCATGCAACCGTTACTAGATTATAAGACTATAGCAACGGTTTTCCATAACCGTTACTAAAAACCGGCCTCTAGCAACGGTTTTCCATAACCGTTACTAAAACCCGACCTATAGCAACGGTTTTCGATAACCGTTACTAAAAACCGGCCTATAGCAACGGTTTTCCATAACCGTTACTAAAAACCGGACTATAATCGAAACCATTGATTTTGTTTTCCTTATTTGTTGATTAAATCATTCTCATAAAAATTTGGCTTGATCGAGTCTAGAAAACTTCTTTATTGAGATAAAATTTCATTAGTAAAACAAATTTTTCTGCCCGATCAAGTATGTAACGATACCCTATTAATTTCATTTTTCGTATGAAGGATGTACTCTTTACTATGTAAAAAATAGATGGTTCTAATCGGGAAAAAAAAAGTAGGTGTTTGTATGGAATAAACTGAATTTAAAAACTTGGGTTAAGAATAAATCGATAAAACTCAAATGACACAAGCTAACCCAACTGGTATGCATAGTATAAATATTAGTAATCCATTGATATTACACAAGTGTTGGGCTAGCCCAGTTGGTTTGCACTCGCGCACGCATGCAGGAGGTCCTGGGTTCGATTCCCAGGAGGAGAAAAAAATTGTTGTGTTGCCATCCATGTGCCACGCGGCGACAGGTGGAGGCCACATGGGCACCACGTCAGCGACATGTGGAGGCCACATGGGCGCCACATCAGCGACACCTGGCAATAGGTGGAGGCCACATGGGCGCCACGTCAGCGACACGTGGCGACAGGGGGGGAGGCCACATCAGCGCCACGTGGCTGCCATGTCATATTTTACCCCAGATTTTTAGAAAAAAAAAAAACTTGCCTTTTACCCCAGATTTTTAGAAAAAAAAAAAAACTTGCCTTTAGCAACGGTTACAAGCGTTGCTAAAGAAAGCGTTGCTAAAGAAACCGTTGCTAAAAAAAAATCTGTACCAACGCTTGCCAAAACCGTTGCTATAACTCTACAGCAATGGATATTTCGCAACGGTTTAACCAACGGTTCTATAACCGTTGGTATAGCCTATATTGGTCTTTAGCAACGCTTTTTTGCATCTCTAGCAACACTTTTGACCGTTGCTATTGAACGATTTTCTTGTAGTGAGTGTTGAGTGTCGAATAGTTTGATATACATTATTGGGCCCCTTTAACTATTAGGACAACCGGTAACTTAACACTCAAGAACATGTTAAATGCGACTTTTAAAATTTGTTTCGCGGTAATTTTTAGAGAAACTTATGGTGTCTACATCTGTGATATTCCTGATCATAGTTGTCAAAATTGTACGATTCACGATTCCATTCACGCAAAAACTATACGAATCCATAGGTGAATCAAGGTTTATATAGAATCAATGGCGAATCGTATGATTCACGATTCGATTCACAATCACCCAAAAACGATACGAATCTCTAGGACCCTATTCGTTTTGGTAATTTGGATTTGGATTTGGATTTGAATTTGTAGGTAATGACTGTAGAGAGAAATAGAGTAATGATTGAACATAGAGGAAATGATTGGAGAGAGATAGAGAAAAAAAATGAGAGTAATGATTGGAGAGAAATAAGATAATGATGATTAGAATACAAAATCCAAAACCCTAAAACGAACGGGGTCTAGGTGAACCAAGGTTTATCACAATTGTTGCATTTGAATAATATGAAACCACATTTGCAATTTTTCCTTAGTGTTTCTTTTAGGAAAGCAAGAATAAAAGATAATATACTATTAAGTATGAAAACTCTTGTTCCCATGCAAAATTTTGTTAGTATTGGTATTTATTATAAATTATTGTATCCACTGAATCATGACAAGGCTCAGAGCCTTGAACCAACCCACATATGTTGCCGTATAAGCTAATTTAGTTTTGTACCCATTAGGCTACAAACTCTATTGTACCCATTAAGCTATAGTATTTATTTTCGTATTATGTACAAGAGTCTTTCCTATTAGACCATGTGATCATCAATTAATAATAAAAAATAAATTTTAATATAAATTTAAGCTCATATATTTTAATTTTACAATGCATCTTTATATATAGGTACGTAGATATAATTTTCAATGTATTTTTTAAATTTGGACCAAATCGTTACGATTCACGACTCGATTCAATTCATGATTCGGAAAAAGGTCAATTCGATTCATGATTTGATAACTATGCTCCTGATTGCCTTTAACCATTGTCCCATGGGGGACCGTTGTTAGCAAAACAATTGCCCTTATTGATTTGTATATTTATAATGCAAATCACGGTTAGTTGAACCATTACCCCAGTTGATTTGAATCTTCATAATGCAAATTGTGTTTGTGGTTTTTATCTTACTTTGGTTGAAAACATGTTATTTAACTTTCATATGATTTTGTAAGATACGTGTATAATACATAAGTATCTTCTTTATTCGACTTGTCTACAACATGTATGTGTTCTAATCTTTGAAGGAATGAAGTGTATCCATGTTCGTTTTCATGCTTCTTAGATAACGACTATCAAGCATGGCGTACACATAAATTTGAACATAAAGCATTTTAACTAGGGGACATTTATAAAGAAAATTATGAAGTAATCATCTTTCACTTGGAATTTGTTCTATTATGAGCTGACTTAGGGTTGTTTGAGCTTTGTTGAAAACTTATAGTATTGAACTATGTTCAAGCTTTGTGTTTATCGGCATACGATCTCAAATGGAGTCACATCAAAACTAGAATTCAAGTAGTTGGGTTTCTCAACATATTGTAGTGCATATAACCTATTGAACTGAGTTTGATCCAACCTAAAAGAACTAACATGCTCAACGTATATTTGAGCTTCATTGTTTACATTTCAAGTTGATCTTAAACAAACTTTCAATTTATAAAGAATGTCATAATAGCTTTCTTATGATAGAAATGAGTTCAAAAGTTTCCATGAAATCTGTGACTTAACCTCCCCAATTTTTTTTTACAATTATTACTCCCTAGGGAATGTACTATTCGGAATGTGGAATGTAAGATTTTGAGTGGATGATCATAGAGTCCTTATTGTTCTGACAAGAACATGGATGCATTCCGTTTTTTTCCCCCTCACGTCTGTCATAAGCAACCAGAAGATTTGACTACTCTCTCCATTCTTAAATGAGAGTCCCTCTTAGGAATTTTAACTTTTTTAGGGAACATGTAATCATTACACCTACTTTCCACCATTACCCTTATATTCTACCTATTTTGCACCATTTATATTCACATATGGACACTTTTGGAATTTTATCAAATTTTTACTTCTATTTTTTGAAATGGACAATCATTTTAGAACATCCCAAAATGGCATAAGGGACTCTCAATTAGGAACGGAGGGAGTATATTTTTAGTGCATCTTACGAAGGAGTATAGAAGTGTAAAACAAAAAAACGGCAGACGTTCTTTCTCTTATCAAATGATAACTTGAGTTTGTGAAAGCACCAATGGAAGTGAATTAGGTTTATAATTTGCAATCTTTAATTGCTAGAGCATTCATGACTACCTGTTGGATAATGCTGACAAGTTATAATTTTTACAAAGACTTTAATAATCTATGCTTATAATCTATAGAATTGTTATATTTTCGCTTCTATTCCTAAAGTTGAAGGATATGCAATTGCACTTGCAACATGGCTAATAGAGAATGTGCAACTTCATACTTAGCTTCACAACGCCGCGAAACAAAGCCAAGAATTGGTATGAGTTTTTTAAATTTAATAAAACGAAGGAAGTTTGGGATTATTTGACATGATGTACCTTGAAGAAATTTTGCTTAAGCAACATGATGAGTCTACAAATGAAGAGTTTTTTTTGTTGATGGTGAGAAGGAAAGATATATTGATATTATCAAGGAAAGCTTCCTTATGCCAAAGCAAGGTAGTGGAAAACTTTGAAGGAGAGTTATAAAGAAAGGAGAGGCCATGACTTTGAGTTGAAGTTGGTTCCGAAGTTTTTCTTGGTGCAAGATGTTGGTTTGTTCTTATGGTGGTAGTCTCCAATCAAAGTAGGCTCGAGAATGGTGTCTTGACCTTCCATCACTAGAAGGTTTATAGTTCTTGATCTCTTTCGGAAGTTTGTGAGATATATTACTCTAATGATACTTGGTTGCCAAGAGTCGCGTTAAGTGGTGCATATATGTTGAGGTGTTTTGTGGCCGAGGAAATGCAATTACATACAAAGACCACCCAATTGCATTTCAACATCATTATGGGCATGCTTTGCATTTTACTTCAATTTACAAACAAGTTCTCTTTGGAGAAGTTTAGTTGAAGCCTATTGTAGTTATTGCATTGCATTTCGTGGAGTAAGGATGGATTTTGTCTATAGGTAGTCGTTAATATAGTCATTTTGTGATCACAGCAATGTGTTCTTGTTAGTTGTTTGAGTGTCATCGAATTACCTTAGGCCGGTTTGTGAGGTGCATTGGTGGATGAAGTGTATTCCTTTATAGTTTCTTATCATAGTTCATCTCCATGACCCTTTTCTTCTGGGTTAGAGTTGGTTGATGCTGACTTTTCACTTTAACTTTCATTCCTTCTTTTCTCACAACTTGGTATCATGGTGACCCACCGCTGCTTATGTCCACCACCCCACTCATTGCCCACTGCCACCTACCACAAGCGCTCCATTAACACCGATTAACCCTCATTCGGACCTTCCAATTAAATCGAACCCTAGTCCATTGTTAGCATCTAGTTCGAGCCTCAAATTCAGTTGACAGTAGCCCTCGTTCCTCAGCATCCAGTTTGAAACTCTAGTTTGTTTGAACCCTGGTCTTCATTGCCAGTCCTATCTAGTAAATAACGTTGTTTGCTTAGTCACCACTTTGATCGAGCCCTAGCCTCTAGTTCTCTTGCACCTCTATTTGTTGACAATTGATCTTCAATTGCCTTGGTTGGGCCTGCTTTGTGCATTGCATTGTACTATATTGCTTGAACAATGTGGATCTTCCTATGTTCTCTTTAGTTGTTGACGGTGTTTGATGCATGTGTTGTTGCTAATGGGTTAGTTGTTACTCGATTGTTTCTCCCTGTTGGTTACTTAAATGACAAAAAATGTAGCCCTGAGCTAAAGCTGTTAAGGTGGACTGTATTGGCGAGAAGCAGCATACTTCTTTCATTTGATGTTCGTCCTAAGGAATATGATTCCCAATATGCTGATTCTAAGCCTAAGAACGCTTTATACCTTAGTATTCTTACCTATTGGTAAACTCGAGTGCATCAACTGTTAAGGTGGATCCTGTTTCTAATTATGTTCCAGCTGTTAGCTTCGCTAGGGTGATGAAGACTTCTGGGGTCGTAAAATCTCCAAAGGCACCTAGCTCTCCAAAGCTTGGTAGTTCTTCTGTGGTGATTGTAGGCATGTAAATGATACAGTGATGGCAAATTCTGGAGAAAGTTCTAATAGGGCTACTGGTTATGCACAAGCTGACAATTTCGATACTATTAGCCCAACTAAGGGCGAGATTCTTCTTTCCTCATCTAGGCTTCATATCTGTGATGATGCTATTATTGACACAATTGTCAAGCAAGCAATATGATACTGATCCTAGTTTGGTGGTGAATACTAATTCTGGTAAACATCCATTGGTTGGTTTTCCCCTTCCCTCTGGAAATGACTTGGAGGGTATTGGATTTGTTTCTAGCCCTTCTGCTGGGGCTTGTAAGTCTTAGAATAAGTTCTCTCCTTTGGTAATTGAGGAGATCGAGGTTGTGGATGTTACTATCTCTGCTGGGGCTGTGGAACTTAAAGAAGGAATTGATCCGATGATCTATTTTCGGAGCTTAAGGCTAGCAGGGTTAAGATGAAAGGTAATGGTGGTGGAAGGATTCCTAAGACTGTTAAATGACTAAGACAAGTGTTTGGAATGTAAGGGGCTCCAATAATCCCTTAAAGCAAAGGAAGTGGTTTCCTTAATCAGAGGTAATTGTCTCTCTCTGTTTGCTATTGTTGAAGCTAAGATGAGGGCTTCTAATATGGCTAGTTCTACATTTGTTTTCTTGCTTATTGGTAGGCTTTTAATAATTTGGGTAACCACCTTGTGGCTAGAATTTTAATTGGATGGGATCCTCAATTGCTTTCTATTAGCTTGGTTTTTAGTTCTCCTTAAATGATTGTTGTTAAAGTGGAGATTCTTGTTGAACATAAGAGGTTTTTTGCTTCTTTAATCTATGGCATGAACCTAGCTAGGGATAGGAGGAGTTTGTGGTATGATTTGAGGTATTTGTTTCTTGTTTTGAGCAACTCTGCTTGGGTCCTCATGGGTGACTTTAATGTTTTCGATCCCTTTGGGAGAGGCTAGTGAGCTTGGATGCTGCTACCGCTTTTGATTTTAATTCTTGTCTACGTGATATCAATATGCAGGACATGTTCACAAAAGGGTTTTGGTTTACATGGACTAACAAGATAGGCGGCCTTGGTGACAAGAAGAGTCGTCTTGATAGGGTGTTAGTGAATGATGTCTGGCTAAATGACTTTAAGGATTCTGAGGCAATTGGGTCGTGCTCCTGGCCTCTCTAACCATTGTGCCATGGTTTTAAATGTGGCTCGTGATAAAGTGAAGGCATGTCCTCTCAGGTTCTTCAATTTCTAGATGTCTAATATTAGATTTTTAAGGATTTTCTTGCTCAATCATGGAACCAAGGTTTTGAATACCGTACCGGCTTGAGTACCCATTTTCTTATTGGTACGGTACGTACTGGTACCGAACAGATATCGGGTACCGTTTTGGATTTAGTGCTACTATTATTAGATATAATTATAAATCAATAATTTTTTTATTAAAAGTATCTAAAAAATTACACTCAATGATATTTTATCTTTGTTGTATTTGAATTATCATGTAAACTACCAAAAGTTGAGAGTAAACAAAATCTCACTCCATTATTTTAAAAAAATAACTAAAGCTCACTTTTTCTGTAGGGACTCATCAGAACAAACGTAACAAAAGGAGTAATTTGGGCTTTTAGGCCATCATGTTATAAACCTTCTTAAATCTCAACTACCCTAGCCGATTTTCATTCAATCTCCATTTCTTCTTTGCTTAATTGCTGTGGCTAGGGTCTCTCTTTAGTAGAACAAGTATAGCACTAAACTAACAGGGGATGAAGGAAGGGAAGCTACCATACTACAAGCAGGAAAGAAAGAGACACATAGAAGGGATCATAAGGCATTATATATTGCTCTAAACCTTAGATAAGATGATAAGACAAAAGAATGAGCGTATTATTTTGATATAGTAAACACAGGAGGATAGAATTATATTCACATCAATAGCAAAATCGACTTCTTAACCTCAAGTAAGTTAGGAAAACCTCCCTTACCTTACCTAATCCATATCCATTTTTCCCTTTCCTTTTCTTCGCTAATCATGGGAAGGCAGAAGCCTAGGAAGGAGATATCTGACGAAGGGATGTTGATTCAAAGCAATTCAGCATCGGTAGCTCACAGGCAGAGCTCATACATTCCCTTCTGTACTTCTATTCTATTACCGGAGAGTGAGAGAGATAAGGAGTTCTAAGGAATTCCATATTGAATGAAACCCTCCTTTCCGCTACGATAGTTATAGCCAACTCCTACCTCCCTTCCCGCAGAATAAGGGTCCTCTCAAAAAAAAAAAAAAAACTAAATAAAAAGTCTTTCCAGAGAGGCGGCTTTCGAGAAAGAGGAAAACAAACTCTTTTGTTTCAATCTGAACAGACGGAGAAGAATTTCTTGAAGTAGTGCGATCAATCGGAATAGCTTAACCAAAAACCCAGTCGCAGTCACAATCAAAGCAAAAAGGGTACCAGACGAATTCGTCGGTACCTCTATCTCACTTGAGATTGGCCGGTATCTCCAGTAACTAGCGGTATTGGAGACGGTACGGCATGGGTTTGATTACCTTGCCTGGAACCAAATAGTTAGAGCTAATTCCATGGAGAAGCTGAGTGCTAAGCTCAGAAGGATTAAGCCTGTTCTTAAGGCTTTTCATAAAGAGAATTATGGCAATATTCAGGGTAAAGTGGTGGCTGCTAGGGCTAATTTGTCAAAAATTCAAAGTTCGTACTTTATGTTTCCTTATGACTAGTTTCTGCTTGATCTTGAAAAAGGTCTTGTCCAACAATTCTGTGCTCTATGAAGGCAGAAATCAAGGGTAAAATGGTTAGCTTTGGGTGATATAAGAATACAAAGGTTTTTCATCAAAAAATGAATGTTCATATGATGAGATACACCATCTTTAGTCTAATTAATGATCAAGGTGTTTGGCTGGATGAGCCTCTTGCAATTGAAAATGAGATATTGTGGTACTATTAAAGACTTGTTGGGGACTGAATTCAATCACAGAAGGGATGCTTCAGAGACCTTATCAGTAGCTATTCAAAATAAAGTTCCTTTTGAGTTAAAGGAAGGCCTGGATGTAGCTGTCTCTGAGGCTGAGATTTGGAAAGCCTTAATTTTCATTCATAGGGATAAAGCTCCCAGTCCTAGCGGGTATAATTCAGCTTTCTTCCAAGACAAGTGGTCTATAGTTAAAGAAGACTTAATTGTTGGGGTGCTCTCTTTCTTTGCAATTGGTTTTATATGCCTAAGGGTTGGAACTCTACTACAGTGACTCTTGTCCCTAAGGTGGCTGCTCCTCAAACTATTAAAGATTATCGGCCAATAGCCTATTGTAATACTATGTACAAGTGTATTACAAAGATCTTGTCTAATTGGATTCAGTCTATCCTGCCCAAGATCATAGGCCTTTCTTAGTCTTCTTTTATGAGAAAATTACCTCTAAGTACAGAAAGTGACACTTAATTCCCATTAAGGATAGATGAAATACTTAATTACCACTAAGTCCACTTTTACAAAATACATTTACCATTAATGGAAGTGTCACCCTGGGGTTTTAGGGCATGCTAGGGTTTTATGGCACCCTAATGGGTACCCTAGTACCCTTGGGTACCCCAAAATCTTAAGGTATCCTAGGATTTTAGGATTTTAGGGTACCCTAGGGTTTTAGGGTACCTTAAGATTTTAGGTTTTAAAATACCCTAGGGTTTAAGGTACCTTAGGGTTTAGGTTTAGTCACTTTCATAGAGCGCTAGGGTTTAGGTTTAGGCACTTTCATAGGAGTTTTAGGGTGCACTTTTCTATTATAGGGTTTTAGCGGTTTAGGCACTTTCATAGGGTGCCCTAGGGGTTTAGGCATTTTATAGGGTACCCTGAAGTTTAGGCACTTTTATAGGGTGCCCTAGGGGTTAGGCACAGTATTTAGGATTTTAGGCACTTTCATAGGGTTTTCGCGTTTTGTTAATTAGAGGAGACTTGGTGGGAATTACTTTTTATTTTCTGGACCTAGAGGTAAATTGCCCTTCTTTTATCAAAGAGAGATCGATAATGGACAACATCTTTTTTATGCAGGAGTTAATAAGGGGACCTTCCTAGATGTGTCCTTAAGTTGGATGTGATGAAAGCCTATGTCAGTGTGGATTCAAAGTTTCTGTTTGAAATTATGCAATGCATGGAATTCCCAAACCAATACATCAATTGGATAAAAGTTTGTGTTTATTCAATAGTGGTTAATGGAGATTTGAAGGGCTACTTTCTAGGTGAAAAGGGCTTACATTAGGGGGGGATCTAATTTCTCCCTATCTTTTTCTTCTAGTTATGAAGATTATCAGTTGTCCTGCAGTCCAGAATCAGAAATGGAGGTTTTTCTTATAACCCTAAATGTGCTGCTACCAATCTCTCCCATTTAGTCTTTGTTGATGACATGTTTGTCATTCGTGGGGCTAATGCTCAAACCTTTTCTTCTATTGACCGTATGTTGAAGGATTTCCACTTTTTTGGATTACAACCTAATTTCAACAAAAGTGCATGTTTTTTATTAGGGTTAACTCTTCCTTGAAACAGAATCTGAGGTGTATTTAGCTATTCCAGAAGCATCTATTCCTGTCAAATATCTTGGAGTCCCTCTTATTTCCACTAAGTTGAGATACTTTAATTGTTTGGTTACCAAACAGAGAATGCTTAATAGAATTTAGTCTTGGAGCAGTAAGTTCCTGACTTTTGGGGGAAGGCCCAGTCCTGTTTAGTATTCAGGTGCATTGGTCTTCAATCTTCATCTTGACTTATAAGATCATGAAAGAGAGAGAGAGAGAGAAAGAGAGAGAGAGAGAGAATACTGAGTGCTTTTCTTTGGCAAGGTGTGGAGCTAAAATCTACTGGAGCTAAGGTTGCTTGGGCATTTGTCTTTGTTCCAAAAAAGGAAGGAGGCCTAGGCTTTAAAAGAGTGAAAGAATGGAATAGAGCTTCCATGTTAAGACACATTTGGGCCCTCTGTAAAAAGGAAGATTCTTTGGGTAAGGTGTATTCATTCTTATGTGATGAAAGATCATTGCATTTGGTCCATGAAACTTCCAAATGATTCTTCTTGGACATTCGTAAGATTTTTGGGCTGAGATCTTGGACATCGGTTTATTTAAGTCCATAGTTAGAAATGGTGACAAAACTTTCCTTCAGCTTGACAACTGGCATACTCTTGGTCCTTTGCACCAGAAATATAGGGATAAGATGGCTTTTAACATTGATAGATCTCTTATGGTCAAAATGAGTTATATTATTAATGATGGCAGATGGACCAGGAGCAAGAATCTTATTAGTAGGACCAAAACACACACACGATATGTGAGTATAAGAAAATAGTAGAATGAACGTACAGAATTACGTGGTTCCCCAAAATCGGGTACGTCCACGGGAGCAATGCTCGGTGGTTGTTTTTTATTCAATCATTATGAAAGGTTTACAACATAGTATGTATACCTACTCTATTCTAACCCTAATTTGGTATTTGGCTTGCATCCTAAAAATACCTTTGTACCAAAGCAATGCTCGGTGACCTGTTTATAACGAAGCATGCCATACTGCTTCTGCCCAAAAATTCTTCAAGAGTCCCGCATTCAATCTGAAACACCTTGCCCTTTCTGCTATCGTTCTGTTCATCCTTTCTACCACCTCGTTTTGTTGAGGTGTCTTTTGAACGGTGTAGTGTCGCTGAATCCCATGTTGCTCACAAAACTTCACAAAAGGCCCATTCCTATACTCCTTCCCATTATCTGTTCTGAGGCAATTGATTCGTTTCCCCGTCTAGTTTTCCACTTCAGCTTTTCACACCCTGAAGTGCACCCAAACTTTCCTCGAATAATCATCAATAAAGGTCACAAAATACAGAGATCCTCCTTTCGAAGCTACCCTCACTGGCCCCCAAACATTTGAATGCACGTAGTCAAGAATATCCTTCGTTCTGTGAGTCAACCGCACTTTATACTGTTTCCTAGAACACAAAACTTGCAAAAATCAAGCTTGCATGATTTAACCCCTTTCAGCAGTTCTCTTATGCAGCTCTAACATCCCACGCTCCCCCATATGTCCCAATCGCATATGCCAAAGCATGGTATCATCAGTATCATCCATTGTAGTGGCAGCATTAGGGATGGCCATCCCGACCGATCGGTCCGTATCCGATCCGATCCGATCCGCCCCAAATTCGATATCCGATCCACCTCCGAATAACTGACTATATAAATACCTCTTATTTTTAGGGTTAGTCAATAGTCAGTCTCCTACCCAACCAACTTCACTTCACACAACCCTCATCTTCCCTACCCTCACCCATGACTTCTCCCTCTTCTCTCTCTCTCCTCCCCAGCCCCCCTCCCTCTCTTTCTAAAAAAACCCTCCGGCAGTGGAGAGATGCGGAAATCTCCCCTCAGGAACGTGGCAGCGAGACTCCCTCCCATGTTGAATTTATTTGTTTTTTTTCAATCTATTAGTTTTATTTGTTATTTTAACGAGTTCCAATCTTTCTTTCTTTTTTCCCAAATTCGGATTCAGAAATCCGATCGGATCTCCGTTCTCCGATCGAAGCGAGGATGGAGGACAAAAAATATAATCCGTTCGGAGCGGATTCGGAGGGCGAGTGGAGGGTTCGGATTTGGATATTGCAATATCCGCCTTCGATCCGCCCCGTTGCCATCCCTAGGCAGCAGCTCCACCTATAGCTGTACTCCCTACCACCTATAGATATTTCCAAGAACTTTGGAACACCACCATAGCACCATTCGTTAACCTCATGACTCCACCTTCTTTTTTATACCCATAGCCATTTGAGTCTAAGGTTCCCAATGAAATCAAATTTTTCCTCAAATCTGGAGCATGTCTCACATCATCCAAAGTTCTCACAACACCATCAAACATTTTGATCTTAATTGTGCCTATTCCAATGACTTTACACAATGCATCATTACCCATAAAAACATTACACAATCCATTGACCTATACGTGTTGAACCATTCCCGAGACATGTGAAAAGAACATGCTGAATCCAGAATCCATGAGTCTGCCATGTGATCCGGACTTGCTGAGACCGAAAGCATATCACCATCGTCTGATTCCTGCTCCACAACTTTCGCAGAAGTTGATGATCCATGTTTCTTCTCCTACGCTTTTTCATTCTTCTTCCAATCTGTTCCCTTTCTCCTCCTGCGCGGACAGTCCTTCTTGGTGTGCCCCGGTTCATGGCATTTATAACCCTTGAACACAAACTTGTCCTCAGACTTGTCCCTTAACTGCTAGTAGGATTTCCTCTAGTTCTAGGGGTTTTTTTCCCTAGAGTAAGATTGTAACAAGGGTTTCGAGAGAACCTGGTAGAAAACACAGCAACATCAGACCCTAGTCTTCCTCGTCAAACTTCATGTCAATCTGTTGCAGATCACTCACAATCTGATTGAACAAGTTAATATGCTAAATCAGATCAGAACCCCCGACCATCCTCAGCCTAAACAGCTTCTGCTTCAGAAACAGTTTATTTGTCAACGACTTTGGCATGTACCTACTTTCCAGCTTAGCCCAAACCCCTGCCGGCGATTCTTCACCCAACACGTGATACATAACAGACGAATCGTACTCATCTAAAGCTCTTCCTAATCATCATTGGTTAGCTTCTCTGGTTTCTTGGACTTCCCGCTCAAAGCCTTTAACAAACCCTGCTGCACTAACAGATCCTTTACCCTCTGTTGCCATAGTCCGAAATTTCCAGTTCCTAACAAATGAACTACTCGCTGCCATTGTTCTGTGTGATTCAGCTTGCATTCTGATGCCACTTTGTAGGACCAAAACACACAGACACACACACGATATGCGAGTATAAGAAAACAGTAAAGAAATCAACACATAGAATTACGTGGTTCTCCAAAACGGGGTACATCCACAGAAGCGAGAGAATGGCTACTGTTTTTATTCAATCAGCCTGAAACAAGGTTTACAACATGGAGTATTTATACCTACTCTACTCCATTCCAACCCTAATTTGGTATTTGGCTTGCATCCCAAAAATACCCTATACCGTACCGCGGGGGGTTCCGCTCGTTACGCTTCGCTCCACTCCACTCTGCTCCGTTTGGGCAACTGGCCTATTTCTAAAACTCTTCAGTATCTCTTCATACTCAACATATGAGCCACAGTTCTAACACTATTCTTAAAGAAATTATTGAAAATACAGATCCAAATATGCTGCCCTATCCAAAGAACGAAGATAGGATTGTTTGGTCCTTGACTCCAACTGGTATTTATTCGGGTAAGTCAGCTTGGGAAGCACTTAGAACTGCAAGTCTTAAGGTAAATTGGACTCGGTTGGTTTGGCACAAGAAGTAGGTCCCTAGATGGGCTTTCATTCAATGGGTCCCTATTCAAGGGAGATAAGTTATTGAAGTGGGGCATCATTAATGACAATAGCTGTGTGATGTGCCATGGTGGTTTGGAATCTCTTACACATATCTTCTTTGAATGCCAGTATTCTGCTTTGATTGGGTTGAATTTTCAAACAAAGTGTGGTCTACCTAATCATGCTTTTGACCATGAAACTTAATGGGGCTCCCTCGATTGCAAGGGGGATTCTATCCGGTCATATCTATTCAACCTTGGTTTGGCTATCCATAACCATATACAACATTTGGAGAGAAAGGAATGCCGCATTTTTCAACAAATTGGGCATGATTCTTTTGTTGTTGGTAAATAGGTGATGGATGAGATAGGGCATGTGCCTCATCATGGACGAATATCCGCAAGTCTGAGGATAACCACAATACATGTATGGAGTGAGGATTCCCAATTTTATCTTTTGCAGCTCTTAGCGTAGTGATGTTAGGTCTTCTCTATAGTTCCTGGCATTGTATAGCTTTGTTAATCGTGGTTTTACTGGTTGGAGTCTATAATTTGTCCTCAAGGACATCTCCTTGAGTGTTGGGCTTTGTCCACTTTTATAAATGGCTTGTTTCGTATTGATAATCCAATTACGAATTGTCCACTTTTTTATGTGATCATGATATTATTCATTAGTCTTATTATGTTCACACATGTTCTTTTATTTCTTATGCAAATACCCAAATCCAAAATGGAGTGCACTCCTACTATGGGTTACTTTGTGAACCACATGCCATTATGTTGTGTGGTAGCCTTTAGCTTAGCCTTATCTCTTAAGGTATTTGGGTGCACATGTTATGTTCATGCCTTGGATTGCAGCCTAGATAAACTTGATTATATGGTAACAACAATTAGGAGAATCCATAGCTAATTGGAGTTCTGCTCAATACTTCAATAGAATCACGCTCCTATCTAGGTGACATGGTGTATTAAAAAGCACGCCTAAACGCGAAGCAAGAGAAACAAGTAATGCGCTTCAATATACTGAAGTGAGGCAAGGGTGGCAAAGCACATTCCAGGTGCATTGAAGCACATTTGTCAGGGCTAAGCGCATGGCTCATGAATTGCACACTTGAGCGTCTATATACAAATTCTTAGTACTTACCCATGGTCTTCTAATTCTTAAGTCTATCAAGGAGTTACCGTGGCCCAATTTACTTGGAATTTGGGTTGTTAAGTATGTAAAAATCGTAGTATTTCTTGTCATCAGACTTCACCTCCATTATATGAGGATGATGAATAAGAACAATTAAAGTGGGAAGATGATTATTCAAATGAAGGGGAAGATGAAGATTGAAGATGTGAGTGGGCATAAATCAAATGATGATGGAGGGGTTCGCCTAGTCCCTCGCCCAACCTGCACAGAGGAAGCATGACTAAGAGCTTGCATGTATAGAACATCCTAGCTTGTCCTCTAAGTACACGCGCGTGCCTAGCACACACGGTAACTGCTTTGGTTGACATCACACCTGATGTAAAGGATAAGGCGGTTACCAAAGCATGTGTATGAGCTATCATTCATGGTGTACGCATGCATGCCGGACACATGCAGTAATTGTTGGGGCTAGCATCCAAAATGACACACCTTGCTAGGCGATTAGACGCGGCCCACACATGTATGAATCACAATGGAAAGGTCTTACCCAAGCCGACGACGAACGAAGCGGTTGACACTCCGGGCCCGTCTGTTAAGACGCGTGTCCATTTCTATCAGCTAGGACGCATGTCCATTTCTACTGGAGTACAAACGTTCAGCAAGGTTTGGCTCGGCTAGACCATCGGATTCCCCAAGTTATAGGACCTACAAGACCTATGAGTCCTACTAGGGCTCGATGGTTCGGCAGAGGTGTCTTGGTTAGTTCGGGTCACTACAATTTTGGAGACTTTTTGGCTTAGGTCTAATCTTTGACACACCCATGGACAGACCCTAATGTCAAACATAGTTTATAAAAGGGAGTTACTTTTTAGTCGTGATCAGTATCATCGTTTGAATGGTTAGCTAAATTATCTTACCATTACATGTCCCGAGATAATATTTGTTGTCAGTTTACCTCGGCCCCTCGTCTCCAACATTGGGAGGCTATCCTAGAAATTTTCAAGTATCTCAAAGCCCATCCAGGACATGATTTATTCTATTGAGCCAATGGTCATTTGCGTGTTGAGGCGTTAACGAATTCAAATAGGGCAGGCAAATTATTTGATTTGAGATCTACCATAGGGTATTGTTGTCTGTTGCATAATCGAGTGCACAAGCAGAGAACAGAGATATAGCCCATGAAACTTGAGAGATTGTACGGGTGCACTCTTTCCTTGAGGAGATAGGGTTTTCCTTGAGGAGATAGGGTTTGGTGTATAGCCTTGAATCAATTTTGTGTCTAATCCATGAATCTAGTCCAGTTTTTCACGAGAGGACTAAGCATATTTATGCTAATTGTTATCTTGTTAGAGAAAATGTGGATAGTTGGGGTAATGGTTACTTTATTCGTGTATTTGGGTGCCTATTAATTGTGAGATGTTTACCAAATGGATGGTTAAGGCACAGTTTAAGTCACTATGCAAAAAGCTAGGCCTCCATGATATTTATGCTCCAGCCCGAGAGGTAGTGTTTGGAGATATATCTGTGGCAGTAGTTAATGGTAAGGGTGCAATAGTTATTGTGTTATGTTTGTTATGTTTCTTTTCTCATTACAAGTGGTAGAAGAATACAAAATTTCAATTACATCAAACAGGAAAGTCAACGATCATGTGATGCCAACTCATAGCTCATTAAGAAAGAGTGAAACTGAGTATATAGTGTGCAAGTTTAGTGGTACTAGCAGTGCGCATGAAGAAGGAAGGGTAAACTCCAGATACACCCCCTGTACTTTGGTCATTTTTTAACTACACCCCCTCTACTTCATTTTTAATCACTCGCACCCCATGTACTTAAGACTAGTTTGGAACTGTTAGTATTTCCGTCCAAAATAACGAAAAAGCAGGTAATGACTTGTTGGCAGGAATTTTCCCTTCTAAAACATCTTTTCTAAGACCAAATTGCCCCCAAAACCCATTTACATCCTATATATACCATTTCTACACAGGTAAGAATGTAACTGATGGACTTACCTCATTGCTCGATCATGTGTTTGTTAATAGAGAGACTTGAAAGAGGTTGAACCTTAATTTTTTTTTTTTTTTAATGAAAACTCTATACAAATTCAAAGAATCATACCGGTGCATTTTTCTTTCTCTTGCCAGTAGTTCGTGTACTTTTTTTTCTTGGGCCATTGAACCTTCTTTTCGTAATAGATGTAAGTAAGACTTGAAAGAGGTTGAACCTTAATTTTTATTTATTTATGAAAACTCTATACAAATTCAAAGAATCATACCGGTGCATTTTCCTTTCCCTTGCCAGTAGTTCGTGTACCTTTTTTTCTTGGGCCATTGTACCTTCTTTTCGTAATAGATGTAAGGAAGTAATTCTTTTTATTTTCTCTTTTCCTTTTCAAAACTAAAATCTACGTTTACTCTTAATCACCTCGGGTGTCGACGGATGTAGAATAATTCGTATTTATTTCATACTAGGACCGAACCTAAAATTATTTAACCTCAGGGCTTATATTATCGTTTTCTTATTACCTTAGGGTGGATTTGCAAGCTACTCAAACTTGTGGATTAAACTGTGGTTTATCCAAAAAGAATTCTAAAAAAACAGTAGCTGCATAACAGTCGGCCAAAACAGGGGGTTTCCGGCCGGATTTCGACTAGCGACGTCGGGTTCGAATCTTATCGTATCGAAACACGATAAATTCATTACGGAACATAATATATATTTAGGGAGGTGAGTTCAGACTACCTCTCGTCCGGTGAAATGGGGTTCGGAGAGACTTCGGTGGCAGTTCGGAGCGGCAACGAAGCTCGGCTGTTCATGGCAGTGGTGGTGAGGAGCTGATCGGTGGTGGCAGCTCCAGCTGTGGTGACGCGGTGGCGGTGGTATTTTGGTAGTGTGGGCTACGGTGGTAATGGTGGCCCGCCGGGTCTTTTACAGAGAGAGGATAATACGTAAATGAAAAAAGGGGAAAAAGAAAGGGGAATACGAATGGGTATTTCAGTCTTTTCGTTACTTTGGACGGAAATACTAACAGTTCCAAACCAGTCTTAAGTACAAGGGGTGCGAGTGATTAAAAATGAAGTAGAGAGGGTGTAGTTGAAAAACGACCAAAGTACTGGGGGTGTATCTGGAATTTACCCAAGAAGGAGTGATGATTCAAGACCAAGAGACGATACGTAAATCACAGTTACATATTCATCCTTGAAATTGAAATAATTTTACATCCCCTTGAATACCAATATCTGTTCCTCAAGACTTCATCATCATTTTAAGCATTTGAACGTGATTATTGATTCTATTTATTGTTTCCAAAAATGGAAAAGCACTACGGATCTCCAGCTCCGGTGGCACCTTGGTTTTTGGATTTCTGCATTTTGACCAATATTTTCTTGTTTGCACCACAACTTTGTTGCTTCATTTTGATCCAAGATTTTCATTTTGGCCAATTTTGCTTCCTTTTTCAGTGGATAATAGCAGCAGCATCTCACCTTCGGCTTTTGGAATCTTCGAGAATAGGCTTCAATCCATTTGTATTTGATCTCCTTAATGCTTTTCTGTTTTGTTAGCTTTAGCTTCTTGTTAGCTTGCTTTGGCTTTGGTCTGTAATTTCTATGTTCTGTATGAACTCTGTTGATTTATACTCCATATAGAAGGTTCTCTCTTTTTTCCAAGAAAGAGAGACTTCAACATCACGAGGTATGCTGATTCATAGGAAAAGTATCAGCGACTTTCATTTTCTCCCTTGTTATGAAATAATGGGCCCATATTTCTGTGTAATAGTATCACCAACACCACCAAACTTGCAACTTGCAAATCAAATACCAAAAGAAAAAAAGGGAAACAGAAAGCAAAGCAAAGGGAAGGGAAGGGAGAGCCTATTCATATTTCATGGCTAATTCGTGTACCAGAGAGATTAAAGACACAGGAACAAATTTACACTTATAAGTTTGTGCCAACACCACTTACTGAACCCTATAGTAATCTAATCGCATCACATCATCCCTATGGTTGTGGAAGTTGGGAGTTCACCCTTTGTATCACTTATTTTCATTTTGAACATTTCAACCATCACACTTAGGTCAACTTTTAAGGAAATGGGGATGGTGCTGTGTAGGGTGTGCACCATTCGAGCCGTCCATTTAGTAATCTGGACCGTTGGATTGCTGAATGAACAACTCGGATGGCGCACAGTGCTATGCTAAATTGAGTCTCAACATTATGTTTTTCGTTATAACGTGTAAAAATACAGTCACCTAACACGTTATTTAGCTTTGTTAAGGCCATTTGAAAGGTCAAAAGATAAGGAGTTGTTTGTGTGTTTATATATTTAGAGTCAGAGGTCACATTCCTAATTAATTATGGATTTTCTTTTACACAGAATAAAAGAGCGGGCAAGGAGAGGGATAACATGAGATGCGGTGAACATTCCTTTTCTCTCTTTTTTTCTACACACATCCATATATACATACAAGCAGTACCCCGTGCAATGCATGCAATGCAAAGTACGAGAAAAGAAAAGAATGAAGATTAAGGTGAACTTTTCATATTTCGTATAACTTTTTTTTTAAAAAAGGAAAGCTTGGCACATGGACTCTCCTCAATAGTATATAGTAGATATAGACAGACCAATGTATTGTGTATATGTATAAATCATAATTTCCCCTTTTGTTTTCATTTTCTACACTTTAACAAGTACTTTAGCACTGCGTTCAATGAAGCATCTATCCACTCTTCAAATTAATATATACCAAACAAACCCTTGGTACATAATACTTGTCTTACTTTATATGGCAAAAAACTTATGTCTTGTTCTCTTCCCTTCTCAAAAAGAATTTTTTTAAACATCTCCCCTAGATTACCCCTACTTTCAACATTTCTCTCTCTACTTATTACCCCTACTATTTTTCAAAACAAAATCCAAACACAGCATTAATCATATGCACATGCTCACAGAATAACATTCACATGCTAAGTCATTTTGCAGTGTTATTAACAAGGAGAGAACATTCCAATGGAGATGGTTTGAGGGCATAGAACGCCTCTGGGCTAGGTTGGCAGTTCTTTTTAGTGGGCTCACTCATGCCAACAAAAGAACTAATAACGGTTTTCAAGGTAAATCACAAGCTAACAACGTTATTCACATCTTACAGTTATAAAGTACTTCTAGAGCACCACGTGGCGGTGTTTCAAAGGACTCAATAACCACTCATCCTGCATCTTGCTCACCAAAAAAACACTTTCCTAATGAAAATTATTAGCTACTAATAATCAATGTTTTTAGCTTGGATGGGAAAAAAGTAGTTTTCAAATTATTAGCTATCATGAACTAGCCAATACAATTTGACTTGTCAAAAAAAAAAAAAAAACTAGCCAATACAATGATCAAAAAAAAAAAACTAGCCAATACCCATGCCTCGAAAGGTAATATAGTCTCTACCTAAATAATTACTCACTCTATCCGACAAATGATCAAATGGCTACAACTTTAATATAAAAATATAATCGAACAACTGTGGATGTTGCTTTGTTTGTATACCTAGACATTTTCCAATCTATTTTACACTATAGATTGGAAAGATCACAAACGGACACATTGTTTGGTACTCCCTCCGTCCCTTTTTAAATATCCTACTTCGTAACTCCAACTTATTAAAAATATATCATCATTATACCTTTCACATCAACTTTTTCCTTTACTTTCCCTATTTACCCATCATCATTACACTTTTACTCACTAACTTTTCAAAATGGAATCTACTTTTAGAGACAAAATAGACAATGTACCAACTTTTACCCACTAACTTTACAAAATAGACACTTATTAAGGGACAGCCCAAAATGGAATACTGGACTATAAATAAGGGACGGAGGGAGTAATATCTAATACCCAACAACTAAGCGTATAAAATATGGGGCTGGTTTCCACACCCTGCCTCGTGACATCAAAATATTCCCTTTTGAAAAAGTGTTTTCTAGTCACTATCATTTGTGTGCCTCATAGAATATGGTGTCAACCCTTATCAACGCATAATGCATCCAAACCAAAGCATGTAGGAGATGAGGTCACCTTAGTTATATTCTATTTCGAAATCATAAGTGAAGTGGTAGGTTTTTTTTTTTTTTCTAATAGTATATACATCAGCATGAATTAGTAGAGAATTAGTAGGTTAGTCCACAATAGGTTTCCAATGCTATCTATAGTCCTGAATCTCAAACACCCACGACAGAGCTCAAACCATGACCTTCCACATGAAGAGGACCAAAAGATACCAATTGAGTTAGAACCTGTTGAAGTGGTAGTTCTCAATTCATCTTTTTCTTCCAAAAATCTTTAACAATCTTAACCACTCCCGAAAAAGATTATTGCTGACTTTGCTTGTAATCTACTGCATATATTAATTCAACGGATAAATGTGTCACGAGCTCAACATTTGGATTCCTACCTATCTTAAAAGGTACGCTAGTCAACAGCAGACAACCAATTATGTGGGGATCACTGTCTCCTAAATATTTAGTATGAGAAGGTTCTCGAACTTTTCTTACAAGTTGCAAGCTTGATGCAAAACATTTGCTTTCACATTTGGTTGACAGCCAGTATAAGTGGATGATGAGCATCCGCAATGGGATTTGGTATATTTGTGTATTAAAATGTGTAATAGGATAAAAATGAGTCCCACAAATGTGTGTTAGACATTGTTAACATAAGAGTGTGTTAAAACATCCACAATGAGTTTAGTAAATTTGTGTGGCCACAAATGTATATTAGGAGTAATAGACATTTATATTTTATAGTTGGAGTTTGAATTATAGAGGTGGGACCTACTTATTATTTGCTAGCATAGTTGTCAAATTTGGCACGCATGCTAGCATACTACAAGATTTAACACTCTCCAGCACATAAACTAATGCAAGCATTGTGGCACAAAAAATACATTTTTGTTTGCTAAGTCTTACCACATACTAGTTAGAACACCCATTGTGGATGCTTTTTCGAGAAATTATTTTTGCAGATTTTAATATTCTAACTTTGCAAAATCAGTTTGGAGTGTTTATGAAAAATTATAAAGAACAAATCCTCAGATTCTACGGATTTTGAAAGTTAAAAAAAAGAATGAAATTCTGAAAATCTCAAAGTTAGGTTTGGGTAGCCTTTGGAGCTTTTGGGATCAGGTTGTTTAGGTTTTAAGGTTTTTTTTTTTTTTTTTGATCTGCGGTTTTAAGGTTTATAAAAGCTGATTTTTCATCTTTTGGCAGTAAATAGTACTAGCTTTTACTACAGCTTAATCATAATTTCATAGCTATGGTTAACATGTTTATCTGTCTTTACTAAAATTTAAAACCAAGAATATGCAGCACAATCTGAAGCTAGAATCAAAAATCTATATCCACAGAACCACAGCTAGCTATAGGAAACACGCCCCAAGAAGATAGAGATTGCTCCGGCTTTAATTGGGCTCCCCGCAATGTGTGTGGTGGGATTAGGTTCCCAAAATAGTTGAGGTGTGCATCCGGACACTTCTCAAAATAAAAAGAGATAGGGATTGTTGTATGTTCGTGCATCGGATAAGCATTCACGAGATAAAGGGGCATGCTATGTTTATCTCATAGTTGGTCGGAACTCTATTAAACTGTCCTATTGAACACTCGTTTTTTTTTTTACAATTTTGTTTTCCAAGCTTTTGCCAACTATGTCACACCTCTCATAGAATTAGGTAATTCCCACTTCATTGTTAAATTGAATCATAGGAGTATATAAGTATGACAAATCTACCTCTCTTTTTTTAGATAAGTAAATCTACCACTTTATTACGGCTACAAGAATTAGGGATGACAATTCCATCCAATCCACTCCGTTCCCTGCCCCATTCGCATTGGAGTTTTCAGAGATTTTTTTCGAAAATCGGATCGGATTTGGAAGCAAAAATTTCTATAATCATTAGTAATTACCAGGGTTTCTCAAGTATGTATACTACTATATCTATATGCAAGTCATCCCTCAAACGACTCAGCATCGGTCTTGATTAGCAACTCCACCACCTCAAGCATCAAAATCCGGTTATGCGGTCTCTTGATCAAATTCGGAACGTCGATAATCAAAATATTGGGGTTCTTTGCCTCGTATTTGGTTGGCCGGGATATGTTGTAATAAAAAGTTTGATTTATTAATTTTTAAATGTAAATTTTGGATCAGGGCGGGAATGGAGAGTGGAAGTGATTCCCCGTTCGGGGAACAAGACTGGGATGGAGGCAGATATGGGGTTTAGAGATCGGAGGCGGGAAGGATCAAGTCCGTCCCCTAGCCGCCCCGTTTGTTAAGAAAATAGAGTCTCATATTGCTTGGGAGAGGAATGGATGATTACTTAATAATATTCGTGACTTCTCCACAAATTATCAATCGGCTTTGAGATTAATGTAAAGTTTTCACACCGTGACTATCCCTAAGAAGAATTTGGTTCAAACCTTCTCCATCCCTTTCGGACCTCCTCATGTATGTCAACTGTGTTTAATTTTCTAGCTCCTTTAATGTCCATGACAAGCATGTGGCTTGCTAACACGAATACGACCGGCTTCAACATAATGGGGTGGAAAGATATATGCGGGGAATAAGGAGCCAAACCGTTCGGCAATTCGGATCATTGACCCAAAATTAATATAGTACCCAAATTCCAAAATAAGTTCAAAAATATGCCACCTGCCTTCAGCACCCTTAACAACGAATGCTACATTCACGTTACCCCCCTAAACACGTCATCTTAAGGCTCCATTTTGTAATCCATTTTATTAATTAGCTTATTTGTTTATTTGATGGATGAGTCTAAACTCGATTGTTGTACAGATTCGTTCAATAAAAAGTAAAAAAATAAGATGCATAACCAAACAGGCCCCAAGTCAAATTCCCTTAGAAAGATATTAAAAGTTGATTGTCCTATCCCATATAAGTTTGGTCGCAATCTCTCTAGTAAATATAATAAAATTCCTTTCACCTATAAAAAAAAATACCATTCATGTTCTGATACATGCCACGTCTCGATGGAATACATCATTGTTTGGAAAGTAATTATTCAATGCTTCTCGAGTATCACATGGTAATCCAACATGATCACACTATGCGTTAAGAGTTAACTTAAGGGTCAAAAGTGCGATGCAGAAAATGCCACATGGTACTTTGTGATTACGTAATGCTTTTCTCCGTTGGGCCTCTGTGATAGCCAGTGACGCCAAACATGCATGATGTCTCTCCTAATTTTTAAAGCGGAAGAATAAATGAATTGAAAACTGGGAGATCGACCAAAGTGAGTTGCACGACAAATTGAAATCTTAAGGACTTCAGATTGCATCCCCGATCCATGAGGTTTGCCTAAAGTGCTGCATTGATGAACTTAAAAAGAAAAAACTTGATTATATGAGCATAATTAGCACTTTTGCCGCTCAAAATGAAAGAAGAGTGATATTTAAGTGATTGCTCTATTTTTTTAAGATATGCAGAATTTCAAAATTTTATCTTGTAGCATATAAATAAATGGAACAGGGGATGGTGTTGTGCATCACCCGCACAGTGCACAGCACCGTGCTATGCACCATCTGAGCCATCCATTCGGCAATCCAACGGTTTAAATCGCATCTCAGATGCTATACGATGGAGATGAGATTTGGACCATTGAAACATTTGTGCTGTGTTTGGATTGTATTTTGAAAAGTTTTTTGATAAATAGTACGGGTAATAAGTGGAGAGAGATAGAGCGAGAAATGTGGAAAGTAGGAGGAATCTAAGAGGAATCTAGAGGGAATCTAGGGAAAATTTTTTTGAAAAATTCTTTTTGAGTTGGGAAGAGAACAAAGCATTGGTATCTTAAATACTCTTTGACAGTTTCTATCCCTTCTCTCTAGTTTCTCTCTCTAAAAGTTTCAAACAACAACAGATCTAGGGTTTTCCCTTGGTTCCCTTTCTCTTCTCTCTTTCTGAATAATGAGCACACTTTTTATTTTATCTGCTTCTATCAGCTTGGAGGTGACTTTTTTCTTTCAAACCTGTCCTCTTGGACACTCGTGTAGGCAGCAACAATTGTTGTTGACTTTTTCTTGGCGGAATCTGGTTAAGGTTTCGTTAGTGGGGCGTTGCAGGTGGTTTGGGCTCGGCTGGTGTTAGTGGTTTGGGGTCGCGTTTGGGGGTGTCTTGAGTGGTGGAGGCGGGGGTGGTAGGGTTGCGGGCTGGCAGTGGGGATTGCAGTTCTGGTGGTTAGAGGGGGAGGGGGGTGTTCGGCTGGTTTGGGTGGAGGAGGGGTTGTGGGAGAGGTGGGCTTTGGTGGCTTGGGGGTGGCGGGTTGTTTCTGGTGGGTTTTCTCCGGTTCCAACTCCTGGCCTAACAGCATAAACGATCTAGGCGTAGCTACCGCCGATTTTACATTGTTGGGTATATCCGGTTTTTCGCCTAACGGCTAAGGTGGAGTCGCGTGCCTGATCTCCAGGACTTTCCCTTTCGACATCTCGGTCGGTTCTTGGTTGACGTTGTTTGGATCCGAGATCCAGCGTAAACCTAGTGGAGGATTCTCTTGCAGGTTTTGTTGGTCCGATGACGTCGTTTGGTGATGGCTGGCGGGCGGCGGGGTGGGGTGGGGTGGAGCAGTATTTGGGGCTGTTTTTTAGGCGGGCTTTCTTGATATTAGTTGCTTCCAAGTGATTTGTGCAAGTTGTATTGCTTTGTGGTTGGCTCTTAGAGTAGCTAGCGGCACAGGATTAGCGGACGGATTGAGTGTCAATTGGGATACGTTTTGGTCGTTTTGATGCCTAGTCTTCCTGTCCTTTTAATCTCTATGACGCTACTTCCTATAATTTTATGGTGATTAAAAAAACTTTCTTCGCCTTTCAAAAAAAAAAAGAGATTTGGACAGTTGGATTGCCGAACGAACGGCTCAGAAGGTGCACAACACCATTTCCCGGTTCACAGTAAATTTTGCTTTTCGAAGTTGCCTTATCTTTTTATCATTTTGGTTGCAGAGCGAAGAAAGCATGGTAATGTGCACGGAAATTGATTTGGGTCTCTAGGCATGCCCTCTCTGATTTCTTTCAATTTTGATTTGGGGGCATGATTCCGTAGTAAAACGTCCTTTTAACTCCTCGATTCTTGGAGGTTTAGGGGAGCCGTTGTTTCAGTGGTACACTAAAAGCAGTCACTTTGTGCATATATTGCTAAAGATGAGGCCTTTCAGCCAATCCTCCACCGCGCATACCTCCAATGATTACAAACCAAATGGTTCTGTTATTGTTGTTGTTGTTGTGGTTGTAGAACGAAGAAAGGGCTCCATTTTCTTAAATTCGCTTTGAACCAAAACGTCACAACCAACCCCGGATACAAACCTATCACCATTTTTTTTTATAGGAGAGAGAGAGCTTCTCACGAAGAAAAAATTGGCCAGGTTAGCCTTCGACCGTGACAAAGGCATACATGTGCCGATTAACGCCCTTATTTAATTCTTGTTATGTCTGTTTACATTATTGCTTGGAGTTTAATACTCATTTTTTCATTTCAGGATTCACGGAGCCTTTGGATGATATTTAGAGCTATGTCAAGGGTGAAAGGTGTCACGAGGGTGCTGAAGGCTTGAAGAGAAGTGAAATGGCCAAGTTTGACACATCCCGTCCGGGCAGGATTGATCACCGTCCGGATAGCCGTCAGCAATTTCGAATTCATAGGGTTGCAAACGAGCCGAGCCGTGTTTGGCGTGTTCGAACTCGGCTCGCCAGTTAAGGAGCTGGCTCGAGCTCGAAACGAGCTATGAAATGTTGGCTTGAGCTCAGCTCGCAAGATATTTTTGAGGCTCGAGGTCAACTCGCTACGGCTCGAAAGCCAAAACACGACTCAGCCACGCACAGTAGAGGATTGGCCCTCTCTTTATAGAATGTTCCAGGGTTGCTCACAGGTATAAAAGGCCGATGTGGGACAAGAGAAGAAAACATATTCCTTGCGTTCATTTGTCCCACGCCGCCAAACTAGAAGCCTAAGAGGGATTCCCTCTGTCTATAAAAGTTAACTGGTGTAGGTCTTTTTCTCTAAGTGTTCCCTTGCGTGGATATTGCCTGGCGACCACTTTGATGGCAGCTAAAAGATTACACGCGTAAACATGTGTATATGTATGGAGATGGAGATATAAATATAAATATAAATACATATATAAATATATATATGAGCTCGCGAACCGGTTCGAGCCGAGCTCTGGCAAACTCGAGCTCGGCTCGTTTATGATTCAAGCCAAAATACCTAGCTCGAGCTCGTTCATTTATTTTACGAGTCGAGCTTGAACAAGCTCGTACCGAGCCAAGCTTCGAGCCGCTCGCGAGCGGCTCGGTTCGTTTGCAGCCCTACCTGGCCATAAGGAAATCTCGTCCGGATAGTGGTCAATCCCGTCCCAACAGTCGGGCTCCATTTTTGCGCGTTTTTGCCTTGAGATTTTTACCTCTTACGTACAGAAAAGTGGAACTTAATTCCGATTAAGGAGAGATGGAATACTTAATTACCACTAGGTCCACTTTTACAAAAATACATTTACTATTAATGAAAGTGTCACCCTAAGGTTTTAGGGTAGGGTGCCCTAGGGTTTTTGGGTACCCTAGGATTTTAGGGTTTAGGATACCCTAGGTTTTAGGATATCCTCGGGTTTAGATTTAGGCGTTTTCATAAAGCCCTAGGATTTAGGTTTAGGCACTTTCATAGGAGTTTTAGGGTGCACTTTCTTATTATAGGGTTTTAGTAATTTAGGCACTTTCATAGGGTATCCTAGGGGTTTAGGCATTTTTATAGGGTACCCTAGGGTTTAGGCACTTTTATAGGGTACCCTAAGGTTTAGGCACTTTCAGGGTTTAGGGTTTTAGGCACTTTCATAGGGTTTCAGTGTTTCATTAATTAGAGGAGACCTAGTGGGAACTACTTTCTATTTTTTGGACCTAGAGGTAAAAAGCCCTTGCGCCTTCTTAATGTAATTTTTGGTCCTAAACAATAAAAACAGAACCCTATGTGGTTTTTTGGGGTTTTAAAATAACTAGCGCCTAAAAACTTTTAGAACATTGGCGACAGAGTTCAAGGGTTGCAAGGGTGAAAAGATAGGGTGGGGTTGGTTCATGTAGCCGATAAAAGTCCTAACATGGGAGGTGCAATAATGGCTCAAGTTGTAGGAGAAGTATGGTAGGCAACCTATTCAGGCTTGTGGAAATGCTCACAGAGATAAAGATGACTTAAGGCACGTCACAAGTAGGATGGGTGATTGATGAAGGTGAACAAGAAGAGCAGCTGTTGTGAATGGATACAAAAAAACGTGCAGGAGTACAACGATGGCCCAATGGTGATCTAGAGCATGAAAACTAAATCTAACAATGTGAATTACTTATAATCAGAAGAGAAATGGGTTGTTGAGGGAATTACATAAAAGCTCTAGACAAAGGATTAAGATGGTTACGAGATGATGCATTCCATGGATCTCTTTCTCTATGGATTAGTGGCGTGTTCCTCTCCAGGACATTAGGTTGGATGAAGACTAGGAGAGATGAGGCCACAGATAGATACCCTGACTAATGGGTACAGGTGCACAAACGATGAACATGACCACCTCAATAGGAGGTGAGATGACACGACAGACATCCTAGCAGAGGGTGCAGAATGCCCGATGATGAGGACCACACGAGCCACAGAGATCTAGGATAGCAACATGAGACGTCCCAAATAAAAGAGTGGTATATCCTGGCTAGGGGGTGCAGTGAAGCTCGACAGGGGATGCAATATATCAACAGAGATGAGCTTCAGACTCTTCCTGGAGGGGTGTTAGACCATCTGGTGGAGTGAACCTTTGGTGTGCTAAGTTGATTCTCACATAAGACAGTTCCATATTGAAGCAGCATATCGCAACAAGACAATATTGCAGGTTCAAAATTACCCCACATAGAAAAGGGGGTGATGTTGGTGTCTCCCATGGGGGGAGACAAAGCATCAAGTGCAGCCCCGACATTTGACCAATGCCACCTCCGAGCAATGCTCCCCTTCCCACTTTTCTATGTATAGATGGATATGGGTGTATGAGACGAGAGCTGTGGGGAAGGAGAAGAAGTTAGAGAGTAGAAAGTGTACAAGTAGTAAGGCCTACTCTTTATATAGTCGAGCTCCTCCAACGAGGCTCCAGCAAAAGAGAGACGGGGGCGTGAGAGATATCCAGAGTGAGGTTGAGTGAACAAATGGTTGGTTTAGTACTCCCATGTAAAATCTTGAATTTATCACCGTGGAACACTGGGGAACCACATAATAAATCTTGTGTTTATGTGTTTGTGTGAGATTGATCTTCGACACAACACAAAGTATATTGAACATTGTCCAAACCTCTCCATTTAATAAGGGCTTTTTACCACCAGGTACAGAAAGTAAAAAGTATTTCCCACCAGGTCACCTCTAATTAATGAAACACCAAAACCCTATGAAAGTACCTAAAATCCTAAACCCTAAAAGTGCCTAAACCCTAGGATACCCTATGAAAGTACCCAAACCCGAGGATACCCTATAAAAGTGCCTAAACCATAGGGTATCCTATGAAAATGCCTAAATCCTAGGGTACCCTATAAAAGTGCCTAAATAGCTAAAATCCTATGAAATGAAAGTGCACCCTAAAATCCCTATGAAAATGCCTAAACCTAAATCCTAGGGCTCTATGAAAGCGCCTAAACCTAAATCCTAGGGTCTAGGGTACCCTAAACCCTAGGATATCCTAAAACCTAAAATCCTAAAGCACCCTAGGGTTTTAGGGTACCCTAAAATTCTATGGTATCCTAAAACCCTAGGGTGTCCTTAAGTGGCACTTCCACTAATGGTAAATGTATTTTGTAAGTGGACCTAGTAGTAATTAAGTATTCTATCTTACCTTGAGAAATACTTTTTATTTTCTATACCTAGTAGTAATAATCCCATTTAATAACACATCTATCAACTGCCAAAGTGCCCCACACTATCTTGTACAAGTATGGCAACATCTTGCACAAAGTTTGGGAAACCCTATGACAAAATCTTTGAACTACCTAGCTAGAAGAAAATTTAGAAACAAAAGAAAACGAGAAAGACAGTAAGGAACTACCTAGCTAGAAGAAAATTTTCATCGTACAGATCCTTGTCAACACAGACCACTCGCGAAAACAAGCAATTACGATCCTAAGATGACAATATCTGAACTTTTTTCACTTCAAATTCTACACATTCAAACTTCTCCAATCCACCTAATAAACTTAATTCTGCCTATACAGCACTAACACCACGATGACAACAAAACATTGCACATTTTTTACGACAGTGCAAAATCGAAGGGGAGGGGAAATCACAGTCAAGTCAACAAGTGAAAAAACGCCGTTAATCGATGAAACTAAGAGTCTAATAAGAGAGTTAAATAATCTGGCCCTAGGTGACTGCAATTCTTCGCATATGAACTTCTCTAATCACCTATCAAAAAAAAACTTCTCTAATCCAACAAACTTAAATTGCCTACGCAATTATAGCACATCGACGATATGCAACAAGAAGCATCGCACATTTCAATGGAAAGGCAATACAGTGCAAAATCGAATGAGAAATTCAAAAAAAAGATTACAAAAGGCATTATCAATGAAACTTAGAAATTCCTCCAGTAAAGGCAATACGAGCAAAATTGAAGGGGGGGGAAATTCGGTAAACAGATAACAGTCGCAAGTCGAAAACGCCATTGTCCATGAAACAATCAGATTCGAAAATGCAATTACGAAGCATATACGCAATCAATCGAACACACACACACACACACACACACACACGCACAGAGGGAGAGAGAGAGAGAGAGAGGAATTACCTGGTTGTGGCGAAATCGTAGAGCTTGTTAGTGCTGGAGTATATGATAACTCCGACTTCCGCGTCGCACAGGATCCCCAGCTCCTTGGCCTTCTTCAGCAGACCGTTCCTCCTCTTCGAAAACGTCACTTGCCTGCTCGTCGTGTCGTCGATCCTCCTTATCACGATCTTCCCTCGCCCCATCCTTCTATATCTATATATCTATATCTATATATATAGACGTATACAGAGAGAGAGAGAGAGAGAGAGAGAAAATTGCAGAATCTCAGTACGGAAGGAGAAATTACCGAGGAACAGGGAATCTCAGTAGAGAGAGAGGGAGGGGCGGGGGGGAGGAGAGAGAGGGAAATGAGGAGAAACGAACTTACTTGGGCGTGGAGACAAATCAGGGAGTCGTCGTTTTGGTGAGGATTTTGGGAAACAAATTCGGAGCATCGAGTGGAAAAGGGGGGCTATATAAGGAAAGTATAGGTTTGTGTAAATAAAGAAAGAAAAGGTGTGGAAAACTGATTCACGTGGACCAATCGGGGAGACTGATCGAGAGCAGCGCCGCCCACCGTATGGATCGTTGACGCGTGGGAACGTGGAATTCGATTGACCGTTTGATGGGAATTCAAAAAAGAAAAGGGGAGCCTTTTTTTTTTTTAAAATTTCAAAAAAAGAGGTGTGACACAACAGGTTTTTTTGCCCGTAGTGCTTTTTTCCTTCCGTACTTGTTTGGTGGAGTGATTATTCAATCGCCTTGGGCGTCGTGCGTGGCGTCGTGCCACAATACCCTTTTTCACCTCTCAATGGCCTTATGCGTTTAGCACATTTGATTATTTTTGTTTTGGTAGTGGGTGGAGAGAAAAATAGGGTAATGATTGGAGAGAGGAGTAATAAGTGGAGAGAGATAGAGAGATAAATGAAATTAATAATTGAAGAAATAGGGTAATGATTGGAGAAAGATATAGGGTAATTATTGAAAAACAAAGTTAAAACAAAGTAAATATGCTAAACGAACAAGGCCATTTCTTCACCGCACATTCATGTGTAGTCCACATACGATATCGTTCACGCTAATTTTTTCCGGGTGATTAATTTGTACCAAAATTGCATGTTGTTCGCACTAATCAATAGATTTTGGCATTTCAGCATCTTGTTCACACTAATCAACAAGTTTTGACATTTTAGCATCTTGTTCACACTACTTAACAACTTAATTCACATTATTCCACATTTTTACTCACATCAACGGTCAAAATTGTATCGTATTCACACTAATTAACAACTTATATTAATTAACTTACAACTCATAATCAATTACTTATTCACTCCCCCTTATTCATTAGCGTGAACGGGGCTGCTCCATTAAAAAAAAATGGAACAAAGAATAATGTTAGGGTACTACGTGGCAGTATCCCAAGACCACTGAATAATTTTTCAATGGTTGGTGACTATTGTGGGGATTGAATTGTTGATCCCGTGTAAGTAGGGCACCAGTGCAGTTAGCATGACTCCTTACCCCATGCATATTATCAACCCATCGGACTAACTTTAGAATTTTCCAAATGTAAATATGTAAAATGTCTCATCGTATGACAAAGACAGTTACGATGAAAAATTGTGCCAGTACCCACTACTAACCAAAATATCTAAACATGACTCATTTGCCTTTTTGTTTGCCAAACTTGTTGCTGTTTGCTCTAATATTCTAAGGCCAAAGGCATTATTGGTATTACTTTACAGTAAAAAAATGCTACTCCAATCGTAGTCCAAGAGAAGAAAAATACGGCCATTTTTTTCCTTTAATTGAAAGGAAACAAACTATGGGTTAGGATTTGGACTGGATCCGGTTGTTGCTGGGTTCATAGAAATCATCGCGATTTAAATGGCACTTTGAAGGTATACGAGTGTTGGACTGAATCCGGTTGTTGGACCAAAGATTAGTTTGATTGACAACCATAGCTGTGGAGTTTCATCGTACTATTTATCTTGAGAAAAATGAATGACGTATCTTTAAAATAACAATTATGGTCCAATTATTGGAAAGTTGAAGATGGCAAGGTGTTTCAGCGTATTTAAATTTTAGAAATAATTTAAAATTTTCAGACATGATTAAACTTACAGTGAACCTATGCGATACACAACTATCTATATTATCATACTAACAGGAGATCCATAATATACAAAATATGAACGAAAATAAATTACACTAATTTAACATAATAGTAAGAGATTGGAAGCTAAAAGTTGCTTACAACCAAATCAATAAAGTAGTACATTCGTCTTAAATAATTGACTTAAAAAATAATATGTTTATCATAAATAACACCAATCATACCAATAAGTAAGCATTTTTCAAAGAGGAGAGCCATATAATTGAACAGAACGTGCAGTATGAAATTATTGTGTATTATATTTCTTAATTTTTTCATCTATTAAATACGAAACCTTAAGAGACTAAAGATAATATGCCAAATTAATGACATTTCTCTCCTTTGTATGTGATGCAACTATGGTGTACGATGTGCAGAACCCATAGTTATGCAACTATGGTGTACGATGTGCAGAACCCATAGTTTGCAATCTAGAGTAGTAAAATATATCAGTTACCAAAAGTTATGCCTATAATCTTAAATCTCCTCATATCTCTATGTCCATTCTGAGCTCTTAAAAACATTTGTATATAATTTTTGATCCATCATATTGGTAGAATATATCATGAAATAAAAATAACTTTAGTAACCATTTTTATTTTGTTTTAAATAGATAGAGTTATATTCACATTTTAGAGGTACTAATTATTTACCTTTCCAAATCAATAGATAAAATGCTTGAGAAGAATCTGGGGTGCGTGTTGTTCATACGCATTGCGCCAATTTGGATCATCCATGCTTGGCAATAGATCAACGGTCAAATTACATCTCAGTCGAACAGCAATGGACGGCCGAAATCTGTTCAGTTGAGACGTAATCTGAACCCGTCCACTGTCGAGCATGAACGATCGGAATTGGCCCAACACACATTTTAGGGACAATAGGCACATATAGCTAGTTAAGATTCCTAACTACTTTTGTTTTGTTTTGTCATGCAATTGGTTGGTGAAGGCATGGAAGAAACTACAAAGTAAAATAAATAAAAGGAAAATTCTATAATCAGCTCAATAGGCTAGCAATAATAAGTGTGCGAATGTGTATTAAAGGGTGTAAAAAAATATACAGAAATATGTATTTTTCTATCTTCTGGTGTGCTTATTATCAGCCCAGTGGGCTGACAATAGCTGGACCAATAAATAAATGAATGAATGTTATTCCCTTTGTCCCGATTTGTTTGTCCCTTTTTTGACTTTTTTAAAGCGTTTGACCTCTAAAAAAATTATCTATAATTTTCAATTCGTATTGTTTTTAATATGCAATATGAATATTGTTTAATAGATCTCAATTAATTTTATTATACAAAATCATAAAAAAAATATATTATACTTTGATTCCTTTGCGTTGTGTACTGTTTTCCATGTTTTTTTCCCTTCATGAGTTGGTGAAGTCCACGCGGGAAAAAATTTGGCGGGGCCCAACCAATGAAGAACTTGGGCCCTGCTGTCGGGTGCATGCACAGAGGATGCTACGTAGAGCACTATACTTCTGTTGAGATTTCTCGTGGGCCCACTAGTATTGAATTTTCTTGTATATGCCAAAAATAGATTAATCACTACCAACCCGTACCAAATAAACTCTTCTACGCCAACTTCCGCTAACAGCCTGTTTGGATGGGGGAGAAGCTCTCGGATTTGTGAGGCCCCCTACTACAAATCCTCCTCCTCGTCATATTCGGTGTATGGAAGAGAAAATGGACGTCTGATTTGAAAGGGGGATTTGTTACTGTTGGGATTACAAATCAGAGGGAAGGGAGATTTGTCAAGAACTGGGTTACCCCTGTCGTGGTATATCCGGGTTCCCATTTTGACTGTTCTGCCCTCCCCTTTTATCTTCCATCACCAACGGTTAAAGCCTCTCTCTCACCAATCACATATGCATGTATGCGTATAATGTATAGATACACCCACATGGAACACATACTTGCGCACAGTGAGAGAGAGAGAGAGAGAGAGAGAGAGATAGATAGATAGAGAGATACGGACGAGGATAGGGAGCACAGAGAGAGAGAGAGAGAGAGAGAGAGTTACCGGACTGATCGGAGCAAGAGGCTTTAACGGCTGGAAAGAGGCGGCGACGGACGATCGAGGGATGCACAGGCGGTGTGGGTGAACGATGAGCGTGGGGTAACTGGGGCTTTTGGAAAGAGGAAATGAGAATGGGAAGAAATAGTGGTGCCTGGTGGGTGGGGGTTTTTTTTTTAACTTTTTCGGAAAATAATATTTTTTTAATACAAAACATGTTTACAACATTTGCATTCCACTAAAATGAAAGTATTTTTTATTTTACGAGACATGTTATTCTCTCACAATACGTTACCTTTAATTCAAAAAATAAGTTCTTACTTAAAAAATAAATAATCATTTTATAATCAGTGGAACAGATCCGTAGTACATTACTAGTAATATTGCATTTAGATAAAAATTCATGTTGTCGACAAATTTACTGATATTTAGGTGAACAATTCAGAGAATACCATATTCTAGCTCGATTGGTTGTGTACCGGTATTTTGGTTCTGAAATATTCTGAGTTTGAGCTTATGGAACAGTAGCGATTTCTCTCTTGTAATCTTAACTTAACTAATATATGCTCAAGACAGAATTGCCGCAAGATCCATACTTGTGAGTGAGAAGAAAGATCATTCCTTCAAATCTTGGCATTTGTCCTCTATGCTCATCAGAAACACTTTCTCACTTGCTCCTTCATTGCAGTTTGGCTTGGAACATCTGGTCAACTATCTTTATTTGGTGGAATATTCCATGAGTTTGTCCTTCAACCTTATCTTCAAGAATTCAATTCCTAATACTGATGATGTGGTCAACCTTATGAAACTAAGAATGACATTATGGGTTAAAGAGAGATGCAATCTTGTAGCATATTCTGTTGAAGACTTCAAGAGCCATTTGGAAGGCATTAGAAAGCATAAAATCTAAACTGTTGTTTCTTTTTGTTCTCTTTTTCCTCCAACTCTTGGTTGGTTTTTTCTTTTCTCTATTTGGGATTGTTGGCATGCATATGATTGAATTGATTTTTTTTCTTTCAATGATGCTTGCCCTTTCTTTCTCTATGTACCCATTATCGAGTTTCTAATAATATTTATATGCCAGAAAAAAACTATATTACTGAATTCGAATACAACCATGCTACAAATACCACATCCAGTATGAGGAGGCCACAAAACATGTGAGTGTGTGTGATTGAGTATATTGGTAAACTTATTGATACGAATAAACCCGATCGAAAGAGCACAGTACCTCAACGATCAAATAAGTACTAATAATCTTCTTTCAGTGCTCATAGCAATTTCTCTTGTTGTAATCACAAAACATGTGAGTGTTTGTGTTTGATTGGGTATAGTTGTAAATTTATTGATTCGAATAAACCTGATCAAGAGCGCAGTACCTCAACCAACAGTTTGATTTTTCAGCGCCGTGCGGGTATATTCTACGTGGTACCCGTTCTGTGTATCTGAGCCGTCCAATACACTTTTGGACGGTTCAGATTAAAACCTTCTCTCTCCTCTCACCTCTCTTCTTTTTCTCTCCTCAAATATGAGCCGTTCAAACACGCAATAGACGGCTCGGATGCGCGAGCGGACACCATATGATACCCGCTCGGCACTGAAATTTTGTCCCAACAGTGGAGCCCAACTTCCCAATAGGACCCTTTTCAGATTGAATAATAAAGGAATATCAATGTGGAGTAATAAGCTTTCTTTCAAATACTAATACTGTACTAAAAAGGGGTGGACACTTGTGCATCATCGGCCAATGATACAATAAATACCACATGAACAAAAGAAAAAAATGCTACTTTAGGCCTGGCCACCCTTCCGAAAGCGGCAGCTCGTGGAAAATGGTTGTGGTAGGGTATGCCCATTTTTATAGTTCGATCACACAATTAAAAGATTGATGTTGGTAGGGCTGGCTCAGCTGGTAAACTAATTAAAACCAATGATTCTTCGTCAGTAGTGATACACGTATAGCAAGCTCCGTACAGCAGCCGTATACAGATCCATTTTGTGCCCATCTTGGATCCTACAAAGATGATCGGAGCTGCTCATTTTGTTCAAAATAAATTGTTTAGAGTCCCTGTAAAAAATCATTTCAATCCGATACCGGTAAATGCGTTTACGAATCATCCAACTTTGCTTCAGAAATTCCTCTGAAGCAAAGTTGTATGATTCATCAACGTTTTTACCTATATCGGATTTAGATGATTTTACACAGGGATTTTACACAAAAATATTTTGAACAACATGAGCGGCTCCGATCATCTTTGTGGGATCTGAAACGGACGTAAAATGGATCTGTGCGCGACTGCTGTACAATGTTTGTTGTACCCTAGCATTTATGATTCTTCATAGAGTCGTATTGATCTGATTGAGAAATCATCCTCTTTATGGTTTGTGATGTTTGGAGTGTACAGGGGAAAGCAACTTGAGCGTTAAGTGTTTGGTGAAAAAACGTAGGCTACTTTATTATCTTGTTTATTAATCAACAAGCTTGGCCTTTAACTTGTTGTTCATGCTAATTTCCAATTTTTTTTCTCAATAATTTCTTCACTCGCATATCTATCTACAATTTATTCACTATCGAAAATAATTTGATATTTTTTAATAACTTATTCACTGTTAAAAATGACTACCAACTTGATTACAACAAAAAAAAAAATTCAAAATTTATTTACTACCAGAAACGGCGTTCAAGCAAGTGAACTTTACGGGGTAAAAAAAAAAAGTGAGCTACATCGCTTTGGAGTTTGGACTTTGGAGGAGAAAGAGAGATGTTTTTCGAATCTTCTTTTGTGGAGAAATGGTGAAACACGTGGCTATTGGTACAAAGGTTTGGCCTTCAGTCACTAAAAGATGAATAATTTAACAAACATGTGGTCACAGCCAAATTGGTACACACAATAGGAAGGGAATTTAAAAATACAATAAACATGTCCTATTTCTGCATTGGAGTGGCCTAGAAAAAGGAACGCTCAGCAATGCCTTTTTCCCTTGGTGTTATCGCGGCCATGTTATTTGGCTTTCGTACTCATGCGCGGCTCTAGCATAGCATAAGTGGAGAGGGTACGGAGTTCGAAAAACAAACTAAAAGCTTACATTTTTAACGCAGATTTTATTTTTTATATATAATACTGTCAGCACGGAATTATCCGTACGATACTAAAGTAAATAATAATTCGCTTACATTTGTGGGTAAGGAGACAATGTAACTTAACGAAACAAAATAAATCAAGTCTTAATTAATTTTCAAACAAAATATAAAAATACCATTACTTTATTCAAAAATCATAATACAAAAAATATTCTAAACATTTTTTTGTCGCTGTTGAACCAAAATCATGGAACCGCCCCTGCTCATCTACCATTATTTTATTTTTTATTAATGAAAACGTTTCATCTCATCATCTACCTATTGCGAAAAGTTGTCCTATCATTTAATAAATAGGGTGGTTTTAACAATTCTGCCTACTTCTTCCCAAAGTCTGTAGTAGTGATTACAACTGCCATGACCATTATCAAATCCTCTCTCCTAGAGATATATAATACTAAATGTATTATTCAACTTTTAAAGCTAACACGTAATACGATAACATTCTATGTGTTGTGCTAATTTATTGGCGGTAAATTTATATTGTGCTATTTCTTGGAATATGTGTTGCACTAAAAGAAAACACTACTCATGATCGACACTTAACGAGGATTAAAAAAAAAAAAATTGCTAATTTTGCCACTCTCTTTTTGTTAACGCCACTCCCCTGCAAGTTTTTTGTTTGTGGCGTTAACAAAAAAGGGAGTGGCAAAATTATTTCCAAAAAAAAAAAAAGAAGATCGACACTTAACCATGGTGTACACTAAAATACACTACACATGTTGTACTCTTATATAATTGCTGAAAGGGTGAATTGATCAATTAGATGTTAATAGCTTGGTTTTCTAATTTTTTTTTTCTTTTCATTTATTGAACTTGCACAATTCTATGTAATTTTTATACATGTGAGATTGGATTAGTCAAAACACTCGACATTGGGAGCAGTGCAGATAGTAGTGTACGTATGGTTGGTCCAGATTTTGAACAATTTCGTCAACTGCCTTGAGGCACGGACAAGGCGCTAAATCATGAAATGAGAAAAGGAAAAAAAAAAAATCAGATTCGGTTATTATCGAAGTTATGCTAGTCGAAAATTCTCTTCCCTCGAGACTCTTGAGAGAGATGAGTAGAGATGCCCAATCTCTTGGACCAAAAGGTTCAGCCCAAGAAACATATCTTTGACTGAAAGAAAAAAAACTACATGGGCCGCCCAAGTCAAGCAAGCCCAAATATTAAAGAAAATCGGTTGCTACATTTTTCATTTTCGTAACACCCAAAATAAAAAATAAAAAAAATGAATCAAGATTGTAATGATGAACTATGTGATAATTCATGAAATGAAAAATAGAATGGAACAATGCCTTATTTGACGATTCGAGCTCTTAATTTTGTAGGTATCAACATGTTTAATTTCTCTCTCTCTCTCTCTCTCTCTCTCTCTATTATAAAACAGAAGGGTGTGGGGACAAATTGTTGCAACGGCTTAGATTCATTTGATCCAAAGGCTATAGTGCATCATCTCACTTCCCGATTAAGTGCCCATGGTTATTTGCGCGAGGCTCCAAAAAATCTATTGTCGAAAGTATTGTTAAATTTATTGTCTCTAGAACCGGCCCCTATATGTATGTATATATATATATATATATAAGTCATTGGAAAATATATAAAAACTTGGTCGAATCCTATTTGTCCACAAATAAATGAACGATGAGAGTTTAACCACAAACGGACACATGTTTAATTGATCTAATTTTTGACATGGATATAGTAAAAATATCAAAAAAATATAGAAAAATCAAATAAAAGGTTGATAGATTTCATTTTACATCGTGAAGGATCACCCGAATTTGTCATATATATGACTAGTGATAACCCGTGCCTACGACACTACGCATCCTGGTTTGAAAGGGATGGCAGTTGTGTGATTTAAATGAAAACCATGGGCACTCAAATGAAAGGTTGATAGATTTCATTTTACATCGTGAAGGATCACCCGAATTTGTCATATATATGATGACCCTTTCTTATTGAACCGCAATCGGTGAGCACCAAATTGGAGCTTATTGGCATTGTCGGTCCGAGTTTGGGCTTTGAGCAGCACCATTTAAAAATAAGGGTAAGCACTATACATACATATACAAAACGCTTAAACACACTTACATTCTTGGTGGGCCCATATACTGTGATATACTGTGATTTTGTAGCAAATTTGTCTGCACTCTTATTAGGCTGTGATAATTTGTTGGTTCTTTTTCGAAAACAAAAAGCCTGATCTTAAATCGTTCACATTTTAAATCCATCAAGACAATAAAATCATGTAATCTTGTTTGGGGCTTTAATGGAAGAGTACATTTACCGAAACAAAAATCATGAAGAAAATCACGTCAATCGGATTTAATAAATATGACCTTATCATGCACCTATTTTATGTATAATACTTTATCAACACTGGATTCGAACCCTTTCATTTATCGGGAGTGCAATTTTGTTCACCCTCCTTTAAGGAGGGTGAACATTATCCTTTCTCTTATCGGTTGAAATAGTGTGGACCCCACCACAAAGTGATGTCATGCTTACCATGCAATACACTTTTTGGTTAGCATGACATCACTTTGTGGTAGGGTCCACATCATTTCAACCAATAGAAAGGAGCGTAATGTTCACCCTCTTTAAGTGGAGGGTCAACAAAACTCTGGGAAGTGGATTCTTACATTTTTGCAATTCTATTTTCCCATTTTTGCTGTTTGGCACTCCATTATAAGAACTCATTCAGGGAGAATGGATTCACTGATTTTCACTTTAGAAGCAAAAACCCAAATTCAGGTCCAAAGGTCACGTCCTTGCCTTCTCCCATTTTCTGGTGAATTACCAAAATACCACTTCTCATTCCTTTATTCCCCAATTCCACCCCCCTTATTCTTATCCATTTTTCCTCATTTGTTTACCAGACAACAAATACACCCAGTCCCCAGACAAAGAGAGAGAACTTATTGAAGAAGGGTCGTTCTCGTCTACGGAACAATTTGTGTGTCGCCTGAGTAGAATTGGAAGGGAAATGAGAGAGCTTTCAAATTATTCCTTACAACTCACATAAGAAAATTAAAAAAATGATAAATTAATAAATATTTTTACATATTTTAATACAATAATAAAGGTCAAAGGCAAAAAGAAATAAATATTTGTATACTTTTTATTTAAAACAATAATAAAGGCCAAGGACAACTCGGTAAAAAATTAATCCATAATTCATTTTCATCATTTATCTACCAAACGCTACTACTGTTTCAAAATACATTTTGCACATATCTCCCAAACATTCTTTCATTCTCGAAAACATATTCTGACAATAATCCAAAAAGTCAAAAAGCTAAAAAAATTGAAAATAAAAAGTAAAAAAGTAAGCTTCCAAACACCCTATTATCTACATGCCAAAATCATATCAACCCAATTCTAATCAAAATAACTTTTGAATTTTGATTGTCAACATAAATTTGAAAAAAAAGGTCGATTCCGATCATTTGTTGAGGCCCCGAAAACAACCTCACACCCTTCCAATAATTTCGAAAAAGCTAAAGGGACCGACGAGTAGCATACCGATGGGGTACCAACGGACACACAAGCTCCACTATGAATTTCGCACGGATAATTCAAGTCGTTTCATAACTTTTAAAAAAAAAATTGAATGGCCTGAGGAAAATTAGCTCAATCTGATATGGATAGGTTTGCTCAATCGAATATTCCATTTTTCATTCAGATTTCAGGATCTTGTTACTTGAATAAAATAATGAAAGATTGAATCGAACACCCATACATATCGGATTGAGATAATTTTTTTCAAGTCCACTCATTTTTTTTTTTAAATTATTGAATAATTAATCAACCAAAGTGGGCTCCGTGTGTCCGTGGGTACGGATCGGTATGATTCTCCAGTGTCCCTATAGACGGGTTTCCCTCTAATAACGAGACCCCAACGGTCACCATACTCGCCACCTCTGAAGTCTGACCTCTGTATCTTCTCAGGAGTCCTTTCACAGCCAGCTCCTCCAGAATCTGCAACGAATTCAAAATATCAGGTACTCTCTCTCTCTCTCTCTCTCTCTCTCTCTCTGTGTCCTGATTCTCTGTGCGTGTGCACGATTAGAGTGAACGGCTGATCGGAGAAAACTCACCTAAATCTTCATCTACCTCCTATCTCTACTGTTATCTGTTGAGGTCTCCTTCTACACTGTCCAACCCTAGACCAGCGGTTTACCCTATTTCAAAGTCCTTCTCTGTGTTTGCGAGTCCATTATTGAATGCCTGTTTAGTTTTTTCTCCATTGTAAGGTAGATTTTCTATACTGTGGTATTTTTAAGTGATTGTGTACTCTTAGATTGCCTGAAGTTGAATCAAATCTTATGCGAGCAAGGTACAATATCTACTTGCCCAAAAAAAAAAAGGAACAAAAATGCTACCTACACAACTCTCAACCACAACTACGTCCATGGTTGAATCAACTCTCGATGCACATGGGTTCACATGCATCGAAGGGCTCCGAACGTAGTTGTGATCGAGAGTTGTATATGTAGAATTAGGGTTTTGCAAGAGTATGTGGGATTTTTCCCCATCTATTATGCTCTGTACATGTGCTTTCTCTCTTTCAGTTTTTATTGAAGAAGAGGCAACCTTTTGTTTGATTTGTGAAGGGACTCTTTTGTATGGCGTTCGGTTGAGTATGAAAAATGTCCCTTTTATTAGGATGGAAAAGAGTTTGATGCATTTTTTTTTTAATCGAAGTATTATTCTCTAGTATTTCTTTTTATTTGCAAATATACTTCAGTTTTGAAACATATTTCAAAACTACTTTAAAACACATATTAAACATGCGCCATGCTGAAGAGCTGGATTTAGGGAGCGCCATGTAGGTGCCAACGTGTACTTAAAACACATTTTACAAATATAGATTGGGCGTAGAGTGTTTTTTGATCAGCAGGGAGTAGAGTTTTTTTAGACTAAGATGTTTTCTTTTGACCCATTTTCATCTATGAAGCACCGACACCTCTAGAGGTCGAAGAATCGCGGTGTCAGGACACGGGGACACGGCGGGATACCTCGGGGACATGGCGGGATACCTCGGGGACACGCCACGTGGCGTGTCCCATAATTTAATATTAAATTTTGAGGGGGACACGGCTGGGGACACGGCGGGACACCGATGGGGACACGGCGGGGACACCGATGGGGACACGGCAGGGACACCGATGGGGACACGGCAGGGGCTAAACTGCAATTTTTTTAAAATTTTGGGGGCCAAACTGTAATTTTTGAAAAAATTGGGGGGCCAAATTGTAATTTTTTTAAAAAAATTGGGGACCAAATTATAATTTTTTAAAAATTTCTGGGAGTTAAAATATAATTATTTATTTATTTATATATATAAATAAATAAATAAATATACACGTGGCGTGTCCCCCGCCGTGTCCGTGTCCCCATTTTTTTAGAATTCCCGTGTCCCGGTGCCGGTTTCGGTGTCCGTGTCCGTGTCGGTGCATCATAGATTTTCATTATTATGGAATTTTTTGAGTCAGATTTATTAATATGGTGGAATCTATTGGAGCTTTTGTTGAAGAAATAAATTTGTTCAGCACAAGTGAGTGAACGGTACTCTCCAAGTGAGCATATTGTTTGCCCAATCATGGATTCTTATTAACTACTGCGGAAGGCTGTACATATAAATACATATGATTGTGCAGGTATCCTGTTCACTAGGCAGTGAGACAATGGAACGTGAGATTTTGCCTGTGCCTAAACGTGAAATTAGCACAGAATGCATCCTGAAATGCCAGTACTGCGAGATTCCTGTGCCTGCTATGGATACTTGAGCATCTGGTAATCCTTAGTGATTTCAGACTAGAAGAATTTCATCCACTTTGTGCCTATGCTGTTAGCTGTTTGTAATTTCAGGGAGTATGTGGAACCGGTCAGAATATTGTTTTCTGTTCTCCAAATATTTCAAAGTGCGTGAAGCACATGGCCATGACGAGGGTGATTTTCTAGATTATGAAGCTTAAACCAGGTAAGAGTCGTGTTGTCTACTATCTTTGTAAACTATATCTATTCTTAATAAATAGATCGTCCTGTTATGCGAGAGTGTTGAATCTTTTGTATTATGTGTCATCTTAATCAGTTGAACCTATCTTACTTTTCTTAGTTTCTTCCTTACTGCATTGTATTCCTTATTTCCCTTCACAAACTCCATGCAAAGTCCTAGAAATTTGTACCATCAATTTTAGGGTGTTAGAATGCCTTGGGTATCTAAATTGTTGTATGATCAATAAGTAATTTAGATGGTAAACAACGCCACAACAGGATTACTCACTTTTGGGGCAATGTAGGGTGTATTTCAGGCATGTCATTACATTTGAACATCGGTCTTGTGGTCTACATACAAACTGAATTCTGATGGTTGTAAATGGGGGAATGGATGGAACTGGAGGAGGCTTCACGACTAGTTGTTGTAGGATAAAGGAATATTATGCATGAATGTCCTATGTTTTGTTGATTTTGTTTCTGAGATAGCTACCATTTCATGCATTGGCATCATTATCATGATAGACATTCAAAAGGATGTGTGAATCAGACGCTGACCTTTTGAGGGGTCCATTAATTCTTGTGGGCAATATGGATTAGCTACTTCGCTGATCTGGATTTGGTTCTTATTTCTTATTGATGTTCCACTGTCCTCTTCTCTCACTGATGCATGTTGTTTGATTTTTGTTGTTTCATCCCTTAGTGGGTTTTTTTTTTTTAAGGTTGAAAACTTAGTTTTGTTTCGAATTTAGCAAATTAGTCTTGTAACATGTGCGCAGTGCAAACTAAGAATTGTTTACTCCAGGATGCTTGGTTTTTCATTATTCTTTATTTGCTTTCTCTTTTTTGAAATTTTAAATGCAAACTAATGCTTTGAAACAAAATAAACTGTTTGGTAGGTTGATAGCGGAAAGGGTAAAATTACTGAGGAAGAAATGAAGGTTTTTGAGGTTATGTTAAGTTACATGGACTCGAGGAGTACGTTTAACTGGGAGAATTCATCTAACTCTCGTGTTAACAATTGCCTGATGGGGAAACACTGCAAAATATTCACATTTGTAAATATGTCACCTGTGTTCTCTTTGGTTAATTCTGTTTGCTAGGTGTTAGGGACCATCACATGCATAATACATGATATAATCCATAACTGTGTGCTAAACTTGAAAAGTGTGTATGCTTGTAGGTGAATGTTCTACTACAGATTCGAAAATATCGCATACTTTAATCAAACTTTCAGTTGTCCAACATGGATACTTGGTATGTTTTGAATCTTTTGATAACATAGAGTGGGCTAGCAACCCAGACATGCTCTGTTCTACTGGGACACTGTCCTTGTTTCACCAAAACTTTAGGCTGCTTAACGTAATGAACAGAGACCAATTGGGAACCCAATCTTTCCATGGACAATATAAAGAAACTGTCTTATGTTCCCACATCAGTAACTTTGCCGATTGAGGTTGACTGTGTTGGGTTCTTTTGTTGTTGTTGCCTCATCTTCTCAATGATGAATGTTGTTTGATCTAATGTTCGTTGTCCTCTCTTGTATTTCTCTTCTTCTTTTTTGGTCACTTCGCACGTATCATTTTCCTGTATCCATGTCCGATTTTTTAGCTTAGTCCATGACTCCTGTATCTTTGATCGTGGAAAATCAGCGAGTCTTATGTTGAGATATGTGTCAAGGGGTACAAGTGCAAGAAACATTGTTCATATATTTCGGTGCGATAGGCAATTGCTTCATTTGTCTTGTTTGGACTTTCAAAAGGCTATGCGCAGTATGGAGAAACCCTTATACATTACCATAAAAGCTAGTTTGCTGATTAGATTGAATGCGTTGGGATTGTAACGTTTTATGGAGAAGCCCTTGTATATGAAACCCGTGAGGGTAATGTTACCTGCCTACTAATTCTTATTGATTGCAATGGAAAGGGTGTGCTTGCTCACACAGATATATGTGTGTTTGCGGCTGCTACTTTTGTGCAGGTTTGATGTCCAGTATGAAACAACGAAATGTCAAACCTTAGCTGGGCGTAAATGCAAAGGGTGTACCCAAAGGATTGTGACATGCCAGTTCTGCGAGTTCCCTGTGTCTGCTATTGATCTATCTGAGCATCAGGTAGTAACGGCTAGTTATTTAAAATCAGTGGTATATCATCCACTCTGGCCTTTACGATGTTAACTGTTTTTATTTTAGGAAGTATGTCGGAACTGGATGGAATATTGTCTTCTGTGCAGTAGAAATGTTGGAGTACATGAAAGTCACGGCCATGAAAGCATCTATGATGATGGTGTCCTGGATGATATGGCCGAAATGAGGTAAGAAGTAGTGTTGTTTATCTATTTTTATGCACTCTCTCTTCCTAATAATAGATGCTGATATGCAAGAACCTAGGATCATTTGTATTATGTCTATTGATCAGGCCTATTTAAGTTTCTTTTTATTTAGAAATAGTGTTTTGTAAAATATTTTTACATATTTGTTTGAATGCCTTGGGTGTTGAAATTCTTGTATGATAGATGACCAACGTACTTGGCCTTTAATTTGAATATCCCCCTTGCGGATTACATAAAAATGGAATGACATGATTCTAAGTAGGTGGAACGGATGAAACAGGGGGCCATCATGCCTAGACTAGTTGGTGTAGGATAACTGCAGATAATTCATGTTGTTTTGTGAAAAAAGCCACAATTTATGCATTGGCTTCATTTAGCGTGATGGACTTCCAACTGTTCACGTGGGCAGTAAAGATTAGCTTTGCTGCTGTTTTGAATTGTCTTGTTATTGTTGTTGCTTAATTCTCATCTCACTGATGCATGTTATTTGAAGTAATGTTCTCTTCTTCATCTGTCATTGACTCATTGCTTTTGTTTCATAAGGTCGAAAAGTTACTTTCTGATGTAAATTGAAACCTAACATACCCAAATTTTGCCATTAGTTTGTTCTTATGGGGGATCGAGAGACTAAGAGTAGATGACCATAATAACCCAGGCTTTTATATTTAGGTTATGGTAAGCTTGGTATGCCGCTGGCAGCAGACAAGGGGAAAAGTTATTGAGCAAGAAATGATTTCTCTGGGTTATATTTGCCTATGTCAAAAGGACTCGAGTAGGATAATTCTCAAGATGTGAGACCATATGTTGCTTATAACTTTCTTAGGTAAACTGTGTTTACGAGGTGCCATTGACCAATGCATACATAATGTGAGAGTTTTATGCATTGTTATACTAAACTACGAATATTACGTATGCTTGACAACGTCGGAATCACATCACATGCAGTTATCAAACTGTTATTAGCCAATGCTGATAGTAAGTTCCAGTGAGGACATATTACGTAAAGGTGGGCTCTTCCTTGTTCAGAAACCTTCATAGCAACCCATAAATGCTTTGTTCTACTAGGACTCAGGCCTTGTTTAACCCTAAGTACAGGGATTCTTTGTGGAATGAAAAAGGACCTGCGAGGAATCCAAACATTCCATGGGCAATATGACCACATTAGCTACTTTGCCAATCTATGTTTAATGGGTTGGGGGTGGTTGTTGTTGCTGTTGTTGCCTCGAACTAACCTTCGTCATCTTCATCTGTTATTTCTCGTTTTTAAAGCTAATAAAAAGCTAGCAGTCTGATCTAGCAAATTGTTCAATTGTCAAATGAGAATCTAAGTTTCGAAACAGAACGAAAAGCTTGGTGGCTGAAAAAAAAAGGAAAAGTCATTGAGACATTATCACTGTTTTCGATTTCCTGCCAAACTTCAATAATCGGTATTAGAAACTTGTCGTTAATCAATTTCCTCTCACTAGTATGCTCTTTATTTGAAATCTTCGTAGAGCAAAGAGAAGGCCGCGTCTGTTTTTGTGGGGACGCTTTCTCATCACCATTGTGATTACCTGCAATGACATTCTGTCGGGCTCACTTCTTCTCCATGATGAAGAACAATCAACCGCAGTCGCCACTGTGTGAAGGCATATGTGCTCTACCCTCTACTTCAAATCTCATGTACTAGGATTTGTTAACTATATGAGGACCTGTACAATTATGCTTCTGCTTATGAAACTGACTGTGATGTTTGACATGTGCTCTACCCTCTACTTCAAATCTCATGTACTAGGATTTGTTAACTATACGAGGACCTGTACAATTATGCTTCTGCCTATGAAACTGACTGTGACGTTTGACATTTAGCTTTGCTGTTGTTTAGGACAACTCTAGGCAATGTAAGTCACTGTTTTTACCTTAATTGAAAATTAAAAAAAACTTGTTTGTTGGAAAAATTATTTGGTGGTCTACCGCCACCGCCATGTGGTGCCCTGAGACCGCACATTTTTCTAGGGTCCACCACTTGGCGGTGCCCAAGACCACTAGTGTTGGTTGCTCAACTCTAGAAGTCTATGTACCACATATGGTGGCATCACACGCCTGGACACATCCCGTGGTATTTAGCATAACGTGGTTTTGGGCCTTTGGCTAATCTCCTCTATTCGGATTATCTCTCTCGTCCAATAATAAAACAAAATCTACTTTCAGTGGCGGTTCTAAGATTTTAATTCACCGATGCCAAAATATGCATAGTTATTGAAAATAAATTCTATACAAAAATAAACTCTATTTCTACTAAACCAGTATGCGGAACTTATTGTGCTGAATTTTTTTTTAGTTTTGCTATAGACAAATGGAGTACCATTTTGTTACTCACAAGTTTTATGGGTTTTTTTACTTATTTTGACTCTATACTTGTGGTCTAGTGCCGACAATATTAAAGAAAAATTACATTATATGTGCAAATAAAGGTTTTTGAAGTGTCGTTCGAATCGTCTAATTCGATAGTAGAGTTGCCCTTTGATATATTCTTCATATTATCCCCATCTATATTCAAGTCTAACCAAACATGGTAGAATTATAAACGGAATAATCTCGTCTAGTATATTCCTCTATTAAATTCGTACTTCCTTTTCATTTTTTTAATTACTCCCTCCATCCCAAAAAAATTGTCCAATTTTTGCAAACGAAAATTTTTAAAAATTTAATTTTTTCACAATAAATTTAACTTCTTTTTTTTTTTACAAATTAAGAGAACTCATTGATATTCAGTAATTAAAGGCAAAAAATTTGAATTTTTTTCTTCGAAAACGCACTATCTTTAAATTCTCCTTTTGTGAACCAGATAATCTTTTTGAAACCGAGATGGTAACCATTTACAACTCACATTAGTCCTGTGTGACTTTAGAATCTGTTGAGCATTCTTTTTGCATGGCAACTGGTGCAATGTCAAACATATCATCCCCCAGAACAGGAGTGACGTTCAAGCAAAGAGATATAAAGCATCACTTATTGAAGAAGAAAAAGAAAAAGGATGCTATTTTCTCTCTCCATTTCAACCCAAGCCACACATGTGACAATAACAAGCCTTGAAGCCTGTTTCTTCCCCCTCCAGAGTGAAGAGAAATGTAAATGGCGATTAATACATCATTTTCCTTCTCCAAATTTGTTCAGTGGCTTGTTGCAGATATGTATATATATATATTTATATGTGTATGTAATTTCAGGAAATGGGTTTCTTTCAGATTTCTGATGTGGTGAAGAAGTTCCGATCAATTAACAGAGGGTAATTGCATCAATGGCAGATTTGCAGTTGTATGTAGAAGACCACCAAGTAATTCAAACTCTTAACCCTTTCGGTTATTTCTCTTAAGTTGCTCTTTTTGAGGTGCCCTTTTCCTATGTGCATGCTACATTTAAGACTGAGTAATGGTACGAACACAACTTTAAAACACAATTCCGGACACAACTACATGCAGGGCGTTCGATGCACGTAAGCCCACTGCTCTGAACACACTTTGCGTCTAGAAGTTATGTTCCTAGACTTTTTACCTTCACCTGTTTTCCAATTTGAGATTTTGATTTGTTACAGTAGTGTCTAGCATTGGAGAAAAAATTAGTGTAACAGATATTACAATACTTTCTGCAAGTTTGCATACTTCTGGGCTCTGTTGTTTGAACGTAAAATGTGTTACCCATTTTCTGTTGATTTCACTTGATTATACAGACACCAAACCTAATTAACTAGGGCTCCATTTGTTTCGATGTAAAATGTTCTACAATGTAAAATGTTTTCTATGTAAAATGTTTTTTCAGAAAACAAACTTCAAATTTTAATTTTCTGGTGTTTGGTTTGTAGTTGAAAATATTTTCAAAAATTGACAAAATAGTGTAGAGAGGTAGAGATGGGGCTTCAACGGTGGGGAGCTATGAGAATATCGGAATTGAACGTGGGACAGGACTAACAATCGAGAAAACTGAGCAGTGAGAATTGCAGTAGAAGACAACGGGTTCATTTTGGAAAATAACTTACAGAAGATTTCATTGTTGTCCAATTAATGAAAAATGTTTTACATGTAAAATATTTTCCTCATTTTTTACACAACCAAATACCGGAAAATAGGTAAAACATTTTACCGGAAAATATTTTACGCCTAAACAAACGGAGCCTAAATTTCACTTGATTATGTTATTTTCTTTCTCTTACAACGACATATTCCTTACATACCTACACTACACAGAGATCATGGACTTCTGGAAGAAATTGGAAAGGAAAAACCAAAGGAAAAGGAAATAAAGTCCACACAAATCTCTTTACTTTATTTGCACTTTGAAAATCTTCCCATTAATTTAGCATCCAAATATAGCCTCAAAGAAGAATACGTACTGAATAGTGAGATTAAAGAAAATATTTTTAGTGAGTTATCTAAGGTTTTTATATAGCCTGGGGAATTTCATGTTTGGTTATTTTTGTCTCTAGATAATAAAACTGAGAGATTTTGGTTGCAGGCGGTGATGGATAATGGGATACTCCGACTCACCTTATCAATTCCAGGAGGGACTGTTGTTGGAATCAGATACAATGGAATCGACAATTTGCTTGAACTTAATAATCCGGTTCTAAATGGAGGGTAAAATGAGGTTCTACCTGGTTTTACAAATACTGTTCACTGTCACATATGTGGATATTAGAGACACGTATACTTGTGCGTGGGTGGGTGGGGTAACACAAAGTTAAACAATTATGGTTGCCTAGCTCATAAAAATTGGTGAAAATTAAGCGTTTTTCTGTTGTTGAGCCCCATAAATCAGCATTGGACATTGCAATGGAATCATCAACACGATACTGGAAAACCTGTGTGTTGTTTCAGCATGCTTTTTGGTTGTGCATAGAGTTCGATATCTGCATCCTGTTGTGCTTCACTGCTTCCTGTGTCACTGCGTTACGGGCAAATTTTTAAACATAATTAGCAGCCTATCTCTCTCTTTGCTAGAGTTTGTTAAACATGTTATAGTTGTAACTTCTTGTTGCTCTTCCCTGCACAAAGATACATAGAATAGAACAATGGAACATGTCTAAATCTCTTCACGCTTTGAAGGATCAGGAGGCCAGTGGTTGGGAGTGGGGAGTGGAGGTCGCGGAGGTGGAGGGGGCTGTTTCATAAAGGTGGTGGAGGAACGTTGAGAGAGAGGAATGCCTGTTGACATTCGATTGTGGCAGTGAATGGTGCTGCTCTATTTTGTTTTCTTTCGGGACGCTTGTGATGTGTAACTGTGTAAGTATGTGCAGCCCATATGCAATGCAAGCACAGGTGCATCTGATGAATGTGTCTTTTGCACTAGTAAAATGGCATGGCAATGCTTTTTCCATCCATCAATTTGACTGGGTAAACTCAAATCGGATAGTTCAGGGACTCGACATATTGAATTTACAGTCCAGGGACGAAGTCCAACTCTTTTTTCCCTTAACTTTAGGGGATAAGATTGGAATTTACCTATCTAATTTGCAAGTATTGTGCAGGTTCTGGGACCTTAACTGGGCTGAACCAGGGCACCAGGGAACAGCAGGCGTATTTGATGTGTCTGTCCCCTCTCTCTCTCTCTCTCTCTCTCTCTCTCTCTCTCTCTCTCTCTCATGAATTGTAGTCCAGAAATTAAAGAAATGTTTTTGGAAATACATATGAAATGCCCCTAGCTATGAAAGCATGAAAACATTCCATTGTGATTTATAAACAAATATCCAAAACAAAGGTCAGTGGCTATGCAGGCTTGATGGAACAGGCTTTAAAGTTGTAGTAGAAGATGGAGAACAAATAGAACTCTCATTTACGAGGCCGTGGGACCCCTCGCTTCAGGTTGACCACTCCCCCTTAAACATTGACAAAAGGTCATTTCTGCAATTTAACCCTTCTGTCATTTTTTGTTTGTTGGAACTCAGAACACATCCAATTTACTTCAGTTTTTTGTTGATTGGAAGTCATAATGATGATAAAGATATCGTTGATCTTTTTTTCCAGGTTTATAATGCTTCGTGGCTCCTCAGGATTCTATTCCTATGCCATTTACGAACACTCAAAGGAGATGCCTGCGTTCAACCTCTATGAAACTAGGATTGCTTTCATGCTCAAAATTGACAAGTACTCAGATTTCTTCATCTCTTGTTGAAGAGCAATTATATTTAGAAAACTAATGCTACAAAGAAACGTATTAAAATGTTGTTTGGTGGCAATGCATCTGTCCTAGTAGTGTGGCCCATTCACAATGGATTGCTCGGTGTAGCTACACTTAAGCTTAAACTTATTATGGGAGTTTTTTTTTCCAAAAACAAACATTATCCTTGCGAAAAAATAATATGATTGAACCCTTAAGCAACGGAAGTGGCATTTTCTGATTTTTCAGGTTTCACTACATGGCACTAGCAGATAATAGGCAAAGATTCATGCCCTTGCCGGATGACCGGTTACCTGGTAGAGGTGAACAACTGGCCTACAAAGAGGCAGTCCTACTTGTTGATCCTATTGAGCCAGAATTTAAAGGCGAGGTATAAACTGCTTTGTACTGTCCTCGCTTCCTTTATTGTTCACATCTTTAGAAGAATAAAAAGGTGCATTCTCGTTGGAAAATGTATAGCATTTTTTTGTGTGCGAAAACAATTTACTTTTGAGGAAACACCAAAAAGATTTTTCTGAATTTCCAAAACTGTACAGGAACAAAAATGACACTTGCATGAACTCGACGAGTGATTTTGAACTTCTCATAGTTCCATTTGTTTCTGTTTCCCAAAACAAAAGTTCCAAACAAAAACAGAACAAAACAGACTCCTGGTAAAATTATTTTCGCCATTCACCATGGGTTACGTTTTTCCTTGGAGAAAATGTCTGTCTCATGGGTCCAATTTTCCCTGGTGATCATGTCGCTGCCTATATAGCAATATTCTTGCAAACCCCGCAACTGATTCTTTATTGATCTTTACATATACAGGTAGATGACAAGTATCAGTACTCTTGTGAGAACAAAGATAACCGGGTTCATGGCTGGATATGCTTTGACCCGCCCGTGGGTTTCTGGCAAATCAGTCCCAGCAATGAGTTCAGAACTGGGGGGCCAACCAAACAGGACCTTACCTCCCATGTTAATCCAACCACCCTTGCTGTATGTGCCTGAACGAATTCCAATATTTTGCTTAAGGCTCTCTTTATTTCCACCATATGAACTGTCTGATGATCTTCAAGAGAAGTTATAGGCATTGATGAAAATGGTACTAATTACAGATGTTTGTAAGTGCCCATTATGGGGGAGAGGATTTGTCACTCCAATTCGAATCTGGGGAGCCGTGGAAGAAAGTCTTCGGACCAGTTTTCATCTATGTTAATTCTGTTTCAGATGGAAACAAAGCGCTCTCTCTTTGGGACAATGCTAAAGAACAGGTCTGACACTGGAAAAAACTGCATGTGTAGTTTAGGCAACGTGGATATGGATCATATAATTATTATTTAAATGGAAATTGATTTCTTTTTAATCTATGTTTAGATGGAGGTTGAAGCCCAAAGCTGGCCATATGAGTTCCCGAATTCAGAGGACTTTCCAGGGTCTGATGAAAGGGGTACTCTCTCTGGAAGATTGCTAGTCTATGATAGGTAAGTTTTGAAACGTATGATGAATCAACTTGGATGAAATTTCAGCACTCATTAAGCCTCTCTTATTTCAAATTTTGTTGCCTTTTCTGGTTGGTAATGCTACAGACCCACAAAATTTCACAGAAAAGTATATCCCAAATGCAGTTGCATTCATTCTAATGGAATGTGGGCTTCATTTAGAATGAATGCAGTGTTACCAGCTTGCGAATATGGTCTCTGAAAATGGTCGTTCTGTTTTTTTCTTTTCTTTTTCCCATTGATCATCCAACATTTTACGGGGATAAATAGAAATAATCAAACTTACATAGTCTATCTTTGAAATAGGTATATCAGCGAGCAACCTCTACCCGCAATCGGTGCTTACGTGGGGTTAGCCCTGCCAGGAGAAACTGGATCATGGCAAAGAGAAAGCAAGGTGGTCATATTGCTTTTGCTCTAATATCATGTCAGGCATTTATGCTCACTTATGTTTCCCATACGGTCATATTACACCACCAAGGTTTTAAGTAGTGGTACTGGGAAATGAATCCGTGTTGGTCCTCATTTAATTAGAAATGAATATGAAACAATACCTAAACTAATGAGACGCAAAAAGAAACCAAATATGCTTATCGATTGTGAATCAGTTGTATCAGCTATGAACCAGGAGGTATTTTCTTCTGATAGAAAAAAGGGGAGGTGAATCAGTTACAAAACGAGACATAAGCTATTTGCATTTTGCACTCTCACCTCTATAATGAGGAGTATGCGTGTGGAATGCCTGGAAAAGTTAAACTCTGTGTACCAGCATTTATCTTGTACACAATTCTTCTCAGGGCTACCAATTCTGGACCATGGTGGACCAAGAAGGCTATTTTGGCATCAAGAATATACGAACAGGCGATTACAATCTCTATGCATGGGTACCGGGTTTTATTGGAGATTACCATTGTGATGTTTCCATCACCATAACCTCAGGTTCTCAGTTTAGCCATTCGAATTTTATGAATTTTTTTTTTTTTACATGAGAATTTTATGACTTTCAAGTTTTCATTTCTTATCTTAGACTATAAAAATTGTCCTTTTGAAGAAGATTTCCTTTCTTGTTCTGCTACCTTTGGATTCAATCTCACCGCCGGAACGCAATTCTATTTTATAGGACTTAATCAAAATTACATGTATATTGATCAGGTTGTGAAGTAGATTTGGGTAATCTGGTATACGAGCCTCCAAGAGATGGGCCAACTCTGTGGGAAATTGGCATTCCCGATCGCTCAGCTGCAGAGTTCTACATTCCTGATCCTAACCCAAAATATGTAAACAGACTCTATCTCAATCATCCTGACAGGTTAGCTCTTCTCCACTTCAGCTTAAACACTTGATTTGGGTTGTCGAATTTCAAAAACAAGTGATCAACAAAATGTTCACAACACTCTGTTTAATAATCCAAACAAAAGTTTTACGTGGTAATTTGTTTCGAATGGATAGGTTTAGGCAGTATGGTTTGTGGGAAAGATATGCAGATTTGTACCCCGATGGCGATTTAGTCTATACGGTCGGTGAAAGTGATTTTCGAAAAGATTGGTTCTTTGCTCACGTGAACAGGTGCGAAATTCAACACTGACCAGATCCTTTCCGTTTAGTCTGTGTCGTTATTTCACTAGAATTTCTTATGGTCATGTTGGCTGTATGCTGCTTTGGTAGTTTTGCCTCTGGAAATTTCCTTCTCAGTTCAGATAGATTACCTTCCATGCTTTCTACCACTAATAAGTGGCAATATTACTCTTTCCACTTTCAAACAATCAACAAAGTTGTGTGGAAACCTATGTTACATGGACTCGGATATAGGTATCAGATATGGGTGTGTTCCCAAGTGTCAGACTCATCTAATTTTTGTTCTTAAATTTTACGCCGGTACCATGCAAAATTAATACAAGGTTCTTATTATTTCTTGTGTTAATAAGGTGTCACAGCTTATTTCATACATAATATGAGAGCTTTGTGCATGGTTCTGCGGTAAATTTGAGTACTGAATATGCTTTCTAGCCGAGCGTTTCAACTGAAAATATCTAGGCTGAGTGTCCCACATGAGTAGTTTGTACGTTTGAGGTTGACAAAGACAGAACTTCGAGTGCCTAAAGCTTAAACAGCTCTTTTGAGTAACTGAAAGGAAAAAAGAAACCGACTGGAGTGTGAGAGTTAAAGAGTCAAACTTTTTCTTCGTTCCGAGCTTTCAAGCAACATCTACTGAGCCTTCACTGCCCGTCGCACACCTTTCTCAACCCTTTTTGTTATCAGCTAACAAGCATAAATTGTGCAATGGTAGGAAAACTGGTGATGGTGCATATGAAGGAACTACATGGCAGATCAAGTTTCGACTAAAAAATCTGTATGAGGGTGGAACTTACAATTTGCGGCTGGCTCTTGCGTCTGCCAATCAATCTGTTTTAGAGGTACAACCTTGCATTGGTAAAATAGATCATGCATTCGAGTTTCTCGCCTTCCATTTCCCTCCAGAAGTTGTAGAATAGCCCAAAATTCTCATTCTAGTAGTTGCAAAACTTCGTTTGGGGGTATATTAAATCATGTGTTTTTACAAGAATTTATCAAGGGATAGGGAAATGATAGGTTAACCAAAAGATAAAATTGCGTTTCCTTTCTCTTTGTAAATCCACAACGAATTCTTGATCCAAACACTGCTTAACTGACTAGTATTGAATTTGTTTTGAGAAGGTTCGAGTCAACGACCCACAAGCCAATCCTCCTCATTTTTCAAGTGGATTGGTTGGAAAGGACAATGCAATTGCAAGGCATGGGATTCATGGGCTCTATTACTTGTTCAATGTGGACATACCCAGTGCTCAACTTACCCAAGGTGATAATACGATATTTCTTACCCAAACAAGCAACACTAGCCCTTTTCAAGGGATCATGTATGACTATATTCGATTAGAAGCCCCTCCAGTTTCTGATTCCTGAAACGATTTTCATTTATTCGTATGTTTAAATTTCAATGAGCTATAAATTCCAATTAGCTATTAATCGCAATTATCTCTGAGTTGTTGGGAATTACCAATTTTAATGAGCTATAAATTCCAATTATTTCTCTAGTTGTTGGAAATTACTATCGAAGATTTACCTAGGGGTTCAAGAATCTAATCTGCATATTCTACTACCCTCGTCACCAAAAGAAATGGCTGGAGAATAAACCATATATTTTACTTTTTGGAAAACGTTCTACTTTACATTGTGTTTCATTAACACAAACCAACTATTGTAAATGCTATCTTACACAAAGGAAGAGGAGATAACTAAAGAGACAAATTAAGGAAATTTATTAATCACATTTAGGTGTGGTGTTAATTGGACTTTTCAAGTTGCTTGGTACCCTCCGCAGCAGCATCAGATGGCTTCAACCTGCATCATCAACTGCTTCTTGTCTCGTTTCTTGCACTTATCTTCTTTGCCTATATTTTCATTTGACCATAGCATATCACCACCAGAAAAATTATTGAAGAGCACAAGAACAACTCAGTATACAAAAATCGCTCAGCATGTTTGGAAAGAGGAGAAACTGTAACGTCTTTGACATGATTTTTGTAGTAGGGACCCTAAGCGGCAGGTTGTTAGGCCTTGCCTTGTAAGGGGTGATATTGGATCTATTCACATTTCGAATAGATATACAAGTTTTGTTATAAAAATATACATAACACAACGAATTCAATCCACACTGTCCATCCCGAAATGGACAAATCATACAGTACTTCCAATCCAACCTCCAACATCATCCTCCAATGGGGGGGCAAATCATAGAATTTGTTAGTTTCCTCCAACACCTCAAACTATAGTAATGAATTTGCATGACCTTTAAATGTTCAACGTATTTGTGCAAAGACATAGACGAATTCTAGAATGGAGACATTTCCCTGTTACAATATATAGTTCACAGTCACAAGAAAACAATGAAACCAATGCTAATCATGCAATTTGATACGTCCATTTTGTATTTCTAAATGTAAATATACAAAAATTTGCATTCTACTACTAAATACTACTAGTAAATTATACAAAAAAAAACCAAATTCCCTAACAGTCTCATTGGAATAAATGTAAAGCTTTCGGAGGCACAAAACGAAACAGTAAAATAAGAATAAAATTACTTCAAAGTTTTTTGTGTAAACCCTTTTCTTTTTTTTTTTTTTCTGTTCTTTTTTGTCTTCAGATTCTTTTCCCTTTAACAGACTCATGCCAGACATAAACTTGGCATCAACAAATGCATTTCAACAATCTCTCACACAATTGATAGGATCACAAGCACAATTCTACGTCCGGTCTGAGTCACGTGATTCGCGTGCGAGTGCAACAATGTGTGAGCGGGAGCGGGAGCTGAAACGTCTTTGAATAACATCTCACACAAAATTCCCTAAAGCAAGGATTGGGAGCAAAAGCACGAAATATTTTAGCGTGATAGCTAAATTTTTCCGGGTGAAAAAATGGAACAATGATTAACCACAAATGATTAACAATAATCCGCAGTCAAGACTGCCACCTGCACAACTAAGATCTAATAATCACTTATATACGGAAAAAGGAAAAGTAAGTAAATGTACCAATGGAGGAAATATCCTCGTCACAAAAAAGAAACGGATTCAGAAATCTGATCCACATATTTTACTATCTGAGTACGTTCTAATACACAAACATATTGATTCACGTTACAACCCTCGTCACCATTTCACTTTCTGTGACATTCTTATGTAGCCCTTCCGTCCCATTTTAGTAGGCCCCTACAAAAAGGCGTGCAATTTTCAGATAAAAAACTAAAATACTTCCATAAATGATTTTTCGAGTTTCTTGTCACCAAATTAAAAATGTCGATTAGTTTTTTAATTTGGTACGAAGGAAATCAAAAAATTATGAACGGAAGCAGTTTATTTTGTGATCCGAAAATTGCACGTGTTTCGTAGGGGACTATCAAAATGGAATGGAAGGAGTACATATGTAGTGTTCCATTAACACAAACATGTATTGCAAATGTTTTCTTTCACAAAGGGAGAGGAGATAACTAAAGAGACAAACTAACGAAATCTATTTATTACATTTAGGTGTGGGGTTAATTGGACTTTTCAAGTCGCTTCCTGGTATCCTCCGCAGCATCAGCTGCTTCAACCTGCATCTTTGCAGTCCGGAGATCAGCTTCACTTGATTCCTTCTCGTTTGTTGCACTCATCTTCTGTGCCTATATTTTCATTTGATCATATCATTATCATCACCAAAAAATTTATTTAAGAGCACAAGAGTAGCCTTTTCATTTGATCATATCATTATCATACCAGAAAATTTATTCAAGAGCACAAGAGTAGCCTAAACGCACAGCAACTAGATACACAGAAATCGTGACCGAAACTATTTATTTGTTTGGCTCGTCGAATTCACCATCCATGCCAAAAATGAGATTTAATCGAAAATCAGCACCAACAATAGAACACAATTTGCTTGAAGTGTATACTTAAAAATTAAATCGTAGCTGTAAACTTTTATCAAGAAATACATGATTAGTTGATCATGTAGGTTTCAATGTCCGAACAATCTTATTTTTTGGCATAAACGACAAAAAAAGGAGTAAAATAACTACAAATGGACATTTCCGACCACACTCAATAGGCCTGGGACAAAACTCGTGAAGCGCACAACGCCCAGAGGCTCAGCTCTGTAATAATTGTAATGCTAAATTAGCGCAATTCTATGATTTTTGTGCTCAATTTGGCATTAGCAAAACCCAATTTTATATATCATCTTTAGAAATAAGAGAGGAAACACTAAGCTAGCTGTGAGAACAGATTCTAAATTATAACTTTAAATTATAAGTCTCAATTTTTTGTAGAAGCAGATAATCATGTTTATTATAGCTATAAACTATTACAGTGTTCTAAAAGTCGCCCGCCTAGGCTGATTAGTCCCCATCTAGGGGCTAGGCGGTGGTCCAACGCCTAGTTTAGGCAGCCGACTAGTCGGGTGCCTAGTCCTTACCTAAGCGCTTGGCGGTCGACTAGTCAGAGCCTAGGCGCCCCTTTTCCGCTCAACTAGCGCCTAGAGATTTTTAAAACATTGAACTGCAATAAAAGCTCATAATGTTCCAAAAAGTTGGAAATCAATATTCAAAACACTATCTAAAATCGATCCAAAAAGCACCTCACATTTTTTAACAAATACTCGAAAAAGCTTTTTAAATACTAAAATCTCAAAACTGTTCATAACTTACCCTCAAAGCTTTTTAGATACTAAAATCTCAAAACTTACTCTCGAAAAAGCTTTTTAAGGTGAGACAAAATATACAAAATATGGGAAATGCTCAACAAAGACTGCAATATGCCCAGCATATATATCACCACCCTCCACAGTTTAAAACAAAAGTCTTTCACCAGTCTATCACATTCCATGTGTAACCAAAATTCTTTTCGAAAGCGAACAATGCTACAAACACAACTTCAGACACAATCGTGTCCGAAACCGTTAGATGTACATGTACATACATGAATGCACACACCTTTAAAGATGTGTTCCTAGACTTATTCTTTTAAAGCACATGATGCCTCGAACCGCTCTACCACCGCACATTGTTGTGAAACTCATACGCACTTGTACGATCTACGGTCAAAAACTTAGGCTCTGTTTGTTTGGGGTGAAAATGTTTTCCGCAAAAATATTTCCCTAATTTTCGGTGTTTGGTAGCACCAAAGTTAGGGAAAACTTTTTACAAGTAAAATATTTTACACCAAATCAGTGGAAAATAACTTACCACTGAAATCTCGGTAAGTTATTTTACCATTGCTAATCACGACCCTCTCTTCCACTAAATCAACAGTCACTTGCCAAAGAATTGAAACTTTCAGTTTCATTCTCTCTCTAGATACACCTATTAGCTATCCCAGGCGCGCACACACACCTCTCTCTCTCTCTCTCTCTCCTATGTATTGTATATGTTTCCATGTATCTGTCGATATAAATGATTCGTATCCAAATTTGTTGCAGAGACATGATCTCCACATCCAACAAAACCCAATTTCTAACCTTTCACATTTTATTCTTTCAAAACTGATCACCTTGGCCGTATGGAAATATTTGTTTACAAAAGTTCAAAGTACTGTTTTTAAAAACGTACCAAACACTAACAAATAGAAGTTCAAAAATTATTTTACATGTAAAAGATTTTTCATGAAAATATTTGTTGTTGTTACGTCGAAACAAACGGAGCCTTAAGTTGCAAGCTCTTCCGACTGATCGTGTAAGAGACCCGGTAAAAAAAAATGACAACATAACTCAACATTGAAACCCACCTAAAATAGGTTAGGATGCAAACAAGCCAAATACTGTCAGGCTCGGGTTCAAATCATTTATTAAATGAGTCTCAAATTGAGGTACACGTTTTGGTCAATTAGTAGGATAAATTAAACTTGAACGAGCTCTTAACGAATTATACTCAAACAGTTCACAAATGACTCGATTCGTTTGCAGCATAGGCACCAATCCATGTTTTCTTTCATAAGTAAGGATATAGAATGCCAAAAGAGTGTTACCTGGCCAACTAAAAGGGCCTTAAAATTGCCAAAACCCTGCTGCAACGAAGCCGCGAAAGAGGCGTAGCCTCTCCTCACCGGAGACACCGCCGAGTGTTCTGGCTGTCTTCCATCGGCGGCGACAGCGGCGGAGGACTCGGCCGCGGTGGACGGCGGTGTTGACGATCGGCTCTGGTCCATCGGTGAAAGCCTTGTTGTAGATGTGAAACCCCCCGAGCTTCGAATCTCTTGAAGAAAACTGTGTAGCGTGTGTGTCGGCGTGATGAGGTTTTATGGAGATTTTGCTACACGTGGCGGGGACGCCGTTACACAAGAGACAAAGACGAGAAGGAAGAGGAAAGAAAAGAATGACGTGGAAAGAGCGAGAGGTGGCACGTGGACTGTGTGACGTAATGGAAGCGTGTTTGACGAGAAATTATTCAATGCCCCTGGGGCAGGGGTGACGTGGTGCCCCTCGGCACGATCTGAGCCGTCCGTTCGGGTACCGAACGGATGAGATTAAAACACTCTCTCTCCTCCTTTCTCTCACTAAATCCGAGCCGTCCGGGTACCGAACGGATGGCTCGGATGTATTGTGGCACGGCCACGTGTTGCCCTTGGGACAAGGAATAATTTCTCGTGTTTGACTTTGTCCAAGGGCAGAGAATGGGATTTTCTATTACTCAAAAATCTTTTTCGTGCGACGAAGGATTTGTACTCATTGGGTCAAATTACACTTTTACATTAACTTACCATCTGTGCCTGTTCAATACACAGGTTAAAAAAATGACAATAGTTTTTTGGGAGAAGTTTTCATAAGTCCACTATAACACTTTTCAAACCCACTAAGTCCACTTCTGAAATCTAAAACCCCTTAAGTCCACTAATCTATTAGTAAGGATATAATAATCCTGTTTAGACTAATATACCCCTATTTTAAAAAATCTTTTTGCCACGTTTTCCCATCCATTTCAAAAACATCCATTTGAATTTCCTCCATCCCAAAAATTCCTCCCGAAAATTCCTCCAGAAAATATTTCACCATCAGTACAAAACTCATTCCCCCTCCCCCCCCATTTTCAGAACGAACCAGGCGGCTTCCCATTACGAAGGCAACGCGACTCGTCGGCTTGTTCGACCGAGAACGTGACTCGTCGCCCTCAACGTCTCCCCTTCCAAAACCCCTCATCCCCTCCCTCACCCCCTCCCCAACCATGGTCGTTCTTCGACTGAAAACGAACCAGAGGAAGCGAGAAGGTTTCGACTGAAAGCGAGAAGGTTTGCTCCTCCGTTTGTCGTCGCCGTTCTGCATCCTCTTCGCCAGACGATCTCCGGAGTCGACCAACAGTCGCCGTCAGTCTGCATCCTCGTCGCCGTCGAAACCCATCGGTTCATCGTCATTGCCGTGGAAACCAACCGGTATGTTTCTTTAAAAAGTAAAAGTGAAATTTTGGGTATATATGGTTATATATGTTTGCTAGGTTGTGGTTTGGTGACGTGATTGGTAAACTTAGGGTTTTGATTGTGTAACTAATATGGGTATCTAAAGTTAGGGTTTAATATGCGAATATTGAGTTATATGTTGATAATGTGGACTGCATACGAGTCGATCTCCTCCAATCGAATGTTTGAACTACTGAGTATATAACCATATATACCCAAAATTTCATTCAGTAGTTATATACGAATTTCATTGATGGTATATATGGTTATATACACGATGGTTATATAGGGATTTCATTAATTGTATATATGGTTAGATACACGATGGTTATGCACGAATTCCATTGATGTTATATATGGTTATATACACGATGTTAATAAGAAATCAATGGAGGTGATATACGGTTATATACAAGATGGTTATATACGAATATGGTTATAACCATCTTGTTTTCGGTGACTGTTGACCACGTGTTGTTGGCAGGAGGGAGCGAGATAACAATGGATGTTTTGGTTTTGGTTCGTTCCACACCGTTTTGTATTCATTTTTTAATGACAGGTCCTGGGATATGGTTATATGAGTGCGTGTATATTTGGTTCCATCTGTTTCAATTAAGGTTTCATTTTTTGTTTCTCTGTTTCTCGGTAAAACTGCATAAATATGGTTATATGGTTATATGTGAACTGTTATAATGGTTATATGTGAAATGTTATATGGTTATATGATAATATTTGAAATACGCTTATATATTCGGATCAATTATGCCGCTGCGCGGACCAATTCAACAATGTAATTTTATATTTTTATGTATAGATATATCAAATTTTACAAATATATGATTTTCCATCTGTATATGAGATACATATGGTTATATATCAAAAAATGTAACCCTATATCGTCCCATCATTTCTTACATGTATGATTACATGTGATTTTGACCAAACCATCATGGGACATACATTGAAATATCACTACCTCGAATTCTGTTTTATACATACAAAGCTGTTATATATATATGTTTAATTTTTTCATCATAGGTGCAAAATGACAAATCCTAAAAGGACCGGGAAGGAGTTGGTACCTGTGGTTTACGCAACAGAAGCTCGTCCGTTAGCAATGATTGACCCCCCAAAAGAGATGAGGCAGAAGAAATCACCTAGGAAGCGGACATCAAACCCTGTTGTCATAAATATTGATGAGAGTGCGGAAAAGAATGAGGTAGTGAAGTCGTCCTCCCCTTCCCCTCGGAAGAAGGTGTCCGAAATGAAGCGGAAAGGATCACATGAAGCTGATGTAGCAGCAACTGTCCAAACTTCATCCCGAACCCAGATTAAAAAGAATACAAAACGGCCCGAAACTAAAATGGTTTATGAGAAAAAGAGGAAAAGGCCAAATAGGGAAGATGAAGAAGTTATAGACCTGAACACCCCAACAAAGAGAGTGACACGGTCTTCTGAGGCATTGAAGAAAATGCAAAGGGATAAAGACATGGAAGAAACGGAGGACAAAGGAATTAAAAGAAAAACAAGGCATCAAGTCTCCAAGGGTGGATGTTCGAACAGAACACCAGATGTGAACCAAAAGCTAAAGGGTGATGAAGAAGAAGAGGAATGGGATGAAGACGAGGGAGATGAAGAAGAAACTAGAAAGGGAAAAAAAGGACAGGAAGGAAAAGGGGTCAAGGGCAAGAGAGTCCAACCAAAAAAAGAAAAAGTGCAACCTGAAAGGAAAGTTCAGTACAGGTAAGGACACATGATCATATTTATATGAATGTATTGATATAATCTTATTTATGTTATATCGACGTGTCTAAGGTTATATATGTTCGTATATCGTAAAATACACATGGTTACATAAGGTTTTATGTATCATTTAAATTGTATAGTATGATCATATGCATGATAGATGTTCCATAATAACAATGATATATCGTTATATATGATATACTGACTGCTGAAAAGTATGCTGATGTTGTTATAGCCTGACATATATATGGTTATATATGTTGTTATAATAGTTTGGTAGGTCATATATGATGTTACAACTTGAAATATATATGGTTATATTTGATATAATGTAACACCTTTATTGTGTGCAGGTCAACTTTAAATACTGTGGTAAAACTAATAAGAAGTATTCCTACCGGGCAATTCACACCGCTTCAAGTTCAGGAGATCAAAAAGACACCATTTGCAGAACTTTTGTTGGGTATTGTCGGAGCAAATCTGGATGAGGCCTATGTAAGGAAGAGCGATCCCGACGTTTTAAAGTTGGTAAAGCAATATGAGGGGACGGGCGGGAGATTCAAATTGGGTGGCAAGTCTGTCAAAATAACAGCGAAGGAGGTTACACTCATATTTGGAATACAATCTGGTCCTACAAGAATTGTGCTAAATCCAACTCCAAGGGTCCCAAAATCAGACTTCGCTGACCGACTTTGCCCGGGACCCAAAGGCCAAAGGATATTGACCATCCCGTTACTGAGGAAATTCTTTGCCAAGACTGTTGAAGGCACATCTTTGCAAGATGCGAAGGACTTGGCGCGTGTCTTATGTCTTTTGTTAATAGGGACATTGTTTTTCGCAAGCACACAAGCCAGAGTGAGTTGGGGTTACTTAGAGTTTGTTGAATCTTTGGACAACAGCACTTCCTATGATTGGGCAACCTTCATTACTGAATACGTAATCCAAGAACTAAACAAAAGGGCTTCTTCAAAACCAACAAAAGTCGGAGGATGCACAATGGGACTTATGGTAACAAAGACTTCCCTCTTTTTAATTTTTTCAGATTTTCATTTCTTTTTTGGTATGTTTTAAACTGATTTGTGTGTGTATTCAAAAACAGTATTGGCTTTGTGAGCATGTGTCTTTAATTAACCAAGGAGATCCACAAATCATACCAAGGTTCATCAAGTGGAGGCTTGGTGACCTAACGAAGGCACTGCGTACAAACAACTTGGACTCTCTTGATCCGCAATCGGTAAATATTATCTATGGTTATATGTTTTATTAGGAACATATTTAATTCATTGTTTATTATCTTTTTTGAAAGGTATTCTCCTCAGAGTTGGAGCCAAACAATGAGGAGGAAGAGATGTATAGGTTTTCCCAAGTTCTCGAACATGAGGCTGATGTCAAGGCTGCTAAGTTGAATGCAGCAGTTGACAAGTCGGGCGATGAGGTCGTGCAAGATACAAGTGATGAGGAGACAGATAGTGATGAGGATGAAGTGGTAACCCTACGAGGCATAATTACAAAGCTGACAGAAGAAAATGCGGAAAAGGACCGGATAATTTTGGAGCTTCGGAGGGAAAACGAGGGGAAAAATGCCACAATTGCTGAACTTAGGAGGAGGATTACAACGCATACACAAACACCAGCCACTGGCCCCGGATTTGAAGGCATTTCCGAACAGTTTGATAAAGACCACCTAGAACACGAAAACATTACGTTACAGACGGAGATTGGTGGCTTGCTCATTGAGAAAGACATTGTTGAAGAAAAACTGGAAGTGGCCGGAGACATCATTGATGATTTTGTGACACACACCGTCACACAAACGTACCAGGTAATGTTTGTATAGATTAGGTTATATATTACGTCAAAAATATTAGGTTTTACATACATGCTATAATCCTATGTAGGCAACAAGTTAACAATTATAGCTGGTGGTTTTTTTTTTTTAAAACAGAGCGGTGAAAATGTGGGTGACAGAGAGTCCAAAGCTGAAAAGGTGGATGCCAGGGTAGATAAACATGAAATGGAAAATGTGGAAGAAGAAGAAGACGAAGAAGAAGGAGAAGAAGAAGAAGAAGAAGAAGAAGAAGAAGAAGAAGAAGAAGAAGAGGGTGGCGGGATTGAAATTGTCGAAAATGAGGGTGGGCCAGAGCACATAATGGTGGCAGATGCAGATGTGGACCGTACAACTGTTGAAGCATACAAGAGTATATTAGAATGCGACACACCTAAAGGGAAGAGGGGGAAAACCAAAGTTAAAGTTAAATCATCCTCGTTGACCAGAGGAGTGAAGAAAACTTTCACAAGAGTGGAGAAGCGGTTAGATGATTATGTATACATTGATTTGAAAAAGGAGGCAAAGAAACCATCAAAACCAAAGTGGAATCCAAGTGAAGCACCGTTGATTAGCTTGCTCCGAAGTACTGATGCGAACATATTGAGATAAATTGTTGACTGTTCTGACGCAGATATCCAGTAAGTCAATATAATACACAAATATAACCTCATATGGAAAAAAGGCATTACATGATCTATGCTGCTGTTTACTACATGGTATCTGTGCTGACTTTGTTTTCGTATGGAAAATATGTGAAAAATATATACTCATAATATCTAGAAATTAATTGTGTTGCTGAAAGTATCAATTTGGAGGAAGCATACTCCTATTGTACCAGAACTTATTGGTGAGCTGATATCAAGTTGTTGCTGATATTTTTTGTTGTACACGTTATAACAGTTGCGCTGTCTGGACCAATGATATGACGAGCGAAGTTGTACCTCTGGAAGACATAATGAAACTCTTGGAAGGAGGAGACATCTCAAACTGGGTATGGCAATTCTATCTTATATCATGCTGCAAATACATATCAAAACTTGGTATTGCTCGATTCTGTTGAAACATGAATATGGAAAATAATGCAGATGATCGATGGTTTCGCTCGTATATTAGCAATCCACCTGGATAAAGCTGATCTTAACAATGGTAACGTTGCATATTTTCCATGCACCATCTGAGTAAGAAACATCTATTTTACGCATGTAAAACAATACTTATCTAAGGTTATATATGATCATGCTGTCTTCTTACTCTTGTACATACCTACTTATCTAAGGTTATATATGATCAGCTGTCTTCTGTCCTTAAAAGCTTTTTCAATGCAACAGACTATACTGCACAATGAGAAAAGCGACATGAGAGCAGTTCTGATTGACGAAAAGCTTCATCGTGTGTTTGAAAACGTCCGGCAACATGGGGCTAAATACTATCGGTTCTTGTTATTCCCTATGAATGGCACCGGGGACAAATCGCGAAAAATTACACCATACCATTGGACCATTCTTGTCTTTGATGTTAGGAAAAAAAACCTGATTGCACTACAATTCGTTGAAAAAGAGAGACGGCAGAGATCCAATACTGAAAGACGCTACCTTTGTGGTACACTTAATCAATTCCATATATGCAAATACTCATAAATCCATACATGAACAATGTGAACACCACTAATGTTGTGCTTCCAAAATGTAGAAAAAATACGTGGAGAACTACATGAAGGACAGGCATGCTGAGTTGAAGAACCAAAGTACCAGTACAGAAATACTCTTTGAAGAACAAAATTTCGATGCTCCTATCTGCTCGCCGCTAAATGCTCCACAACAAGAAAACACATCGTAAGCTTCAAAATTTCATATAACTCATACATACAGCAGTTTGCGAAGAACTCCAAATAAACTTACCATATTTATTGGTCTCGAAACATTGCAGGGTTGATTGTGGGGTTATCGTCTGCATGCTCATGGAACTATTGGCGCACCTTGAGCCAATCCCAAAAACACTGCCGAAGACTGAAATTGATCAGTTTAGAGCGGATTTAGTCTCTCGATTTTTGAACGATGAAGGTAGGAGATGGACAATAAAGAAATGAGAAGCTAGACGGATGGGGAAGGGGTCGCAATGACCGTTCACGAGATGGAGAGTGAGAAGATAGTGAGATTGTAATATGGAGAGTGAGATGGTGTCCTTGAAAAAGAATGTGGTTTTGATTTTTTTGTAAGGATAGCAGAAACGAAAGATTTTTTTTGGTCTTAGGTGGTACAAAATTCTGAATGGTCTTTGACTTATACGGCTGGAATCAAGCAAGGTGTCTTGTACAGCTACAATCTGATATTTCCTACGGCTCTGTTTCAGATTTGTGACATATTTCAATTCGTATATATGGTTATATAAACGTGGCTGTTCTGTTGCATGCAGCAGTTGTAATGTTCTGTGTTGCATATGATTACTCCTTGGTTATGTTGTGGCTCCCTCAGTTATCTCTCAACTATGTAGATCCTTTTACCACTGTTTGTTGTTCGCTGCTGCAGACTACTGTTGTGGTGGTACCATATAGCTGCTGTTGGTGTTTTTTTAACTTCTAATGCTATTATACTACTATCAGGTAGCTGTGACTGTAGTATATAATCTGCCAACAGTACTAATCTGGTGCTATTAGGCTGGTCTGTTCTGAGCTATTATACTGCTGCCAGGTGCTATTGATGGCATGCACAGTTGGTCCTATTCAGCTGCACCTGATTGCTTACTACAGTTTGGTTGCTAAACTTCTGCTGCTATTAGGCTGGTCTGTTCTGAGCAGTCCATCAATTGGGGTGTTTTACTAACTCTGTCTGGCAATTGAAGTGTTTTGATGCAGTTGAAGTGTTTTGCTACTAGTGTTCTACCAAATTAAGCTTCATTTCAATATGTTATCTTTTGTTGGTGTCTGTAAGACGTTTTCCTTCCCTCTTACTGAATGGAAAGGAAGTATCATCTCCGTATCACTGATGAGACCATGCACAAGATTTGCAATGACTTATCAGTAACATAACTTTCCATGTATGAAGCATCCCTTTTAAACCTTGGTTACGAAATAGTTATCAAAAACTGGACAACATTGCAAACATATATGGTCATGTATTTTCATATGGCATACGTAACATTCCAGAACATCCATTAGTAATATTATATAACGTTATATAAATACTATAACATTATATACAGTGTACCTGAACACGAGAATATAGAATGTTATATAACGTTGATATCTCAAACACTCAAACTGTGTAAAACTCATGTCTAAAAAACATTACATTAATTAATAATCCATAATACAAAACAAACTTGTTCAATATTTGAGCATGAATAAGGAAAACACAAAAACCAAAAAAAACCCAACTTTATTCTAATCTTCATCCTAATCTCTCATTTATTCTCATATCTGACTCATTGCCTCATATATCACTTGGCTCTTTGCATGTTCTTCGGTTGTGCTTTGAAGCCTTGTGGCACCTCCCACATTTATTTGGCCTAGTATATGACTCTTCACCCCTTGAACGAATGCGTTTAACTTTGGGCCTACCTGCTGGTCGCTTATTTCGTGGAGGCTTTATAACCCGGTCACCTTCCTTTGTAAAATCAGGAATGTCACTCTCTACAACTGGATATATGGCTTCTTCATATGCACGCCGATACGCATCAACAAGGTACAACGGATCAATGTGGTCCACCAAATTCCCTTCCCCTCCACAAGCTTTTATAATCACCGTTGCTGCATGCCTACACATGAAACCGGTTGACTGCCAATAACCACAAGAGCACGTCCTTTCCTCAACAGATACTACCTTCGGGGGACGACAACGCACCTCGTACAAACCCCCCTTTGACATAATGATCCTCCAAGACCTTCCTCTATCTATAAAGCGAGCTAACTTCGTATCCATCTTCGGACAAATAATTGAATTCCATTTCATCGACTTTACTCTCCTAGCTGCCATTTGCTTCATAATTTTCCGCCGAAGCTCATCGACTAAATAAAATACGGGCATTTCCCGAGTTTTAAGAATCCAATTATTAAACGACTCCACAGCACTAGAACTCATCTCGCCATACCGTTGACCTTCAAAATACGCGTTACTCCAATGCTCTTTGGGGACACTCGCAATGAAGGTCCGAGTTTTATCTCCACCAAATTGGTAAAACTCTTCCTCTGCGGCTTTGTAAACCGACACCGATGAAGCATATGCACATTTGTTGAACAATTCAACGAGCCTGTTTCGAAAACCTTTTCTAAAACGACCCAGAAAGTGATCCTTCAAGTTAAACTGTAGGTGATAGAGACAGTATGCATGATGACAACCGGGGAACATAACAGGAATGTTGTTGACAAGACCTGCGTTACGATCAGTTATAAAGGTAATTGGACGAGGGGACAATGTACTCCTCAAAAGGCCAAGAAACGAAATCCAATTCGCATCATTTTCAGCGTCACAAATTGCAAAAGCAATAGGGAATAAACCTGCACATTAATGATAACATATTACGCTACGTACGAACTTCTGAAATTTAAAATATATAAGGTTACAACATAAACAACCAACACAAACATACATTGATTTGCATCTTTCCCAGTAGAGGCAAGGAGTGTTCCTTTGAATCTACCTTTCAAATGGGTAGCATCAAGACACAAAAAAGGCCGACAGTAGTTGAACCCCTTGATACAGGCGTCAAACGACACAAACAACCGCGAAAACTCCTTGGTTACAGGATCATATTCAAGCTTCAATATACTACCCGGATTCGTAGCCCTTGCAGCTTCAACGTACCACCGAAGCCTATCAAAAGATTCTGCATAATCTCCATATAAACCCCCTTGCCTTCTCAACACCTAACCATGCACTATGATAGTTCAAGTCCAGACCATATTTGTCCGTAAACCAATCCAACATGTCGACTGGGGAAGTCTTGGGTTTTTTCTCAACAATCCCAGCTATCTCATCCGCAACCAAACTGGATGACACGCGCTTATGCTTATTGGTTCGGTACGTTGAACCACAATTATGCTGATTATGACACTTTTTAATACGAAAGACTCCATTGGTTCTATTTACAATAGCATGCACGTGCCACTCACACCGTTCAATAACACAAACAGCCGTCACCCTAAGTTGGTCATTTTTCACTAAACGGTACATAAAGCCATTCTCAATCGCATATCTAGCCAGAACCCCCCTGAACTCCTTCACACCTTTGGGAAATTCTTGACCAACACCCTCTATCAAATTAGCCCAAGTTTCTGTCAAATACCTAGTCTCAGCACGCTTACAATACTTTTCCGCGGGGTCCATTCTATCCACATATTCAGACTCATCATCAACCACTTCGTCAATATCACCCACTTCATCAATAGTACTACCAACAATTAACCTGCTACTATGTTTATTCTCGTCAACCTTTGCATTTATGCGATCACACTTACTAAACAAGAAAAGCATGTTCTCAAAATCAGATTCATTCTGAAGAGCACAATAACCATCCTCGTAAGCATATGAAACAGAAAACATCCCTACAGACAGATTATTCCACATGTTACAAATGCTGCTTAAAACATCCTTCAACCTACCACCACCCGATAACCTCACCGGAAGAATCTGCAACCCATACTTACAAACAAACATGATTGTTGAATCCATGACAACTGCACACAGAACAACACACAATAAAATAAAAAACTGGAATACCGGAAAATAAGGTAAAATATCACAAACAAGACCAAAGTTATAAACATATATGGTCATAGATTCGCATATGCCATGTGTAACTCTACAGAGCAGAAAACCAGCAAATGTTATATAACGTTATATAAGTTCAATAAGGTTCTATGAGTGTAATCACGTTATATATGTACACTCACGTTATATATAGAGTAACTGAGAAAGAGAACATAGATTGTCATATAATGTTATATAAGTATCATAAGATTATATACAAAAATCCAACAGTTTTAACATGCAACTCCCGTATGTACAATACCAACTTCAAAAATCCCAACAACGACAACAAATTGAAAACCAGAAACGACATCAAGATCAAAAACTATATCAATATTAGCACATCAATATATATATATATATATATAGAGAGAGAGAGAGAGAGAGAGAGAGAGAGAGAGAGAGATACCCGAGATGGAGACACTGCTTGGAGTCCTGAGAATTAATCGTCTGGGATGGGGACAGAAGATAAGCGGAGTAAGGGATTGAGAGAAGAATCGATTTTCCCAGAGTGGTCTTTCTCTCTGTCGCTCTATTCTCCAACGTAACTGTTATACCGAGATTTTGGCGTGATTTCAAAAGTTTTAGCGATAATTGGGGATAATGGGCTAAACGGATGGAATATTACAGGAAGGGTAAATCTGTCAGGCAATAATTCTCTTTTTTAATACAGTGGACTTTAGACCTTACCAAATACATATTAGTGGACTTAGTGGGTTAGAAAATTGATCAATGGACCTAATGGGTTAGAAACATGCTATAGTGGACCCTAGACCAATTTTTTATAGTTTTTTTCCGGCCCAGTGTATCAAACAAGTACAACGCTAGTTGATGCCTATTTGATGTATGAGACAAAAAATTCATACCGGTGTTTTTTGGTCCCTTATGTCAAACGTACGGACATAACAGTATTTGATAAAAAAGATAATTTTGTTATAAAACTGGCTTAATAAATAAGATTGTTGAAACTAAATTGAACACTGGACACAGATATATATAGAAAAGATAATTTCTTCAGGAACTATCGAGAGCAAAATAGGTCTTCAGGACCTATTATATTATACTCAGTGTTTCTCTTTTCTGCTTTCTGCCTATTCTTTCTTTCTCAATCAATATTTCTCTCTTTTCTCGGTGTGTACAATTGCTTTACAAGATAGTCATTTTATAGGCAAAAAAATGAAACAACCTAATAAATAGGTTGGATAAAATAAGAAAATTTGTCTCCTTGCCTTTACTATATGGTCAGACAATCCATGCCAATGCATGTGGTTAGGCAACCCATGCTAATAATTCATAACACTCCCCTTGGATGACCACATACTAAGAAATGCCTCGTTAAAACCTTATCGAGGAAAACCATGTGGGAAAAACCTTTGATGAAGGAAAAAGAGTGCATGTATCTCTTGCAATATGACTTCAGTCTTCAGATTGATTCATTAAAACATTTGCTAAGGAAAAACCCAGTGGGACAAAACCTTAGATTAAGGGAAAAGAGTGCAATCATTTTTAAGTTATTGACTCTCCCTCAATATTGCAAGATAAATATTAGAGTCAACGCATTCCAATAGCAACTTCTTGAATGTTGTGGCTGGTAATACTTTAGTGAATAAGTCTGTCAGATTGTCACTAGACCGTATCTGCTGAACATCAATATCATCATTTTTCTGAAGGTCATGAGTGTAGAAGAATTTTGGTGATATGTGCTTAGTTCTGTCTCCTTTGATATAACCTCCCTTGATCTGTGTGATACATGCAGCATTATCTTCATATAATAATGTCGGATGATATTTGATTGACGACAATCCATATTTTTTCCGAATGTGTTGAATCATAGATCTCAACCAAATACATTCACGACTTGTTTCATGAATTGCAATAATCTCAGAGTGATTAGAAGAAGTAGCAGTCAATATTTGCTTTACAGAACGCCATAAAATAGCGGTACCACCACAAGTGAATACATATCCTGTTTGTGATCGGACTTTATGTGGATCTGATAAATAACCAGCATCTACATATCCAATTAATTGTGATGTTGATCCATTTGAATAGAATAAGCCCAAGTCAGTCGTTCCTCGGAGATAACGTAATATGTGTTTAACTTCCTTCTAATGCCTCTGAGTTGGAGCAGAACTGTATCGAGCCAACAAATTGACCGAAAATGCAATATCTGGTCTCGTATAATTTGCTAGGTACATAAGTGCACCGATTGCACTCATATATGGTACTTCGGGACCGAGTATATCTTCTCCCTCTTCTAGAGGTCGAAACGGATCTTTGTTCACATCGAGTGATCTAACAATTATTGGCGCACTCAAAAGATGTGCCTTATCCATGTAAAATTGCCTTAGGACTTTTTCCGTGTATGTCGACTGATGTACTAAAATCCCATTTGGTAAATGTTCGATCTGCAGACCAAGACAATACTTTGTTTTGCCAAGATCTTTCATTTCAAACTCTTTCTTTAAATATTTTGCGGTTATTATAAGCTCTTCCGGAGTTCCAACAAGATTTAAATCGTCGACATAAACCGCAATAATCGTAAATCCAGAGTTTGATTTATTAGTAAAAATACATGGACAAATATGATCATTTTCATATCCTTGCTTTAGTAAATAATCACTAAGCCGTTTATACCACATACGATCAGATTTTTTCAATCCATATAAAGATTTTTGTAGCTTAAGAGAATAAATAATTCGGAATTTTGATTTATATGCCTCAGGCATAGTATATTCTTCAGGGACCTTCATGTATATGTCAGTATCTGGTGATTCATATAAGTATGCAGTCACTACGTCCATCAAACGCATATCTAGACATTCCATGACTACTAAACTGATAAAAAATCTAAATGTGATTGCATCCATTACGGGAGAGTATGTCTCCTCATAATCAATTCCAGGTCTCTGCGAGAAACCTTGTGCAACAAGTCGTGCTTTATAGCGCACAACTTCATTCTTCTCATTGCGCTTTCGCACAAATACCCACTTGTATCCAACAGGTTGTATCCCTTTAGGGGTTTGGATTATTGGTCCAAATACTTTCTTTTTTGCAAGAGAATTTAAATCTGTTTGAATTGCTTCTTCCCACATTGGCCAATCATCTCTATGTCGACATTCCTCGACAGTTTGTGGTTCAGATTCTTCATTACTTCCAATAATGTTCTCATTACTTTTGGTAATGTCAAAAGCAACTCTAAACGAAAATACGTTATCGACAACGGTTTTGTTTCTATCCAATATTTCACCCGTATTCATTTAATGTATTGAGATCTCATTACTTTCAGGTACCTGTTCCTCTTCAGGAAATAACTCTTCGGGAGACTTCTCTTCAGGAGATTCACACTTACGGGAAAATATTGAAAGATTCATTCTTTCATTTGCCTGTTTTGTGGGTTTAGCCTCTCTAGGAGCGTTTGAATTTGTTAGCTTGGTCTCTTCGAGAGTACCAGCTACCTCAGCCTCTTTGCCTTGGTTTTTCCTCTTCAGGGGAAAATTTATCTCTTGCACCGACAGGTCTCCCACGCTTTTGGCGTGCCTTAGACTCATCACCTGCTATACCAGTGGTTTGTTCTGCAGGAACTTCAATGCGTGCTGAAATGTTAACAGCTGGTATATGAGACTTAGTTACCTTCTTTGTGTCGGTGAATGCATCCGATATTTGATTTGCAATACCTTGCAAATGAATAATCTTTTGAACTTCTAGGTCACATTGATTAGTACGCGGATCAAGATGAGATAATATAGAAGCATTCCAAGTAATTTCATCTCGAGCTTCTGGCTTCGATTTATCTCCCCCTAATGGTGGGAATACTGATTCATCAAAATGGCAATCCTCAAAACGTGCTTTAAAAAGATCACATGTTAAGGGTTCAAGGTATCTAATGATAGATGGAGAGTCAAAACCTATATAGATACCCAGTCTACGTTGATGACCCATTTTAGTGCGTTGAGGAGGTGCAATAGGAACATACACAACACAACCAAACTCTTAAGTGAGAGATATTCGGTTGTTGACCAAATACAAGTTGTGAAGGCGAGTGTTTGTGATATGCAATTGGCCTAACACGAATTAAAGAAACAACATGTAAAATAGCATGACCCCAAGCAGAAATTGGTAATTTTATTTTCATGAGCAACGGACGAGCAATCAGCTGAAGTCTTTTAATAAAAGATTCAGCTAAACCATTCTGGGTATGTGTGTGTGCAACAGGATATTCAACATCAATACCTATTGACATACAGTAATCATTAAATGTCTGAGATGTGAATTCTCCAGCATTGTCCAGACGAATTGTCTTGATTGGGTGATCCGGAAATTGTGCTCGTAATCTGATTATCTGGGCAAGAAATCTAGCAAATGCAACATTTCGTGTAGATAATAAACAAGTATGTGACCATCTAGTTGAGGCATCAACTAAAATCATGAAATAACGAAATGATCCACAAGATGGGTGTATTGGACCATAAATATCCCCTTGAACTCTTTGTAAAAAGGATGGAGTCTCAATAACAACTTTAGAGAGAGATGATCTAGTTATCAGTTTTCCTTGTAAACAAGCATTACAGGGGTAATTGCTGGGTAAAAGAATCTTCTGGTTCTTTAACGGATGCCCATGTGAATTTTCGACAATATGACGCATCATTATTGAACCTGGATGCCCAAGGCGATCATGCCATAGCATGAAAAGTTTTGGATTAGAGCACTTCTGGTGCATAACCGCATATGATTCAATTGCTCTAATCGTCATATAATATAGTCCAGAAGAGAATGCAGAAAGTTTTTCTAATACTAGCTTCTGGCCAGATACATTAGAAGTGATATATAAATACTCTTCTTGATCTTTGCTGATGGTTTCAATATGGTAACCATTATGACGTATATCTTTGAAACTAAGAAGATTTCTTCTGGATCTGGTAGAATACAAAGCATTGTCAATACTTAAATTTGTCCCATTTGTTAACACAATATTCGCTCTTCCAGAGCCCTCAATTAGGTTTGCGGAACCTGATATTGTATTGACATTTACTTGTATCTTTGTCAATTGTTTAAAATGTTTGTTATCTCGAAGAATGGTATGTGTTGTACTACTGTCTACCAAACAAATATCTTCACCAGTTATCTTTGTTTTTGACAACGCATTGTTAGTATCCATTACCCTATTATATGCAAGAAAAGATTTCATAAATACATAATTGAAACACACCTTGACATTTTATTATAAAGACAAATACAACATGATTAAAAACATAAACACACCTTCAAGTTTATTACATGCAATATAAGTAAGAAATGATAATTTAGTCTAACTGTTGGGACTATTCGGGGTAGTCATTTTCATCATAGAGGTCATTTTTCGTTCCATTTGGTTCCCCGATATATTCAGAGATATCAAAAGACAAGATATCAAAAAGTTCAAAAGGGTCAAGTTGATTATTATTCATTTGATTAGTGAAGTTTGTTTCAATTTCCTTTCCCTTTCCTTTGATAGATGTCTGGTAAAGTTCTGTCAAATGCCTCGGTGTACGATAGGTACAAGACCAATGTCCCTTTCCTCCACATCTGTAGCAGGAGTCCTCAGAATTCCTGGGAGGCTTATATTCCAAATTCTTTTCTTTTTTTGCAGACACTTCTGGTCTAGTCCAATTATTCCACTTCTGGGGAATATCTGGTTTCTTGCCTGGTTTCTGAACATATCATCCATGGACTTGGTAGTTATGGCTACCACGCCCATACCCACGTCCACGACCACGGCCACGTCCTCGTCCCTGATTGGAAAAAGAGACTCTATTCGCTTCTGGAAATGGTATAGAGCCAGCTGGACGAGACTCGTGATTCGTCATTAATAACTCGTTATTTTGTTCAGCAACCAGGAGGCAGGAAATTAAATCTGAGTATTTCTCAAACCCACGCTCTCTGTATTGCTACTGCAGGAGCAAATTGTTGGCGTGAAAAGTGGTAAAAGTTTTTTCCAACATATCTTTTTCAGTTATAGTTTCACCACATAATTTTAAGATCGAAACTATCTTGAACAGAGCAGAGTTATACTCGCTAACAGATTTATAATCTTGCACCCTTAGATTTAACCAGTGATAACGAGCTCTTAGTAGTATCACTGCCTTTTGGTGCCCGTACCTTTCCTTTAGATTATTCCATAAGGTTAATGGGTCCTTAACCGTAAGGTACTCGGACTTCAAGTCTTCGTGGAGGTGGTGACGAATAAATATCATTGATTTAGCCCGATCCTTCAAGGATGAGTCATTACCAGTTTTAATCGTTTCTCCTATTTCCATTGCATCGAGGTGAATCTCAATGTCAAGAATCCATGATAAATAATTTCTTCCTAAAATATCAAGTCCTGCAAATTTCAATTTTGTGTAGTTCGACATTGTCTTAAAAAAATAAGAGATTTCAATTTAGATAATTATTTAAATAAGGGATAGTTGAATGAGCGACTCATATTTAATGGACTGCAACAATAAATCTAAGGAAACGTTATGTAATAATCACAAATATGTGTATCAAACGATGTTTACTTAAACCTGCATGGTTAGAATATAACATTACCAAAGATGTGGGACAAACCATGTATATCTAAAACTTTGAGGAAACAAGGGTTATAAAATCAATTCAATTCCAACTTTTACTTCCTGTCGTTTTCAAGACACTGACTTACAAAGTATATGTGCATTTATTCTATCTCTCTATATATACATATATATTATGTAAAAGTCATGCATGTTCAGACAACAAGAATCCGAACGAAATTTAATATTTAAATATTGGCTCAAGCTATGAAAATTTATACAAAAGACTATTCGTGTTTCTTGTTATCAATTGCAAAAATAAATACTTAGTCCTTTTCTATGACAAGTTGATAAGAGTGAACAAATAGTAAAGTAGATGACAAATTTAAACATTCATCTAGAAAAATAACAGAGGGGATGAAATAAATAAATAAATTTGCTGGTATATTGTCAACCACTAGGGTTAGCTCAGTGGCCAAATTCGTGGTTTCCCTTAAGGAGGTCACGGGTTCGAAGCGGTGTGGTGGATTCAATATTGAAAACCCACCCACTTTGTTGCGGAAAATACTTCGGGTATTCTCAACCCATTTTTTTTTCATTTTGTGTAAAATACTTCAAGTATTCTACTCTTTTATTATAAGTAGAATGCTTCAGGATTCATAATTGGTATGTACTTCAGGTACCCCTTTTTTCATGATTGGTATGTACTTCAGGTACCCCATTTTTTTTAAAGCATATTCTGCTTATATACATTATGCAAAAGAAAGATATAGAACGCATAATATATGAACAAGTGAGTTACAAGAAGTGTAAATCATTTACCTTTAGTGGGCTAGAGACTCGTGCTGATAATGTGTTATAAAACTGGCTTAATAAATAAGATTGCTGAAACTAAATTGAACACTAGACACAAATATATATAGAAAAGATAATTTCTTCAGGAACTATTGAGAGCAAAGTAGGTCTTCAGGACCTATTATATTATACTCAGTGTTTCTCTTTTTTGCTCTCTGCCTATTCTTTCTTTCTCAATCAATATTTCTCTCTTTTCTTGGTGTGTACAATTGCTTTACAAGATAGCCATTTTATAGGCAAAGAAATGAAACAACCTAATAAATAGGTTGGATGAAATAGAAAAATTTGTCTCCTTGCCTTTACTATATGGTCAGGCAATCTATGCCAATGCATGTGGCAGACAACCCATGCTAATAATTCATAACAAATTCAATTTTTTCACGCTAACATTATTCACATTCTATGTACTGAAAAATGTATGTGTGGTGGAGAATGAGTATAGAGCATCATGTGACTGTGTTCCAGTGGCGTATAATAATTTTTTTCTCCATATTCACTCCCCCTCCCCACGGCTCTCTGGTGGTGTTCCACTTTTACAAAAAATACTTTTTTTCAAAATAAGGTAATTTCAAACTCAATATAATGAAAATGAAAAATATTTTTTCAATTTTTTTTGCACCGTTTAAAAGATCTTAATGAGATCTATCAAACAAGATCCATATTGATAGAAAAATTATTTGCATAAATACATGATTTTTGAGTTTAAAATTATCTTCTTTTTTAAAAAATATTTTTTTCACAAGAGTGGAACACCCCCTCGCGCCCACTCTCAATCCACCTTTCTTTGACTCTCTCCCTCCCTAAATCCTCCTCTCTTTTTCTCTCTCCCACTTTCCCACATTTGTCTCTCTCTCTCTCTCTCTATAAACAAAAAAATTAAAAAATTCAAAGAAATTAGGAAATATAGGTTGGAGGTTTGTGGGGTTCAAACATATTTTTATAATATATTGATAGATAGATAGATAATAACAATATAGTCTGCAATATATGTATTGATATTTATTAGTTATAAGATGAGATTGTGTACATATACAGAGTCGCATTTTATTTTACGACCACGATCAAAAAATAATCGATAACTTAAAACTTTAGGATTTTTTTCTCACACATATATATAAGCTTTGTCAACCTTTTTTTTTCCTCTCAAGGGACTTACCGATACTATAGAATTTTTTCTAATTAACCTGAAAATATAATACTCTATTAGTGACATAATTGGAAATATGGAGGACCCTAGCCCCGCTCGCACTCCTATGTCCGCCTCTACGTGGGAGCAATCTTTCCTTGTGTAGCAAAATATATAATGTTTCTTTACTTTCTAACAAAGTTGTGAATACCATTTCGTACCAGCCAGTATCTGCCGATACATACCGTTTTTATTTACTATGGTATACGTGAGTAGTGCATTGTGCACTGACCAAAACCATACTGCTGGCTGCGCCGAGCAATCTCCGGCCACTGGATGGCTGATCTGAACCTTCCAAAAATTCTATAAAAAAAACAAGGGGCCAATGCAAGAATCAACAATAACTGATGTGTATAGGGTGCTTGATGCCATTGATTCCCGCATGGGCCCCCTCATTTTTTTAAAAAATTTTTGGAGAATTCGAATCGGCCGTCCGGTTATCGAAGACGACCCAGCGCGGCCGTCAATATGATTTCTATAGAGACCCGTATTTTCAGAAAATATTTAAAGGTTTTATAAATATCGAAATTGGGGATAATATGAAAAAAGTATGATTATTTGATTTGGGGTTTAAGTGATGGAATGGAAACTAGAGGGAGTGTGGGTGTTATTTCCCCTTATGCTAGTATAAATAGTGGTGTGTGTGAGTAGGAGATAAAAATCTCCTTTACATCTCTCTTTCATCTCACGTCTCTCTCTCTCTACCGTATCTCCCTCTCTCTCTTGCTCTCTCACTTGAAACTCCACCATATACCTCAAAAATCTCAAGGATCCATCTTGTTTTCACCTCTAGAACGCAACCCTGGGCTCGTATCGCGTTGGGTGAAGCTTGAAGAGAAGATCTCGGTTGATTTCAAAGAGCTCGGAGCTAGGGCTCGTATAAATCTCTTGGGTTTCGACATTTGACTCGAGGTAGGGACTTCTTTACCCCGTCTATGTGTATATATGTTGATTTGATGTATGGATCGTGCTTGGATCGTCCCCCTTTGGTGTTTTGAATGTCTGCCAAGCTGCAGAAAAATCGCCTGAAAACTGCGGGGTATTGATACCCAAAAATGGGGTATCGATACCCCTTCCTTCTCTGGATTTTCGGCTTACCAGGTATTGATACCTGATTTCGGGGTATCAATACCCCTTGTTGTTCTGGACAGCTTCGGTGCTATTTTGTGTTTCCTCAATCGTTTCGAACCCCAATCGTTTCTAAACCCTTTCGAATACCTTCTAGTCCATCTTTTGCTTATCTAATCGATTTCCTATGACTAATGGATGTTGTTCTTGACTCGTTGGCCTTCCGTAGGAAGGATTGAACAATAGTTTACTTAGTTGAAGTGTCAATAAGATGCAATTTGTGATTGATTGATTATTTATGAACGTTTGTGACATATTTGCGATATGGTCGGCATGTTGTAACATACTTTATGTTAGTTTGTGGTCTTGGGAGGGTCATAACTTATAAGTCGAGTGAGGAAATGGTTGTTTGTGTCGGAAGTTGATTTATGAAGTCTCGTAGCGCAAGAGGTGGTAATACGAAGATTTAGACAGTCCTGTAACGCAAGGGGTGGTAACACGGTAATCCTCGTGGTGTTATACGGTAACGTAAGGGGTGGAAATACCGAAGGAGGGGATTTTGGCGACGGTGAGTCGTATCGAAGTTATTGAGTCGTCTGACCTTGAGTGGACTTAGTGATATTTTAAGCCATATGCATGTGATGGAATGATCACGTTGATCGTTGGGAATATTCTTAAACCACTTGTTTCCATTGTTTGAGTTGTACTTCTTACCTCCGTTTCACCTACACATTTCATCATGTTTATATATAGAACTGGTAAAGGTTTTCCTATTGAGCTAGTGTAGCTCAACCTAATATTTCTTTTCAGGACAAAATGTTGGACAATAGCTCACATGCTATGTGTGCTTGGGAATGAAAGACTTTTCGGAAGTTAACCTCACGTAGTTACTTAGCATCTTTGTATTAATCTTATTTTGACAGAGATGTAATTGTAACTAATTATTTTCGAATTCCGTTTGACTATAAAGTTTGTAATACTTTAAACAGGTTCATACTTGTATTCATGTTGATTTGGGGCCGAAGTGTCAAAGATGTAAAGCTTTAACTGTGGGGATTTGATCTGTAATTTAAGACAGGTGGGAACTCTTTTGGGTAATATGTATGATATGCGAGGCTTTTTATTAAAATGTATTATTTTAATATATTGAAAATCGAGGGCGTGACAATTTCCCTAGAGGGCGTCGGTACCTATATCTTTTATCGTGGTATGCGTGGCAACTTTTCAGCTTTCCATGGGCCCATTATGTTTTATGGGCTGGGCTATTTTAGAGCATCTCCAATCCAATACTCTATTTGAGAGTATCAAAATACTCTATTTTATTCATAAAGTGATTTTAGAGGAAATCACTATTCCTATTTACTCCAACCACAAACTCTCTATTTTTTTCTCTAAAATGGAGGAGGCTTGAGAGGATGGATTGGAAGAGTTCCATACTCTCAAATGGAGGAATAGAGCATTAGTTGGAGATGCTCTAAGGATACAAATATCATTTTAAAAGGTGAATAGTGTTATAGAGGAGATCCTCCATATTTTCTTCCATCCTCTAAATATGGAGGATCAAAATCCCATCATCTCAAATAGAGGAAGTTTGAGAGGATGAATTGAAAGAATTCTATACTCTCAAATGAAAAAATAGAGCATGGATTGGAGATGTTCTTAGTGATGGACACTTCAGGTCCATTCATTTCCATTGTTTTATAAAGGGAAAAAATAGAACCCAGGCCTTTATAAAGGAGCCCGCATAACCAATCAAAGTAATTCAGACGAACCACCATGGGCTTTTTCGTCATTCAAGTTTCCTATCCGATCGCTCCCCTATATAAGATCGAGGCTACGAAAATTAGGGTATAAAAGCCCCAATTTCCCTCCCTCTCATTCTCGCTCTGTCCAACAGAACAAGAGTCTCAGAAACGGAGTCAGTACCCCTCTCTCTCTCTCTCTCTCTCTCTCTCTCAATTTTAACATCCTCACCTCAATCATCACTCCTTGTAACCTATACACACACATCCATATCTACAGCTGCTTGAGAATTTATATGATTTGCAGTTTTTGTTGCAATCATTTTATTTTATTTTATTTGCTGTTGAGAGAATTTTATTTGGGTTTGGAGTTTTGAAATTGTTCGATTTTTGACAGATCTTGATTTCGAAAAGGAGGGAGAATGGCAACGTTTGAGCTGTACCGTAGGTCCACCATAGGCATGTGCTTGACCGAAACACTGGACGAGATGGTTTCGAACGGGACTCTCAGTCCCGAGATCGCTATTCAAGTCCTCGTTCAGTTCGATAAGGTAAAATTCAGAGCTGTTTCCATTGCATTACGTGATGAATACAATCGATTGTTTTCTGATCTTTTTCTGTGTTTTTTTTGGTGGTGTTTTGTTGGGTTTCAGTCGATGACTGAAGCTTTGGAAACCCAAGTTAAGAGCAAGGTGTCCATTAAGGTAAATGGTTCTTCTGTTTCGTTTCAACTCTGTTATTGTATCAGTTGGTTTATGGATCGGTAACCGTGAAGGGATGGGAGTTTCTTTTTTCGGGTCAGGCGATAGGATGTTAGTATTATTTATATTACTAAGAAGTGTGCATAGGAGTCGAACCCTAGACCTCACGCTCCAAAGGAGCGCTACACAACCATTGGGCCAAACCCGAAGGCTTAGGATTGAATGACTTGAGAATTAAATGTTAGGGGAGAGTTTAGAAGATAGTGCGTATTTTAGTAGTATAAAATATGCTCAGTAGTTGTGTGCATTTCACTTGTTGCCAAAAAGGGCAAACTGAAATGTACACTGGAGCTAGGTGTTTGTAGTTTTAGTTTGTCTTCGAGTGATTGTGTAATTTTGTACGCCTTCGGCCTTCCGGGTTGAGGAGTAGTCGTTTGGCAGTAATTCTCATGCAATTGAATAAATGATTGACCTTTCAGGTACCATATCCTGGAGTAGGAACATCTTGTTGCTCCCGTATTTTGTATACAATAAGTATCCATCAAACCTAGCCTTCTTAATAATTTTGGAAGACGCATGTCATTTCACTAAAACTAGTAGCATGCTTGCACCATGTGCCCATAATACCAAAGCATAAGATATGGATGTGGATCATGGGATTTGAGTATTTTTTTATCTTGATGTTTTTGGTCTTTGAAAGGGATTGAAGCCTTGTTGACTTAGAAACGCACATATTTTCTATTGAGCTGATAAATTATAAATGGTACTTGTTCTTCTCAATTCATGGTGGCAATATATCAAATGAACTTATGGTTTAACATGTTTCTTGTGATTTGGTTTTCAAATTTATACTATACCTCGGCTCCTAAGACATGTTTGTTTGGATTTATTCATAATAATATACCTCGGCTTCAAAGATGAATATGGGCGATTAGATGTAATGTGAATAGAAGTGCGGTCGTGTATACTTTATTGTTTGACTTGGTGAATCTGCTGCATTGCTCTTGATCACCGATAGAAGGGGAAGGATGAAAGTTGACATGGTAGAGTCGAGGGCTAAGGCACAACCAAGCGCCACTGTAAAAGTTTTTCAGTATGTCTAAGTTGGTGAAGTTGCATCAGTTTGTATACGGGGACAAGAATGTGGTACTGTCAGTACAAATGGTGTTGGAATATTTAGGTTCCCAAAAATGCTCAGTAGGAGATTTGTGTCTTCTAGGACAGCAAACAGAGGCCTTGTGGACCTGTGGTATTCCCATCTCTGGATCAGCCAGACAATTTGCAAGACTTGAACTTGTGGTTGCAGGGGCAGTCTTCAGCTAACCTTATCTTTAGTTGATAAACTACCCAAGGATGCCTGTAAGTCTGCATTGCAATATTTGGTTCACACTTAACTCCATGCTCTTTGCAAAGTTGAATTGCGTTAGCAGGCCTTAAGCTCAACATCCATAGATATTGTCAATTCTGTGTGCAAATTTCCTAAAGGTGGCCTTTCTGGAGATGTGTAGCGGGGACGTGCAAAGACATGCAAATAAGGGCGCACTTACAGGAGGTGGGATTTGGGGCCCAACTATGCAAAGGCGGGTTTTACAATTCTTAAATAGAGTAGCTTATTAGGTGTCTCTGAAGAGGCGCCAAGTTCATTGCTTTCTTTTCTTTTGTTCTTTCTTTGTTGTTTGTCCTGTTGGATGCATTTCAGATCCGATTCCGTGTGATGGTATGCTAGCTTTACTAGTCAACTAGATCTCGAAGACGACCTTTGATTTCCCTAGAATGGTAGAAAATGCTGGAATAGTATTGTGATGTCAGGAGCGATGACTCAAATGTCCTTGGGTTTGACAGTTAGATCACCAAGTACCTCAAAAGCTCAAGCCATTTGGAAGTTGGCGGAATAGTGTGTATTAAGATATCCAACACCTTTCCTCCTATGCAATCCCATCTTGCACTTGAGATGCAAACATTTGACAACTATCCCTTTGATTTAGAGTCTGTTCCAAATGGGGGCGAAATTCAAGTGTGGGTCCCGGCCCTCACTATATTTTGGAGAAGTATCCTAATCTGCTTATCTAGTTGTACTGTATGATGGAAAATTTATAGTGCCCGCATAAATCATGCTGAATTCCTATATGTTCGCTGGGTTTTGTTGAGTGTGAGAATTGTCACGCTCTTTACATTTGTCGAAATCCACTCATTTTTGTTTATCGCGCTTGACATGACCATCACAGGCATATCTATATTGAAGCAATATTTTTATGAGTTAAAAATGAAAAAAATATTAGAAAATTACCACGACTACAATATTTTTAGTTGTTGCGTGTCGGAGAAGCCTATGGTACCAATTTTTTGTGTAACCAAAACGAAATGGTTCATAACTGACGGTGAATATTTTCATAATGGCCAAAATAATTAGTAACATTTTGGTGTGTACGTTCTACACTCAGTTGGAATTGACTTTAATAAAACATAGTTGTAACGGACACCATAAAAATTGCACAACACGTACAGTTATAAGACTCGTAACTAACTATAAATATGCATAACTTTACTTTACTATGGTACACACCTATTCGTAACACACAAATATGTGTAACATAAACAAAAAAATATGCAAGAAACCAAAAAATTACGTAAATTGCTAGGTCCAGGCCATGTGCAGCATAGCTTTCTCCATTATGTGCCCCCTGGTTCTACCATTCTTTATTTAAAATATTGTTTCTCATCGAATTGCCTAAGTGTCAGCCCATATGTTTGAATTGGTATCGCCTAATCTTGTTTAAATTTCGGTCACATAAGCTCTCTCCATTGCAGCAGTCCCTTATGTCGATTCCCCTCCTCCCCCCCCCCCCCCGTTCTTATATTAATTTCATTCAAGAAACAAACCAAAAGACGGATCAAAGGAAAATCCAAAAACCAGGAAAACACCAACCAAACTACCTAGACACATGACCAAGCAAAGGCCCTCGTATAAGAAAACACAAAAAACAGGTCAAAACACACTCAAACCAGCCACAATTTTAACTACCCAGAACACCACTTGACCAAACCCCCAGCCTGCGTTAGGGACCTCTTACGAGCAATTAAGCAAGCTCTATTACCCCTCTCCATCTTCAAATAGCCTCCTGAGAGTCAAGCCCCTCCCTTGAAACTTCTGAGATTGCAATCACTTCAGAGATGATATGCAGCTGCAGAGAAAGATATCAACACAAGGGTCTTGATGGACATGCCTTTGCTGTGATGAACTGCCCAATTCATCCATTATTAACTTTCATAGGAGGTCAAGTCACACCACACTTCATCAAAAGATGTTTCCACCAAACAGAAGAGAAACTACATCCTGATATTCAAGTAGGAAAAGTTACCCAGGCATCACTACTACAGAAGCACATCCCAATCATATGCCTTCCATCCCAACTAAAAAAAAAAGAAAGAAAAGAGAACCAAATATATGGTGGGATACCAATTAAACAAATACAAGACTCCTGAAGTGATTTTACAACTCGTATAACCCAGAATAATAGACAAACATAATAACCCATTTTACTTAGTCTCTAGTGTTTTCAGTTACCTCATCCGGTCCTCTGGATACAGAGGCTTGCCTATAGAGCTGGCTATGTAGGATAAGCCTTGCGCAGTCCAGAATTCAAGAGGCACATTGTGGAAATCCACCCAAGGAGGGATAGAGAGAACCTGCTCTTCATGTGATTGTGCCATTTCTTCAACCCAACAGTTTGCTGCGAAGTGCCAAGGACCTGCTTCAAGAAGCTTACCCATCCCCAAGTCATAAACCCTGGTCGTTGGCCATAACATCTTCCGACCCAAGCTGTCCCCAAATCTCATAGAAATGTTGCTTTTCTGTGGTTCCTTCCACCAAATATGTCCAGTGTCTCATGGTTTGACTTCTTATGTTATGTCCTACTTCTCTTTTCTTTTCATTTTGTACCCTTAACATGGATGTTAAGCCTTTAGGTAAAGCAGTCCTTTTTATTAATAACTTTTCTTTTGTTTGTTGTAGGGTCATCTGCACACCTACAGATTCTGCGACAATGTTTGGACCTTCATCTTAACAGACGCACTGTTTAAGAGCGAGGACAACCAAGAGAACGTTGGTCGAGTTAAGATTGTGGCATGCGACTCAAAACTGCTCACACAATGAGATTCTTCTCCATGCAGTAAAAAGATAGTGCCTAAAGGATTCAGTTTTCATCTTCATCTGGTGTTGCAAAAGGAAATGGATATTTAAAGAGAGAAAAACTGGGATCAAGCTGCAATTTCAGGCAGTTAAAAGAAGAGTGAACACAATCTGTGGAAACCATGGAAACCGTTTGACAACTTTTGTATTATACTGGAGATACAACTACTTGATCATTTAACAAGCATATTGTATGATATTGTGAGTATGTGGTTTCATTATTGTTCTGGCCCCTCTCCATTGTAGCTTTGATGATCCGTGGTAGTTCTGCTTTTCTTTTCGCAAATTGTGGTTTGGTATGATTTCATTACTCTCCTTGCCTCAATTCAGGTTTGTTATTCTTGGTGCATGTTTCCAAGAATGGATTTTAGAAGAGTTTTCGATTGGTGGATTTGATTGGAAATAACTTTGTGAGTTTGTTACTCTAGACTTTTGGTGGAATCCCTTCAGAAATTGTCCTATCTTTAGATAAATTTTTTGTCGAAATATTTTCAATCAGCAATATATACCAGAAAATATACTCTCCATGGTCTCAATGGATGAGTTCGTCAGAGACACATGGCGAGAAGCCTACACTCATTGCCCGATGCCCATTGTGAGCATGTACTACATTTAGATGCACACAGTCGTGTAAAAACGGCTATGTAAGAATTATGGAAATTAACTACGGAGCATGAGATTAGCGTAAGTTAGCTTGCAACGCTTTGCAATTTCGAGTACCAAAAAATAAAAACGAATGTCAATTGTCAACGCTTTGTAGCGGAATTGAAGATGCCGCACATTTTTCATTTCTCTTTGTGGATTCAGTGTTGCGTATCGGGCGGTCGGGGAATTCGTACTTTTTTTCTAATCTTTTAAATTCCAGTTTTTTGTTTTTGGAAAATGGCAGTCAATGATGTATTTTGATAATTAATACCCGCCAAGGACATTTTTAGTATTAACAAATGTTCTCAGCATGTCATTGACGGATATTAATTATCAAAATACGTCGCGGAGCCGTCATTTCCCCCCCTTTTTTTTGGTATCTGCAAACTGAGCTAGTTAGACGGGCTTCAGAAATGAAACTTTAAGAGGGTTGGATTAGAAAAAATATTAAATGAAGCCTGATTATTAACGGGCCGGACTTGCCCAAGTCTCCTTGTTATTTGGGAAAATGACGGTCTAGGACATGTTTTGATAAGTAATATCCATAAAAAACATACTGAGAACATTTGTTAATACTGAAAATATCATTAACAGGTATATTAATTATCAAAACACGTCTGCGCCGTCATTTTCCCATGTTATTTGGGAAAATGATGGCCAACGACGTGTTTTGATAATTAATACCCGTAAAGGACAAGCTAAGAACATTTATTAATACTAAAAATGTCCTTAACATGTATTAATTATCAAAATACATTTTTGACCGTCATTTTCCCCTGTTATTTAGTACAAACCCGGCCCGATATATGTGCAACCCTAATGCGAAGCGGTGGACTCTTCACTCTTGTATGCCGACATCTGCCGCGACTTTTTATTTAACGGGATTGAAATCTAATTCTGGCGTCCGCAAACTACGACAGAAACACTTTTCCTCTCTTTCACCGAGATGAAAAGACCCTATGACGGCGGCGTTGATGGCCGCGAATACTCGAAGAAGCCGCCGGTATTCATCAGCAAAGCTCAACGAGAGCCGATACCTATACTGCTCCCCGCCAAAGCCCCGTCGTCCGATCATCATCCTTCCTCCCACGACCACCGCGAACGGGAGCGGGATTTGGAGCGGCGGAACCGGGAGAGGGAGGAGGAGGAGGAGCAGAGGGCCAAGGATTGCGCCCGGCGGCTCGAGAAGCTAGCGGAACAAAAGAAGGAGAAGGAGAAAGAGATCGAGTCAATCAAGGAGCAGTACCTAAACCCAAGAAGAGGGTTATCAAACCCGGCGACAAGTTCCGGTTCTCCTTCGACTGGGAGAACACCGAGGACACTTCGCGCGACATAAACTTCCTCTACCAGAACCCCCACGAGGCTCGCCTCCTCTTCGGCCGCGGCTTCCGCGCCGGCGTGGACCGCTGCGAGCAGAAAAAACTCGCCGCCAAGAACGACAGGGATCTGAGGGAGGAGATCCGCAAGAAGGACGGCGCGGAGGAGAGGCCCAAGGAGGAGGCCATGGCGCGGCGACTTGCGGACGAGGCAACGGATTTGTACGATACTTTCGACATGAGGGTCGATAGGCACTGGTCGGACAAGAACCTGGAGGAGATGACGGAGAGGGACTGGAGGATTTTCAGTATATCCTACGAGGGTTCGAGGATTCCCAGGCCTATGAGGAGCTGGGCTGAGAGCCGAGCTTTTCAGGGTTGTGGACGACGAGGCTGGGTACAAGAAGCCTTCCCCCATTCAAATGGCGGCTATCCCATTGGGGTTGCAACAAAGGGATGCCATTGGCGTTGCCGAAACTGGTTCGGGTAAGACGGCTGCGTTTGTGCTTCCCATGCTTACTTACATAACTAGGCTCCCGCCTATAACCGAGGAGAACGAGGCTGAGGGGCCTTATGCCGTGGTCATGGCCCCTACTCGAGAACTTGCTCGGCACTCAGCAGATTGAGGAGGAGACTGCCAAATTTGCACGTTATTTGGGGATTAGAGTAGTTTTGAAAGTCGGTGGGCAGTCGATTGAGGAGCAAGGGTTTTTAAGATTAGGCAAGGGTGTGAGGTGGTGATTGCGACGCCTGGACGTCTTATTGATTGCTTGGAGAGGCGTTATGCTGTTTTGAATCAGTGTAATTATGCGGTGCTTGATGAGGCCGATCTGATGATAGATATGGGTTTCGAGCCGCAGGTTGTGGGTGTGCTGGATGCGATGCCTTCGAGCAATTTCAAACCCGAGAACGAGGGTGAGGAGCTTGATGAGAAGAAGATTTACCGGACGACTTGTATGTTCAGCGCTACGATGCCTCCGGCTGTGGAGCAACTTGCTAGGAAGTACCTGAGGAATCCCGTTGTAGTCACGATTGGTACTGCAGGAAAGGCAACTGACCTAATTACCCAGCATGTGATCATGGTGAAGCATACGGAGAAATTGTTTAAGTTGCAGAAGTTGCTGGATGAACTTGGAGATAAGACAGCTATTGTGTTCATAAACACTAAGAAGAACGCTGACAGCCTCGCCAAATCTTTGGATAAGGCGGGTTATCACGTGACAACTTTGCACGGTGGGAAGTCACAGGAGCAGAGAGAAATTAGTCTCAAAAGGTTTCAGGGAGAAGAGATACAATGTACAGTTTGTGAGAGATGTAGCAGGGCGCGGCATTGAATCAGCTACGATATGCCCGGTAACATTGAAATGTACACAATGTATACACATCGCATTGGGAGAACAGGTCGCGCAGGAAAGACAGGTGTGGCAACAACCTTCTTGACTTTGGGTGACAGTGATGTCTTCTATGATTTGAAGCAGATGTTCATTCAGAGTAACAGTCCCGTGCCCCCAGAATTGGTGCGGCACAAGTCTTCAAAATTCAAGGCCGGAACTATTCCCGACAGACCACCTAAGGCGAGATGACACTGTGTTTGCTCCCCGACGCAGCGGCCAAATGTGCTTTATAACAGTTTTGGTATTAACAACTTCCCAATCATCTATCGAGGAGCTTGTTAGATTTTTATTATATTCACTCACAAAATTTATATTGCACGTGCCATTTAAACACTTTTACGACTACGGATTTTTACCATAATTCAAAAAACTATGATCTACGATACATAATCCAAAATCTTAAAAGTAATTCCCTTCCTAACACCCTTAACGCGAGCTTTCAACAGAACAGTTTATTTGTGGCTTATGATTGAATCCTGAAATAAAGAGCTATCCAAGTTTGAAAATTAAGACCATTAACGATCTTCTCTGTCTCTTTGTTCGGAAAAAAATTCCATATTACTCCAAAGTGGTATGGGAGCATATGCTTCCATTGAATATGGATACTCAAATTCCAAAAATAAGTGAATCACAGCCGTTAGATCAAATCATCCGCATAAAGTAAGGTAGATTTGCTAAAAGCAATATGATTTTATTATTTTTTTATAGAATAATTGCAGTATTAATTGCTTACCATGGAAATTGGTTTTACTTACCATTTATTAAGATAACATTTATCTAAGATAACATTTACTATGTTATGCGGCTACTGCCCCTATAATGTTGTATGAATACCTTGCTATGTTTTGTAACTATACATACCATTTATTGACGGGAGCGGGAGCATGATGCTCCCGTATCAGTTGAGATAGCCGGAGCTCTTTGTTCGTGAATGTGTGTGGATTACAGCAGGCGATGGTGATCTTCGAATCTGACGCCCATTAGAAAATTCATTTTCTATTTGTACCCACAAATGCAACGTCTAGCTTTTCAACAATTTCGAAGCTTTTGAATCCATAAATAGAGCCCACTCGCATCCGATTCTTTCCCCCACAATTCTTTACAACCCCTTTGCTTCGCATCGTCTATTACCTCATTCTGTCCTTTGATTCCAATGCGGGCCCTGCCAATTAAACCATAAAACCCCAGTCTCTTTCTCTCTCTTTCTACCATGTTCGTCGTTTTGAAACTATTTGAGACTCGCTACGTACACACCATTTCGAACGCGCCCCTGGATAACATCAATATTTTGGGATTTCGCAACTTATTTCGACGATTTGAGTGGTTTATTTGGTAAGCTTTTACGGAAAAAAAAAAAGTTGGTACAATAAAATTATTCAACCACTTGGTACCTCAACCCCTACGAAATGCTCGGATTGGATAGTCAAAACAGGTTGTGGAGCTAAGAGGTGAAGTGGTTGTGGAGCTAAGAGATGGTGTGACTTCACTGGACCGATACTCCGGACTATTAATAAAGAAAGTACGGTAATGTGCACATAAATTGAATTGGGTCCCTGCCCTATCCTCTCTGATGTCATTCGACTTTGATTTGGGGCATAGTTCTACATTAAAACAGGTACAGGGGTCACTGTTTCATTGATATTTTGAGAGCAGCTATTTTGTGCATATTGTCGGAGGGTAGGTCTGTCACCAATCTCCTGCTCATACCCCAAATGATTGGGGACTACCTGGGTTCTGTTGTTGTTGTATGGACTTCGCCAGCTGTTTTGGTTGCGCTGAAAACAGAAAATAAATGAAAGGACTTTTTTCTTTCATTTCTCTTAAAAAAAGGGCCTCATCTACGTGAAATTATTATGTTGAAGTTGTGAGTGGGTTTTCTATAGTGTCTTTTAGGTTATGTTTGGATAGCTTTTGTATTGAATAGCTTATGTTTGGATAGCTTTAATCAAGAGCTTATGAAATTTTGAACATTTCCCATTCAAATGTTTTGGAATAATTAGTGATCTTTCCTAGATAAATGTCGATTGGGAAATGTAGTTTTTTTTTTTTTTGATCCGCATTGGGAAATGTAGTAGATAACTGCGTTTTTCTCTTTTGTGGATTCTAGAATATAAGGTTACCTTGGAAATGGTGATGATCAGATTCCTACTTTTAGTAAGAATGTGATTCTGGATTGTATAGGTAGCTAGGGATCACTTTCTCATTCTACTCTGTTCGTAACGTACGAATCAGAATCATTTTGTCTCAAGATTTTGCCATCCAAACTAAGTTTAGTATCATCAAACTTGTAGTATGGTTTAGCCAAACTTATTATTCAGATTCACACGATGGCCTTTAAATAGAGAATGAGATCCAAGCAGATGAGAATGAGATCCAAGCAAATGAGCTTTATAGTTGCCTCAACTTACCACTTGTACCATACCAGAAGTGGAGAAATCACTTTCTTTGAATGCCTGGTTTAACATCTTAATGCTACATGTCAAAAGTTCTACTATCGATTTCGGCTTTCCCATCTCCAATGCTTGTTTTCTATCTCATAGTATCTTGTATCGCCTCGGAAAATGAATTTCACGAATGTGAACTTAGGACTAGTCTGATGGTGGAGAGCAATGAAAAATCATCTTCCCAGAAAAATATATAAACTGCTTTAGGAAGTCTTTGGATTCTGCGGTGTCTGTAAAAAATCTCAGGGATCACAAGGTGCTTAAGAAAAGGATGTTATACCTGCTGTAGTTTTTCTTTTCTAATCATTTGAGTCATTTTAAAGATCACCATGGCATCCTCGAATTCTTCCAACTATGTACAAATTTCTAATGTTCATCACTTTGAACTTGGTGATGGGATGCGACTTCAGGTATTACTTTTCCATTATGAATGAATGCGATCAATGGCTAGACCTATTTGGAAGAATGGTTTAACTCAAATTTCTTGGTTTCCGTAGGTTAGCGTGACTGGATTTTCAAATGGGAGCAATGCAAAAGTTGAACTTCAACTCAAGAATTGTTCGAGGACATGGATCCTTCACTGGGGTTGCATTTACCATGGCAACAAGTAATCTTAGCTTTATGTTCTACTACTTTTGACATTTGTGTTTTGTACCTTACTGTTCCATTTTCAACGATTGTTCGCCTACCAGAAACAAATTTTGAGATTCGTATCATCTGATAGGAATTGGTTCATTCCTGCTGATCATCCTCCGGGGACTATTTACAAACAAATGGCACTGCAAACACCATTTACGAAGGTCTACATATACTCTACCAATTCCATTCCTTTTTCTGTAGACACTTCTGACTTAATTCATCTGGCTCAAAATAGATTCTTAAGTGTTGATAGTTGTTCCAAGTGATACAGAGTGGAGATATGTATGTTATCATCATCCAGTTGCGTGACCCCAGGACTGATGCTATTGAATTTGTTTTGAAAGATTCCAGGAATGATACATGGTTGGTTTTTCTTTCAACTTCACTTTTGTTGGATTGGATTTTCAAAAGAGGCGGTCTTGAGTTTAAATAAAATTTCTTGTACATATCGTTTCTAGGTTGAAGTTGAACCAAGGGAACTTCCAAATCAAGATACCTAAAACTGATTCAAGTACATCCCAACCACCTATACCTAAGGATCTAATAGACCGCAGAGCATATCTGCGGTGGGAAAGCAGGGGCAGGCCAGTAAGCTCACCCCAACAACAAAAGGTCGTACTACTCATCGAAACTGCCAATATTTTTGTTGCTCTTATTCTGTTTCTTAATACAATTGTCCAAAAGGATTATTGGAAGTTCATATCATGGTCCTAACATCCAATTTAATGCGGTGTTGACTGTGGGTTTCTGGTTTTGTCAATAGGGCAAGGGTGATCCTCTGGTTTGCTCTAGATGCTCCGTACACCTTCCTCCAAGCGACCTGCAAGAAGTTGTTAGGGCTTAGTCCAGCCCAACAACCCTCCGACGATCAAGTCAGTCTAGGAAGAAGAAGGAGGAAGTACGCTTCACTAGAAGCAGCGTACCTTGCTAGGGTTTTAGTCCTTCCTTTATATAGAACCTCCTAACTTGCTCTCCAAGTGAGCACGTGCTCGGCACACTCGGTAACCACTTAGGGTGACGTCACAAATGAAGTATCAGATAAGACGGTTACCGAGCATGAGGCATGAGCTGGCTCTAATGAGTGTGCTCGCCAACCTCTTCAGTCTACGTACATACGTGACCAGGCGTTTAAGTGCACGTGGGCGAAACGTCTTCCGTGAATCATGTGGGTTGCACCGGTCGGGAATCCGGAGGGAATCCACGTGTGATGTCCGAAGGATCAAGCCAATCCGAGCAATCTGTCTTGATCTGGAGGATCTTGTGTGCCTGAAAAGACCGAACGGACTTGCCCGAGCCTCATGGCTCGGTCACGGTCCGAGCTGATTGTCCAGCCACTACATTGACTATCGAATGCCTTAGTGGCATTCCTTTATTTTTCTTGCTTTTCTCCTTACTGTCAAAATTTCCAGGATGAAAGTTGTTAATTCATCCACATGTCAGCCTTGTGAGTTGGTACTTTGAAACGTTAAATGTCAATCTTCATCCTCTTAGCACCATTAGCTGAGGATAACTTTGCCCAGAACCAGAAATCTGGAGGTTATCTACAACTTCTAGTAGTTTTACAATCTTTGAGTGCCTTAGAGGATATCGAATTACCAATTGTTGGGACTACTCCACTCTTTGGATGTGAGGCTTTTCAGAGGTGAATATATTGTCCCTGTATCCACCTTGTGTTCATGCCCTTTGCATAAGCACGTGAGCTTCCCAAATGACACTCCCACGTTGGTCTCCATGTGTGCTTGCAATCGCCTCTACGTGGATACTATGGGTTATATCACACACACGAATCCGCTCCACACCCCCCGTCCCCCCTTCCTTTGTGATTGCCTCTTCTTTCACTAAATCCACCCTCCTGGGAGACAGTCATGGCAGCCACCTTGTACCAAAAACGCCTCCTTCATTCACCAGTCTACTGAGCATCCCTTACACTTTTGCACCGTTATTTGTCTACCTTATCAGCATCAGTCAAATTTGTGTTCGTCAATGCATGAAAGCTGTGGTTTTGTTTTTATGACATTTGCTTATACTAAGCAAGATAGTGCAAGGCGGCTGATTAGTTTGATGGAAATTTAATGTTCTCTATGGTGGGTAATAGTTTGTTGATATTTTGGTTGGTGCTCCGCATTTTGGATTCGTGAAGATAAGTTTGAGTGTATTCCACATCTTTCCCTTGTTACAAATATAAACAGCTAAATTTTAGATGGGTCCTATTACTGATTTTGGTTATGTTTTTTTATGCAGCAAGATCACGATATTGCTTTGAGAGAACTTCAAAGTCTGTCAGCGAAGGGAATTTCCCTGGACGAATTGCAAAATAGTAGACAAATTGCAGGTACCAATAGACCAGTATTGAGCAGAGAACACTTGAGCAGTCAAAAACCATACTCTTGCCGCAGGAGACATGATATCGAGCAATGGACAAATAAATATACCAAGGGAAATACAAAAAACACCAATTTGCCATCATCAGCCCTATTGGATCGTGTGGAGAAGTCTATCGGAGGAGATGATGTGATCTTGCAACAAACTTATAATGTTGGAAGCTATGAAATAGTGGTTAGTTCTCTAACAATTGTCTTGTATTAGAAATGGGGTTGGACGGGGCTGAAAACTCCCTGATCACAAGCATAGTGCCATAGTCACAGTTCCCCTACAGGATTCTAGTATGTAGCCAAAGGATCGCAATAAACAAATGCATCCTGTTTTACCAGACAGGTTAAGGATTTTTATCTGTGGATCTCAGAACTAGTTCTTGATTTAGTAACTAATGAATTGGATTTTCTGTATTGGGTGTCTAGTCCAAACATGTCCATACGCATAAGATTCATTTAACGCTATTCACGTGTACACTGTAAAACTTAAGCATTTGGTAATGTTGAGGAGTACACTGTATGGCCTCTTAACGTATCACATTTTTAAATTTGGTAAGCCATATGACCGCATGTTTCCATGCAAGGGTCCACTATGTATTGTTGGAAAGTTGGTTATTGGACTTCCTTTGTACAGGTCAGAGAATTTCTGTTATAAGTACGCACTTTGTAGCCATCTTTTCACATGTATATGCGTTGTCCCCTCAAGCATTTTACAACTTCATTTTTCTGATTCAAATTGTGTAATAGTATCTTATTGCATATCGTACAAAGTAGGGTGAATTAATACATTGATTGAAAGGTCCAGTTCATATATCAGTTCACCCTTGCTGAAGTTGATTCTTATACAAATGATAGCCAGGTTATTAAAGCAATGGCCCTTTCTGAAAAATATTGAATCATGAAGAATTTGAACTTTTTGCTTGGCCTATAAATTAATTTCCCCATGTCAGGTTTTATTAAAAATTGTTGGGGGCGACTATCACATAACCGTTGCTGGGAACACAAAAGGTGCCACAGTGCTTCACTGGGGCGTGTCAAAGTCGTCCCTTGGCGAATGGCTGGTGAGTTGTTATGTACTTAATTAACTTCCTAAAGACACTGAAATGGTCATGAAAAAGAGTCCTCCTGATGTTTAGCAGTGGTGATTATTTATAAATTGTGAACTCCCACAGATTCAGCTTTTGATTCTAATGCAGGCCCCACCAATGGATATAATGCCTGAAAACTCAAAGCCGCTTGATGCAGCATGCCAGACCTATTTTATGGACATTTCAAATGGCAAAGGATTCTTTCAGGTAACTTACACAATAAAATCATCTTGTCTTTTTTAGTTTACATTGGGTTTTTTCGTTTTTTGAACTAATGCCCTTCCCTATTTTCTTTCCCATCATGAAGTTTGTAGATATTAATTTGCAGCAAAGGAGATTTTTGGGTATCCAATTTATTATCTGGTCTGGTGGTTCATGGATAAAGAACAATGGTGCAAATTTCTGTGTTGGGCTGAATTCAATCACAAGTGGAAAGGTTGGTCTCTTTACTATTTTTGGAATGTTTAGTTTCTTCTTTACTCGTCTATACTTCCTAAATTGCTGGTATCTTGGTGGTAGTTTGGTATCATTTAGATTCAAAAAATAATCGTCTTCAACCCCATGACCCTCAAACTAAAATGGGGAGAACTAAACCTAGGTCTCTCATGAAATAGAACATATTCCCTGTGCTATGCTCGTGCCGGATATTTATACTAATGTCTTGGCAAGGCCACAGGATTCTTAAATCGTAGAAGAACAAAACACAGAAGTGTAAGTAAAATTTTGGAGGGAGAAACTTCATAAATGCTTTAGTTACTCTCTCTTCATAGATGAAAATTTTGTTACGGTTTGGTACTCTCTCTCCATAGATGAAAATTTTGCTACAGTTTGGTAGTTTGGTTAGCTACAAATAGGATTCGTTTCGGAAACATTTTAGTATAAGGGTCATGGGTTTGAAGACAATTATCTTTTGAATTGATGCCATACCTAGCCATGGATGAAGTTTTTATTCTTTTTTTTCAGTTTGGTTAGCTACGAAAAGGATTCGTTTCAGAAACATTTAGAACATAGCCAGAACATAATGGAGATGCCAATAGAGTTGGGCATGTATGAAAAATGTCATTTTAGTAGGTGTCAAAACGACTCAATGTTACGTAGCATTTCTATATGATTCAGTGTGTCTTATGGTATATGTCTATGCGAACACTAGGATATCAGGATTCCAAAATGCTTTCATTTCAGCCTCCCAAGAAAGAGACATCTTGTCGGTTTCCTGCCGTTCCAATGGAAAAGAAATAGAATTTATCCCGGTGACCTTGGGTATCCATTAGGGGTGATTTTGGTTGGGTTTGGTTCGGGGTGAAATTTTCAAGACCGATTTGGTTCGGTCCAAATATTTTTAGGACCGATCCCGACCAGAGTTGAGTTCAATTCAGTTCGGGGTGGGATCGGTTCGCCCGAAATATAAAATTTTTATTTAATTTTAAGTGTATATATGTAAAATATATATAAAATGGGGCAATTCCGGGAACACCTAAAAAAAATCCCAAATCTCAATTTCATAGTTCCTGATCAAATTTTGATGATCCGAACTGTTCAATGTGTTTAAAATGTGATTTTAAAGGAACATCTAAGAAATCAACCAAAAAAATGACCAGAAATGGCTTGATCTGAGCAGTTTTTCATAAATGCCGACAGAAACTGTTTTATGAAAAACTGCATGGATCAAGCCCTTCTCGATATTTTCTTGAGTTGATTTCTTACAAGTACCCTTAAAAACACGTTTTAAACACATTGAATGGCTCAAATCATCAAAATTTGATCGGAAACTATGAGGTGTTTTTTTATGTATCCTTGGAACCACTCTGAAATAAAAATATATATTTATATAAATATTTTATATATTTTTAATGTAAAATAAATAAATATATAAAAAATATATAGTCGGTCGGTTCGGTTTGGTCTGGCGAAAATTCCAGAAAACCGAGACTGAACCAATTTCGATTCGGTCCAATCCGGAAAAATTCCGCCATCACCCAGATCGGTCGGTTTTTTCGGTCTGTCGGTTTTTGTAACACCCCTAGTATCCATAGTACTATTTTGTACTGTACATGGGAATCAAATTTAGTTGTCATGCAAAATTGTGTCTTCCAACATCTGGCATGCCAGGCCCGGTATCTCTGAATTTCTTCATTTCTTCTTTTACAAATGCAGATTTCTGTGTTGACACTGAAACTCAAAATGACTATGTGCAGGTTGAAGGGGGCGGGGGAGGAATTGTTAAATGGCTACTTGATGAAATATCCCACAGAGAAAAAGAGGCTGAGAGGTCATTGATGCACAGGTCAGTTCCAAAGCAATGATTAATTGCATTGAACATATACAAATATTTACATTTTGTAGCTGTGATGATTGCACAAACTAAGTCACTCTAGTCTGATTTTTGTACTTTTGGTGTCCTATGCTTGACACGGTGTTCATAGGACAACGGCCGAGTACTGTGGCAGAATCGACAAGAGTTTTTCCTTTTATTCTACACCATTTTTTTGCCTTTTCTCTGATCGCTATTACTTGGCACAGGTTCAACATTGCAACGGAACTGACTGAACGCTGCAAAAACGAAGGGGAGTTGGGGCTTATTGGTATGTTAGTCTGGTTAAGGTTTATGGCATGCAGACAGCTTACATGGAATAAGAATTACAACGTGAAACCTCGGTATGCATTTTTTTAAGCATCTGTCTCGATGTTGGGTATCATTTGTAGTTTCATATAATTTTCTGCAGAAACTTGATAGTTCACTCAAACTTCTCTTCATTGTATGCATCTCAATCTCTTGTGTGTAGGATGTAGCTAAGTATTAAGCAATTCTATTCTTGCGTGACTTATCATTTTGAAATACTCCTCCTGGTTTTTTCCTTAATTACCCACCAGTAATACCTTGTATAACGATACTGACAGACAAATTTACTGTCTAAATTTAACAGTCTCGGTAGAATGCTGGAATATAGCATGGCTGTTAAGTGGAAAATACTAGCTGTACGAGAGCTCTTAAATTTCTTCCATAACCACAGTCAAAGAAAGCAAATCTACTCATGTAGTTGCAGTTCTAGTTGCATTCCCATATTGAGATTACACACTGAGGGAGCTTTTGGGGTTTAAACAAAATTCATTTTCTTCCCGTACGGCTATTAGTTTTATCGGAACCAGGTGATCATTTCGTCCTGGAAGCAACTCCATCCTGCCATAATTTCCTTTGTAGACGGGGCAGTCTTGCCCCTCTTGTTCTTCAATTTTCCATATGGTAATGGTTATATTGTTGACCACCAACTCTTCTTAATGCTTAAGCTATATATAGAGGGATAACATTGCAACTGATATTCTCAACAAGCCCCTGCCTTTTGGACCCTGGCCTGGCTGTCCTCCATAAGTGGGCCAAACACATGGTAACATTAATACAACTATAAAGTAGGGGTGACGTTCGAACACAAGGATCAGTACCATATCATAAGAAATCTATCTACACATATGTGGTCTTCAGCAGTATCAGTACCATATCATATGATCTAAAACCAACAGTTATCTCCAAGATTAAGCGTGGTTTTTTTTATTTTCGGTTATGTTTTGCTGCAACCAATAGACTCCAACTTTCATATTTCCAGGATGATTTTGCTCTTGTTTTCATTCGTGTTCATTTGGTAATATAATACTTGGACAAATAATGGACTTTTCAACATTTGGTTATTTCATGCTTGATGATGTTTAATAAAATGTGTGGAAATACTTATTTGAGATTTGCAGTGAAATCAGTGAAGCTCAAGAGAGGTTTACTAACTTGTTGCAAAGAATATACTTGGACCAACCAAATGTTCGAGAAATTCTGAGGCTGATCATGTTATGCATCGGCCGTGGAGGTCAGGGTGATGTTGGGCAAAGGATTCGCGATGAAATACTGGTGCTTCAGGTGTTTTTATCTTCCGTCTTCTGCGAATACTAGCATTGCAGTAGCCCTTCATAATCTTGTTGTAGAAGTATTGCAGTTCTGTAAAGAGACTTCTGTTGGTCGAACGGCCCTTTTGCAAAACATAACTGTCTCCTATTATTTCACCTTCAGAGAAACAATGATTGCAAGGGTGGTATGATGGAGGAGTGGCACCAAAAGTTGCACAATAATAGTAGCCCAGATGACGTAATAATTTGCGAGGTTAGTAATTCGTGAATTCATCTACCTGTCCTACAAGAACGGTATATTAATATTAGTCCAGTGGTGTTTTTCTTTTGCAACAGGCACTCTTAAATTATGTGAGATCTGGTTTCAAAATAGATGTTTATTGGCAAACGCTGAATGCAAATGGTCTCACAAAAGACATACTAGCAAGTTATGACCGTCCAATTGTATCAGAGCCTCATTTCAGGACTGATGCACAAGAGGGACTTCTCCGTGATCTTACCTCATACTTGAAGACATTGAAGGTATGAAACTGCGGATAATATCTTGGAATTTTTGGTGTGTAAGTTTGTGGATTATAATTTCTTGTCCACTGAGTTGTACAAGCCGAATAGGTCCATGGGGTTGTGCCCTGCTAACTGCATGACTTTCTTTTTCAATTGCATGACTTTCTTCCTGGATGCAGGCTGTTCATTCTGGTGCTGACCTAGAATCTGCTATTGAAACATGTTTGGGTTTCGTCCCCAAGGTAATTGATTCAAATACTATTGGATGAATTTGCCATTGTTCTGACCTCCATTTGCGTGCGCACCTTCTGCATTTATAAGGAGCGAATACCTGAGATTGATTTTATGCTGATTCTGTCAGAGTCATTAATTTGTAGATGTAGTCGAAGATAATTCTGTCTGCAGTTTATCACTAAAGCTATGGGCAATTATCTGCTTCTTGCCTTGTATCAGGATAAAAATAAGTCAACCGCCAAGGGTGGTAACCAAGTTGGCAAGGGTGAGGGGTCAAACTCCCTCCCTCTCCCAGCGGTCATGAGTTCAAACCTGCCTGCAGTAGTAGTCCTCGTGATGTTAGATGCCATGTGAGAGGGCAGCCTTGTGCAGCTCGCGCCCTAGTTGGGCTATGATGACAGGTTGTTCCCTCCAATTCAGTGGCTACCTCGCAAGAGCACCTCCCTGCCCAATCTTTCACAGTTGGTAAGGAACCCCTATGGTCATGCTCAAGGGCGTCGCTGCGCCGGTTGCCCCTTTCTTCCCTATAGTTGAGAAAAACAAAAGAATAAACATAAGTCAAGCTACACACAGTTTAGTCTCGACTAATGGGGGGTTGAAAGGGGAATATTGGGTACAAACCTAATCTTTGGCATTATTTCCTCGACATGGCTGCCCTCAGGTTCCAATCTTTTACCTCAGGGTTAATAGGCCAAGTTTTAACCACTGCACCAGTGCCCCCCTGTTTAAAGATAAGTGCATTTCTTCTTTGTCTTATGATCGGGAGGCGGAATTTTACGTTGTTAGAGTCCAATACTTGGACTTGTCTATAGAAGTTCTATATACCTCATACTTATGTACAATTGATGGGAAATGAAATACCAGAGTTGTAATATGGCAGGACTCTCTCTACTTTGTCAAAGCACATATTGGTGATAAGAATATAGCTCCACTTATAGAGGTTTGTTTTCTCAAAAGTCCAACCTCTTATCTTTGGATACATGCATATAACCGTTATAAGAATATATTCCAAAGTTTAACTGATCTTTCCAGAAATTAGTGGAATCTCGCATAGAGCTTCGGCCCGTTTTGCTTACTGCCCATGGAAGATCAAAAGATTTACTCTTCCTTGATCTTGCCCTGGATTCAGCTGTTAGAACCACAGTGGAAATGGGACTTAAAGATCTGAACTCTGCATCCCTACCAGTAATCTTCTCTCTTCTTTATTGCCAGTTGATATAACAATATGAAAGAATTTATTATGAGGTGTTGCAAAAATGTGCTTCTATTGTAATTTTGGACAGGAAATCATGTACTTCATTGCTCTGGTGCTTGAAAACTTGTGTTTATCAACATTCAACAATGAAGAGCTCATATACTGCACAAAGGTATTGCTTTCCTTGATTAACTTAGCTTCTGGATTCAGTAGTGCTATTTATGCGCAGCCTGGGGAAATATGGTGCATGTATGTTTTTTCTTTTTTTCTGTTTGGCAATGCAACTGCAATGATTTTTAGCTACTTTTAGTTGTTGTAGAAACATGGTATGTTAACTGCTACCTTCCTCTAACATGCTAATTGTTGTCTTTGAAAACAAGAAGCTGATTGAGATAACTAAAGACATATAACATAGATTTGATCCACAAGAGGTCACCTAGCGTAATAAGCTTCAGTCTACTGGTTTTGATCTCCACGCTATGCATAATATGTGGAGGCAAACGCCATGCTACAGTTTGAGATGATAAAAGTCACTATTGTTTCTGAGTTGCAAATGAAGTATGCCTTTAAAATATAGGGTGCCTTTACGTCATGGTGAAGATTGGTTGTTGGATTAGAGTTATGAACTTATGATCTACTGTAAAAGGGCATCAATTTAGCCATGAAACAACAGTATCAGCAAAGATGTATGCTGGTGAATAAGATTTCAGTAAACTTTCTCATGTTTATTTGAAATATTGGTGTTTGCAAACCCAACAGTAATTTCTTACAATACCTAATAACCTATTTGTATTTGTTATGCTATGATCGTATCTTGTCGAGGTTCGCAAACTTAATATGTTTCGGCTTTGTAGATTTAGCTCATTAATTCACAAGCGCATGTGAGCTCTTTTTATCTAAGTCTTTATTCTGACTAGTGTTCTTTTCCCAAATTGTTGGTGTGCTGCTGGAACCAAAGGACTGGTATCGCGTCTCCGAGTCATGCAAACCCAATGACGGCCAGTGGGCACTACAAACAAAGGCGGTTCTTGACCGAGTCGGGCTTGTTCTTGCCAATAGGTCTCAGTATTACCACCAAATGATACAGCCTAGTGTGCAATATCTTGGAAGATTGCTTTCTCTGGACAAAGGGGCAGTATGTTCTCCCTAACTTGAACTACCAATATGTATTTTGAGCTTCTTATCCCCATGTATGAAGGAATTTATCACACTAAATGATGTAGTTCATGGTGGGGGAGTGATTCACTCTCCCTTTATATAAATGCACCCCAGTTTTTATTTATTTTTTTAGGTAAATTTACAAATTACCTTTTGGCTGTGAAAACGTGTATTGGGAATAGTTAAATAAAGGGGAAGTTTGGTAATTTTAGATAGTAAGGACAAAAAATGGTGTTTGAAAATAATTTCACTTCATTATGTTCTACTGTTTTCAGATTGATATTTTTACAGAAGAGTTAATAAGGGCAGGATCAGCAGCAAGTCTATCCATGCTTATTAATCATCTAGACCCCATACTACGAAAAGTTGCAAATTTAGGCAGGTAAGATCCAGTTGATTGTATCTCTTTCATTCGATTGTTTGTTGTGGTGTTCAAAGCAATCACCCAATTGGGCTCCGTTCCTGCTTACTAATATTTTGTTGTTTTAACTAATTGATGGCTTAATATTGCATGATTATTTAATTGCCGGCTTAGTATTTCATGATCTTTTGCATCGGATTGTGGAGTTGGGATCAACATTTTCTTTAATGCTGATATCTTGCAGTTGGCAGGTTATTAGCCCTATGGACGTCACTGGTTTGGTAGTCTCTGTTAATGAGCTAATTAGTGTTCAGACCAAAGTCTATAGGAAGCCAACAGTTATTATTGCAAATAAAGTTTCTGGTGAGGAGGAGATTCCAAATGGGGCTGTTGCTGTTCTGACTGCTGATACGCCAGATGTTTTGTCTCACGTTTCAATAAGAGCAAGGAATAACAAGGCATGATACCTTTCATCATTCTTGTGTACCATCTTGATCTTCGAAGGAATTTAAGTGGTATTTGTTGCAGTTGAACTTCTGTTAAAAGCTGATTATTGAAGACAAGCCACATAGCATCAAATTGGAGATTCTAAAAAACGACGTTTCTCCAGTTTTTTTAAGTTGGCTTTGGTGAGCCATGCCAAACAGATTATCACAGCTTCTTCCATCCACAACAAAAAACTGATTATCACATCCAAAACTAAAAACTCAGAAGTTTCGGGCCCGTGGAATTTAACTCGGAACAAACACCCTACCAAGGAAAATTGCATATGCTTCCATATGCAATGATATGAGGTGCTTCCAGTAAATGATGTTGAAGTTCTAACATAGTTTTATGTCACTTTGTTGCAGGTATTGTTTGCCTCATGCTTCGATCAGAATGTTTTTAGGGATCTGAAGTTAAAGGAAGGCAAAGCAATATCTATACAACTAAGGTTATCGAATTTGGTAATCAGGTAGCCGATTAAGACTTAAGATATAGCTTCATTGATGCACTCTTCATGCCTTTCTGAAATAGGTTTCTCTATGTCTACCTGCAGTGAAGTTAGTAGCTTTGATTTGTCTCAGAACTCCTTCAGTACTTCCTCTATTCCTCAAGGACTCACCTTGAAGAAAAAGGCTTTCCGTGGAAAATTTGCTATTTCAATTGAGGAGTTCACTACCGAGATGGTATGATCATGGTCACAAGCTCTGTTGTTACTCTAGTTTGGAGAATGATTTTGCCTTGAACACTAATTGGTGTGTCGATTTCATACTTTCGTGAATCTTGCAATCAAATTTACACATTGAGACCTCGTTTGTTTATCTAGATTTGAGAATCGGATTGCACTTCATCTTCAAGGAGACCACAAATTCGGTTGAAACTTTTTGTTGACAGGATTAAAATCCCTCATATGGTAAGCCTGCATAATTGGGATATACAATATCTTCGAGGATATGATAAGATTACCCCTCATGAGTAGTCACATCAGATTATTTATCCAATTTGATTATATCTTCACTATGAGGCAAGGGGAAAAGTACGCCCTTCACTGTTGCCTTATACATGGTGCTGCTCATGAGTAGTTGGCCCTTATTCCTCTTAGTCATATGCTCGTGCGTTCTTGTATCAAGGATTGGCATCAGTCATCACCAGGTTGAGTCTTCATGTATGTATTCAGTTCCAACGTATGAAGTAAAGTCAAAACACCAGTTGCCCTAGAAAATAAGAAGTATTGAGGAAATATGAAACATAGTTGGGTCCTATTGTCTTTGTTACATCAGACACACAGATTCCGTGTGACATAACTGGTTCATTGCACACATACTTTCAACCGACACTCGTAACCAATTCCATGTGACATAACTGATTGATTGCATAGTCGTAAGTTGAGTTTTGATATGTTTGGTAAACAACTGATGTTTGTTAACCTGATTTCTGAAAACCCTGAATAAGCGTTTCATGTGGCTGACTACAATCTGTCAAATAGGTTGGTGCCAAGTCTTACAATATCCTACTTCTTAGAAGAAGAGTACCCTCGTGGATTAAAGTTCCAATATCAGCTGCAATACCATTTGGAGTATTTGAGACTGTTATATCAGATGACTTAAACAAGGTATGACTCAGATTCAAATACTTGCTGTAGTGTACTTTTGTGTTTAGTCCTGTCTTGTGATTTTTAGCAGGAATCTCCAAATCCGCATCACAATTTCTCAAGCACTAAAGAGGGGAACATAAACCAACCAGTGAAATGGACAAGAAGTTAGTGCTTGTGTTTGTGTTTGCGTTTGCATAAAGATCAAATGATTTCAGAATAAACAGCCATTCATGCTCATGACTCTTACAATCAACATGGTAGTACTTCATGGAATTATTCATTACTTAAATGCATGAAATTATGCCCAATAAACATGGTAGTACTTCAGAGCAATAATACCGTAATGTAACATGAAGTTTACATTATTTTTCACTTAAGTTTGATCCATGCCATGCACGTCTATTAAGTTTGAGGTGTGTCAGTTTGTTGTCTATAGAAATTTGGTTTCGTTTACATGCTTGTTTCGCCTATCAATCATTTTTTCCTCTTTCCTTTTTGATTCCGTTCCTCTTCAGTGGGGTGGAAGCTGAATACCATTCAAGCATTAAACATCCATTGAATTCTCCTTTTTAGGATATAATAATTGTTAAAAGGCATAAATGTGGTTGTAGGGAAAATATAGGTGAACTATAAACATATATTTATGTTGGGTGGAATATCTTGCATGATATATAGTTGGTGCTTCCTCTCATCTCCTGTTTTGAGTAATTTGAATGAAAACTGTGTTTTCGGGGCTTGACTTATTTACATTGCTATACACTCATATGCCTTTTCGCACAGAATCTGGCAAGCAAAATTTCTAGCTTCAGTAAACTTGTAGATGATGGTGACCTTTCAAAACTCAAGGCAATACAAGAAACAGTTCTGCAGATGAAAGCTCCTCTCCGTTTGGTAATTTTACTCTTTACAAGTTGTTGACCACGTCTTTTTTATGCCTACTTATAGTCATTAGAAATTTCTAAAACTTCTGCTATAGAAGTACAGAGATTGGATTATGCGCTATCTTTACTAATAAATTCAAGATTAAGATCTCATTCAGACTGGGAAAAGCTGTAAAATCTATTTGCTTTGAATTCATTGCGGTGCTAGCTGAGTGATGACAATTTTGTACATTGAAGTGAATCCCTCATGGTCAACAATTAGAAATGCCAATTGCCACCTGAATGCACCAAACCTTTTTGACAAGTTTGGGAGTATGTTCTGAGGAAAAAGATCAAGGAAAAGCTGAAGAATAATGAAGAAGTCAGGCTTAGGAATGATGAAAGGTTTGTTTAATAACCATAAACATTGTAGTCTATCATCATAATCAAGCATTTTTTTTTCTTTCCTTTTTATTTCTGTGGCCCTTCGGTGGGGTGGAGGCTGAATACCATTCAAGCACTAAACATCCATTGAGTTCTCCCTGTTAGAATATGACGACTGTTGGGTGGAATGTCGTGCAATATATACGTGGTGCTACCTCTTAGCTCCTGTTTTGAGTAATTTGTATGAAAACTGTGTTTTGGGGGCTAGACTTATTTACATGTTTTTGAGGCTTTTAGCAAGAAAATATCTCCATGTATTTAACCTTTTAACTCATATATGGTTATAATTTTGGCAGACCAACGAACTTAAAAACAAAATGAAGACTTCGAGAATACCCTGGCCCGGGGATGAAGGCGAGGAGAGGTGGAACCAAGCTTGGCTAGCAATAAAGAAGGTTTAGTTTTCCAAAAGTTGACATGATAATGCATTGCTCATTTACTTTATGCTGGTTTTGTATTGGGAATTTGGCAAATTGAGAGTAAGATGTGATGATATTATGTCATTGGCAACTAGTGAGAATCACTGGTCTTGCTGATATGAAAGTTTGACACCATGTTACAATGTAGTTTGGTGTACCATATTCATCCCAATCTGCTGAACAGTACTGGAATGTGGCGAATTCTGGCATTAGACGACACTTTTCCTTTGTCATGTAGGTTTGGGCTTCAAAGTGGAACGAAAGAGCATTTGTCAGTAGTAGGAAAGCTAATTTGAACCATAACAACATTTGCATGGCCGTGCTAATTCAAGAAATAATTTGTGCTGATTATGCGTTTGTGATTCACACAAAGAATCCCTTATCTGGGGACGCATCCGAGATATATGCAGAGGTAAAGCGCTGTTTGGTTTTAAGAAGAATACGGAGGTAAACCTCGCATATTTTTTTTCAAATCAGCTGAACGGAATTGTTTTTAATTTTTTTCCTTCTTCTTTCAAATGCAGATCGTGAAGGGGTTAGGAGAAACTCTGGTTGGTGCCTATCCTGGACGAGCAGTGTGCTTCACTGCAAGGAAAAACAATATTAAATCTCCCATCGTAAGGCCACTTCCACTGTATCGCCTATCAAATCACCATTTGTTAATTCAAAATGCCCTGTGGTCTTACCGAGTAAATCGAGTAAATTAAAAATGTGCCCATTGAGCTTGAACTAACATCAGTGGCAGATATGCCAGTTTATTTCCAAAAGAATCAAAATTGATATGGTTGAACTTAGAAGTTGGCACGGTGGTTAGTCTCTAATCTCCAACTCATAAGGTTGGAATTTTGATTCCCACCTCCTCCCCTTGTGCCTTAGTATATAGGCTAGGGTATGCCTTCAAATATGAAATAAACGTAAAACGTAAAACTTGGATTTTACTTTCAGGTTGTTGGCTATCCTAGCAAACAAGTAGGGCTGTATATCAAGAAGTCGATTATATTCCGATCAGACTCCAATGGAGAGGACCTGGAAGGGTATGCTGGTGCTGGTCTCTATGACAGGTAATCTTCAGATGATTTGAGTTGAGTTGAGTTGATTTCTGTCACTCTCATGGTGATCCAAACAACAAAAGTGCAACTATTTAATCTATTTTGGGCTGTGTTTGGTTGTATATTTTGTGAAAGGATTTTTTAAGGGGAAGGAAAATAATAGGTAACTGAAAAAAGTAAGCTTAGTTTGCTGTTCAACGTTCATAAGGATTTATTAAGGGAAAGGAAAATGATAGGCAACCGAAAAAAGTATACTTAGTTTGCTTCAACGTTCATCATCTTCCAATCCTTGCCCATTTCCTTTCTCTTTTCCTCCATAAATCCAGTGTCACTTGGAACGCAGATTGTTCTGGTACATTTAACGGAACCTGACCTAAATTTTGGTGTGATATCATATGGATAGCTTCTATTGATTACAGAACTAGGATGTACTTTTCTCAAAGGATCATTCATGAAAAGAAAATACCATTTCCTGAAATTACTCATGCAAAACACATTTATTGGAGCATAATATGACCTCTCTTTTTTGTCTTGCCAAAACTCCACTCTATTCGAATTTTTTGGTTTATTACATTGGATTCTTACAATAAGTTTGGGCGATTGTTGTGGATTGCTAGGTTGCCGTTTTGAAAGGAAGTTTACCGTGTTTTGAACGTCTGTTCCCATACGTAAATCACTAGTCGATCTATTACTGTTCCATAGTACTCCTCCACCAATTCCGATCCAATTATTACCTAAGCATACTGCGAAGATGCAGATCAGATCATTTGTTGTTTAATTCTATGCTCTTTCACTTCCATGTCACTTACTTTGGGCTCATTTAGGTTGTAACATTTTGCATATCATTGAAATTTCAGAAGAATCCATGTCGTCACCCGGTCACTGTTGCTTCTAAACGAACATCTGTACTTTGTTTTTGACAATTCATCTAAGATATCTTGTAATGCCTCTTGTAGTGTGACAATGGATAAAGCTCAAGAAACTGTATTGGATTACTCCAACGAGCGAATGATAATTGACAAAGATTTCCAGACCTCGCTCTTCCGGAAAATCGCAGAGGCCGGAAAAATCATAGAAGACCTCTATCGCTGTGCTCAGGACATTGAAGGGGTGGTGAAAGAAGGAGAAATACATGTGGTTCAAACTAGGCCACAGATATGAGTGCTTGTTTTACTTGGGTTTTTGACCCAATCTCTGGGTTTCTGTTGCCTTTTATATTTGACTCGCAATATATCCAAACTTGTATTTAGTCTGCGTTGCAATATGTGCTTATTGAGCATGCATGAGACTCCCATTTATTTCAAGGGAAAGATAACCCAATTATCTTGTATGGTAGATTGATAGAATAGACCTTTTTTCATTGTTTTTTTGTCAGCAAAATTTTTTTTATTAATCTCTGAAAAGATATAAAGATTAAAAAGACAAGGACATCCGAAAGGGAAAAATTACTAACCTTCAAGACTACCCAAGACCCAGGCGTTGGCAAGAGACCAACCAAAATGGGCCAAGGCCAAATCCCAAACCCTAAAAGAGATCTTTTTCATTGTTCTTGTGATGATTTGTATGTTATCTTTGGACTTATATGAATGATAAATTTCCATATCTGAAATGCAAAAAGAAACACTAGAACACAAATCTAAGTATCAACTCAAACCTATCAATTATCATTCCATTTTAGTACCTAGGTGAGTGATTTTTTTATGGTTACTAGGGGAGAGATTTTCACCCCTCCTCAATTTATACTTGTATTTCTTTTTTGTCTTTGTTCTTTTTTCATCTGAAGACTGATGTTAACCTAGCCTTGGTGGGAATAATTGAAAGAGGAATATTAGGTACAAAGAAAATATACCCAAAATAAGGGTTTTTTATCGCTAATAAAAGTCCCTTAACGATCATAAATACCTCTAAAATTGTATTCTGGGTAATTTATGGGTACACTTTAGCACTTTTGTAATTGAAACCCTTTATTTAGTGTTCGATCCAGAACTTTCGGACTACGAAGATGATATTGTTAATTACCTGCCTAAGTGTTTTTATGCGTCACCAGAAATTCATTGTGTTGTCTAGTGCACAATCCGTAACAGCTTATGTATTTCAACGACTACTATTAGTGCACAATCTGAATGATTTAGTCAGTCTTTGAGGATAGAATTTTTGGGTGCTGAGCGGGTACCACGTGGCAGTACCCTTCGGCGATCCCATTGGACGGCCTAACTTTATTCTCTCTCTCCTCACCCGACCACTTTCTCTTTGAAAAATTCGGACGGTCAAAAACACGTTTGGACGGCTGGAATCACCGACGGAATACTACGTGTGTGGTACCCGTCCGACACCAAAAACTTCTCAGTCTTTTAGTAACAACCATGCGTAGACTTCGGGGTACCAAATTCTTGTACAAAATGTTACTTTCAATGTGACATGTAAACTCCAATTATCATCATTGACCAACTTTTGCCCATTCAATACGAACAGACAATCACACTTCTATTCTCTTATTGGTTGACCTTGGTTTTTGGCCTGCAACATCCTCTTTAACTTTTCTCTTTTTTTTTAAATGATTTTGCTCCCTTTTTTGTTAACGCCACTCTTCTGCAAAAAATACACTTGCAGATGAGTAGCGTTAATAAAAAAAAAAGTGACAAAATCTACAGGTTTTTTTTTTTTTTGTTGGGAAAATGACCGTTTCTTTCACATGAAAGGGTAACAGTTGGTCTTTTTTTCTTTTAACCTCCCCGGAATCCGACGGTTTGACTTTCAATAACAAAACCTTATCTCTTTCTAACCTCAGGTGCCCAATTTGTCAATGCTTCATGGCTATTAAACACAGTATCTATTGTATAAGTTCAAATATAATTCATTCTAGTAAATGCAATTACAGAAAGACTACTGATACAGCAGTACGCGCATAGACAAAACGTACTGTGTGCTTTTTGGGTCGTCTCGGGTCCATCAAAGATAATCGGAGTCACTTGTTTTTTTCAATACATTTTCTTGAAGGTTATTGTAAAAAATCAGCTCCATCCGACATCAATAAGGGCGTTTACGAAACATCCAAAATCGCTTCAGAAGTTAGGCTAAATTCTAAAGCGATTTTGGACGTTTCGTAAATGCCTTTATCGATGTCAGATGGAGCTGATTGTTTACGGGGATCTTAAACAAAATATTGAACAAAATGAGTGGTTCCGATTATTTTTGTTAGACCAGAGACATGCCAAAAAGCACATTGTACGCACTGTCTGTGCGCGTACTGCTGTACCAGTAGCAGCTCTCATGCAATTAGTAGACATATGGTTTAGATAAATGCATAAAACTACCTCGACTGTGCTAAAAACCTTCGTAATTATTAGACATATGGTTTGCATAGGTACATACGTCGCGTACATATGCGTTTTTGACCCATGATCTTATCCGCTCATTTTGTTTAAAATTGGTTGTTTAGGACCCCTGTGGAAAATAAACTCTATCTGAAATCGATAAAGGCATATACGAAACATCAAACTTTTCTTCGTAAACTAAGCCTAAATTATGAAGCAAAGTTAGATGTTTTGTAAATATTTTTACCGATATTGAGTTTAATGTAAAATAAAATGTTTAAAGCTTTAGACATTATGGGTTTAGATTAAACTAAAATGTAAAGCTTTAGACATTTTTTTAAAACTAAAGTATCACACATTAAAAGTGCGATGTAAATTAATTATTTTCCTTTAAATTACTAGTTTACGAGGTAAAATAAAATAAAATGTTTAAAGCTTTAGACATTATAGGTTTTAGATTAATGTATGATGTCTAGAGCTTTAGACATTTTATAATGTCTAGAGCTCATTTGACTTAAACTAAAACTATAATTTGTATGATATATCTAAAGCTTTAGATTTGTATGAAGATGCCGTCACTATCATTCGATCACTAGTAAGAAAAATGAGTAAATTTTCAATCACTGTAGGATTGTATCAAGGGTCAGCCTTGAGCCCGTACCTCTTTACCTTAGCTATGGATGAATTAACTAGACAATTTCTGGAGGATATCCCATGGAGTATGATATTTGCAGATGATATTGTCCTCGTAGATTGCACCGCTAGAGATGTTGATACGAAACTATAAATTTGGAGGGAAACATTAGAGTCAAATGGTTTTCAGATAAGTAAGAGTAAAACTGAGTATATGGTATGCAAATTTAGTGGTACCAGCAGTGCGCATGAAGAAAAAGTGATGATCCGATGATCCAAGACCAGGAGATACCTAAGAGTGATCCTTTTAGGAAGTTAGGCTTAATTATTAGTAGAGATGGAGAGATTGCAGAGAATGTGACCCATAGAATCCAAGTGAGGTGACTCAAGTGGAGGAGCGCTACTGATGTACTGTGTGACAAGAGGATACCCACAAAATTGAATGAAAGATTCTATAGAACTGCCACCAGACCAGCGATACTTTATAGAACAGAATGTTGGCCTATAAAAACAACAGGTGAACAAGGTGAGTGTAGTATAAATAAAAATGCTGAGGTGGATGTGTGGTAAGACTCGACGAGACAGGATTAGAAACAAATAGGTTCGTGAGATGATATGTGGTTTGGGTATGTCTACCGTAGACCAGGAGATGCAGTAGTTAAGAGAGCGAATATGATAGCTTTGGATAGTAATGCTACGAGGAGTGATAGACCTAAATTGACATTAGATGTTGTGGTGCGCAAATATATAGGTATAGTAGGTTTATGTGAACAAGTGGCTCTTGACAGAGTTCAATAAAAAAAAAATTATGTAACCGACTCCAAATAATGGAGACATAAGATCTGATTTGATTTGATTTGATAGCTTAATAAAATTTCCCTCCAATGACCCATGCTCGAAGGACTTTTTCTCGACACTTCTTCGAATGACCTTTATGGGCCGAAAGATACCAAAAGTATACTCCATTGAAAGTCCTAAGCTTTTCATTGAGTCATCCTCTACGTCCGACGACAATCCTACCGATGGGTATCCACGGCCACGCAGAGCCCATTTTTAGATCTTGCACGGATTATTCAAGTCATTCTGAAATCTAAATGAAAATGAAATATTAGATCGAATAAATACACATATCGGATTGAGCTGATTTCTCACGGAGCCCACTCGATTTTTTTTAAAAAGAAATTATGAATGGCTTTAATCATCCGTATGGAATCCAAAATGAGTCTCGCGTGCCCGTTGGTACCCCATCAATAGAATTGTCGTCCGTCCCTCTAGCTTTTTCGCTTTTCTTTAGTGCCTCTCTATAGGCACATTAGTCCTAACTTCTAGTCTATTACAAGCGGTGCATTAATGATCACCTCATGCTTAATTAATCTAAACTTTTGGTAATAATAATAGTGGGTTCCTCAAAATAAAATTTCAAACACACCCAACTGGGCGGTCAACAAATTTGAATAACGTGTTCACATATGTGAAAGTTAATGCAAGTAAAACATGCAAAAATGATACTGGTACAGAAGTTGGGACACAGACAGCGCGCGCGTTTGGATCTGTCTCGGGTCCAATGAAACTAATTAGAGCAGTTTATTTTGTTCAATATATTTTGCTTAAGGTTCCTGCAAGAAATCAACTTCATCCGACAACGATAAGAGCGTTTACGAAGCGTCCAAAATTGCTTAACAAAATTTCTAAAGTGATTTTGGACCCTTCGTAAATGCATTTGTCGATGTCGGATGGAGCTGGTTTTTTACAAAGACCTTAAGCAAAATATTGAACAAAATGAGCGGCTCCGATTATTTTTGTTGAATCCGAGATTGGCCCAAATGTGCGCTATACGCGACGTCTGTGCCCAAGCTGTTGTACCAATAGCAGCATTCTTCTATAACAGAAAGGATAATGGTACAGATTTTATATCTGTACCAGCGCGTACATACCTCTTTTGAGCTTATTTTGGACAAAACTCCCTCACGTGATAGTCACATGCGATCCCAACCCATAAGACATGGGCAAAATTGACAATCCAAGATTGTGAGTCCTATTGGCTACCCAGACCTCTCTCTCTCAATGAGTTGAGTTTTGTTCACCCTCCACTTAAGAGAGTGAACATTACCCTCCTTCCTATTGGTTGAAATGATGTGGACTCTACTACAGAGTGATGTCATGCTTACCAAAAAGTATATTGCATGGTAAGCATGACATCACTTTATAATGGGATCCACACTATTTCAACCAATGAGAGAGAGGATAATGTTCACCCTCATTTTAAGGAGGTTGAATAAAATTGCACACTCAGATCCCCCCCCCCCCCCTCTCTCTCTCTCTCTGGTAAAGAAAAATTGATGGGGATGGAAGAGAAGATTCCGCCATGGTTGACATATTTCATACCCATGGAAGAGAAGATTCATCAATTAATTCTTTTAAGGCCTAAAATACAGTTTTTTTTTTTTTTATCAGCCTAAATACAAATATTGCCATTGAAAATATCTTCGAAAGAACTGTAGAAATAACCATGGATGGCTGGATGGGAATCAAGTTTAGAAACAGCCTTCACGCAAAGAACTTTCTTTTACTTTTTTTCCCGACGTCCACTAAAAATACAACACCAACAAAAAAAGGTTCTCCCAAATTCTTGAAACCAAATTGAACTTGAAAAACCTATCTATTGATCTGGTTTGTTCAGCTTTGCATTCTGTATATATTTCAGTAAGGAGAGAGATTAGTCTGGTTTGTTCTCCTACGCATATTGTACATGTTTCATATTTCAAGAGAGAGAGAGAAGCCGGATCCTAATATTATGTCACTATGAAAATACAACTCAAAGTGCATTGAAAACTGCAGAAAACAGATTGAAACATACAACTCAAAGCGCAGATTGGTTCTGTTTTTGCTGCATTTTTCAATGCAGATTTGAACCAGAATGCAGCAACTGGGTTGAAACAGAACCAGAGACAGATTCAGCTTTGAAACTGAATCAAATTTCATAATCGAAGCATCAAAATTGCAGCTTTGCTAACAAACAGATGCAAAACCGAGCAAGGATGGATCGACCAAGGAGAGAATCGAACCGAGCAATGATGAACGTAACCCTAAATGTATGGCATTTGATCGGAGGAAAAGAGGAGAGACAGAGAGAGAGAGGAGCTTTTGATTGGAGGATAGGGGCTTTTTCTTTTTCACCGGATGTGAGACTTGAAATGTCTATTTTACCCCTAGCGATAAGCACATGAGTCTCTTTTCCGTCCAAATGGGTAGAACCGTTATTGATTGGATCACGTGGGTAATGGAGAGATAGTTGAGAGGATGAAATCGCCAAATTGATAGTTTAGAGACGAAGTAGAGAAAACTTGCATAGTTTAGGGGATTAAAAAAAAAAAAAAAAAACCTCCACTTGTGAATAGAAAGGTGTGGGTGTTTGGGAGGAATTATTTGGATTGATTTTGAATCCTTGATTGTAGTCTCGATTTTTTTTTGGAACACAATAGAAATACATTGATAAAAGAATAACGGTTTACATATTGTAGTCCAGATTAGTTTAACATGTACTCCATATTTCTATCTCTTCTCATAAAAGCCATTCAAATGACAAAATTAGTTACCTTATTCAAGACATCAAAAGTCAACACAATTTATTCAGTAAATATATTCATTTAATTTGTCTTACTTTATATGTTAATTATTCCTATTTTGTAACACACACACATTCATGTATGTTTCGTTTGTTATAGATCATAGGAGGTGTTTGGGAAGAATTCTAAAATTATTTCTTTTGGGGACACACAACAAATTTACTTGCTTCTCCTCTTAATAGTTAATCCAATATGACCAAAACACTTGTTTGGTTATTAATCTTTTCCATAACAATTTTGTTTTTTCGTTTTTTAATGTGGAATAGTTTTAGACAATCACGGTGTTTATCTGACATTAAAACTGAGAGCTCGCAGCATGCAAGTTGGATTATATAGATGCTGCTAATGCCACGCGCGACAACATAGGTTAGAGCCATGATAGTTTCTAGAGTACTGTGTTACCCATTTTACCCTTTCGTCTTAACACACTACTCCCTCTGTCTACTTCGTCCCTTTGTCTTTCTCTTCTCACACGTCTTCTATTACTATCTCTATCTAGGCAATCACCACAAAACCTACTTTTCTCATCTATTATTCTCATTTTTCTTAAATGCTACTCGAAGTTCAAAATAATGATAGTAATTAGAAATCATCGGAAAAAAGGGGGAAAGAGGGCAAATGGGTTTGAAAGGAAGAGGGGAAATGGGTTTTAGACTTACGCCTTGTTTGGTACCTATATATGGAGAAAGGAAAGAAAAAAGAGAAGGAGAGTTTGAGGGACATTTACTGTTCAAAAGCTTCTGTTTGATTATTTTCTTCTCTTTTTTCTCTCAAACCAAACAAAGGAAGATGCTTTTTTATTTTTTTTTCCTTTCCTTTCTTTTCCACAGGTAGGATAGATATGTACTGGAATGATGTGTAGTGTCATGGCTCCAACAAAATTACTCGTGGCATTAAGGGCACCCAATTCTAACATCCTCTTGGGTGCAACAATTTTTTTAGGTTGTCGTGTGCGTTATCTTTAGATCATTTATATATCGTGCATCTTTTTGTCGAGTCTGTCAATAGGATGTAAATTTTTAAAAACAGAGTTTGCGGCGAGAAGCGAGCAAGGCTAAAGCAGTTGACATAAGGATCTAAAGCCAAAATGGCAAAGCGAAAAAGACACAAATATTGAAATTTCTCTTTTTCTAATATAATGGGCTTGTTCGTTTGGGGGTTTTAAAGTCCCTACGCATGGTTCCCAATATATTTTCTCTATCCACCTCCATCCCTCTCCACTCAAACTTCCTTCAAAACTCAAAACGAACAAGCCAATGTCTGCGGATCAAAAAACAAAAAAAACAAGCCAATGTCTTATTTGATTACACTGATGATATTGTATTTTGCTGCCTGATTTCTCGTTCTTGTAGATTTTTAAAAATATGGAAAGAAATAGGTTTCGCTCTGATAGTAATAACTTGGAATTTAACCGAGAAATTTAAGCTACTACCGGATTGAAAAATTCTGTAATGTAAGACCCTGCAAGGCACCCTATAAGGCGCACACTGATTATCGATCTTGACAATGAATGGTTGAAATATGATTTTTAATTATGACCGGTAAGAATCATTTATCACCGGTCATAATTGATTTTTGATCTGAACTATTAATTGATGAGATCGACGATTGTGTGTCATCTTGCACACGCACTACACAGGAGTGCACTACAGTACCCCGGATCCCCTGCCTAGATGAATAGAATTAGACAATCACCTCATATCATCCCCCACCTAGATGAATAGAATTAGACAATCACTCATATCATCCCAAAGCATGAAGACAAAAGTTGTTGAATTTGTGGCAATGTATCGGTACTTAACTTTTACTTTTTTCTTTACACAAGTTCCTTCACCGTCCAAAATTTAACCATAAGATTGATTAGAGGTTGGAGTTGAGGGGTCGATGTGACATTAAATTAAATTAAATTGGTTGTTGGTGGTACTTTTTTCCCTTATATGTTCGAAAAAGGGTTAAAAAAAAAAAAAAGGGTTATGTGGTCAATGGAACCCTAATTTGTGCCCTAATGTAAAAATCATTCATGAGTGGTACACTGGTACTTCCTCCGTCCCAATTTGTTGCGCCCTTATTCCTTTTTGGATGTCCCAAAATGATTTGTATGTTTCAAAACTTTCCATTTTTAGATATCTAAATTACCATTTTGCCCCTCCTGTTCTCTTATACATTTAAATTAGGCTTTGTTTGAGAGCAATTATGATGGACCATTCAGTTTCTGAGCATGGCAGAAACTTCCCGCCCCATTCAAAAAAAATTTGAATTTCACTTTTTGCCTAATTTAAATATTCTGTCTAGGGTAAAATAGTACAATTGATGAAAAGTCAATGTAATTATGAACTTTTCTTAAATTACGTGAAAGTCAAACTAGGCGTAACAAATTGGGACGGATGGAGTACTTGTTGTACATATTTTGATGCCCAATTGTCATAGAAGTACAAAAGTCAATCGTACTGTAATAGAATTATGTTGTTGCAATTTTTAATGATTGGTATATATATGGAGACCTATCAAATATTCAAATCAAATCGTGAAAATAAAATTCGGATTGAGTCCACAAGCCCTAATTGTACGGCAAAATTAAACTATGTTTGCTGATGTGCGAACTAAGTTATTCGGGCTCGAACATCAAAAAATCAATTGCTATCAATATGTTATAATATTAGTAAATAAGCTTCGATATTTTTTTTTTTGAAACTTGGAAGTTTTGAAACAAATTTTAACAAACTACTACTCGACTCATTTAGCTGATAATATTTGAAAAATTCAAACTTCTTGAGATGAGCTCGTGATCGGCTCGAGTAGAACTCGTATGAAATTGGCTTAGATAAGTCAAATTTGAATGTATTCTGAGACATAAGTTTTCAAACTAAATTGTAGGAAAGTGATTAAAAAAAAAAAAAAAACACAACTAAATTGTAGCAATCTACTGGGATTGGTTGCATATGGTAAAAAAATTTCCTAAGGAAAAAGTGAACTCGTTCATGTATGTGCCAATCAACTTTATATTTTACGTAAATTCATCAGGCTCAACAAAATGAATGGTTTAGATCAAATCAACGGACTTCAAATGAGTTTTATATAAGCCTCACAACAGTTTACTGTTTGGCCCGACTTGGCTTGACTATAGGCACAACAAGAACCCATTCCAATCTACCGCTTGGCTCGACTCGACTAGCCTATTTTGGCTCGTTTATCTGCCATAATTCGAATCTAAGAACAAAGAATAAGAAAAAGGTAGTAGTAATTAATTTTCCCACTCTCTTCTTATAACCACACTTCTTTTCTGTCCTACTGTGATATGAATTTACAAAATTAACCTTTAATTTGTACACTCTTTGATACTTCAAATGATAACATTGTAAATTCATATCATAAGAAGTCAAAAAACGGAGCGTGATTATCAAATTGGAGAGCTTGATTATAAAACTAGAGAGCGTGAAAATCAGGCTCCATTCTGCTAAGGGAAACGGTCATTTATTGTTTATTTGTGATAGAATAACTTGACTCGTAAAACAAAAATTAAGTACTTACAAAATAAGAACCTTAGCGGAACCAATCGGGAAAAAATAATTCTAGTTTGTTTGGGCGTAAAATATTTTACCTATTTTTTGGTGTTTGGTTGTGTAAAAAATAAGGAAAATATTTTACATGTAAAACAATTTCTATTAATTGGATGAAAATGACTTACCCTTAAATCTTCCGTAAGTTATTTTCCGAAATAAATCTGCTGCCTTCTATTACAATGCTCACTGCTCAGTTTCTTCGATCGTCAGTCCTGACCTATGTTTAATTCCAATATTCTCAAATCTCTCCACCGTTTAAGCCCTCTCTCTCCCTCCCTCTACGCCACTTTGTCAATTTCTAGAAATATTTTTCAAGTGCCAACCAAACACTAAAACATAAAAAGTTTAATTTATTTTCTGAAAAAATATTTTACATAAATTTGTAAAACAAACGGAGCGCAGTGAAACCATACTATGGAAAGGGTAGAAATTCTGGGCAACCTGCGAGGAAGGGATATACTCTATGCTCCTCCCTTGTCTCTCTCTCCTTTATAAAGTGGACTTTCGTTTTCCTCAAGACTTCATAGACAACCCCCCCCCCCCCCTTTCCTCCGTTCCAAAGGGTTGACGAGAGGAGAGAGAGAAGTTACAAACCCCCTCTCTCTCTCTCTCTCTTCGCTTTGAGGTTTCGCCCCTCTCTCTCTCTCTCTCTACATATATCTCTGCATCTATCTCTCACAGTCACTTCATATCTCGCTCCTCTCCGTCCCGAACCATCCGACGTGAACCGATCCTCTCTCTCTAGCAACCAGGTTTGTTTCTCTCTCTACATAGGCGTACACGCATCTATCTCTATCTGACCTCGTAGCGGATTTCCTCGTTCAATCGAAGAAGCCCTATCTATTTTGTTCGATTATTTTATTCGCTCAATCTGAGATTGTGACTTTGTTTCGATTTACGTACGCAGGTGTATGTGTATATAGCTGTTGCAGTGTGTACAGGTAGATAAGCGAAGGCGAGATGACGGCCTTACGGTCGAGCTTGCCGTCGAGGCTACGGCAACTGCTATCCACCGAAGGCGCTATCGGTCCCTCGGTTAAACTCGATTCGGAGCCTGTGAGTTATTCGTGTTTGCTCTTTGATTTATCTTTATAATTTTATCTGCTTACGACCTGTATGTGTATGTAGATATTGCGGTGTATCTACATATTGCTCATTTGTATTGCTGATAGGTTTGGGTTATATGTGCGGATATTGGGTAGTTGTGTTACTGATAGGTTAGGGTTTCGTCTGTATTGGTAGTTGATTGTTTTGTGCCTCTATGTATGTATGCATATAGATACTGCGCATTTGGAATTTTTTCTACTGTTAGGCTAGGGTTAGATATGGGTTATTTATGGTACTGATGGTTTAGGGTTTCATTTTTAATAACTATGCGCAAAAATAGGTTTTGGTAAGTGCAGGAATTTTGTTTCGTTATTTGTTCTACCGGTAGGCTATGGTTATGTCTAGAGATATTTGTCAGTTGTGGAACTGAGAGGTTATGGTTACATCTGGATTGGCAGTTGATTGTTTTTTGCCTAGGGTTTGATTGACATTTTATCTTTTAATTACTTACTGCAAAAAAATGGGGTTTGGTATGTGCAGGAATTTTGTTTGTTTTCATACTCATTTGGGTTCTTGATTGATGGTACTGGAAACATGTATCTACTTTGTATGCGTTTTCGCTGTAAAGTTGTAGCAATGGTCTTTGCCACTGTAATTTGGTGTTCTTTAGTTGTTTGGACAATGTAGGGGATACTTTTGGATACTGTTCATGATTCTTACGGGCATTTGAATATCTAATCACATGCGTAAGCCCCATGACACATCAACACTCAAGTATGGTGCCTACCTTGCCAGTGCCCTCGTCACTTAAGCTGCAATCTGCAACATGAGTCCATCGTAGTTTGGGACTTGGAGTGTGACAAAGAGCATCCTCACTTTGGGCCGTGGTGTCTCAGCTCTGTCACTCCTGTGGAATGGCTGCTTGGCATGGCAAAGAGGGAGTTCTGTTCTCTCATGACTCCCTTACGCCTTGTTCATCCCAAGAGAGCCATTATACGCTGGTTTTTGCCATCCCAAATACTTCCATGGTCTCTTAGACTAGGAATGGAGGATAGGAACCCACTTCTCGAGTCATTAGAGGAATGTGGCCTGGAGGCTTGAGTCAAGGGACTGTCAAGATTGCTTTGCTTGCTTCGTGGGTTAACCCCTCCTTGTTTGACCTTACAAAGAGGCTATGTTAGATGTTTCATGTATGAGTATCTGTGGTTTTGTGTCTAAGGAAAGGACCTTCGTGATTTTAAATCTTAATAGTATAGGGATAATTTTCAAAAAGGTAATGATGGGCATGGGAACACCTTGTATACACTTATTTGTTGGTTTTACAACAGTCATAAATTAGATATTGTAAGTAAATCGAAAATGTACTTGGCATGAATATGGAATCCATCTCCCCTTCATTTAGAAGGTTAAAGTGTTGCTGATAAATAAAGGCTAAACATCTTTCTTTTCTAGTTAATGAAAGTTTTGTTTCTGCAAATATGACAAAACTTTGAGGATCCAAATGTTTAAATTAGGTATGACCATCGGAAACACGTAACAAGAGGGCTGTAGAGAAAATAGAAGGGTCAATATTACATTAGAGAGGGGGCGTTCACCAAGACGTGACATCCCTGGGCATGTATCACACCTAAAAAATGGTCCATTCCTCTGAATAAGGGGCAACTGGACAGTTGATCGCCCAAGGTTCTTGCCTTTAAAGGTTAGTAGCGGTTGGTTAGTGCATTCAGTTTTGGGAGGATGTTTGGGTTGGTAATTCTTCCTTTGACTTCTTTCCACATTTATGTAGATTGGTTTGATCCATCATGTTTGCACTATTTTTTGGAACTTTCTCACACGTCCCTAATTTCATGGAACTTTAGTTTCGTATGAATTCTCAACGACCGTGAATATCCTTGATAATGTTTGGCTGCAAGTTAGAAATATAACGGTCCGGTCACATCATCCTTCAGCGATATTCTCGTGCAAGCTTTTCTTTTCTATAATCATTTAGCCCAGATGCTCCATCTTTTCCTTTCTATAGGAAGATTTGGATAGCTGTTGCCCCCAAGAATAAGTTTATATGACCTAACTACATATTATATTATAAAAGAGGAAGATTTGTTCAACTTGCATTAAAAACAAAAGGCAACGCCCGTTTCCAATTTGTGAATGTAGCCAAGCTAAGGAACATGAATAGGGACACAGGACATTGATATATTATCATGTAATAGAGACATGTGAAGGCAATTTCCTTGTAAAAAAAGGGCTTCGTGACATGAAATGGACACGAGAATAGACAATACTGTTTACGTGTTGAGGTATATACCCTGATAGTCATATTCTTTTTGTTTTGTTGTATTATATCGAATTGTAGTTGACCGTCTCTTACATTAGCCATTGGAAAGAATTTTGTACGTTACATAAAAGTCATCATTTTTTTGTAGAAGCTCTGCTTATGCCATGCATCATGTCTTTAAGTTACAGAGATGTGTTTCCGGGTGTTTGAACTTTGAAACGTGTAACATTAATAAAGGAAAAGATAATGGTATATCATATCATATCTAACATGTCGGTGTCTGATGTCTAACACAGACATGACAACAACTTGGAAGAACCCATGCATCTTAATAGCCAGGGTTATCAGATTGGCCTAAGGATGCCGTTGGCTTACTTGTTAAGAACATTGTTTCCTCCTCTACATCCACGCAAACACACAGCCCAAGAGGGGACAAAAAACAAGAAAACCACCAAAAGAAGGGGAAAAAATTACTCCTGACTTCCGTTTACGACTGCCATAGAACATGTTAGAATGACTAGATAAAAAACCATAAAGCAAAGGAATTACCCATTTTGCTAGCAGCTGCTCCCTGTCCTATCCCATCTCATAAACTAAACAGATGAATTAAAGGTGACAGAATCGGTGTCATTACATGCTGTCTCTTTCGTTGCGCCGTTTTCTTTATGCTTTGATAAAGGTTGTTTCAATGCGAAAAAGCAACTTGAATGGATTTGTATTTGTTATTGCAGCCTCCTAAAATAAAAGCATTCATCGACAAGGTGATCCAAAGTCCATTACAGGATATAGCAATACCTCTTTCTGGATTTCGTTGGGAGTATGGCAAGGTTATTTCCTTCTACTTATTTAATATTGTTTCACTCTTTTACCAATTTGGCCATTCACTTACTGGTTCTTGGTTTTCAGGGGAATTTTCATCACTGGAGGCCACTGTTTCTGCATTTTGAGACGTACTTTAAGACATACTTGTCCTGTAGGAGTGATCTCCTTTTGACAGATAATAGCCTAGAAGATGATAGTCCTTTTCCAAAGCAAGCAGTTTTACAAGTTCTACGAGTGATGCAAATAATTTTAGAGAATTGCCATAACAAAAGTTCATTTAGTGGTCTGGAGGTAAGTCGGAGATGATTGACTTGGAACTATTCTTTGTTAGGAAAAGAAGTTCGATTTGAATCTGATCTGTATTTTGATTCTTTCGGTGCATAACTTATGATGTTTTGTTATATTTTTCATTGTAACAATCTGCAAGTCTTTTCCCCTTCACACCACTTGCTTCTTGTTTATTTTCAGCATTTCAAGGTCCTGCTTGCATCAACAGATCCTGACATTCTAATAGCTACCTTGGAAACTCTTTCTGCATTGGTGAAAATAAATCCTTCCAAACTACACGTGAGTGGTAAATCAGTTGGATGTGGCTCCGTGAACAGCTGTCTTCTGTCTCTTGCACAGGGATGGGGAAGCAAGGAAGAAGGTTTGGGTTTGTATTCATGTGTTATGGCAAATGAAAGGACCCAAGAGGAAGGGCTGTGCTTGTTCCCATCCGATGCACCCAACGACTGTGACAAGTCCCAGTACCGGTTGGGATCAACACTTTACTTCGAATTCCATGGTGCCAATTCCCAATCTACTGGGGAAGATGGTGATGGTTCAAAGTCTTCTGGAGGGTGTGTCATTCACCTTCCGGATCTCCATTTGCGGAAGGAGGAGGATCTGGTTCTAATGAAGCAGTGTGTTGAGGAGTACAATGTACCTCCTGAGCACAGATTCTCCTTGCTTACCAGAATCAGATATGCTCATGCCTTTTGTTCTCCTAGAATATGCAGGCTCTACAGTCGGGTCTGTCTTCTTGCATTCATTGTTCTTGTTCAGTCTAGTGATGCTCATGATGAACTAGTGTCCTTTTTTGCTAATGAGCCAGAGTATACAAATGAGCTAATCAGGATTGTGAGGTCTGAAGGGACTGTTCCTGGAACCATTAGAACACTTGCAATGCATGCCTTGGGGGCTCAATTAGCTGCATATGCATCATCTCATGAACGGGCACGGATCTTAAGTGGATCAAGCATTAGTTTTGCTGGAGCGAACCGCATGATTCTGCTGAATGTGCTGCAGAGGGCCATTTTTTCACTGCATAATTCCAATGATCCATCGTCCATTGCATTTGTTGAGGCACTTCTACAGTTCTATCTGCTCCATGTTATATCTTCTTCGACTTCTGGGAGTGTTGTCCGAGGGTCAGGTATGGTTCCAACGTTCTTACCTCTTTTGGAGGATTCTGACCCTATGCATATGCATCTTGTGTGTCTTGCTGTGAAAACCTTACAAAAGCTCATGGACTACAGTAATACAGCAGTAACACTTTTCAAAGATTTGGGGGGAGTAGAGCTTTTGACCCATAGACTACAGATAGAAGTTAATAGGGCCATTGGTTTGGCTGGAGAAAATGATAATTTGATGGTTGTTGAATGCTCAAGGTACAATGATGATCAATTGTATGCACAGAAAAGACTGGTTAGGGTTCTGTTGAAGGCCCTTGGGTCTGCTACTTATGCACCGGCAAACACTACAAGATCCCAGAACTCCCATGATGCTTCCTTGCCAGCCACTCTGTCATTGATATTCAAAAATGTGGACAAATTTGGAGGTGAAATTTATTCCTCAGCTGTGACTGTAATGAGTGAAATTATTCACAAGGACCCTACGTCCTTTCCTGCCTTACATGAATTGGGTCTTCCGGATGCCTTTTTAGCTTCAGTAGTGGCTGGAATACTCCCTTCGTCAAAGGCTCTCACTTGCATTCCTAATGGTCTTGGTGCCATTTGTCTTAATGCCAAAGGATTGGAAGCAGTGAAAGAAACTTCTGCGTTACGGTTCCTTGTTGATGTCTTCACTTCAAAGAAATATATAGTAGCAATGAATGAAGGTATTGTCCCTTTGGCAAATGCTGTGGAGGAGCTCCTGCGACATGTATCTTCTCTGAGAGGCACTGGTGTTGATCTAATCATTGAGATTGTTAATAAAATTGCTTCCGTAGGAGATGGTTGTGCAGTATCATCCGGAAAAGTTGGTGGGAGTACGGGAATGGAGATGGATTCTGAAGTCAAGGAAAATGAAGCTTCTTGCAGCCTGGGTAGTTCAACAGATTCCACTGCAGAAGGCATCAGCGATGAGCAGTTTATCCAAGTATGCATCTTTCATGTGATGGTTCTAGTTCACAGGACAATGGAAAATGTCGAAACCTGTCGGTTATTTGTGGAGAAGTCAGGGATTGAAGCTTTACTTAAACTTCTATTGCGGCCGAGTATCGTGCAGTCATCTGAAGGGATGTCTATTGCTTTACATAGCACCATGGTTTTCAAGGGCTTCACTCAACATCATTCTGCTCCTTTGGCACGTGCTTTCTGCTCCTCTCTCAGGGATCATCTTAAGAAAGCTTTGACTGGATTTAGTAGCACTCCAGGAGCCTTTCTACTGGACCCTAGGACGACTTCTCCAGAAAGTGAAATATTTCCCTCCCTTTTCCTGGTCGAATTCCTTTTGTTTCTTGCTGCCTCAAAGGACAACCGTTGGGTAACTGCATTGCTTACTGAATTTGGAAATGAAGGCAAGGATGTACTGGATGACATAGGTCGTGTTCACCGTGAAGTTCTATGGCAAATTGCTCTACTTGAAGATGCTAATTTTGAGACGGAGGACGATACTGCTGCTGGTTCTGGTGCTGAGTCACGACTATCAGAGTCTAATCCAAATGAAGCTGAAGAGCAAAGATTCAATTCCTTTAGACAGTTTCTGGATCCGTTGCTGAGAAGAAGGATGTCAGGATGGAGTTTTGAATCACAGTTTTTTGACCTTATAAATCTGTACCGTGATCTTAGTCGTGCTTCTGGTCTTCAGCAAAGGCAGGGTATGGATATTCCTCCAAGTCTACGGCTTGGATCCGGTCATCATTCGCAACAGTCTGCTTCTTTGGATGGCGTTGACAGTAGTAGAAAGGAAGATGATAAGCAGAGATCCTATTATTCTTCTTGTTGTGACATGGTGAAGTCACTTTCTTTTCACATTACCAATTTGTTTCAAGAATTGGGAAAAGTAATGTTGCTTCCATCTCGTCGACGGGATGATACGCTGAATGTATCACCTTCTTCAAAATCGGTGGCTTCTGCCTTCGCAACCATTGCACTGGACCACATGAATTCCCCTGGATCAGACGTGTCAAAGTCAACTAAGTGCCGCTACCTTGGCAAGGTTATTGATTTCATTGATTTTATTCTACTGGACAAGCCAGATTCGTGCAATCCGGTTTTGGTAAATTGTTTATATGGCTGTGGGGTTGTTCAATCAGTTTTGACCACATTTGAAGCCACCAGTCAGTTGCTTTTTTCACTAAATAGGGCTCCTGCTTCTCCAATGGAGACTGATGATGGGATTTCAAAGCAGGATGTCAAAGAAGAAACAGATCATGCTTGGATTTATGGTCCCCTGGCCAGCTATGGAAAATTAATGGACCACTTGGTGACTTCATCTTTCATTTTGTCTCCTTTTACGAAGCACTTGCTCATACAGCCTCTTGTAATTGGGGATATTCCGTTCCCACGGGACGCAGAGACATTTGTTAAGATCCTTCAATCCATGGTGCTTAAGGCAGTGCTACCTGTTTGGACTCATCCTCAGTTTACTGATTGCACCTATGATTTCATTGCGGCAGTTGTTTCGATAATTCAGCATATTTATTCTGGTATTGAGGTGAAAAACATTTCTAGCAGCGGTGGGCCTCGCGCCAGTGGTCCTCCACCAAATGAATCAACTATTGCAACAATTGTGGAGATGGGGTTTTCCAGGTCCAGAGCGGAAGAAGCTTTAAGGCAGGTTGGATCAAATAGTGTGGAGCTGGCAATGGAATGGTTATTCTCGCATCCTGAGGAAACCCAAGAAGACGACGAACTCGCTCGCGCTCTAGCCATGTCACTTGGGAATTCTGGATCAGAAACAAAGGAAGATGTTGCTGATGAAAATAGTCAGCATATTGAAGGGGAGATGGTCCAACCGCCTCCTGTTGAGGACTTATTATCTACATGCACGAAGCTGTTACAAATGAAAGAATCTCTGGCTTTTCCAGTTCGAGACCTTTTAGTTATGATATGCTCCCAAAATGAAGGTCAATGCAGGTCAAACGTTATTTCTTATGTCGTAGAGCAGGTGAAGCTTTCAGAGAGTGGAAATGGAAACATGCTGTATGCTCTTTTCCATGTTCTCGCTCTAATTTTTCATGAAGATGCAGCAGCCCGAGAAGTTGCCTCTAAAACTGGTGTTGTGAAGGTTGCCTCAGATTTACTCTCAGACTGGGTGTCTAATTCAAGTGAAGGGGATCGATCCCAAGCTCCAAAGTGGGTAACGTCGGCTTTTCTTGCAATTGATCGGCTGTTGCAAGTGGATCAAAAGTTGAATGGTGATATTTCAGAGCTGTTGAAAAAGGACGATGTTGGTGGCCATCAGACATCTATAGCAATTGATGAGGATAAGCAGAACAAGTTGCAGTCAGTTTTGGGATGCTCTGTAAAGAACATAAGTATAGAGGAACAGAAGAGACTTATTGAGATTGCTTGTGGTGCTATTAGGAACCAGCTTCCTTCTGAAACCATGCATGCTGTTTTGCAGCTATGTTCTACTCTCACTAGAACGCATTCTGTCGCTTCTAGTTTTCTTGATGCTGGGGGTTTGCCCTTGCTGCTTTCCTTGCCAACAAGTAGCCTGTTTGTTGGCTTTGACAGTATAGCTGCTACAATAATTCGTCATATACTGGAAGATCCCCAGACTCTCCAGCTGGCAATGGAATCTGAGATACGACACAGTGTTGTGACTGCTGCTAACCGACAATCAAACGGGAGACTTACCCCCCGCAGCTTTCTCTTAAATTTGACTTCTGTCATCTTACGGGATCCAGTGATATTTATGCAGGCTGCTCAGTCTGTGTGCCAAGTTGAGATGGTGGGGGAGAGGCCTTATATTGTCCTGCTGAAAGATCGGGATAAGGATAAACTCAAAGAGAAAGAAAAAGAGAAGGAAAAAACAGTGGAGAAAGAGAAAGCACAGACTCCTGGGAATGGGACTAGCAAACTTTCTGATGCTAATTCGAAGAATGTGAAAGGTCATCGAAAACCCCCTCAGAGTTTTGTTAATGTGGTTGAGCTTCTATTAGATTCAGTTATAACTTTTGTGCCACCCTTGAAAGAAGACTCTTTGGTGAGGGATACCTCTTCATCAGTGGATATGGATATCGATGCGAGCGTGAACAAGGGGAAAGGTAAGGCTGTTGTTACTCCATCTGAAGACGATGAGGCTAATAACCAGGAACTTTCTGCAGCATTGGCGAAGATTGTATTCCTTTTGAAGCTTTTGACAGAGATTCTCTTGACGTATTCTTCGTCCATTCATGTTTTGCTCCGTCGAGATGCTGAAGTTAGTAGTTTCAGGGGCCCTCCTCAACGAGGTCCTGCCGGTCACTGCACTGGTGGAATATTTCACCATTTTCTCCACAAGTTTCTCCCCTACACTAGAGGTTCAAAGAAGGAGAAGAAGACCGATATCGACTGGAGGCACAAATTAGCGAGCAGGGCTAGCCAGTTTTTAGTGGCATCCTGTGTTCGGTCGACAGAGGCAAGGAAGAGAGTTTTCCTTGAAATCACCAATGTCTTCAATGACTTTATAGATTCTTCTACTGGTTTTAGGCCACCAGGAAATGATATCCCTTCATTAGTAGATCTGCTCAATGATGTAGTTGCAGCACGAACACCCACGGGTTCATACATTTCGGCAGAAGCATCTACTACTTTTATTGATGTTGGTCTGGTGACGTCATTGACACGTGCTCTCCAGGTTTTAGACCTGGACCATGCTGAAGCTCCCAAAGTTGTTACAGGGCTTGTTAAAGTTCTTGAGATAGTGACCAAGGAACATGTCCAGGCTTCTGATTCTAGCTCTAGCAAGGCTGAAAATTCAACAAAACCTCCTCCTGATCAGAATCCACGTGAAGGAATAGATAACAGCGGTGACATATCCCAGTCCATAGAAACTAGTTCTCAACGTAATGAAAATTCCGTGGCAGTTGATCGCATGGCATCTTTTGAGACTGCCCATGCCTATGGTGGATCTGAAGCTGTTACTGATGATATGGAACATGACCAGGATCTTGATGGGGGATTTCCACCTACGGCTGAAGATGATGAGTATATGCATGAAACTCCTGAGGGCATGCGTGGTCTTGAAAATGGCCGTGATACAGTGGGGATTAGATTTGAAATCCAACCACGTGACCAAGAGAATATTGGTGATGAGGAGGATGATGAGGATATGTCAGGGGACGATGAAGATGATGTGGATGAGGATGAAGATGAGGACGATGAGGAACATAATGATCTGGAAGAAGATGAAGTTCATCACCTTCCACATCCAGACACCGATCAGGATGACCATGAAATTGATGAGGATGAGTTTGATGAGGAGGTGATGGAGGAAGACGATGAAGATGACGATGATGATGAAGAGGATGGAGTTATCCTTAGGCTCGAGGAGGGAATCAATGGGATAAATGTTTTTGACCATATTGAGGTTTTTGGTAGAGATCATAGCATCGCCAATGAAACTCTTCATGTGATGCCTGTTGAAGTGTTTGGCTCTAGGCGCCAGGGGCGTACTACGTCAATTTATAATCTCTTGGGGAGAACTGGAGACAATGCTGCCCCATCACAGCATCCGCTACTGGTGGAACCTACTTCATCACTGCACACAGCTCCCCTCAGGCAATCAGGTAAACTCTAACTCGTAGTTGGTCCCCTGTTCTTTTACTATTTATTAAATTGCCTTCTGACACCTTATATTTTCATCCTAGTTTTTTTTGGTTGTATATTCTTTAAGGCCTTGTAGTCTTGTAAAATATTGTTCTTCAGATTTTGACATCTGATTCCTTTTCCTCCTTTTTTCATCATTTTTTGTTTGCTTCAGTTAATACCAGGGATGTTGGCTCTTCTGATCGAAACTCTGGAAACACCCCATCACGTCTAGATGCTATTTTTCGGTCACTGCGGAATGGGCGTCATGGACACCGATTTAATTTGTGGACAGAAGATAACCCGCAAACTGGAGGATCAAATCCATCTGCAGTTCCTCAAGGGCTTGAAGATCTTCTTGTTTCCCAGTTAAGACGTCCAACTCCTGAGAAACCTTCTGACGAGAACACGGTGCCCTCAGAACCTCAAAGTAAAAATGAGGTCGGTCAATTTCAAGAATCTGCAGGGATGACACCTGAAACTCCTGCTGAGAACAATGGAAACACTGAAAACAATTATGTGCCTCTGCCCTCATCTGTCCCAATGGATGGTTCTGATAATGCTGATATGAGGCTTACTGCAAGTGAATCTCTACAGGAAATGGATGCATCAAGTACACACTCTCAATCTGTTGGAATGCAGTTTGAACAAAGCGATTCGAATGTTCGAGATGTTGAAGCAGTGAGCCAAGAAAGCAGTGGAAGTGGTGCTACTTTGGGGGAGAGCCTCCGTAGTCTGGATGTTGAAATCGGGAGCGCTGATGGCCACGACGATGGTATTGGAGAAAGGCAAATGTCAAGGAGGGCAAATGTGTCTTTTGGCAATTCTACACCGGTAAGCGGCAGAGATGCTCCTCTTCACAGTTTGACAGAAGTTTCTGAAAATCCTAGCCAAGAAGCAGATCAGGGCGGTCAAGCAGAGGAGTTACCGGCGAATGGTGATGGTGGTTCTGGATCAATTGACCCTGCATTCCTAGACGCCCTCCCTGAGGAGTTGCGTAGCGAAGTTCTTTCTGCTCAACAGGGTCAAGAGAGGCAGCATTCAAATGCAGAACCACAAAATGCTGGGGAAATAGATCCAGAATTTCTTGCAGCCCTTCCGCCTGACATCAGAGAAGAAGTTCTTGCACAACAACAGGCACAAAGACTTCATCAATCGCAGGAACTTGAAGGCCAACCTGTGGAAATGGACACCGTCTCCATAATTGCCACATTTCCATCAGATTTGCGTGAAGAGGTATGGTTATTTCAGAGTAATTCTTATTTTGTGTTTAGTTGACCAGTTAACACTTAAAAGTGGAACTAGGGTGTATATGAAGAGACGACGTGGAGAGAAGAGAACAAGAAATAGATAAAGAAATAGGGTTTTGAGTGGGGATTTTTATAGATACACTCAGCCTTGTGTTTTTGTATTAAACTACCGTTTGGCAGGATTGCGCATATAATGGAAAGTAAAAGAATAATAAGAACGAAACCCGCTAACATTTTATTGTATGGCTTTCTAAAAAATCACCCGTCTCTTCATAAGATCCCAGCATTACAACTCTATTTTTCTCTAAATTGTGTATTAAATTGGCTTCTAAATGCAGTATTTCGTTAGTGGCCTTTTCAGGGCCTTGTCACTTGTCACATGAATCTGAATTCCATATTTCTGTCTGTGAAAAGTAGTATGAAATTGCTTGTGTTTTTTCTTAGGTACTCTTGACGTCTTCTCATGATATTCTTGCCAATCTCACACCTGCCCTTGTTGCGGAGGCAAATATGTTGCGTGAAAGATTTGCAAATCGTTATAATAGAACATTGTTCGGTATGTACCCTAGAAACCGTAGGGGCGAGTCGTCTCGACGAGGTGAGGGTATTGGTTCTAGCTTGGATAGAGCTGGTGGAATCCTTGCTCGTAGGTCTATGGGAAGTAAGCCAGTTGAAGCTGAAGGGGCTCCTTTGGTTGACACAGAAGCTCTGAGATCCATGGTTCGACTGCTTCGGGTTGTTCAGGTATTCACTTGCTGTGGTATTTTCTTCCTTTCTTTTCTATTACCCCTTGTCATCTGGCATCTATGTGTTGATTTATGTTGTCCATGCAGCCACTTTATAAAGGTCAGTTGCAGAGGCTTCTCTTGAATTTATGTGCTAATAGTGAAACCAGAACTGCTCTGGTGAAAATCCTGATGGATTTGTTGATGCTCGATATCTGGAAGCCTGTCAATAATTCGAGTGCCTCTGAGCCTTCTTATAGGTTGTATGCTTGCCAGAGTCACGTTATGTATTCACGGCCTCAATCTTTTGATGGTAATACCTCTATTCCTCTCTCTTATTATTGGCTAGGTGCAATATCTTATGCCTCATTGCTCATATCTAAGTTCAAGTTTGGGTCCAGGTTTTTATTATAATGTACATCATCTTAGAAAAAATTGATAAGACTCTGACCCTTGCCTATCTCCATGTGGTAATTTAACAAGTTCGTAGTGTAATTTACACTGACTACACTTAATTGCTATGGTCAAAATTTACTGAATAATTACATGTAAGGCTTTATAGTGCTTCAGGTTTTCATTGTTGATTTCCTTTGACAATCTACAAACAGCTTGTTCTCGAGTGTTACATTAACCCAAGGTACATGAAAACAGGGGCATGTGACACCTAATAAAAGGTGCAGCACCACGATAGAGGCCCTGCGTTGATATGTGTTGATAGCACAAATTGTTAAGAACCAATGTCTTTTTTGAACTGTTTTCATACTGAGATTCTCTTGCAATTATTGCCTTAGTTTACTGGAGTTTAAATACTTGGGAATCTTATTTTCGATAGGTATTAAATACTGTGGATATCTTAAATGGACCCACACCCCTGTGAGGTGGAATATTCTTTGCCCCCTTAGCATGGATGGTTACACTTAAGTTCGTTCTTTTCCAAGGAATGCTTTGGTTGTGGGTTCTAATGATTTTAAGTTATAGCTGTTGTTGTTGAGGTGCTTACATAATTCATTGTTTTCTGCTCTCACTTTATAGGTGTACCGCCTTTGGTGTCGCGGCGTGTTCTTGAAACCCTGACCTACTTGGCTCGAAATCACCCTTATGTGGCAAATATTTTGCTTCAGTTTAAGCTGCCTCGGCCACTCCAACAAGAGTCAGAAAATCTTGATAAGGCACGTGGCAAAGCTGTGATGATTCTTGAAGATGACTTGGCAGAAGGAAACAGCCAGCAGGAAGGATACTTCGCCGTTGCATTGCTTTTGAGCCTTTTGAAACAGCCTCTGTATTTGAGAAGTATAGCGCATCTTGAACAGGTAGTGATTTACGCAAAGTTGTACTTCGATTGTCTTGTTTACCTGTATAATTGTCTAACTTGGTTTTGTTGATTCTATTTCCATCTGTTTCGATTTTTGGTTCCTATGTCAGCTACTGCACCTATTGGAGGTCATCATTGATTATGCTGAAAGCAAGTCTAGTTCGTCTAATGCATCTGGGGTGTCTGCTGCGGAACAAACATCTGGGCTTCAGATTGCAACGCCAGATGCTGAAATAAATACAGGCTCTGGTGTCAAATCCGCTGGCTCTGATATCACATCCTCAAAGCCTGATGGTTCCTCCAAACCCTCTGCTTTAAGTGCAGATGCAGATTGTGATACTCAAACTGTTGTTGATAGCCTACCACAAGCAGAACTTAGGCTTCTATGCTCACTTCTTGCGCGAGAAGGGTATGATGACCTTTGCAGCCTAACTTCTTCTAATTATGTGCTGTTATTTTGCGTTGCAATCACATATTACGAACATTACATCCCCGAAATAATTCAGATATGACAAATGAACTTGCAACGAAACATGAGTTTTGCGATATCTTTCCTGCATTTCTTTTTAAGTATGTCATCTCGACTGTTGCCATTGCTGTCTTTTGTTTGCTTTTAACCTGGGCATTGTATGCAAATGAGTTGGCCCTATGGTTCCCAAGGGTGGAGGGGGCAGGCAGAATGTGGGGTCAAGCGACCCTACTGAGTTGGAAAAACCTCTTATGATTGGTATATTTTTACTGGTATTATAGACAGAGGATGGAAAATGTTGTACCAGTGAAGACATTCCAAACCACCCCCCCCCCAACTGTCATGCTTTCCTGTATTTTACACATTTTATAGGTACAATTTTGACACCACTATAATTTAACCCTGCTGTCCACCTATTCTGACTCCGCTAATGATGGTTCTGCGCTTTGTTGGGGCAGTGGACTATTTTACCTTTTTTGTGACATTTTTCTTGTTATTAATATGCATCTTAAATTTCATTCCAGTTTTAGACTTTTAGTCACTTGCTCCTTTCTTAGCCATCCTTGGCTTCTTGGGAATGCTGAACTCTCGGAATTCTTTGATAATTGTTCTTTCTTACTGCCACTCTTAATACTTGAATAATATTTCATTTCTTTGCAGGCTGTCAGATAATGCCTATGCTCTCGCTTCGGAGGTATTAAAGAAGTTAGTCGCAATTGCTCCAACCCACTGTCATCTGCTCATCACTGAGCTTGCTAATTCTGTGCAAAATTTAACCAAGTCTGCAATGAGCGAGTTACACATGTTTGGGGAAGTGGAAAAGGCACTGCTCACTACTTCATCATCCGATGGTGCAGCAATTTTGAGAGTGTTGCAGGCATTAAGCTCGCTGGTTGCTGGAATCAATGAGAAAGAGAAAGACCATCCAATTCTTTCTGAAAAGGAGTTCACTGCTGCTATTTCTCTGGTAGGTGACATCAGCGCAGCTTTGGAGCCTTTGTGGCTGGAGTTAAGCACTTGCATAAGCAAAATAGAAAGCTATTCGGATTCCCAACCTGATTTATCTAATAAATCTGCTCTTTCCTCGCCTAAACCATCTGGTGTAGTGCCTCCACTTCCTGCTGGTACTCAGAACATCTTGCCATACATAGAATCTTTCTTTGTGATGTGTGAGAAATTACAACCAGGGCAATCAGGTGCAAATCAGGACTTTGGTATTTCTGTAATTTCTGAAGTTGAAGATGCCACCACTTCTACTAGTCAGCAGAAAGCTTCAGGGGCTATTTCGAAAGCAGATGAGAAAAACCTTGCTTTTGTGAAGTTCTCTGAGAAGCATAGGAAACTCTTAAATTCCTTTATCCGGCAAAACCCTGGGTTACTTGAGAAGTCTTTATCGCTCATCCTGAAGGTTCCGCGGTTCATTGATTTTGACAACAAACGCGCTCACTTTAGATCTAAGATAAAGCACCTACATGATCATCATCACAGTCCTTTAAGGATTTCTGTGAGAAGAGCTTATATACTTGAAGATTCATACAATCAATTGCGGATGAGGTCAACTCAGGATTTGAAGGGGAGATTGACTGTTCATTTCCAAGGGGAGGAAGGCATTGATGCAGGTGGACTTACCAGGGAATGGTATCAGTTGTTGTCTAGGGTCATTTTCGATAAGGGAGCACTACTATTTACAACCGTGGGCAATGACTCAACATTTCAACCGAATCCTAACTCTGTCTACCAAACGGAACATCTTTCGTACTTTAAGTTTGTTGGGCGCGTTGTGAGTATCTTTCTCATTAATGCATTCTTGCTTGAGTTGTTTAGCATATGGTTCTTTCTTATGCTTTTCCCTATCCATTTCAGGTTGGGAAGGCACTTTTTGATGGACAACTTCTTGATGTTCATTTCACTCGGTCCTTCTACAAGCACATCCTTGGGGTTAAAGTTACTTACCATGATATCGAAGCTATAGATCCAGATTACTTTAAAAACCTCAAGTGGATGCTTGAGGTGTGTGATGCATAGTTGAATGTTCTTCTCATATCACTCTCTCTCTTTCACACACGCGCACGTGCTTGATGTATAACACTGTTACCCAAACATTCTTACTCATTGCCCTGTTTACCTTTTCAGAACGATATCACGGATGTTCTGGACCTTACTTTTAGCATGGATGCTGATGAAGAGAAGCTAATATTATACGAGAGGACGGAAGTAATGAATTCTTCCAATTTCATGAGATGATTAGTTTTCCCAGCCGCCTTTTGTACAATTTTATAAATAATTTACATAATGCAGGTCACTGACTATGAACTCATCCCCGGTGGACGGAACATTCGAGTTACCGAGGAAAATAAGCATGAATATGTTGATTTGGTTGCTGAGCATCGGTTAACTACTGCTATTCGTCCTCAAATAAATGCTTTTTTGGATGGATTCACTGAACTAATAGCTCGTGATTTGATATCAATTTTTAATGATAAGGAACTGGAGCTGTTGATTAGTGGGCTTCCAGATATTGACTGTGAGTTCACCTCTATGAAGTGATGATTTATGTTCTCAATTTTCTCCAAGCCCCATGGAAATTTAACGATACATTTTTAACAAGTCATTTTATAATAATTTCTTTCAGTTGATGACATGAGGGCGAATACAGAATATTCTGGGTACAGTGCTGCATCTCCTGTCATCCAGTGGTTTTGGGAGGTGGTTCAAAGTTTCAGCAAGGAAGACAAAGCCCGTCTTCTGCAGTTTGTGACTGGCACGTCAAAGGTATGGTGTCAATAATTGTTTTCTATTTCCTTTTATAAGGAGAATGCTACTTAAAACATTGTCTCATCTGAAACAAAAAATACTGTCTATGTAACGACAAGAAAGTGTGATTTCTAAGCTTGAAAGTATATCAAATATCAACCCACTTTCTGAATTGACATAGTAGGGTACACCTCAGAATTCTATTTGTGTTGCATGTGAGACATACATCAAGCTTTTCAAGTTTTTATTTCTGTGTCGTAAATAAGCCATAAATGGGTGTTTCCAAAGTATCTAATTTGGGGAATAGGGGAGAACATTAGGAAGAGAGAAAATTTATCCTTAATAAAGGGTGCACGATGTTTTCCTCTTTTTGTAGTTTTTTAATCTCTTCGTGAAATAGGCCACAGGTTCTTTTGAGTTAAATATTTTACCAAAGGAGGACCTGGTGAGTTTCATCAGGGGCTAGGCCATTGTGAGTTTCCAGGAGTGGTGGAGGCCTGCAGGATGCAAGAGGAAGAAAAACTAATCTCTGAAGGTCCTTGGCAGCTTTAATTTTCTTACATCCACCACTTCCAATATGTTGGTTCTTCATCAACCGTCCCATAGGTTTATATTCTCCATGTGCCTGCTTTAAGTGGCCATACTTGTGCTACAGTACACCTTTTCTCCATGCCGGCCTGGACCAACTGTTTCCACTTTCCAGCAATGATGCTTGGACATCTTTCTGGGGAATTAGAGGGTAACAACATGTTTTGCCACAGAAGTTCAATGAGGTGTACTGTTTTTGGATCTCTGGGCATATTTGTTGGGATATCCATTACGAGTGTTATTCTTGTCTTCCTATTTGGACCTTCCTAAGGCATAGTCTTCTTCCATTTCATTAGATTTGTTTCCTAATCAAGTGAAAGCAACATGAGGAAAGGATCCTTTTTCTGTGTTTAGACTTGCTTACTGGCCACGTACCCCATCCCCATGTAGAGAAAGCGCATGTATGCATACTGTAGTTTTTTGGGGTCTGTTGCTTTGTGATGGGAATTTGGGAACTGTATGCTGAATGATCTTTCCAATCTCCTTGTCATTTCTCATGGCATATTCTTCCGAATCTTCCATAACATATTATGGTGAGCATGTTTGTAGTTGATATGGCATTATGATTTGTTACCCGAGTCTATTTTCCAAGGCAATGTTCTTTTTTTCCAGGTGCCTTTAGAAGGATTCAGCGCTCTCCAGGGGATCTCAGGCTCTCAGAAGTTTCAGATCCACAAAGCTTATGGCAGTGCCGAGCACTTGCCTTCTGCTCATACATGGTAGCATTTTAGCTCTAACCTTCTTGTTACTTTCTTGCTGAGCATGTTTAGTTGAACCAGGGGCAGCCTGACTGTCAAAGCATACTGGGCCATTTTGCCTTAGAGCCTTGCATTTGTCAGGGCCCCCAAATTTTTTAGGGCTCCGTTATATTATATACCATACAGGTCTTTATAAATGGACCCACAGAGCCCACAAATTTGGATTGGGTTTCTGGACCAAAGTGAAATGATTACTGACTTAATACAAAAGGGGCATTTACCCATACAAAAGGAAAGAAGAGTAGAACTTGATTTTTAAATTTAGTTGTGATCTCACCTAAAGGCCACCTGGGTTGAACTCTCTCGGGTGTTGGTGGGAAATGTAGTCTCGTGTTCATGACCGTATCTAACTTTTTATTTGTTTTGGTGTATTTGCTTCATCATGAATTTATTCTTTTTACGATGCAGTTTCAACCAGTTAGATCTACCGGAGTATCCTTCTAAACAACATCTAGAGGAGAGACTGCTGCTTGCCATTCACGAAGCCAATGAGGGGTTCGGATTTGGTTAAGAATAGCTCACACAGTCACACACAATGTAATGGTGTAGATATATATCATGTCAAAAGTCGCCATGAAAGTAAGTTAAGGTGTAAAAGGTCGCATTTGAATATTCAAGTTGATAACATGTTAAGTGTTCATATACTGTGTAGTCGCCATGGGAAATGCTTATGGCAGTTTTTTGTTATGCCAATTCGCTCTTGCGCGCTTTCTTCTTTTGCTGTCTTCTGATTCTGTTGTTGCTTCCAATCTGGTTAATTTACTTGCTACGTCATTGTCCAGAGCTTTTCTTAGTCTTTATTCAAAAAATTTTAAGTTTTGATCAAATTTTTTTACTTTTCCGATTCCTCTCGTCGAAACAAATCAACAAGTCACAAAAGTTTGACACAAAACAAAAAAAATGCAAATTTTTTTTGAATAAGGACAAAAAAATAAGTCAATTTTTTAATCCAAACTCTATGCGGGAATACCATGAGAGAAATTTATTTATAGCGGAGCGCAATTTCACTGGTTCATTCGCGCAATCAGCAGGTGAGATGTGTTTATAATTTTGACTGGTCAAAATAATTGTTATCGGTCACAATTGGTTTTTAATTCGGACCGTCCAAAATATTTTTGGACGCATGTGATTTAGCACAAAACAATTGAATAAACGCGAGAGAGAGAAGGCCCGTCCCAATTGCAAAAGAGATGGGAAACTTGATAATTGTTAAAGGAGGCAGGAATTTGATGTGTTACTTTCATTACCCATTGAGTCATTTAAGTTGACCCAATTGATATCCAATTAAGACCCAATTAATAATGGGTTAGTTGGGTTTGGACCCATTCTTACCCAACTAATAAATGAGTTGGGTTGGGTTTATTTTTTAATTGATGGGTATGGATTTGTTAATGAGTCTGGGTTCAATTTGCCACCCCTAGTAATGCCATTCTCTTTTCAAGTATAAGGGCTTTGATTTTTGCTAGAAAAATTAAGAAAGTCTTGCAAATTAATCATGTCACAAGATATTGTTTTTTATGAGATTCTTGGATTCAGAATATTTCTTAATTGCCCTTTTTAATGTCAAAATACATATAGCAATTGGAAGAATATTTTCGAAATCAAACCTAAACCTAATTTTTGTCTACTTAGTCATAATTATGACCAAATCGAAACTTGACTTAACCCTTTAGTTCTATGGCATTTGTCATCTTTGGATCTAATTTGGGCTAACCACTTCTCAGATATAAGGGCTTTGATTTTTGCTAGAAAAATTAAGAAAGTCTTGCAAATTAATCATGTCACAAGATATTGTTTTTTATGAGATTCTTGGATTCAGAATATTTCTTAATTGCCCTTTTTAATGTCAAAATACATATAGCAATTGGAAGAATATTTTCGAAATCAAACCTAAACCTAATTTTTGTCTACTTAGTCATAATTATGACCAAATCGAAACTTGACTTAACCCTTTAGTTCTATGGCATTTGTCATCTTTGGATCTAATTTGGGCTAACCACTTCTCAGATGAAATTAGGCCGATAAAATTGTTGAAATCAACCATTGTATAATCTTTTTTCTCAAAATGATTTATCTGAGAAAATTGAAGTAATAGCCTCTTTACTCTTATCTTTGGGTAGAGAGGTTGGTGACGTAGTAATTCTCATTTCCTATAAGCTCGAACTTCTCCATCACATTGTTCGCACGTGCACGGGTGAGCGCGAGCTCAAAGCTGTCTTTGAATCGTATCTTAAACTAGAAAAATTCACAAGAATGAGGATTGAGAGTGCGACCACACTGTCAGAATAGAGAGCGGAAGGACTGGGCATTCTAAAGAACTATGTGACTAAGGGTTCAACCACTTCAAGCTTAGGTAAGCTCAATGTTGAGCCTCTGAAATCGCAGATCAGGCTAATATCGTGGTTTTAGCTAACTCAACATTGGTTCAATTTCACTACTTTTACACAAGTCTGGATAGGCATTACATCAAACATATTTGTTCAACCCCACCAGCTACAGAGGTTATCAATCAATGTTGCCCTCTATAATAACTCAAAAATCAACACAAAGCACATTGCATTGCCACAAAAAGCATTGTTGAAGAAAGATCAACAGAACAAAACAATTACAGTGGGACTTCAAATGGAAATGCAGCATTTCCATGCACTTCCTTCTACTATTATCTTAACCAACTTCTTGTACTATTATCCTTCTCCCTCACTCCGGAGACTTCTTTATTACTCGAAAAGAATCGTTGAGCAGTTGGAAATGGTTTGGTGGTTCTAGTGACCCTTGCAAATGCTTTAGACGGATCAATATTCCTAGTCTTATTATGTTCAACCGGTAATAACTTCTTCTCAATCAAGGGAGCAGATAATACCAAACTGTTTTCAATTCCTCCATTTTGCAAATCACGTTTCCGCCTCAACTCACGGAGAGAATCAGTTCCTTTAAGCAAGACAGAAGATCCATGGCTCAGTGAGCGGTTACTGGATTTTAGACAGAGACTCTGGCGATCTCTGTCTAGTGGAGATTCTGTGGTATTTGGGGTTTTACGCTCTGTGGGAGTGGCTTTTCTTGATTTTTCAAAAGAAAATACTAGCACACTCTCTGACACTTCATCTCGCTGCCTTAACTTTTCTTCAAGTTCTTTAACCTGCCCAAACATAGAGGAAAATTATGTTTGTGATACTTCATACAAAGTAGTAAATATCTGCTTTCACCAGAAATAGAAAGAACCTTTTCATGAAGTAACTGAGATTCTGTGTTGCATCTTTGCAATTTCAACTTGTTTTCAAGTTCCATAACCTGTATCCACAAATTGTGATGAAATTAGCTCATTTTGAGTCTCTTATTCATTGGATGTAAAAATTGTAGAAAGAGGAGAAGAAAAAAATTGTAACTGGTTTTTTTTATCATCTAGCCTACTCCTAGGGTTGGGGAACGTGTACAAGGCCACTTCCAACAGTACACAAATGCAGACATTAATATATGTCTCCCATATACTCCCACATATGTAGGTGAGGCTGAGCAAATGCAGTGTTGTAAACATTTTATGGCTTAATAGAAACAAACCTTTTCTTGAAGGACCATCGTATGAAGCTCGAACTCCTGTGCCTTTCTTTTCAATTTGTCTTCAAACTCCTGGACCTGGAAGAGCATAAGGAAATCAATTAGTACTACGGCTAGATATCAAACACCTTAACTACTAGCAAATGTATTAAGAAAGACTTGTATCATTTTTTCTCAATTAGAAATCCATATCCTAAAGCAATCCCAAATCATGAATGCAATTTCTCAGCTCCAGCCATCAAGTTTAATTGTTAACAATGTTAAATTTGGGATCTCCAACAAAAAAAACAAACAAACTCACGGATGCAAAAAATTTGCAATTGGCTACACTAGTAACATCAGTTTGCTGCCATTATAGTACCAGAATTGGGAATTCAATTTCATTTATAGCCTAGTGAAAATATACAAACAAATGAAGAACATAAAGCAGATAATTTAGTTTTGGCTGCAAAAACCTTCTGCTGGAGAGCCTTGGGACCCACTTGCTCACATTCTCTTAGCTTGTCTTGCAACTCGTCAACCTTTGACAAGAAATCAAATAATCAATCAGATTCAAGTATACATGGCTAGGATAAAATTACCACAAAAAAAAAAATATCTTCTTGCAAAACAACCTGCTGCTTAAGACTCGAGCAAATTTCTTCCTTCCCCTGCATTCCTTGTGAAAGCTGCAAAATTTGCTTCTCCATTTGTTTGCACAACTCAGTTTTTGATTCGAGCTGGCTTCCTATTTCTTTAAGCTTTTCCTGTTGGCTTCTGCAAATTTGGTCCTTTGCTTTGAATTTGTCTTCCAAGTACTGAAAGTTTTCATCTTTGGATTGGGATTCTTGCTTTACTTTGTCAAGCTTCACGTAGACAAAAACGGTTTGAGAAAATATTGGTTGTAATTCACTATAAGTGATAAAGATAGATGTGCTATATTTTCAAGACATTGCGTATAGAGGATGTCACTCCAGCTTACCTGCAATTTCAGCTTTTGAAGCTCACCCATATCAATCTGTCTTTTTGCGGGACCCAACTCAACTCCTCGGACTCGACTTGCAAAATTTAGTGAGCTTACAGTCTCACCTATGTCTTGTATTGATGGGCTGATTTGCACAAACATCAAAGTTTTGGAATCACCTCCTGTAGAATGGAAACTTGATGCATTTACTGACTTGAGAAATACGAAGTCCTTAGTGATAGAAACCCGCCTTGACTAATATAACGATCTAGAATGTCATACATTCATAGATTGGTACACAAGCTAGTATAAATCCATGTGTATAATCATTTTGTTAATGAGTGCCCTGTGACACTTGTAAGCATGCTTTGAAATGGTTGTATGAAAGTGATTCTATAGAGAATTTATTGTGCTTTGAAGCTTAGCTTAATTAATGCTCTTAGGCCCGGTATGTTTGACTGGACTAATAATGAAAGGTTTTGTAATCTCATAGGGAAAGTAATCTCAGCGGACTTATAGTGAAGAGATTAACAAATGTTCGCCATAATGTTGTATATCCTATGTTTGGTTGGGATTTAATTATTACCACAATACTCCCCCAAAAAATGCAGGATGTGTTGTCTCGTTAGATTTATAGTCACATCCAATGCTTTATCCGGAAACAAACCGGGCTTTAGGGCTCTAAATAACAAGTCCTGTTAAATAATCCATTTGGGATGTTGCTCCTTAAGAGAGCCATTGAGACTTCCTAAATGACCTCTTCATCTCCACAGGGTTTCTAATGTTTGCTAATCTTTTTAAGTCACCAACAGTTGTAAATTAGCCTGTTTCATGTCACATACCTAGCGAATCTTGAAGCAAGTGTGTAAGCTTCGAGTTTCTGTAAATTCAAAGATAATCAAATCAGTAAAAAGGAAACTGGCAGGAAATGCCTGAACACAAGAGGTAAATTAAAAGAGAGAAAGAAATGTAAACCTGTATGGTATGTGGCTGCTTTTGGATGCCAAAGCAGATATTACATCACCTAAAGCTGAAAGTGATCGGTTGATGTTCAGAGCCTCCTTGAGCCGGTCGCCTTGTGCATCAGTTTTTGCCAACCTCTCGCTGCCTGCTAAATCAACAAGCCAAAGCTTGCTCTGGGTGCACTCACCATTTATCAAGCTCTTTGCTCTAACCATTATCCATAGCAAGCTATTGAAAACAGGGAAACCAAAATTAATGGACAAGAGCAAAAGAGAAGTGGCAACAAGTAATGAACAAGATAATATGTTACTCCCTCCATAAAATGGGTTTTTTTTGAACAAAATGAGGAAGATTATATTTAATAATGACCCAAATAACAGAATTCATTACAAATATCTTGAACAAAGCCAAACTAATCATCTATTGTAACAAGAAAAACACAAAGCATTCCGACTCAGACGTCGTCGAGCCTGATGCAAACAGCTGCACTTGTGATCTATTTTATATTCATACCTAGAATCGGCAGTTTTAAAGAGATAAAGTGCTAGCAAAAGATAAAAAAACAACAAATACCTAGACGATCAGATGGATTCCAACCAAGTATGAACGCACCAATGAACATCTAAAAAACTACAGATCTGACAAGCCTCCACGAGTTGCCCCGCCAAAAATATCATGTAGGATAAAAGCACTTTTGGCACGAATATCATTGTGAAACAACATTGTCTTTGGAAAAAAAACCCTGATCTACGGACAAATATTCGTCCAAAGACGAAGCTAAACTCTCGAGAGAATGAGAGACAAAATTCTCACAGAACAAACAACAAGTCGTTACCTGAAGAGACGGAAGAAAAACAAAACAAAGAGAAAAGTATGGAGGCCTTCCCCTCCCACCGCCGTACAACGGTACAAGGGTGTGAAACCCTAGGGGGGAGGGGAAGGTAGAAGAAAGGAATTGGTGGTGGCTAGGGTTTTGAGAGAGAGCACGCCTCCATATTATGTTTGTCTTGGAGAATCCATCTTTTTCAAGAGAAACAATCAATGCTCTTATAAAGCTTTCACTTTCCAAGAATTCCCCTTCTACTTTTGAAACTTCGTACTTAGTTCAAAAGAGAAGGGGCGAAAAGGGAAGTACATAAAATTTTGTTCACTAACTTATCCAACTCGACAAATAATTTGGAACAATCAAAAAGTCAAAAAACGGACAAACAAAATGGGAGGGAGGGAGTAATTTTCACATCCTTTGGGCAAAATATAGAGAGAAAAAAATTAGGTCTTTGTTTCACTAACCAGTGAGATCGGCTACTATGCTCATTTACGTTGTTTGATCCCACGGCCCTTGCGTTACTTCCAACCCTTAGAATATCCCAAACTTCCTTAATGTTCTCAACTCTGGCTTCCACAATCCCTGGCACATGATGAGCCCCCTCTGAAGCTTGCTTTATCTCCAATCTAAAACATTGTAACAAATCCACATCAATACCAAACCAAACCAATCCGAGCCTTATGTCCCAATCACTTGGGGTCGGCTACATGAATCCGTTTTCCCCATTGAGCTCTGTCGAGGGCCCCTTGTTCGCACAAATCTATTAGACTCAAATCTTTGCGCACCACAACATTTAATACAACACAGTGGAACCAATTTATCCTTCCAATACAAAAGAGTTATCTCAGGTATAACGAACAATCTCGTCCAAGCTTGTGGGTCTCGCACACTATTAATGTGAGACACACCAAGACCACCACAAGTCTAATCCTGTCTCGTCTAGTCTTACCACACATCCACCTCAACATTATCATTTCCGCTACACTCATCTTGTTCACATGTTGTTTCTTAATAGGCCAATATTTTTTTCCCATAAAGCATCCCTGGTCTGATGGCAATTCCATAGAATTTTTTCTTAAATTTTATATGTACCCTATTGTAGCATAGTACACCAGTAGCGCTCTTCCACTTGAGCCACCCCACTTGAATCCTATGGATCACAACATCGGCAATCTCTCCATCACTACTAATAATTGAGCCTAAGTACCTAAAATGATCACTCTTCGGTATCTCTTGGTCTTGAATCATCACTCTTTCTTCAAGCGCACTCTGTTGGTGCCACTAAACTTGCACACCATATACTCAGTTTTGTTCCTACTTATTCGAAAACCCTTTGACTCCAATGCTTCCCTCCAAAGTTCTAGTTTTGTATTAACACCTCTAGCGGTTTCATCTACGAGGACAATGTCATCTGCAAACATCATACACCAAGGGATATCCTCCTGAAATTGTTTGGTCAATTCATCCATAACTAAGGCAAAGAGATACGGGCTCAAGGCTGACCCTTGATGCAATCCGACAGTGATTGGAAATTCACTCGTTTCCCCTACTGGTGATCGAATGGTGGCGGCACCATCATACATGTCTCTAATCACCTCGATATACCCTTTGGTCACTCCCTTTCTCTTCAGAACCCACCAAATGATGTCCCTAGGCACCCTATCATATGCCTTTTCTAAGTCTATGAAAACCATATGAAGATCATTCTTCTTTGCTCTGTACTTTTCTACCATTCTCCTTAATAGGTAGATAGCTTCCATGGTTGATCTCCCAGGCATGAACTCAAATTGTTTCTCTGACTAGTCACCATCCTCAAGCGATGCTCAATAACTCTCTCCCACAACTTCATCGTGTGACTCATCAATTTAATACCTCTATAGTTGTTGCAGCTTTGAATATCCCCTTTATTCTTATAGATAGGTACTAGCGTGCTCCTTCTCCATTCATCGGGCATCTTCCTAGTCATAATGATCTTGTTAAACAATTTCGTCAACCAAGTCACCCCCAGGTCACCTAGACTTTTCCACACTTCAATAGGTATACCATCTGGTCCTAAGGCCTTACTCGGTTTCATCTTTTTCAAAACTTTAACCACTTCGAACTTTTGTATTCTCCGATAGAATTCATATTCTATGTTCTCACCTAGTGCATCCACTTCCTCCCCATCAAAGCCTCCTTCATGTTTCTCATTCAACAACTTCTCAAAATACGACTTCCATCTATCCCTGATCGCCTCGTCTTTTACCAACACCACCGAATCACTATCTTTTATACACCACCGAATCAAGAAAATGACCTTATATTTGTTTCTTGTCTCATAATCAGTTTTTCATACACTTATTCTCTATGCTGTGCTTATCCCTAAAAAAAATGACGTATAAGAATCTGAAAACATAAATACGGTGTTCCCTTAAAATGGATTTTTCCTTATAAAAAATCCTTTTAAACAAACATCAAAATTAGTGATTGAGACGAGTTCTTTAAAAAAACTGATTTTGAAGCAACCAACAGCCAAAGCCAAGTTATTCTTTCAATCCAGTTTAGCAAGCTAACTTCTAGTCCATAGAAATATAAAGCATCTTCTTCGAGTTTTATATTTTGTGAAAACCATCGGGCTAAATCTTACTTCTTTGATGTGGATGAGGTGGCAAGCAAGTCCCTGATTTGCTCATTGTAAACTTCAAGGACACTCACAGAAATTTTGTATGTATAAGTGTCTTTCCTCTCCTCAGCTACTTTAAACAGCTGCTCCAAAGTCCTATAGTTCACTCCTCGGTTCAGCTCAGTACCTTCCATTGTAAAAGTCTTTCCAGTACCCGTTTGCCCATATGCAAATATACAAACATTGTAACCATCTAAAACTGAGGTCACCATAGGAGAAGCATCCTCAAATACATCAACTGTCATGAAAACAGATAGGACTGAGTCAAGATAAATGAACAAGTTATTGTATTTTAGAATTATTTCTAAAAACGATCATATATACATAACAGTCAGCATAACTTCTTTAAGGAAAAATGTCACAGGAACATCTACAACAAGAAAATAGGTGTAAAAGTAGAAGTTCAGTATTAGTGGCACACAAAAAAAAAAACCAAAGTTCTATTAGCAACAACATAAAACTTACACGACTTGGAGCATATCCAGCAGGTGCTTTATATGTCACATGTCAAAAGAATTTAATGCTTTGTAAGATTTTAGGTGCCCCAGTGGACTCTTCAAACACCCTAACACACCCTTAGAGAAAATTCTCTCTATCTTCACATTTGACAGGGTAGCCTACTTCAAATACTAAATCATACTACAAAAAGTATCTTCGTATTTGAAGAGTCTGTTAGAGTATACTATTAAAAGTAGCAAAACACACAAAAAAAGTCATATAATAAAGAAGTTTTGAAGAATCTATTACGCACTTATGACACTTTTTGATTTTAAATTTTGAAGTATTTACTAAAGATGCCCTTAGACGCAAGAAGTCAGTTTGTGTGCTCTTAATTCAAAATTCAGGTACTTCATCAAACTTGGTGACATCTATTTATAGCAGCGATACCTTGATCATCCTTTGGAGTGTAAACCCGGTCAAATTTGTATAATTTCTTTGTTGAACCACCTGTAACTATTCCAAGATCTCCATCCTTAGCTGCATTGAAATCTACAACAGTCGCATACCCAGATGATATCTCTTCCTTGTTCAATGGCCGACACCTACAAAACACCCTGATGTTTCCTGGTATTGCAATGGCAAATCAAAAAGTTTAATGGACCAACCCATTGTTCTGACAAGCAATGCAAAAGACAACATCAAATTACGTAGATAAAACCTAGATATACCTTTCACTTCCTGGATTTGATTAAAAAGTTGTTTGGTCCTCGCCTGCTCCTCACTATACTTCAGTTTAAGATCATCACATTGTGAAACTGCAATTTAGATCACCTATGATATCAGACAAAACCATAACTAAATTGAAGTAATATGGTGACGAACACTTACCCAGTGCTTGGACTGCCGTAACCATCTTATTAAAGTCCGGAATTGAGTCCGCGCATTCATGAGCTTCACGGGAGAGCTGCGAATGCTCTTCTTTCATGGTCTGCAAACAATCAATGGTAATATCCAACTGTCTCCAAATCAAACTGAAAATGGGTGTACTCTAAAAGATTTCCTTTATACAAGTTTGACTACCTTAATATTTCTTCTTAGTTCATCAATTGCTGAAGCCAAAAATCTTCGTTCTTTTTCATATCTAGTTGAAATATCCCTCAACTTTGCTGCTTGCATAGCCTTATCTTGATCTGTATGAAAATCACCATGATAACAAAATTTTAACATAGCAGACAGAATAATAATTTCAATTATCCATGCTCGAGCCAATAAGTATGATATAACATTCATTGAATTAGGTTCAAATAACAATGATTTTCTTTTAAACAAATGTGCTCTCTCTCTCTCTCTCTCTCTCTCTCTCTCTCTCTCTCTCTCTGTATATATATCATATATGTGTGTGTATATACAACAAGCTTTCACCTCACCTAGACAGTGATTTTCAAAGGATTTGTTGTCAAGATCCATCCTAACTTTCTGTAGCTCCTCATTTGCAGCTGTCAGGGACATCCAGGCCTCATAGCATTCATTTGTCTTGAGCTGGCATTGGGTACTCAGATCCTCTATCTTCTTTTCATACTTGGCTGTAGACCTCATTCTGATCAGTTTATTCTGCAAATAACATTAGTTTGAGTCCACGATAATTGACAATTTAAAGAGCATAAAATTTAATATTCCCTTCAAACCAAATCTAACCTCAGCTGATGGTACATCTATTTCAGCAGCGCAATTTTTACACACAAAACCCCCTTGTTTGACCTGAGAAGCTTTATTCATGACACAAGAAAGTCACATTAGCCTCCCGCTTGACTATCTGGTTTAAATGCTTATAAGGTAAATCAAACATGAGAAAGAAAGAAATACCAAGAACTTTATTTGCCTCCTTAATGCAAATCCCACTCACAACTGGATTTCCATTAACTCCTTCAAACCTTATTTGAATCATCCCATCTTCCCCTACAGTAACCCTCACATCTACCAGTTGTAACGGTTTATTGGCTCCAACAACTGCGTATATGTCAAGCTCGGATACAACCTGCCTCATTTTACCATCAAAAGATCTAACTTAGTATCAATTTAAGATTTAGAATGGAGACAAAATGATTCAGTATAAGCTTTTGGAAAAAATTCCTTGCCTTCTCTTCCTGCATAAAAACATCAAAGACTCTCATTCCTTTAGGCCCATTTGTGTTGGTTATTTCCGCAAAATGAAGGTCAACAAGGTAATCTCCAGGGGGGAGGTTGTCGAACTGGTAAGAGAAGTTTCCGAACCGAGCTGACTGATAAAGAGGTGTCAAATCACCACCATCAATTATCCCTTCTTCAGTTCTTAATACATCTCCTCCCACAAAGGAAGCATCGGACATAATGAAATTTGCAGAATTTTCTTCTTCGTTCATATCCCCACCCCCAGCATTTATGAACTTTACAATGTTTTCTGGTCCAAAAGAAAGTATAATTAACACCCAGCAAGTACCCTAGAAATACATATGCAATAAGGCTCACTAGCCGCTATGTATAAATAACAACTAACAGTAGATGCAGCTACACTTGGAATGCCATAATGTTTCCTACCAGAACTCTAAAGTATGTACAATGAAGATCTTAACCATTCTGTTTCAATCAAATACTTCCTCTGACAGAAAGGTAACATGAACCACCACTTTTCCTTAGTGTTGCATATTTCTTCAAAATAGTACCCTCTCAATGCTGTGTAAGCCAAAAATAGAACAGAAATGACAGAAATAAATCAAGAAAACCCTAACTCAGCAGGATTTAGTCCTATGTTTCAATCAAATTCTGGTATGGACGAATTTAACACAAAAAAATGTCCTAAATCTTTTGGAAAAAACTCATAAAACCGAAATCCTAATTGAAATGGATGACCCCAAAAGATCCAAATCCTTTTTGATTGGATGCCAAGAAAACATAGAAAATATGTAAAACCGCAAATCAACATTATTTAATTTATTGTACCATAATGATGTCAAAAGAGAAAGAATAAACAAAACAAAATCTTGAGGCAACATTCTACATATTCAAATTTTCAATTCCTTTCTCTTTCCCTGCACAATTACGATATTGAAAAAGAGAGGGGGGGAAAAACCCCCACAACCAACCGCATCTGAGGCAGCGTCTAAATATTCAAAATTTGCAGTTTCTTTTGAGTAATGGTTTTTGCACTCTACTTTCTTATAAATGCACTCCAAAATTTGTTCTTTCAGGCTCAAAATTACGCACTAAACAAGCACTAAAAGACAAATTTTACAGTGCGTTTACACTAAATTGGAGCGAAAAATCATTTTCCTATCTCTTTGCCTATGTTTTCTTGGGCAAGCAAAGTGGAATTAACCAGGAATTCCAAAACAAAGTAAAGAACTAAAATTGAAAAATTATTCAATGCCTTTGGGCACTGCCACTTGGTGCCCAGGGCACTGAATAATTACTCCTAAAAATTACCTTTGCAGGTTATCTTAATTCCGGTTCGGACAAGTCTTGAACCAGAAACACACAAAACCGAATCGGTGTTGCCATCTTCATCACAACAACCATCATTTTTCCGTAGATCTGAAAGTGAAATTCCGCTTTGAACATGTGGATCGATAGTTCTCCGGTCTTCGGCACAGTGGAGAAATATATGCGAAGGAGAGAGTGAATTTGGGGTTTCTGAGTTGGATTGGTTCGTGATTAGTCGAGTGTCCGCCATAGAGAGAGAGAGAGAGGTTCCTCTGTTATGCCTGGAGAGTAATGCGTGGGGGTTGAGGTTTTGAATCTATATGACCGTTTTGAATCCATTATTAAATCGCATTCAAGATGCGAGTTTGGTTCCTGGCTTAAACACCTGTTTCGGAAATGAGAGTTCGCATCAATCCAATCGGTGTCCAAACGGTGCCGTTGCAAAAATTTGCAGCCATAAGAAAAAAGGGCACGGCTATTTACAACCACTTATTTCCTAAGCGTAGTCTGTATGTAGTCTGTATATAATATGGTACACACCTGTATATAATATGGTACACAGGCTACGCTATAATATGGTACACAGGCTACGCTTAGGAAATAATGAACTGCAAATAGCAATGCCCAACAAAAAATTGCGGCCAGTTACTAATGTCTTGTTCGTTTGGTAACTTTGAGTATTTTAGTTTTGATAATAGGTGGAGAGAGCAATAGAGTAATGATTGGAGAGAGGGGTAATAAGTGGAATGAGATAGAGAGAGAAATAAAATTAATAATTGGAGAAATAGGGTAATGATTGAAGAAAGATATAGGGTAATAATTGAAAAATAAAATTAAAACAAAATAAAATATCAAAACGAACAAGGCCTAAAATTCCACGTCCATGCAGCCAAAGTTTATGCTTTTTTTATAGCGTGTTTCAAAAATGCGAGTTTGCGTTAATCCCAAACGATGTTCCAAAATTTTGTGGCCATGAGTACAAAAGTTTGCGGCAATTGTTTAAAATAGAGTCGTGTTTTTGTTTCATGCTTTTTGAATAATGTGGCCACAAGCCACACTCAATAGCAAACGTGTTCGTATTCGTGTTTGTGATTCACGCATCTTCTTTCTCACACAAATACGCAGGGCTCCAACGAAGAAATTCTCGATCATCTGATCAGACAGTAGAACACTATAATTCCTCATGATCCAAAGTATGTCCCTCATTCGAGTCCTTCATACTATTTCCCTCATTTGTTTACAATGTTCTAAAAATCGCCAGTCAGACAGTCGGCCACCTTCGAGTTTCGAGGCCTAGTAATCGGGGATAATCAACGCATAGCAATTAATCATATCTACTCAAATGGGCCCGGCAAGCAATTAATTGCCGATTAATTCCCATTTTTATTCACATGTTTTTAGTCATCTATTCGGATTATTAGCTAGTGCTTCAATCTCGAAAGCAAAATATTACCCTTATAAACTCTGTCCCGATAATTTAATCGCAATTATTATCCATGTTTATTATTACAAAACAATACCAACTTAACTTGTATTTTCGCTTCATATATTCATACACAAACCCATCATGCCCAGTGGGACAACCTGCTCCACTTCGTGTTATGCAAATGGGATGGTAATTTGATCTAAATAGAAAATTCTAAGCTCGTGAAGTAAGTAGACCACGGCGACAAAAATGGAAACGGGTTGATGATCGCATGGGTTACCTACTTGATGAGTCCAGAAAAAAAGAATGTCAGGATCAATTTACTAGACCCTGGGATGGCCCAAGTATGGCAATACGCATGTTGCGTCTAAGGGCACACCCCAGACTTCTGATGAAATTATTGGCGTTTACTGTGATGTACTGTTGTAAGGAATATAATTGGTGTGTACTGTTTTGTACTGTTAAATATTATTGTTGTATACTGTTGTATTGTCCATAAGCGTAATAGTACGAAAGATAAAAAGGTAGGCTGTCAGGAGTAATGTAATAGGTGTGTGACTTATTTGTATAGATGACGTAAGCAATGATGCAAGTAAGAAGCCCTTTTATGCATATAAAAGGAGGGCACCTCTCCGATGTAAAGAACCTAGTCAGTCTAATATCCAAGTCAGTGTGTTCTTAATAATATCACTCTCGTCTTGTGTTCATGCCAGCGCCTGGCCTCCTACATAGGTATACAACATGAACTATATATACGGGGAGAGAGAGAGAGAGAGAGAGAGAGAGAGAGAAGCATGTATTGCTAACATGGAAAACGCAGGTCACTCTAGAGCGAAGACCATATAAGCCAGTTGATCCATAAAACTCTCAAGTAGCATAAAACGTTTTCTACCAACTTCCACTGGAAAACCAAACTGACACCATATTATGAACAGGACTTCTTGCATTACTAATTTATTAAATCAAGTTCGGAGTAGAACTCCAGGAGCAGCATCAAGCAGTCAAGCCCGAGGTTGTTGGGCTTTTGCGACATTCAGACAGCATATCCATGTAGAACTGACACTTGCTGATGTCGCTTCCAAAGTGGCTCAAGCACTGCAAGAATAAAGCAATGAGATTACTACCAGAAGGCAAATGATAATAAAAAAAAATTCTAGGAACACAACTGTAAAATACAACTCCGGACGTCTAGAGCGGTTGGATGTTAGATGTATGTGGGTCCATGTGCATCCAACGGCTCCGGACGCAACTGTGTCCGGAGTTAAGAGAAGATATGCCAATATTTGGAATTTGGAATATGTTCCTCTGTTAAAACGGAATCATTTGGATAATTATCTGATAAAGCAAGAACACAACAATTATCTACATATGAAGATGGAGACTACCCAACAAACAATGCAACAAATCAACAAGTGTGAAGAAGATAGAGAGAGGTGCTCCTGAGGGAAAAAAACTTCAATAGCTTAAAGATGATCCAACAACATCAGAACAATGGAAGTCAAGAAGTAGAGAGAAGATATTCCAAAATTTAGAAGAATTAGATGATAAAGCATGCACAAATAAATAACAAACGCTCAAACATTCACATCATGTTATTACAAGAAATCATCAGTTGAACCCTATAAGAACTCTCTCTCATATGAGGCTCCCATTGTAAAAGCTTGACATAAGCTAGCCCACTTTTCCCATGCAATTCAATATTGTAAAAGATCCAACCCCATGACAAAAAGAATAGTCCAATAAGAAAAAACTATTCCTAGTGCTAGAGATATCTGAGGCTAGAAGTAAATGTGCTAGAAATGAGGTTTAAGTGGAGAGAACATACATCTGTGAACGCTTTGGATTGACCATCACACACATTAGAATTTGTAAGTACCGGAGCAGCAGAAGGGACAGAGGAAGCAACTGTCTCGTGCATGATAGTACGGGGCCCCATCATAGCATCAACTGCTCTGTGCGCAATAGCATTTCCACCACCAAAGGCCATGCCTGTACATTGATTATAGCACATTGAGATTGGTATAACAATAGTCATGGCTTGAATATGCAGAGAAAGTCGAGTGTTATCTAACCTTCAGCAACAACGGAACCAAGTCCCCCTGTGGCAGGTGCCCTTTGTAAAGGTGCTGGAGGAGGAGCTCGAGCAGCTATAGCAAACCATTATTTGGAATTCACAGTTAGTCACTAAAAAGGAACAAAAACCAGAGAACAACTGGCTGAACTAACATAAAACTTAGTAGTGATTAGTGAATAAAAAGGATAAGATGATGAATGCTCATCCACCAGCCAATCCCGAAATATAGTTTCAGCAATCCACCATTTAAATCCTAATCAAGTACACTGCATAACCAAATTCTGTGGCCAACAGAAACCAACATGTCCATATAAACGAGAAAATTCTACATTCACATGAAAAAGAACAACTCAATGGATATTCTGTTGATTCCAAGTCAATATAGGTTAGACAGTGTCACTATTCCAGACAATATATGATGCAAATACCCGAATGATTCCTCTGTTAAACGGATTCCCCTTTTGTCAGACAAAGTCAAGTAAATTGTGCTTTCTACCGTCCACAAAGCATGGTAACCCATTTTTAAACCCCTACAGATATATTCTTTTTCGTTGAGGCACCAGCAAAATATCATCTGGATATCAAATATTAAAGACCAGGATGTTTAATCCGGATGATGGAAACACCTAAATGCGTAGTTGAAAACAAAGCTAGCCGCCATTAGAATGAGTCCGTACAAGTATGACCAAAATGAGTAGTTCAAAGTATAACTACACACACTACACAACACCAACTACATAACAGCACTTGCAATGCCATGTCCCACAATATATTACAGATTATATTTTCTTTAGTAAATTAATGTATATGTGGAAAGGACCCACCTGGCTGTGGAGGATTAGGTAGTGCAGCACGGGCGGCAGGACGAGGAGCTGACCAAGACATTCCTGCAAGAATGATGGTGTAGCATCACTATGCCAGTTTTTACTTCCAGTTGACATAAGTAAACTACAAAGTAATTAGAAGGGGGAAGAAAAGCCAACATATAACAATGGCTACAATTGCAAGACTAAATTTCCAGATTAGCATGAAAGGATAAAACTCAATAACTTATCTTCACAATTCTATGGGTCTACAATCCCAAGACTAGTTTCAGACAATGGTGTTATAAGTCTATATGTATGGAAAGGCATACAAATTGTCTGAATGGAGATTTTCGGAATAGTACCTTTCACTATGTCTACAAAGTTGTTCTACCCCTCCCCACAATACCCTCGGCCATACTTCTTCGTGTTTCTCTCTTCAATTTGAGAGCAACCCACAAATCCTTCCCAGAATACAGAACAAAAATAGCTTTTGACGATCATCTAATTTCACCCGTTGTTCTTTCTTCGACATTGCATTGATAATAAAACCTCATGCTCCATTATCATATCCTAGGGAATTACACCACATCCACTCCTATTCCTAAATTATTGGCTTTTCTCACATAAAACTATAACTAATCTGAAATCAATATAGCATCAACATGGTTCCACAATTCACCCAATCTACATAACCATAACAAACCCCAAATCTAAGTGCCTTACGTATCCAAAACAAGGTTGAATATCTTAACCACATTTTATTTCAGAATCAGATATCACGCTAATAAACCCAACCCCTACGATAACCAAATCGACTCGTTTCCGACGATTTTTTCAACCAACCAGTAACAATCATACTTTCTAAACACAGATCAGCGGAAAAAAAACCTAGATGTTGATAACAATCCAAAAACAAGTCGTCCTTACAAATCACATACAATGTCTCATAACCCAATACGCTATAAAAACAAAACAAAATAAAAAAAATACACGTATGCATGATTTACGTATACACATCATGTACGGAACGAACCTCCGGAGCTTCGGCGACTGCGAGCCATGATTGAAGGAGAGTGGCGACGAAGACGAAATGAGAGAGAGAGAGAGAGAGAGAGAGAGAGAGAGAACTTGGGGGAGAAGAAACGGTGTGCGCGTGTGTATATATAGTTGGTGGGGTTGGTCTAACCGTACGCGGCCGTGTCGCGGAGTGATTCTCAAACGAAAGTTCATTTTCACATTTTGCTTCTCGAACATTCGGAAACCAAATTTTATTTTATTTTACCTATTTTGTTTTCCAGAATATTGGAGTTGTTATTATTGTTATGCCTTTTTTGGCAATTTTTCTATGATGCCCCAATGTGGTATTGGGGCATGATGCCCCCATTTAATATGGGTCTTTAGATCAGGTTTTGAATGAATTTCAGCTCTTGGATCAAAATCACTCCCAAAAAGTATGGTGGTTTTGCCTTTTTTATCAAAAAAAACGTCATTATACTTACCATGAACACTGACTCTACTTACCATAGTTTATACTGGCACTTACTACAAAATATTGTATACTTACCATAACAAAAGACTACAACACTTCAACGTTTTTGTCCTTTCTCTCTCTAACCGGTTCTCCAGGTAGCCAGTTTGGCGAGAAAATAATTTTTTTGGGCGAAAAAATGAACCTTTTTGCATAATTTTTTTTAATTATTAAAAATTTATAAATTGACACAACTTTTTGTCATATTCCCCTTACTTTTTGACATTTTTCTAATCATTTGTGTAATATACTACCAAATATTTGATGGAAAAAAAATATATATATATATATATATAATTTAATAATTTTTATTTTTAAACCAATCTTTTTGTAACAATTTTTTGAAACTAATTATTTAAGCTAAAAAATTGCCTTTATTTTATAATCATTTTTAATATATTTTATTAAATTATTTATTATTACTTATTTAACAAATTTTATTGTGAAAATAATTATTCATTTATTGTTTTGAATAACTTACCATTAATGTTGTTAATATATTCCATTAAATTTTTACTTTGTGTATATATGTTTATTATAAGAAATTTTTATAAATTAAAAATATAAACCATATAATTGTAATAATCTTCGAATTATATTTAAATAATTTATTTGAAATAATTTCTGTAATTGATTGACATGATATTATAACGATTAGTAGTTATAATATGACATTAGACTATTCAATTAGTGGTAGGATAACGATTAATCGCTATAATCGGCTATAGTAGTCAGAGTCATTTGATTAAGAGCTTAATTAATTGATCATATTCAATGAGTGATGATTGACTATAGTAATTGAGTCATTGGCCAATTGTACTAATGCTATAGTGATGATTGAGCATTAATAATTGGCTAAAATGAATTGGTTAATGTAGATTGATAGTGATCAAAGTCATTAGTAGATATAGTAGTGAACTATAGTGTTGATTGCGATCAATGAGTGACTGATACAATTGGCTAATGTAAGAGTAACCACTAACTATTGATCCCTAATGCCGCATTCAAAAAATCCTTTAGTTTCATTAATCATTAGGTATGATGCTATAGTTACAAGGTAATACAAATCAAGTAGAACTAAATGACATCAAATTTTGTTGTGGTAGTTAGTTTATTAACTACCCTTATTATAGTGTATTAGTTATGTTAGAAAAATGTGTATCTATCCGTCATTAATATCATACTTACCACAAAATAAGGCTATGCATACCATACTACATGATCATTGTTATCACCATAATACTCGACTATTAGTTCATGATGTGTACATACCACGGTTTATACTAGTACTTACCTTTTGAAAAGGATACACTTGCCACAAAAAATCAATGCTTACGTTTTTTGTTTGTATAAAGAACAATTACCTTATTGTATATTAATCGATTACCATGATATATGAAATTACTTACCACAAACTATGGTCGTATTTGACTATATCTGAATTTATCTCAATGATTACCTTTTTAACTTTTTTGTTTGTTTAGATCACGTTGACCATAATGTATTGCATTTTATACCACTATATGAGAAACCACTTGCCATTGATTGTGATCGTAGTTGACTAGATTTGGAGAGATGGATGGCAACGTTCGTTCGAAAGAAATAATGTAATGATAAACATTAGTGATGACACTAGCGATGATGATGGAAATGATGGATAATCGGTTTGTTCTAAGAAACGACGTTTTTACCACATCTTAAATCCAATAAACTCATTATAGTTGATAAAATTGGTTTTGTTCAATTCAACAAAAAAAAAAAACTAATTAGTCTGATAACTCAACATCTTGAATTGAATAACGAGTTCACTAAACTTGAAAATGATAGCCAACATTAGTTATGTTCCCACGTCCCATAACCAATTCCAACTCCAGTATGAAAGTAATCAATCACCTTGCCTCGCGTTCCGAACATCAGAGAGCTTGATCATTGTTAATACCATACTTACCATAAAATAAGGCTACGCATACCACAAAACCTGATCATTATTACCGCCATAATATTCAACCATTACTTCTTCATGCAAACATACCATGACTTTTGCTAGTACTTACCTTTCTGAAAGGAAATATTGACTACATGTTTAGACCTTTTTGCCAATTCTTCTTAGATGCAACAAGTCTAGAGTCTTACTTACTTGCCTTTTTGAAAGGAAATACTTACTATATATTAAGGCATTTTGCCAACTTATTAGGTGTAGAGTCTTGCTTACTAACCATTAACTGATATCCTATTTAGTTGTCGAGAACTTTCTGTCGAACAAGCCTTGATTTGACGAAGAACTTAATTGATCGGTCAAATCATTTTAAATATGTTGTATTTGTTTCTTGTATATTTTTTTCTTTCTTTTCATTAAATCGTCAAGTCATTTTAAATAGATGAAACCAAATCTAAATACGTCCGTAACCGGGCCTCAAAAAATATCATTTATATCGTTATTTTTTTCCTTGATTTTCAGTAAGGGGCTTGAAATATATATTCTCCTTCAGTAAACATTCAAGTGCCAAAATCTTGCCCTCAACATAGTTTATGGCATAGGACAAATTGGACAAAAAATGAAAATTACAAGAAATTCCATTGTGGTCGATCTGAAGCTGGTGGAGGACAACTTGAACTCGTTTTTGCCTCTGATTCATTTTCACTTCAGTGATAGCTGAGATCTTTTTATTTTGGGTAACTCGGAGCAAGCACTTTGTGAACATTTAAATCTGCTATCATCATAGGGCTTTCATTTGGGGTTAGAGCATCCACAATGGGAATAATCAAAATCAATAACCAAAATGTGCCACGTCAGCATTTGAGTATCCATTTAGTTCATAATCAAACTTAACAATCTCTATCTCCACATTGGTTATTTTTACATCCCTAACCAAAAAAAATCCCAAAATACACAATGCACCTATGCCTAATTGCAAACGAGTTTCAATCATGCATCCGATCACACCAAGTTATTCGTCTCGATGAGACGATTCCAATGAGGGGTGTTTTGAGTTTTGAGTTTCCTTATTGGGTTTGGTTATTGAGTTTTGGTTATTGGTAAAAGTTGTTAAGTTTGATTATGGAATGGGTGCAATTTGATTATTTGCTAAAAAACTTGTAACTTTGCTTATTACAATGTGAGGTATTTTTTGAGCATTATTGTTAAGTTTGCTTATTCATATCTATTTGATTATTACAATGCGGATGCTCTTAGTAGTTAACAAAGACGCGTATAAAATAGAGACAATATAGAAGAAGGAGAATCGGAGATGATGCCAGGAATAGTGAACACGAGAGACGAGAGTCGAGAGAAAAAGATACAGCGGAGGAGTTGGGGCCTTTGGGTTTGACTGGTTGCAACCAGTTACCATGTTTTTGCAATGAATGGTTTAGATGAACTCTTTTAAATCTAACGGCTGTAACATATTGGGGGCATGATGCCCCAATACCACTCTGGGGCGTCACAGCCGAAGCCCTTTTTTGGCTTAATATTTCTCATGGGTTAGTTTTTTGTCTTTAATATAAAAAAAATCCGGCTTTATTAGTTTTGCGTCGATTCTTGTGAATTACTCCACCTGTCCCTAAATAAGTTTCCAGTCCGCAAACCTAAGCATGCATTTTTTTCGTTAAAAATTTTAATTTTTTTCACGACATAAAAGAACTCATTGCCATATATTGATTTGTTAACATTTTTGATTTATGTGTAACGAAACAATTGCATCTTTTCAAAAGATCAAGGCTTGCGGGTCGGACACTTACGGCCCCTTTGGATGGTGAGAAAGAGTGAGATAAGAAAGAGGAGTCATTTCTCACAAAATCTCACCATTTTTGGTGAGATTGGGTGAGAAAGGGGAGAAGCCAATCAACACATTTTATTTCTATACTTTTCTCTCCATTCTCACCAAAATAGTCAATTCAAATGAGTGATTTGGCTAGAAATCAAAACCCTTTCTTTTCTTTTCTCTTGAAATCACTCTATCCAAAGGCGCTGTTATTTAGGGACGAAGGGAGTACTAGTTTGTCTCGAGTCTTGACGAAAAAAATGTATTTATTTCATATATTGATACAAAAACCTGTCTCAATTTCTTCTTCTTTATTCGTTTATTCTTTTGAACGATTATGTTTTCCTTTGTTGGCTGGGTAGTGAAAATCGGAAGAAATCGAATATTTATCTGTCAATCAAATTTTTATCATTATTCAAAACAAAAATAATGTAGCCTCTATAAATTGAGTGAAGCATATGCACTTCAACATTGTTATGCAAAATGTATCATATAGAGGGTTTTGACCTAAGCCGAAAAAAAAAAAATAATAATTCTACGATGACTAACAGTATTTTCGATATTTTGCACTTGTTTCTATAGTATTTTTTCAGTTCGGTTTTTACACTATTCAAGACAAGTCATTTCTCAAAGGTAAATTGACTAAACGGTACTATTTTTAATGAAAACGAGTTGTCTTCAGCCATTAGGGCGAAGACAAGAAATTATTTAGTAGAAACTCAGCATAGTGACAGAAATTAAGGACCAAACACAGCATAAAATACTCTAGATTTATAGAACAAAGAAGTAGAGAGTAACTTGTTGGCCAATATTAGGGGTGATACAAAAAACCGAAAAACCGAAAAAACCGAAAAAACCGACCGAAGTAGTCGATTCGGTTCGGTTTTGGGGATAAGTTCGGTTCGGTTCGGTTTTCTGAAAGGCACAAAATAATTTTCGGTTCGGTTTTCGGTTTGAGGGGTGGACATTCGGTTAAAACCGAACCGAACCGATTCTGACATAATTTCCTTTACATGTTTGATCTCCACCGTTGATATCTCATAAAATCTCCACCGTTCAACATCTTATAACCCTAGTAGCAGGCCAAAAACACCACCATCCCCACTTCCCCATCGGCAAGCATGGCCAAAAACACTACCATCCCCACCAAACCAGTCCTATTTCTCAGAGACAAGTCTCCGTTCATTGCAGCAGCAGTTGCTTCTCTTCTGATACTTTCTACCTTATGGTCTTTCATCAACCCAAGCTGGGTTACCCATCACCGTCCAGTCCCACCGCAACACACGGTTGCGCCACCACCAAGCAGCATCTCGCCGATCGACTCCATCTCTGAAGATCGATCAACAACTCCATCTCTGAAGACTGTTGACTCCGTCTCTCTCTCCCTCACCTTGACTATAGATCTTGTGGTTGAGTTCTAAAGCCTAAGGTTTCAGATTTTGGGGGTATTACTTCTTCTTTTTTAGATTTCGAAATACGATCAATGAAAGATCTGTTTTTTTTTTTTTTTTTGACATAAAGAAGAACTTCATAGATAAAAGAGTGATTACATCCATAGTTCATTACAAAGCAGAGCACTATGCTCAAAGCAACAAAATACATCAAACATAACATAGATACAAACTTCCTAGGCAAAAGATCAGAAAAGGAAGCAAAAGAGATAGCTCATCCCGTATCAAAAGGATAAGAGGTGTCTACTTCTGAATGTATCCTGGAAGATGCCGCAAACTTCGCCAAAAGAGATGCTTGATGTAAACTGCTAGTGTCACATAAAGAAAGGCTGCAGAAGTGAACAGACTGCACAAGGAAGCAGAAATCAAAAAACAAAGGAGCTGCAATGGCTGGGAACTCCTTAATGCTTCTCAACTGGTAAAAAAGAGAAGAATCATTAGTGAGAATGTGTATATGCAACATATTTTGATTTAAAGCCCAGCTTACTGCCTCAATTAAGGGGAGAATGGAGGCGCATTCTTTTGGAGAGGAAGAACTTCTGAAAAGAGTGCCCACTGTCTTGAATTGAACCTTAAAAGTAATACCCATACCACATTTGTTCCGCTGCATGTTAAAAGTATGAGCACAAAAAATGTCCAGAACTGGTGCATCACATTTGCATAAACAAGGAGTAACATGAAAAATATGCATTTCAGAAAGGGGAGGCCTGGAGGTTTGAGGGGAGAGCTCTCTTAAGTAAGGGATTTGAGATGGAGATGTTAAGGGTTTCAGAGAAGTAAAAGCTTGGTGGATGGATTGGGTGAGATGGGTGGCATAAGAGAGAACATGAGAGGGTGAGGGGGAGATAGACTCAAAGACAACCTTGTTCCTTTCCAGCCAAATGCACCAGAGAATACATGAAAGTTTAGAGAAAAAACTCTTACTGTGAAGAGATAAAATGTGGCTCATATTGTGCACCCAACCTAACCAGAAGGAAAAAGAGTGATTTGGGGTTGAGGGAAGAAGAAGACCAAATTCTGATCCAAACCAAATGGGCCTAACAAATTCACATTGGAGAAAAAGATGAGCAAGGCTTTCTGGGTGTTGTTTGCAAAAGGTGCAAACAGAGTCTCCTTTCCAGCCTCTACTGACTAAGAGATCTCTTACTGGCAAACATTCTTGACATAACTGCCATAGGAAGAAAAGGATTTTGTGGGGGAGAGGAAGAGACCAAATGTAGTTCCATGTGATGTTTGGCCAGAAACTATGAACCAGAGTTGGAGAGGGGGAGTGATTACATTGGGATTTAATAGAAAGAAGAAGGGAGTAAGCAGATTTAACAGAAAAGTCCCCATTTTTAGTAAATCCCCAGATGAATCTGTCTTCAAAGCCAAATTGCGAGAGGGGAATGGACAATATGCGAGAAGCTATGTCAGGAGAAAAAAGGGTTGTCACAAGATGAACATTCCACTCTTGTTTCTCTGGAAGGAGCAGATTGTCTACAGAGGCATGTCTAAGAGAAAGGAAAGAACTAAGAGGAGAGTTATCAGAGAGGTGATCCTTCAAATCCAAGGGAATGGGAGATGGTAACCAGAAATCATTCCAGATGGAGATCTTGGCTCCATTACCAACTTGCCATCTGATGCCCTTTACAAGAGCATCTTTACCATATAAAATGCTTTTCCAAGACTAAGAGCAAGAGGAAGGAGCTTTAGATTCAAGAAAAGGGGTAGATTGGCAGTATTTAAAGAGAAAAAAAGAAGAGAAGAGACAAGAAGGCTGGTCAATAATTCTCCAACTCTGTTTTGCTAGGAGAGATTGATTGAAAAGTTGTAAGTCCTTGATTCCCAGTCCTCCAACAGCTTTGGATAAACAAAGTGAGTCCCATTTTTTCCAGTGAAAGGTTTTCCTATTGGTAGTCCCAGACCACAGAAAAGAGGAGAAGGTGGAGGAGATCTTCTTGATGACATAAACAGGGAATTTCAAGCTGGACATATGAAAAACTAGCATCGAGGTGAGGATATACTTAATCAAAGAAAGGCGCCCAGCTTTATTAAGAAGAATAGAAACCCAACCCTGGCACTTATCATCAATCTTGCTGATGATATCTTGAAATATCTCTTTCCTTTTAGAGGTCAAATCTAAGTTAATCCCAAGGTATTTCCCAATGAATGGGGAGATGGAAATGTGGAGAGAGGAGGAAATGAAGGAATAAAGGGAGGGAGGAGAGTTGGGACTAAGGAAAATGCTTGATTTCTGATAGTTAACCATCTGTCCTGAGATATGACAGTAGGAATCCAAAATTGAATGAATGGTAGAAATACCAGAATTAGAAACTTTGAGGAAAAGGAAGCTATCATCAGCAAAGAAAAGGTGAGTGATTGTAGGGCCCAATCTGGAAGTCTGGATGCCATCAATCAGCCCCTGATTTTTTGCTGCACCAATCATTGAAGAGAGAATGTCCACACAGAGGACAAACAGATATGGTGAGAGGGGATCTCCCTGACGAAGGCCTTGAGAGGGATGAAAGAAAGGGGTAAAAGACCCATTCACAAGGACAGAATAAGATACAGTGGTAACACATTGTAAGATTAGTTGAACCCAATGTGTTGGGAACCCATAAAGGTGTAGAACATGCTCCAAAAAATCCCATCTTATTCTATCAAAGGCTTTACTCATGTCTAATTTAATAGCAGCAAAGTATTACGAGCCTTGTTTTTTAGTACCAACAAAATGAGTAAGCTCTTGTGCAATGGAGATGTTATCAGTTATTAGTCTGCCAGGGAGGAAACCATTTTGAAAGGGAGAAATCAGGGAGCCAATAACCAATTTGATTCTGTTAGCAAGGACCTTGGAAATGAGTTTGTACAGAACATTACAGAGGCTTATAGGCCTAAAATGATCAACAGAAGTAGGGTTGTTGGTTTTTGGAATGAGAGCAATGAAGGTCTTGTTAACTTCTTTAAGAATTCTCCCTGAATTAAGAAAAGAAAGGACAGCAGAGGTAATCTTAACAGAAAGCTTAGGCCAACATTTTTGATAAAAAGTAGGTGGAATACCGTTAGGGCCTGGAGCCTTCAGAGGAGCCATTTGGAAGAGGGCTTGCTTAACCTCCCAAGCTTGAAAGGGTTGGTTTAGAAGAGTAATCTGGTCTTCAGAGAGGGTAGAGAAAGGAACTAAGGATTGAAGAGCATCTAGAGGGAAAAAAGGAGCAGAAGAATAAAAGGATTTGAAGTGGTGAAAGAATTCATTTCTAATGGAGAGTTCATCAGACAGAAGAGTCCCAGAAGAGGAGGTAAGCTGCCAAATGTGGTTTCTGGCTTTCCTGGCTTTGGTCATAGAGTGAAAAAACTTAGTGTTAGAGTCACCTAAAGCCAGCCAATGTTGCTTAGCTCTTTGGGCCCAAAAAATCTCTTCTTGCTGTAAAAGAGAATCCAATTCAGCTCTCAGTGATCTTTCAAGCTGAATAGTGGAAGAGGAAAGGTTCTCTTGAATATCACAAAGGTGGGATTGAATTTTTTTGATTTTGAGAGGGAAGGAGTCAACTCTTTCTTTGGCCCAATGTTTTAGCACTTTAAGCAAAATCTTATTAAAACACACAATTCTGAAAAGAGGAGAGCCAGGAATATGCATGTTCCAAATAAAAGAAATAATTTGCAGGGCTGTTGGATTTTTGAGCCACCAAGCTTCAAACCTAAGTGGAAAAGGAAAAGACTTTGAAGGGGGAGAGGTGACAAAGAGAATTGGGGCATGATCAGAGCGATAAATTCCTAAGTTGGTCATGAAGGACCTAGGGAAAAAGTCTAGCCAGCTCAGGTTACACCAACCCCTGTCTAACCTCTCAAAGGTACATGCATCTCCTTCTCTATTGTTCGTCCAGGTGAACCATGGTCCTACATTTTTAACTTTAAGCAAGCCGAAGGAGTTAAGAAAAGAGTGAAAAGAAGGAGATCCAGGAGTAAGATGGCTATTTTTTCCCAATTTGTCACTAGAAGAGAGAACTTGATTGAAATCTCCACAGAGAAAAAGGGGACCAGGATAAGAATATATGAGGGCAGATAAAGAGGTCCAAACTGCATCTCTATGTTCTAAAACAGGATGGCCATAGATGAAGCTACAAAACCAAGAAAGACCCAATTCGTCTATGATGGAAGTGAAAATGAAATTAGGGGAAGAAGCTAGACAAGTTAAAGTGAAGGGGCTTTTCCATCCTACCCAAAGCCCTCCACTGGACCCTAAAGAGTCAACACCAAAGCAGCATGAAAAACCAAGTTTGGAAAAAATTTTATTAATGGAAACAACATCAGATTTAGTTTCAGAGAGAAAGAGGATATCCGGAGCATGGTCAAAGACTAAACGAAACACAGTTCTAACCGTAAGGGTCTTACCAAGTCCCCTACAGTTCCAGCAGAGAAGTTTCATAATCAGTTAAGAGACAGGACTAATACAGAAATCTAAGTCCATGCAATCTAGCAACGCAGAAAAAGGAGGAGTTATGGGCAGAAAGGATATACCTGGAGGTTGTTCCCTTTGGTTAAGCTGTATCAGTTTAGAACGCTTACCCCCCCTTGGAGAATCTGCATCAGAAGAAGAGGAGGAGGATCTCTTCTTTGAGAGTGTATACTGCTGCTTAATGGCATTGCTCGAAGAGAGATCAGGAGTGTCTGGAGTAGGTTTGATGGAGAGGGGAACAGAGATTGGCAGACTATCATCTCCAAAGAAGTCAGGAGCCGAGCAGCGAAACACCTCAGAGACTTTAGAGGGGATGTTGATGGGTGGCAAAATAGTGTGACTATCATGGGTTACAGGTGTAAGGGAGGAGGTTTGAGACACAAAGGGAGGTGAGGGTTGATTAACGGTGATGGGTGCTGCTTCTGCTGGAGGGATGGATGAGGATAGAGGTAAAGGTGAAGGGGTGTTTGTAGTGGTTGCATGCAGAGTTGGTGGCTGGCTAAAGTGAGGTTGGGTGTCGAAAAGGTTAGGGGTTGTGTGAGCAGGAGATGTGTTGTGTATGGGAGGGCTAAACATGGAAATGGCTGACTGCCACCAGGAAGAAGAGCTCGGAACTGGTGCTGGAGCAGGATTTCCCAATGGCTGGATAGGAGGAGAAGGGTCTCCTTCAGGGGTGTGGTAGATTTCGCCAGAGGAATGACTGTCTGTGATATCAACATTGAAGACAAGGTTCTGATCCATCTCCATATTCTGAACTTCTTCTTCATACAGTACCCAAATGCGAGATGTTCTGTTACAGTCGGTATTTCTCAGAGCTCGCAAAGTTGGAGAGAACATAGGCTTGTTATTCTCGAGGATAAGGGGAAAAGTGGAGCTGAAGGGAGACTCGTTGTATCGCTGATGAAGGCTTTCCAGAGCATCGACTAAACTGCTATTGCATGCAGTATTAGAATGTCCAATCCTGCCACATTTGTAGCATACCCTGAAGATTCGTTCATATCTGAAGGGAATCCAATGGAAATCTCCCTCCAAAAGCTCAATAAAGGCTCCAGGGATAAGGGGTTCATCAGAGTGAATCCGAACCTTGAATCTGAAAAAATCAAGACTTCTTGTCCTAACTTCAGACCAGTCCACTTGAAGGAGATGGCCAGCCGCAGAGCCAAGCAAATGAGCAAGGTCAGAGTAATAGCATTCAATGGGAATGTTGTGAGCTTGAACCCAAACATCCAAAGCAGGAAATTGGACCTGAGGCAAAATGGTATTTGGAACCCAGGGTTGGAGAACCAGAACAGCCCCATGGACATTCCATGGTTGTTCTGCCAAGATACATTCAATATCGTACAGGTCTTCAAAGTGAAAGCAAAAAACACCCGAACGTTTTTCCACTAAGACAGGGCCTTTAGTGTGCCAGAAGGAGTTAACTACCTGCTGAATGGTGGCTTCGGAGAAGAAGCGATCATCAATGAAGCGGCCCAATAGAGTGTTTTCCCATAGGTTTCTGAGTTGAGAGGAGAGGATAGGGTCGGTAGGAAAGAGCCAACCCCTTTGATCAATGAAGTCTGGGTCGTCTGTATTTGAGGAATCCACACTCAGGCAAGCCATTAAGACAGCAGTAAATGAGTAAGGGGATGCAGAGATTCAGAGGGGGGAAGCCAAATTAAAAAGAAGAAAGCATTGAATTTATAGAAAGCTTAACCTCCGGGAACCCTAGAGGGGATCTACAGGGATATCAGAGGAAATAAAGAAAGACCAATCCAAAGAAGGAACGGAGAATCATGAGAAGATTAACAATCAAGATACGGTAGTCCCAGGAGTGGGCTAGAAAAGATTTCAGCAGGTTGGGAGGGATACGGAGTAGAAGATGAAAAAACGAGATTGGGGAAGAGTAAAGGTGGGATTGCACCTGAGAAAAGAGAAGCTCCTACGGAGCAGAACACTCGAACCCTAATCTAGAGAGAGAAAGGGTCATTTCCGGGTATGGGTTTATTTGAATGGTATATGAAAGATCTGTTTATGTTCATCATTTTACAGTTTTAGATTGTTTTTTTTCTTCTTTTTCTATTTTCTTAGATCTGCAAACTTAAACCGAGAAACCGACGGAAACCGACCGAAACCGACAAAACCGAACCAGTCGGTTCCGATGACTTTGTTGATCGGTTTCGGTTCTTGAAATGGGAAAACCGAACTAGTCGGATGACTTTGTTGATCGGTTTCGGTTCTTGAAATGGGAAAACCGAACTAGTCGGTTCGGTGGAGAAAATGTCAAATAACCGAACCGACCGAACCGATATCACCCCTAACTACGATTACAGTATAAAAACATAAAAAGGATCAAACCATAGGCCCCTGGGCCTCACCACCTTGATCTCTCGACGGCTCGGATCTCATCTCGGCAATATACGGCTCTCGATCGTTCATTGTCAAGATGAGATCCGAACCGTCTGATCGTGCATCCGACGGCTCTAAGACGCGACACGACTGCATAACACTAAGCTGAAGTCCAATAAACACCCTGACTTTTCCCTGTTAAGCTGCTGGTCTCAGAGGAGGGGCTGCTGACGTAAGCACTGAGCTAGTCAGAGGCTGTTTTCAATTCTGATTTTTCCAAACTTGAACATGTTCAAATTTTAGAATACGGGCATAACATCATAAGAGAGGAGAAGAAAAGAAAAAGAAACTACCTACATCCGTTTCGCGCATCCGATAAAATTGGAACGAGGTCAATAAAAAACTAGATATCGAGTCATGCAAGTTCCTCACACCCCCACACACAAGAGAATCAATTTTCTGGGTAGCAAATTTTCCACAAACTAAAAGAAAAACTGGAAGAAACATATATCAGTACCTCCAGCAGTCCACACACACACAAAAAAAAAAAACGGCTATTGGCTAATAAAGCACGAATAGTATTGAGCAAACCCAAAAAAATAAAATTAAACAGTGAACAAAAACTCAGCAGTCCATCCGCTAGTTGCACACTCCCTTCCAAAGCAGTTTGCCTGTTACCCACCAATAAGCTCACAAGGCAAAGCCAGAAAAATACGATACAATACAACCGATGAAAGGAACGTAATTTTAAGTCCCAATGTAAGCTCTCAGTTGTGCCAAACAACTCAAGTGCACCACTCCAACGAACCTTTAACATGTTGAACTGCCGATCGAGAGGAAGATGCTTCACTCATGCTTATGCTGTCTGCCTCCAGTTGCATTTTAAAGAGAAAAGTATATATCCACCAGTGTCCTAATAAGAAATGTATGCCAGACCTGGGAATGAATGAAATTATTGTGACAGATTTGACGAGGTGTTTTTTAACTTTTCTTTCACCATAGTCTTAACAAAGAGCTCGCCTGCTCTGTACGAGGATCGAACCTGGAAGAGTCAACAGTCAACACGTAAGGAAATATGTCCATTTCAATCAAACGAGATGAATTCCTCAAGGAAATAGAATAAGCAGAGATCATATCCTTTTACAAAAAAAAAAAAAAGCAAATTAGGTCAATTTACCAGTGGTCCACTGGCTACATAGCGGAAACCAATAGATTCTCCATATTCTTTCCAGGAAGCGAATTTCTCAGGCGTAACATACTCTTTAACAGTGAGATGTAATGGGGTTGGCTGCACAAACATAGCATTTATCACTTATGCCCTCGAGATTTAAGCAGTGCAATTAACTAATTCAAGACTTTAACACACACACTGGTTAGATCACATGCAGCAATTTGTAAATATATTTGATCCCATCCTCTCCTTGCAAACTCCTGTAGTAGAGGATATCGAGATTCCCTTAAATTCTCCATAAGAGGAGACACAACACAGTAAAGCTGGTGGTGGAAAGCAGTAGGATATTAGCTCACCTGTAAATACTGTCCAAGTGTCAAAATGTCAACATCTATGGCTCTTAAATCAGCCATGGCTTCCTTGATCTCATCCTCAGATTCACCAAGGCCTAACATTATAGAAGATTTAGTTATCATTCCCTCCTTACTGTGCTTTGCATGTCTTAGAACGGACAAGCTCTGTTCGTACCTATATCATCATAAAAAAAAAAAGGCATAGCAGTCAACTACAATAATTTCTCTCGGCAAATAAAATTTAAACCTTATGTCATAAAAAAACATGTTATTTCTTCTTTTTTTGTTGAAAAGAAGTTGTTATTTTCTACAACATACGATCAGCACCTTTTTAAAGCATTAGATAGTAACGGTTGAATCAAAATAACTTAAACACGAACTTGGAAAGTCACTAGCAGAAGTTTCATTTCGCACATGTTTAAAGGCCCATTTCAGCTCCCTCTCTTTCTCACATGCACATCCATACAAGCACAGTAACAAATAATTACATTTTTTCAGATGTGTGCCACTAGTCTGTCACAAGTTCAATTTTCTGATGGGGCACACACAGCATTTAAAGCAGAAATTGGCTAGTACAGAAGCACCTAAGGCTAAATACACAGTTTCATGCTTTCATGACCAAAGCTATTTGATGGTGGTTACGTCACATAAGGAGTGATGAAGCTTGCTATATTAAATTCAAGTACGGGAAGCGTCATATACCACTTAAGGGATAGATTTTTCAAAACTCACCCAGCCCGTGGATCTCTAACAATACGCTGGAGCCGTTTCACAGTCTCAATGTTGTGAGCAAAAACATCTAATCCTGAGTGTACAAGAGTAGCTACAGCATTTAAGTCACCCCGAAAATCAGATGTTAAACACTCAACCATTATATCGGGCTTGAGATTCTGCAAAGAGAGTTGAATAGATGTAAATCAGACTTGTACTCCAATTCAAATCACGCTCATACAAGAATTTTTCAGCAATTAAATATCATTACAGATAAGTGTAAAGACCTTCATTGCTTTAACGGTTTCAGCAAAATGGCCACTCCCACCATCAGGTATATCATCACGATCAACACTCGTGAGGACTATGTAATCCACACTGCAACAAAGAGAACAACAATAACAAGTTTGCATCTTTGAATGCATACAAACAGATCTACTCTCTGGTAAAGCATAGACTACCTGAAATTGTACTTTCCATAGTAGGAAGAAGGAAGTAGTATAATCACGAGTACACTTTGCAAAAGTGGATGATGACCACTCAAAATTTGGTTATAAAAAACAATAACTTAATGTGGGAGTAGCTACTGAAAAAACAAGAAAGATACTGGGAAAGCATGGTTTCTATAAGATTTAGGGACAAGTGATATTTACAAACTTAAGCAGAGCATGTTATGGAGACAATGATCTTTTCTTTTATGGTCCAACGCATATCATGTTAAATAGCTTGATATACATTGTTGGGCCCATTTCCTAACAACTTAAGCTTTTGGGGCCATTGATCACTAAATGGGGTATCAGACCTCAGGTTGGGAGGGTATTTGGTTCAATTCTCTTTGTTTGTATTCAACTTCCCCATTTGTTTTTGTTTCGCACTCTCTATGGGTATTTGCATCTCCACATGCAAGACGGGGCTTTACGTGAAGAAGGGTGTTGAATAGCTTGATATACTTTGATGGGTCCATTTCTTAACTACTTAAGCTTTTGGAACAATTGTGCCTTGTTCACTTCACTCTTCTACTCAAAAAATATTTCTCAACTCAATCGTTACTCTCATATCTCTCTCTAACTTTTTAATAATTATTCTCATTTCTCACTCCATCTCTCTCCACTTTTTACCCCTCTCTCCAATCATTACTCTCATTTCTCTCTCCACTCACTATCCAAAAACACTACTCAAATCACAAACCAAACAAAGCATTGGTAACTTGAACAATTACATACTCTTGCAGTCTTACCCAAGGCCAAACGTGGGTTTTGACAACTTATTTTAAGGTCCAATGGAGCTGTTCAAATAGATCAAATACCCTAACGCATGGCATTTATGAGCAAAACAATTGCATTTCTGACACTAAAACAACAAACTAAGTTACTCCTAACTCGTAAGTCGAACATAAAATACATACCCCCAACTAGCAATAGCCTGGGCAGTGTTCTCTGGTTCCATGGGATCAGGCGGGGCAGGGTTCCTGCTGGTTTTCACTGCACAAAATCTACATCCGCGGGTGCAAGTATCCCCAAGAAGCATGATAGTGGCAGTGGCAATACCATCCCCACCTCCATTCCAACACTGTCCCAACACATGCAAAAAAGAATGAATTAAAGAGGTTAGCAAAGGGTCCATTGAGGTCCCAAACCAAAAAATAAGAGGTTAATTAAAGGTATCCCGTGAAATCAAACGGGAAGATGGATTGAAAGCAGAATAGATGCAACTTCGGGCCGCTATGGCCAAACTTTTCATGGACTTTTTTACACGGTCCTTTGAGTTGTTTTCTCTTCATTTTTACTAGATTTGGGTCATATTTTTACATCATATTTATTTGTCTCAACAAGAGAAAGCGGAAAAGTATAAAATGTAGAGCAAAGTTGAAAAAAGTTCATACGAGACCGACGGCGAAAAAGACCCAAAAACCGACAAAAACCAACCTTTTGTCTTTTTAGCTACAATCCTTAGCATGAAGTATTTCAAATCAATCCCATTAAAGAGTTATTTCCAATCCAAAAAGATAATAAGAAGAGAGCACAAGGAGAATGAATGAATGAAAAGGAAAAGGAAAAGCAATGAATACCTCTCCAATGTTGGGACATTGAGCTTCCTCACAAACAGTGTTGAGTTTCAATCGAGACAAAGACTCCTTCACCTCCTCATACTTCTCCCCTTGGGGAGCTTTCTGCCTCAGCCACCCCGGCTTCTTCACGTTCGGATCCCTACCAGTGTGGGGCCCCACTTCCCCTCCCTTAGAAACCCCACCTTTTTCCGACTCCGACACACCCGCCGCCGTACTTGTAACTGCCAATCCTGAACCAGAAGACGACGACGACGAGGAGGATATCGACGATAGCGGCTGTCGACTCGCTCCGTCGATCCTGCCGTTACTACCCCTTGCTGAAGGCGGCGATGATAACAATAACGGCGAATTCGAAGGTTCGGACCTAATACTGCAACAAATTCTCGCAGGAAAGGTGCTACTACTATAGCGACATTGCTGATTACAACTGAGAGGAGATTTGGGAATTCGAATTGATGAGACGGGAGCGCAAGCAGAAGAGGAGAAGAACGAAGGTTTGATCGATAGGCAGTGATGAATCATTACTTCGTCGAAATTTGGAGGGATTTGGTTTTGGGAATGTGGTTAGTTTGATCAATACTATGATTTGGAAAGAAGAAGAAAGGAAGAGAAATAATCAAGAGTTGGGTTGGCAGTTGCTGTATGTACTCTCGCGCGCATCGTTATCTCCGTCGCCAGAAAATGGTTTGCCCCGTTAATTTGGTTGGTGAACCGCTCCAACTAGGCCGGATAAACGAACCAAATCTCGGTTGGTTGAGTTCGAGCTCGAATTCGCTTGTTTAATATTCAAGCACAACTCAAACATATTTTAAAACTTCTTTTAAGTTTTCAAAACAAACTTAAACGATTAATTGTTCTGTTTGTCCGGCTCTACAATTCCGCATCTAATCCGACCCTAATCGAGGGGACGACCCGACCCGACCATAACAAATAGGGGTGTTTAAGAAAACTGTCATAATTGCAAAAAACGATTTAATCTATACCGAACCGTCTTATTTGGTCTTATTCTGCGGTTCATTGGTCAAGTTACGGTTGTGAAAAAACAAGAACCGTTAACTTTAGTGTTACCGGTTTCAGGACCGTGATTAGGATCAAACCGGAATATCTCTCTAATGTTCATATAAATATGTCTTTTGATTTGGTGAGCTAATTTTTTTCTTGATAAGTTAATATATTTAGAGGGAAAATCTTAGAAAAGTCTTTAATATATTGTTGGTGTTAAAGACATAAATATAAAGTGAAACACTGTCTGTTTGTTCCTGCCAAGAGCCTTTTTTTTCCCATCAAAACAAAAATTCTCTTCTATTATTTGATTGGTTGGGAAAAAAGGCAGAAAATAAAAAATTTAAATTCGATGAATATTGATTTTTTCCTCTCATTTTCCGCCTATGTTCTTTTCTTTTCTTTTTTCGTAGGTTCCAAACAGAGCCGAGGTAGTTAGGGAGGGAGGGAGGGAGTGGGCAAAAGCCGCCCAAAACCTAGACACTGCGAAACTTGAAACCATTGAAGTAGAAGCTCCCTTTTTCTTCCTCTCCGCTGTATGTAGACGACTGCGTTGCGTGTAATAGATCATGGGACAAGTCCAAAGCGACGGCGCTGCTACAGACGATCCTCTTCAACAATCAGGGGCCCATTCGTCATCCTCATTTTCACCACCCCCACCACCACAACAGGCTTCCATGGAATCATTAATTGCTGGTATCTTTCGCCTCGCTCTTCTCTTCTGTTCGTTTCTGAATTTTCTGTAGCTATTCAGATGTTCAGTATTGATGCGTAAACAAATATGATCCGTGACCTAAAAGTATGGGATTTTCAAAAGGGGAAAACATGCAGTTATTTATTTACTACTCCCTCGGCACCAAAATGTTTGTCCAACGCATTTTTCCAAGAAAGAATTCGAACTTTTTTTAATAAATTAGGAGAACACATTGAAATCTAGCAGTACATTGTTGAAAAAAATTCAATTTTTGTTGGATTGAAGTCCTTGTTTTGCGAACCGGACAAACACTTTGGGACAAAGGTAGACATGTTGTATTATTTTTAGCTAACATTTGCTCCAACTCTGATCACACTGGTGGGATGGAAAACATCGAAACAGTTTGCACATTTTTAGGACGGTTGTGGATGGTGGGGTAGTGGTTTTGATGAGGTGTTTTCTAATAGTTTTGGAGGGACAATTGTGGAAATTACTTTTGTGATGGAACTTCAAAAGTTGTTCACGCCAAAAAGGACGTCTCCATTTATACACCAGATTAGGCGGTGCAATACATGGTGAAAATCCTATGCGCAGTTAGTCGCTTATAATGCAATATAAGCCCAATCAACAGTGTTAAGAAGTTCGAAGAGGTTAACATGCTCAATAATGATACGAATGTGATAAACATGGAGTTTCAAGGTATTGCAATTGGCCATTCAAGAGTCATGGCATGTCATATAGGCCCAATCAGTGGCATCATGCTTCAACTTCAATGTTTTAGGATGCAGTGTATGGTTAATTAAACATGTTGAATTCAACGCAGTAACTCGAAGAGCTTAATGTTGTCTCTAACAATGCGGGATTTGGCAAACATTAGGTATTTCTATTGATCAGACATGTCATATAGGAACCGTTGAAACATGCTTCTCAATTCAATAAGAGGTGAATTTAGTCTCTACTGACGCATTATGTGGAAAATATGAAATTGTAAGGTATTTCTATTGATCAGACATGTCATATAGGCCCAAATGGCATTTTTGATTCTTCAACTTTAATCATCCAAAGGATGCAGTATCAGTAAGCGATCGATCAACCACATTAGTGAATTCAATAGAAGCTAAATGATTTGATACCGGGAAACATGGAGAATTAAGGTATTGCCATGGATCGGCCATGTCATGAGTCTAGGTGGCACATTATATATAAGGCAAATAAACTTAGCACATTTCAAGTGTTACCCATTTTTTTGGTTTAGCAATTAAACTTTATATTCTCTAATTCTGTCCTTCAAACTATTCCACTTTTATAAACTTGGTCAAAAAAATAAAATTATTATACCCTTTGAATACTACACTTTCCTATTTTCATCTTTGTTTCAGTGCCACGTGAGATCTGTGGTGGAGAACTTAAAGGTAGTTGCTCGTCCACGTTGACAAAACCCTAATAATTGAAGGACCAAGTTTGAAAATTATTATATTTAAGGGTGAAGGGTTTGATTTACCCTTGATACTAATCAATATTTTGCATTGGTCTTGAGTCATTGTAGCACCTTCTTATTTGCAATTCCTTCCTAAATATTTGTTGATGATTTTTTGTTCAACTAGTCTCTTTTAGTTCTCCTTCCCCAAGCAGATAAAATGTGGAGAAGTTGGTGTATTTGACAAACTTTTATCATCCTGCATTTGCAGAGGCTGCAGCATTTGGCAACACTGAGAATGGGGTATGTCCACCATTGCAATTTAGCCTTGCTATGTTAATTTGAATGGAAGCTTTTACATCGGACTTTGTTCTGGAATAATTCCGACTATCTCTATTTCAGTCTCTTGATGAGAAGGCTCAAAAGGCGCTAGAATGCCCTTGCATAGCTGATTTACGGAAAGGCCCATGTGGTACCCAGTTTTCAGGGGCTTTCCTCTGTTTCCTGAAGAGCACTGCCGAAGAAAAGGTAATTAATATGGAAATTGGAAAATAATTAGACGATCACCTGTATGAAAATCAAGCTTGCTTCTTTAATATCTTTTGGGGTTATTAGCTAAGAAGCACGGATATGAACGTGGGACACAGATACACTGTTCCTCTGAAATGTAGGACGCATACACTTTGGGGAAACATTCAATTATATATAACTAGATATACCGTCTGTATGCATCACCACAAGCATACATCCCAAATTACATAAACAGATAACAAACGGTAAGTTATGCAGAACCTGTATTGAATGTGTAGGGCTGCAAACGAGCCAAGCCAAGTCGAGCTTTTGGCGGCTCAGACATGGCTCGGGCTCATTTGCCGGGGAGTGTTGGATCTTATCCCACATAGTTTAATTATAACCTCAAAAACTAGCATATGAACTTGGGCGGCCTTTCCACTCATCGTTGTTTGGTTTTGAGTTGTATGCTTCAACAACAATAATTTCTCTTTTGCTATTATGATTATTTTTGGTTATCTTTTGTTTTTCTTATGTGTGTCTCTGAGCGTAATGGCTTGAGGACTTCTAAATTGTATATTGCGGTGATGAATCTGTCCTTCACCAATAAATCACTACTTTCGTAATGCAGAGCAGCAGAAGAGGGTTTGGCCTCCATCTTACTCTACCAGAAAACATTTTTAGTGTCACATTTCCTGTGAACTTCTGCATTAGAACTCCTTATGAGTACGTAAATATCTCTTCGGTGTGATGGTGTTTTGGGTAGGTTTTTTTTTAGGATTTTGTTGGTCTTTGGCCAGCGCTCGGGTCTCGGGTAGCCTTGTAAATTAAGTAATTTTAATTTTCAATTGCTCTCCTTTAATCTTTGTAATCTTTCGAAGATTAATAAAATTCTTTTGCCGTTAAAAAAAACGTACATAAATATTTAATGTATGATTATATGATTATTTTTGGTTTTCTTTTGTTTTTCCTATATGTGTCTCTGAGTGTATTTTCAAAAAACCAAACAGAGCATTAATGGTTTGAGGACTTCTAAATTGTATATTACGTTGATAAATCTGTCCTTCACCAATAAATTACCACTTTCCTAATGCAGAGCAGCAGAAGAGGGTTTGGCCTCCATCTTTACTCTCCAACTCTTTATCCATCTATTCGCATTGGGAAGTGGCATTTTTCTTATACTGTTGGACATGACATAAATCTTTTTTAGTGTTAACAGTTCCTGTGACCTTCTGCATTAGAACTCCTTATACAAAGTACGTAAATATTGTCTAATGTATGGAATTTTTTTCCCTCTCTTGCAGGGCTCGGATTGCGTGCATCCATTTGTTGCTCTGCAGAGTTGTATCAAGGCTAATCCCAATGCATTTGCAAAGGACGTTTTAGAAGACGGTGACAATGAAGTCAAGGAAGAAGAAGAGCCAGCCCAAGAGTACAAAATAATCCCTCCGGAATGGTCTACGGAATCCCAAAGGCCAAGGCAGAGGCTTTAGGAAGTTTCACTTTGTTTTCTTCCAGTTCAGGGAAACCCCTTTCATGAGGTTCTCGGTTCCATTGCAGTGGGTATTATCTTCGTTCTGTCGTCGAGAGGATTTTGCACTCCGTTTTACCAATAAGATACGAAGACTTTCCTTACGTACCGGTAAAGAAATAATACTAGGGGAATGTATTATTGGCCTTTCCTTACTCCATATTATTGTTCTATGCACATGCCGTTCGGGAATGTATCGGGAGATGAATTGGTTTTGGGAAGAAAACACCCTTATCTTCTTTGGGTAATTAGAACATGATCTATTGAGTTATTTATCTATTTTTTATTTTTTGTGTTTTTATTGTCTGTTACAAGTATTTTTGGGAGGCAGAGAATGCTCCATGATACAAATACAAAAAGCAAACCGAGAATCAAATAAATTTGAGGAATTTTTTGAGCAAATTTTATAGCAATAAAATAGGCCAATAATATCAACAATTTTACCTTTGAAAATTGAAATAACATGAAAGAAGTAAGACATGGATGGTGAATTGGGGAGTGATTTTAGGAGCCATAAAAATAGGCCAGCAAAACATGAAAATTTAAGAGAAAAAAAAAACTAGGGAGGGAACTCAAGAAGTAAAAAGAATCGTTATGGATATTGTAAGTTTACATTTGAAAATTTTGGCTTCTCTACCATGGAGAGTCATCGTCAAAAAATTGATTATTCTCTTTCTTGACTATCAGCGTCTGACAATTATTAATAACCATAGGGAAATTTTAATAAACTAAATATTGACTTGAAATTTAAGTTATGTGTTTACCAGAATGGCATGTAGCTTTCCAAAAGAGGAAAAAAGTTTATACTCCTCCTATCTCTTAATTTTAAATCTTCGGACATAGTATGCTCTCCATTCCCAAATAAGAGTTCAATATTTTATTTTGGGTTTTTTCTTCATAAGTGTCTATTTAAAAATGTTAATGGATAAAAGTGGTGAATATTATTGGAAAATAGATATAAAAGTTTATGTGAAATGTATATTATTAATGATATCACCTTAATAAATTAAATTTACAAAGCTAAATACTTGTAAAATAATGGCAAAAAGAGCATGAGCTTTTTTTTCCAGATAATCTAAAGTGAAAGGATGACTACCTTAAAATAAGGAGTACCAATTGAAGTCTATAAAGTCCCGTTTTACTAACTAAAATGAATACTTATTTTTGTAATTAAAGATGATATAATTGAAAGAATGATCTGCCTCGTAAAATAAAAAATAAGCATTTTAAAAATAAAAACATTAGCTGAACGAGGCCGAACTGGTGTAGTCGGCATGTATGGAACACTCCACGTCTCTCCCTCATCTCACTTGCTTTCTTTTTCGGAAATTATAATCGCAAGGAAGATTTGCATGGAACTACGCAAGGAAAAACGCATTTGGGCCATTCCAAGTCCTACAAAAATCTAGAAAAATCTATTTGCTCCTACGATCTAAAAGTAATACTTGCTGATATCCGTTGGAGCTGATTTTTTACAGGGCTCCATAAAATAATATTCAAAGATTTATGAATATTTTTAAAAATTTTTGTGAAACCCATAACAGACCCAAACGCGGTTTTTCTTGCATGATTCCCTTTAAATCTTTCTTCGCAGTTTTTGTTTTTTTTTTTAACGGCCTCTGACCTTCCTGGCTTCTTGGAGTTCGTGGCTTTCCTAATCGAAAAAACTAAGAGCAGGGACAGTTTGCAGAGATTCGTACAGAGACAATCGTATTTGGCCTTATTTCGGGTCCCAAAAAAATCTAGAAAATATCCATAAATTTTTGAATATTATTTTATGAAATATTATTTTTGGATTCGTAGGGGCAAACTGAGCAGTTCGTCCCTACGAATCCAAAAGTAATACTTACCGATATCCGCAAGAGCTGATTTTTTACATGGCTTCATAAAATAATATTCAAAAATTTATGAATATTTTTCTAGATTTTTTTGGGACCCGAAATAAGACCAAACGCGATTATCTCTGCACGGATCCCTGCAAACTGTCCCAACTCGTAGCAGGACTCTTTCCTAATCACCACTATCGATGCCCATAGTCAACAGAAAATTTGTCAAGTGCTCCAAGATCATTCTTTTTTTTGAACAGTCGCCAAGATCATTCGGCATGGGTGCTTTGAGGGCGCTACCACCACATATTTTCCGTTTTCATTTAAAAAAAAAAAATTACTAAAAATTTAACGCATTTTACCGTATCGTTTTTACTAACAAAAGAAACTGTCAACAAAAATTATTTTTGCTACAGTAATATTACTCACAAACCTATCAACAATATTCACTACAGAAAACAACTTAATATTTATCTTCAACTTATTCATTACCGAAAACACTTAACAATTTTTCAATCACAAAAAAAAAATTACAAATTTTTCACTACCGAAAACGTCATCCAAGAATTTAACTACACAGAGCCATATGGGGGTGGTCCTCGTGGATGCTCCTGAAACACAACTTGCCGGTGGCTCTCCCAGCACTTAAAGATCAAATTTTTTTTTTTAGTATTGCGTGCTACCCAACGCTCTTGTGCTTTGTTTGGATTGTTTTTTGAAAAAAAAATAATAATTCAAAAAATACTCATTACTCATACTTTTCAATTGTTACTCATCTCTATTTTTAATTATTATTCTCATTTATCTTTTTATCTCTATCAAATCAATACTCTCATTTCTCTCCATACTCATAACCTTACAAAATTTTCAAAAAATTTCTCAAAAAGTCATTCACAGATCCTCCTCACATTTTGGTGAAATCCTAGCTTGATAGGATCCATGACACTGGATCTATGAAAATGTTGATTACAAAATCTGAATGGTCTAAATTCACATACTACAAAAATTGGACCGTTCAGATTCTATCATGGACACTTTTCATGAATCCAATGTCATGGATCTTATCATTTTCGAAACCTTTATCTACCAAACATATATGAAACCCAAATACGGCATGGATAAAGGTGTTGGGACACCACGTGGGTGTGCCTCAAAGACTACTAAAGGTTCTATTCCTCTTAACTTTTTTGTCTTTTACGTGTTTTGTTCGTATTTTTAAAATTTTTGTTAGATTTTTATGATATGTTTTGAATTAATCATTCGTAAGAGGAGACTAAAAAGTATAAAAATATAACCAAAAACAAAAAAATGTTCACTAAAAATGAAAAAATATTCAAAACAGTTTTTTTTTTTTTGTTTTTTGTTGCCTTAAATGTCGTCTTATATTCCTATATGAACTTTTTTAACACCGATTCAAATTTGTATATTTCTTTAATTTTTTTCGTTGAGACGAATGATTAATCATAAAAAGTGCGCCGAAAAATTAAATAAAATTTTAAGAAAATAAAAAATATCAAAAAAAGGTTTTAGACAAAAAAAGTCAAGGAGGAGGGAAGCCTCACTCGTTTGTCGTTTTCCCACGTAACAGCGACAACACATCACGCACGTTTACCCAAAAACACCAAACAAAAGACGCAGAACACGTACTTTGTCCGTACACCCCTCCGCACCAGAGCCAAAACACCGCATCAATTCTCTCTTTCTCTCTCTCCGTCTCTCTGAGCAGATACCGGATCGACCCCTTCAATCCCTCTCTCTCAATACCATATATACCCACACTTACGATCTACGCGCTTCGGATACCTTCTTTTTCGCATTTCAGTTTCGCATGAAAAATCATGAAAAAAAATCTACGGATCGTACCATGACAATTGAATCCTAGGGCTTTTTCTTCGCCTTTTTTTTGATATGAAGTTATGTGCAGAGGACGCATTTTGATTCAGTTATTGGATTTGAATGATGCATTTGTCGTAGAGCACGGAGTCCGAAGCGATCGGTTCAATTTCCGGTTGAAATGGCAATATCTCCGGTCAAGTTCTTGTTCGGTTTCCTTCTCGCCTCCATCATTTTATGGCTGGTGTTCATGTAAGTCGTACAAATTCATCTTTCTGCAGTTGTTGCGTTGATCATTGCACTTATAAACGTTTATGTGTGGAAATGTCTGTCTGCTGTGTGTTTTTTTGGAGTGCTTTGTCGCATTTAGCTCATGTCTCTGATATGGCACAAAGAATAGAGGGTTAGGCCCATTTGGGCTAAATTAATTTTGTTAAAGACAATGTGTATTATTGATGGTTAGTGTTATTTTGTTTATCTTTTCGGCATAATATTTAATGGTTGGTCTCGACGTGAGGAATTGGAAAAGTATAAAAATATGGAAGTTAAAAAAGGGTTGATATAAGAGGACGCTAAAGGCACTAAAGACAGTGACAAATTGTCTGCTTCTATTGTTTAGAGAACTTGTTGGGGCTTTTGATCATAATTTTTTACCTTTTAGGTCCTATATGTCAAGTCAAATGATTAAACCTCAAAATTTGACACGAATTGGATGAAGATTAAAGGTTTGTTTGAATCTTAGGGAAAGGAAGAGAAAAGAAAGAAAAATTAAAATAATTTTCCCTCCCCTTGTTTGGTTGGAAAGAAAATATAAAAACAAACTTTTGAGCACAGCATATTTTCTCCTACATTTTCTTCACGTTTTTTTTCGTGAACGATTTTCTCTTCTTTTTCTTTTCTTCCCACGAGTTCTAGATGCTAAGAGAAAACAACCAAAAAGACAAAGGGACCAAAAGAGAGTGAAAATTTAGCCCAAGTATTTTGATTTGTTTATCCCTTCTTCCGGTGGAAAGGTATCTAATTGTTGAAAATTAGGGGCAAGATTGAAAGCCCTGCTGATGTACCTTTAGTAGGCAGGGGCTGAATCTCAAGGTGAACAGGAATTTCCCATTTAAAATACACAACTAAATAGACAGTGAGAAGCTATAAATTTCCTGTTTATGGGAAGCTTCTAAAGGTAGTCCCTGTTTTCTTATTCCTATACATGGTTCAGCATGCATTACGCAATCCCTTCACTCTTTTACGTTAACAAGAAAGTCATCGATATTTATGAACTACGGAATTGTAATTTGAAGTTCCATCCACTTGCACATTATTGTAGCGGGGGGAGGGGCAATGCCCCCCGTCCCTAACCTTAGTTTGTCACTGCCAACTGGGTTCTTCAAATTAAGAAGCAAGAAGGGACAAAGGGGAAGGGAAAAGACAAAGCGGAAAAAAAGCTAACCTTAGTTCGGTCAATCCTCCTGACTAAGATGGATAAGAGGGACAGTATAACAAGGATACCCTTCCTCCCTTATATTTGTGTCGGGGTTGGAAGACATTGGGAGACGTGGAGTTGTACTTTTCTTTTTGGTAATTTCAGATGGTCACCCATTATATCCAACTCTTTCATAATAGGCTTTGCCGTCCTCATTTTGAACTCATTGAGTTACACTTAATCTGGTGATCAGATGCTTTAGGATCTAAAATAACCTAAAAATATCTTCCAAAACAAGATTCCCAATACGTGTGAAAGTTACGTGAAACTTCTGTTGTGAACTACGTAGAGAAATAGAAATATGAGCATGATAACCCCCATGTATTGGAGGATTGAGGAAACAAATTTAGGATAGTCGGTCAGAATTTCTTATGTCAAGTGTGGGGTTGGTTACGTGGTTGGATAGATTGCAGTACACGATGTTTGGGTGGGTACATTCAACTTTTGAATTTTTTGATCTGTTTTCTATCATGGTGGCTGAGATGGTTTTGTTTCTTATTAATCCATTCCACTATTTTGGAGGTACTGTGGGAGTCCCCTTCAATTAGGGCAGTTTAAGACCCGGAGTTGGAGGTCATGGATAAGATTTTTAACATCTTTAGGGGGTACAATTTGCAGGGTGGAAGAGGATGTTATTGAGTGGAAGGTAGAAGGGGAAATTTTCAGCTAAAACTAAGGAGTATTTTGTACCACAAAAGTTGAATAAAAAACAATCCTATACATGAATGACCATCTAAAACTGGAAGTTCAGGATAAATGTCCTTGTCCTTTGGCCCACAGAGTTGGTCTGCTTGATATTTCGGGAGCGGTTTTAGCTTTTGCAATCATGTCGTTTGTGCAAGAAAGCAAAGGATTCTTGAGTCCTTTTATTTCACTTCTTGTGGTTAATGATTTCAGACATGATGTTTTCTACATTTGGAGGTCTGTAGCACTTAATAAAGGACATAGTACTTGGCCTGATACTCCGAGATAAATATTTGTCGACATGGTAAATCCATGAAAAACTGATGTACAGAATTAGAAATACATAGAATACTATACACCATTGGTATAACACACAATTAAGTTAATTGTCAAAGTTCCTTTCATAATAAAAGCAGAACATGGAATGTGAAGCTCTATAAATCTCACTAATATTACACAGGGTACCTTTGATTGTAACCTTACTGTATTATAGGTGTGTTTATGGGTGTATTTCATTGGTATAGAAGTGTGTATTACATACTCGACTGAGTATTATTTTGTCAGCAGGTTGCCTTGTAATCCTATAGGGTAGACTTAGGCTTTTTTATTATTAGAGTTCCGGTGGATAGGTCAAGCAGGCGTGAAAGGTGAAATTCTAGTTGGGAATTATTTGCAAACTTTCTCAGATGGATTCTCTTAATTCGGAGATATGGTCATGGGTGTTGTGACATGTAATTTGGATTGGGTGAAAGAAAGGCATAAGTAGTTAAGTAAGTAACATTGGAGGATGGGTTGGTTGTGGTCTAATTTTTGCCACAATTCTAGTGGATACCTAACTATAGGAAAAAAAAGGGAACGAAAAAGAAGAATGACAATGAATGCTTGTGTCTTACCAACACCCTTCAAGGAATGTCACCAATTCCGTGGAGAAACATTACTAGTTGAACTTGTCAAATCCCTTTTGTGTGACCTTTTCCACTAGAAAAATTGAAAAATAAAAAACCTTGCTGTGGCCTACACAACAACAATAGAAGCCATCTAGTCCCCAATCATTGGGGTATGGGCGGGGAGGGTTGAAGACAAACCTAACGTTTGGCAATATATGCACAAAGTGGCTGCTCTCAAAAGAAACAAACAAACCAAGGAGCTAAAGAGACGGAGTTTTTTCTCCGGAACTATGCCCCCAAATCAAAGCCGAAAGGCCTGCCTGAAGACCCAAATCAATTTATCTGCACATTATCATCCATGCTTTATTCATAGTCCAGTCTAGTCTGTCCAGAGCATCGGAAAGCACAAAAAAGAAAAGGAAAAAAAAAAGACCTTGTTGTGGCCTAAAACACACACATTTCCTTAACCTGTTAGCATTTGACTACTTTCAAAGAAGTATAAAGTTAATCTTACAATTTGAGAACCTTGTCAATTGTTGCCGGACTTAGTTTGACTCGTTCAACCAAATTTGGTGACACAAGTATTAAAATTTTAGAGTTGATGAAGTATCTAAATGGGCCCTTGTCTAGATGACCATCCATTTCAGACCCCTTAATGACTTCACAAGTCACTTGCCCTAATATCGGAAGATTCTTTCACCCGTTCTTGTTTCATTAGTTACCGTAGAATTTCATAAATTCTTGCTGAGCTTAGACGTATCTATTTAGACAAACCATAGCTATTTTATTTTTGGATCAATTGTCTAATGTATCTCGATTCGTGAGAATATTTCTCACGGCTTCAAAACACGTTGTTACTGGGAATGGGCTTGAACTCACATACAACCCATCAAGTTTTCTTACCTCTTTCAATGAGGGATGTTTCGTTCTCATCCCAGGGCTACAAGTCCATGTTTGTTGTGCTATGTAGCACTTGCTTTGCACGTTTCTTTGTTCTTGCTTATGGGATTCTAGGGTGGCTCATAGCCTCATATAGACTCTAGAGGCGCCTTTGAGTGCTTAAGGCATCTCCAACTCTTATCCCAACTTTAACAATCATCTTGATTTCTTGCGTCATTTTATACTCGGGTTAGATTTTCACGACTTTAAAACTCAACGTTACTTGGAAGGTGATGTGCATTCACTTATATTGCCGAGGAACTATTCCTAACTTGTGGATGTGGGATGGTATGTTGCTAGTAGGGATTAAATCGGCTCGGTTCGGTCAATTTTTAACCATTTCCACCACCCGAACTGAATCAGCCAGTTTAGAGATTTCTTCAACCGAGGTCAATCGATGAAGGGGGTTAACCACTCGGTTTGGTGGGACTGGTGGGTAGTTAACTACTAAATTAATTTTACAAATATGACCACAATTAGGGCTCAGATCCCAACTCACATGAGATGAATCAAAGGATTTCGACTTCCCTCAGGTAAATGGAGAAGGAATAGAAGAGAGAGGGACTGAGCTGTGTGGAGAACTAGCAATAGTGCGGAGTGGGAGAGTGAGACAAGGCATCTGCAATCTGGTCTTCTTCATCACCAAAGTTAAGGTGCATCCTATTCTTTGACGATGATGGCACTCAGAGTTTATGTTTCTGGTCACCGAAACTGAACTGAAGTTCAGATTTGTAATTTTATTCGAGCTGAACCAAACCACTTGCAAAACCAGCCGAATTCGCTAAAAAATGGCCGGTTCACTCGGTCATTTCGGTTTCTCAGTTTCAATTTTCATCCCTAGTTGGAAGTTGATTCAATGTTGCTTAATTGCTTCATTCATCTGTTGAGGAGGATTCTTTCAAAATGCTGTTAATCATTCTGAAATGTGTTAGTGGGTGCTTCCAATTTTTCCATTCTTGATGTACGGTTAAAAGATTATATGATTTTATGATATGTCACTGTCTATTTTGTTCTCACCATTATAAACATGGTTATTCAATGGCAATGTGTTTGAATAGGTTCTGTTTTATATTTAGTTTGGATGACTTATTATACATCTTGTTTCAGATTTGCGTCCAGGTTGGTGGCTTGGATCCTAAGCCGCCTCTTGGGAGCATCTGTAGGATTTCGGGTTGGCGGATGGAAATGTCTAAGGGATGTTGTGGTCAAGTTTAAAAAGGTTCTTATTTTGCTTCAGATTTAAGTGCCTTGTATTTCTTGCTTCCCAATTTTGAAATGTTCTATGCTATTTCTTTCTCACCATTGAGCTTTTTTTTGAAGGCCCTAATCTTTATCCACTCACTGGCTTCATTTCTCTTCAATTTATTTTCTGTGAAAGATTTAACAAACGGTGTGGCAAATTATTTGAAATATATCTTCGTCTAGGTCTGTACTCCTTGGCTGCAACAGGCTGCATGTATACTATGCTGTCTTTCCATTTATGGAAACAATTTGTTGTTGCACGTCATAGGATTTGTAGTTTTTGAGTTTTCATTGATAAAATGATCCTCTTTAGGAAGCTAAATAAAAAATTTGTTTTCAAGGGATGTGAATTCCGTGGACATAAACCATTGATCTTTTGTTTGAGGTTTAGCAAACATTAAACATGTAATTAGATTTTAGGAGAGAAATATTGAGTAGGATTTATATTCTGGCCTACGTTTTCTGCATCTCTAGGATCACAGTTTTCATGTTTTAATGGCTTTTGTTTTATGCAGGGTACTATTGAATCAGTGTCTGTTGGTGAAATCAGAGTCAGCTTACGGCAGTCCTTGGTTAAGCTTGGGGTTGGTTTTATGTCTAGGGACCCAAAATTGCAGGTGGTAATAAGTGATTTAGAAGTCGTAATGAGACCTTCAAATAAGAATGCAAAGAAAAGTAGATCTCGAAGGTCTCGCACTTCAGGCAGAGGAAAGTGGATGGTTGTGGCTAACGTGGCCAGATTTTTATCAGTTTCTGTATCAGAATTGGTTGTGAAGGTAATTGAAGTTTAATGAAGTGTTTTATTTTGAAGTTTTTTTGCTTTGTCTTTGTCTTGCGGTTGATTCCTGCCTTAAGTATTGGTTTAGTCCATTTGATTCACTGTATAGCTTGGAGAAAAGGTCAGCAACGTCTGTCATGGTTTTTTCACTTCCAACATCTGTCATACTTTCAATCTTGTCTGACAAATTCTGACATGATCTCATATTACCGTAGATATATATGTCGGGCTATACTAGACATGTTTTTTCGTGTATTCAATCCTCGTGTTTAATTTGATATAAGGGATTGGTATTGCTCAAACGGTATACATTGGAAAATCAAATGCACTCATTCATCCAAATTAATTAGGACAGGGACATGAAGGTGCATGTTGTCAGGAACAACAATTCTTTGAGCAAATAGTCTACAACCACAAACTCATTACACAAACAAATACACTTATACTCACATTTATTTGTGGGTCCCCACACACTGGATGTTAGTGTGTGTGGGTCACCATGTGAATTTGAATGTGAGTGTGTTTGTGTAAGTGCTTGTGGTTGTAGAAGAATTGTTCTTTGAGATGGATGGCATGTTCCTATCTGTTTGCATGATGTACGAAACCTTTTGGCTTTTGGGTGTCTGAAGGGATTTCAGATAGGAATTAGGAGATAAAGTCAACTTTACTTCATATTGAATGAAGACAAGATTGCAATCCACATGGAGTGGGTAATATTTGGCTCTGTTTTTTCTTATTATTTACTTTTACATTATCTTCTAAATCTGAATGAGGTAGGTTTTCTTAATATGATGTTGCTTTTCATATGATCCTTGAGCTAGTGTTTCTTTGAGCAGATTTGTTTGTATCTGCAATTTTCATTTTTAAATGCAGTAAATGAATCTTTAAAGTGAAAGACTTCTTGGACCAGTGCTACAGATGTGCATAACTGAGGATGAGTGTTGCTAAGCCTTCTCTTAGGCCGCATCACATGGATAACATCCCTTTGTGCATGTTGTAGAAAATTATTATTGGTTTGGTTATTTGTGACAAAATAAAACATAAGAACCACAACCACCTACATATGTAGGATAAATCACGGGCCAGTCCAAAAACTGCCCCTTAATTCCCATTAAGGAGTATGGCCCATTTTTATTTACTTGCAAGTCTAGGTATGAAAGTGTGCCTCTCCGTGACGGTGCATTTTTAGATTGGGCTAGAGCTCTTGGGAATATGGGCCTATTACCTGGACTGGCCCGGAATTTATCCTCTTACTACAGCATGCCTGTTGACTTATCCTGGGCTCAAAATAAAACTGCAAGCACAGTGTGTTTCTGCAGATTCTGTAAAAGAAGCTGAAATTATGTAGCAGACATGTTTAGCATCTTGCTTTGTTGATCTTGTGATGTCACAGATGCTTTGCAAATGCTAAACCAGGTAGTATTTAGTAATTTGCTAAACTTGGTAGTCGGTTGTATTTTAAGTTTGAGGAAATATTCAAGGCCGAAAGAATTTCTGGTTTCATTTGTGATCAGGGATGCCTTTAGGTTGTTTCCTAAATAGATGCGTTATCTTCATGGCAAAATGCTTTGCATACCTCATGATTTTCTATTGAATGATGCAGACTCCAAAAGCTACTCTTGAAGTTAAGGAAGTCCGAGTTGATATATCTAAAGACGGGGGATCGAAGCCGGCTTTATTTGTTAAGCTACACCTTTTGCCTATTGTGGTTCACTTGGGAGACCCGCGGATTAGTTGTGACCTCTCATCGACCTTCGACAATGGTGGATGCACTTCTTCTAGCCAGGCATCATTTGCCTTGATGGAAGGAACCTCTGCTCCTTTTTGCTGTGAAGAATTCTCTCTTTCTTCTGAATTTGGTCATGATAGGTTGGTTTCTCTTCCATATGTTAGCTACTCGTTGAATTATATGATTCTTGGTTCTTTTTTCTGCATTTGTGCTCAACATGAAGATTTTATCCTCCCCTCCACGAGCACCGCATGAAAATTTGGACTCTCCCATGAAGTCGACAAGAGTAAGACCATTGATGTGTAAAATAAAAGCTCAATGGCATTCTTGTAAAATTGAGTTTATTTTACCCTTATAGAGTGAAAGGATAAAATAGGACTGGGTAGATTACGAAAATAGGTCATGGAAAAAAGAGAAGAAGAAAAAAAAAGAAGCTATCATCACTCCACCTTATCCTATCCACCCAATGTTCAAGAAAGATAACGAAAGAATCATTCGGAGCCTTGAATTACTAGTTATTGGGGAGATGTAACCAGGAAAAGATTCCACATTGTCTCAGAGATAGATGCTAGTTGCCTACCAAGGCTTTGGTTGCAATGTTGAACAAGTCCGTAAAGGCCATTAATAAAGCCTAGAAGGGTGTCCTTGCTCCAAAATACCATTCCAGAAGTGTGGATTCTTCAGCCGTCACCTTTACCTTAAACCTCACATGCTTAAATTTTTTTGGCTAAACACTTGCTATTACCTTTTCACAATCCCCGTTTGTAGGAATCCCTATTCTCCTTTGATGTCTAGCTTCTTTGGTCAATAACAAACTTGTAATCACCAGCAAGAAAAAAAAACTTGTAATCAATCACCATCTCCATGGGTGACCCTCCTTTACATCATGTTGTATCTGTAGCACTTTACACCAAGGACTTGATTAAACAAGTACAAATTTGGTAGGAATAGATGCTTTCTTCGAGCTTATAAGTTGGCACTTTGATTCCTCCTGCAATGCTCCCCATAAGAAGTTCCTCTCGGATAGAAATTCCTTTGGTCTCTAACCTTTTCTCCACTGAGGCAGGAATGGAGAAGGGTGAAAAGATTATGAACAAAATGGGTGAATTGGCTAAAGTTTTTGTTAAAGCATCCAATTTAAAATCAATTGGCAGTGAGTGGAGAGGCCACCTAGGCTCATATACTAGTTTTGGAGGGGATAATTAATTAATGTGGGACAAACTCCAACACTCTCCCACATGTGCGACCCCGACTCGCACATGGAGAGGTAAACAAACAATCCACATGGATCACAACAAACAACGGTGCACTTATGGCATAAAAATGGAGAACAAACTAACAATCAATAACGAAATACTTAGCCTTGCCCAAAATTCTCCGAAACCCTAGCTTTGATACCATGTTAGAGCATCCAACTTAAAACTAATTGGCAATGAGTGGAGAGGCCGCCCAGGCCCGTATACTAGGTTTGGAGGGGATAATTAACTGATGTGGGACAAACTCCAGTAGTTTTGTTAATATGGGTGTCTTTAGATCCCTTGGACTGATGCTGCTTCTTCCAGCCCCTAATATTTTATTGAAGCGTCCCAGACACTATCTGAATTGTTATGGCCTTGAAGGCTTAGCCGAGAGGTAGTCGCAAAGAGAGATTCCACTCTAGAAGTGGTTGGAAATTGGAAGTGGTTTGGTTTGGTGGTAAATAGTGATGGTTCTAGTTCGATTCCATTGGTGGCTTTAGTCAGCGAGGTGGGTATTTCCAGCGATCGGTGATGCTGAGATGGTTTGAACTGGAATGGGTTGGTGAGAAGTTGAGTTAGGCATTGCATAACAGTATAGCTGATCACTTTTTGTGTGAGCGGTGTGGTGTGATGGGTTGGATGTTAAAATCTAAGGGTGTCGCTTTATTGAAATCAAAGTTTGTGGGAAAGAATGAAGATGGAAGTGCGGATTGGTTTAAAGAGAAAGCCATGGCTGAGTTGGGTCTCAAGGATGGTGGTAATGGTCTGTCAATCTAGTTTGGACAAGGAGAACAAGGAATGTATTGGCTAGAAGCCTAGAAACACGATTTACAAGTGTCATGGTTGATACTAAGGAGAGATGGATAACTTTCTACCGCGTTTGGAGTTTGGTGCCCTGCCTTGGTAGAGATCTTAGTAGTAGGAACCTCCACTGGGGTGGCGAATCCACCTCAGAACCTCCCTCCTGTGCTCCCAAGTCAAACTCTCCTTGGAACCTCGCTCCCATTGAGAAAGGAGCCCACTAAACGAGGAACCTCTTAAGCATATAAATCTGAAAAGAAATAAAAGTAAAAGATACTCCCTCCGTCCCAATTTGTTCCGCCCTTATTCCTTTTTTGGATGTCCCAAAATGATATGCATGTTTCAAAACTTTCCATTTTTAGATGTCTAAATTACTATTTTACCCCTCATTTAAGGAGAGAGATTCTCCCTCTCAAATTCAAATTTTAAACATACTTAAAGAAAATGGAACAAATGGCCGGCAACACATTGAATTTGGTGTCATTCTTTTCATGACATGACAGGAGAGTGAATTTGGTGAGTTCAATTATTTTTTTTAACAAAATTTTAGTAAAATTTTCTTAAAAGGGTAAAATGGTAAAATTAATCAAAAGTCAATATAAGTACAATGTTTCCTTAAAATTCGTGAAAGTCAAAGTAGGCGGAACAAATTGGGACGGAGGGAGTAATAAGCAAGCAAAAAGATGTCGTAATGACAAGATACTAGATAGATATTAACTGAAATTCGTTTAAGTTACTAAGTATAAATATAATGTTATATTTGTTTATTTAAATTATAAATATATGAACAATTCCTAGACGCTCCCCCAGCCCTCTCATACCAGGAGCTTCTATGATCCTTCGTGCAACTAAGGCTGAGATTGAGTTGGTGATCTAGAGCTTTGTGATCTCAGTTTTGCCCCCTTTGGTAGCGTAGAAGGCATTTTAATAGAGTCATGATGATCAGGATTGTGTAGTTGTAAAAAGAGGAGAGACTGTGCCTGGTTTTTCAGCATTGTTTTGGATTTCAAATGTGATAAACACTAATTGGATTACAGGTAAGAATTTGGATGGATGGTCTAAAATTGGCCGGAGCACAGTTATATCTATTAATACAATATGCTCCGGGATGCGAAGTGGCAGAGAGGCGCGGCCATGATCTTGAAAAGGATGACGTTCTTTCTTCTTTTAAATTATGAAAAAGTAGTAAGATTGAGGGATGTTAAGCTTTTCATAAACCTGGCGTTGATCTATTTTTCCACATGGCCTTACCCACTCCAGTATTGTCAAAACAAGAATTAAGCACCAAGTGCAGGACACTCCATGAGGAAGTGGAATATGAACGAGTTGCAAGTGAGTCTTGCAGGTTGGTCAAGGGGAATACCCATTGGTGGTCCTTTAATAGTAGGCTTCAACCCATCGTCCAAGTTGATGTTGAGGAAGTGGTACCAGAATGGGTAGCAATTGAGTCTTGAGGTCATGGTTAGTCGAGTGGAATACCCATTTCAGCGCTCTTGTAATAGTAGGCTTCAACCCATCGTCCAAGTTGATGTCGAGGATTAAAGATCTGGTTCCAGTTGAGCCCATTGTGGGGTTGATTTGGTCATTTGGAAGGTAGGCAGACAGATGCCCCCAGCCCACAATATGATGACAATCTTTCCCTTTTTGAGGATAGTGGTTTTCTTGATAATCGGTTCATTTAAACAAAGGAGAATGCTGAGTATATGGAAGCTAAGAATTTTTGAGAGCCAGTATATCAATAGATTATAGACTCTGGGGATCTAAGAGCAGTTGAGGTATGTCTGGAAGATAAACAAGTATCTTTCAGGAGAAACTGTTTGCAGGGTGCTTCCTTGGAGCCTTTTTGTTTGGTTTTGCACTAGGTTTTGGTTTTCTCTTCCCAACTTTGTTCTTGTTTTCTTGATTTCTTTTCTTCCTTTTGTCTAGTCGTATTCTGGTCGTGCCCCCTCAGCATGGTCCATGAGTCCTTGATCCTTTCATAGTTGGATTACAATACTACAAAAGAGCTGACATATGGATGTGATGTTTGCCTGAATTTTGGCGAAAGGAACTTTAAAAATCAGTAAATCTCATGAACTCATCAAGGGTTGGTTCTTGTTCGAGTAAAAGGAAAGAAAGGCTTTCGTGCAAAAATGGGAATGGGATGAACATATTTGTCTTTCTTCCCCCTACCTACCCCTGCTCGCCCTCCTAAAAATAAAATCCTGTTATGCAGCATAGCTCAATGACTGAAAGATTGTTGCCTACAGTTGGTTTATGGTAGGGTAGAGAAGGAATTGTACCTTCTATGTGGCTTCTTCCCCCCCCCCCTCCCCCCGCCCTTTTTTTCATGTTAGGAATGGGGATCGTGTGACTATTTGTCCATTCAATCTCCTCCTCCGCACCATAAACAAATAGGTAACTTAGATAATTGATAATAAAGAAAACGGGAGTCTTGCAACTGTGATTAACGTTGACTGTTTTTTCAACTAAGATTCTTGCGTCTTATTCTTTTTGGCTACAGGGAAGCAGGTATAGTTGTTAAGAATGTGGACATTACAAGTGGAGAAGTCACTTTGAACTTAAACGAGGAGCTCTTGATTAGAAAGAAGAGTTCATCCGACTCCTCTGTTGTAGACTCGAGCTTTGAATCTAGCACTTCAAAAAAGCCTGAGGAAAAACGAGCAGCACTTTTGTCTGTGATCCCAGAGAAGGTCGGTAGGTTCAAATTTCATGGCTTAGTACGTTTTCCCCCTGTTTTCGTTATATTTTATTTAGCCTCTATTTTCTCATATGCATACTATATTTCCTGCTTTTGGCATTGTTCATGGTTCTCTTTGATGCAGTAGAATTAAGGGTACTTATGTCATTTTAGTGTCTTTAGTGTTAGTAGAGTCTTGAGTCCATAAATAGGTGAGTTGGTCTTTCATTTTGGGAGCTTTTGATTTTTTAGAATATCGAATATATTGATTGAGACATAGTTTTTCTCTCTACCCTTTGGGGTTTTTCCCCTTGAATGGGATTTTGCTACTTTCTTTGAATCTTTGATTCCCTTTGGTGTTTTGATTGCGTCACTCTTAGTGCTAATCATGACGTTCACTTCGTATTGAAGACATATGTAGACGTTCCATTCTTGACAAGAAATCTATTTGAATTTGTAGTTCTTCATCTTTCTTTCTTTATGTTTTTATCCAGTCTACAAGGAGTTTGATACCTGTGCTTCTTCTGGATGACCATAAAATTGGGGTACCAGATTTACTAACTCGAACATATTGTAGTGGGCCTACAAAGCATGCAGTTTCAAACCAAGGGAAATGAGGATGAAGTTTACTAGACCAAAATCAGAAAAAATAAACTGGTTGAAGCCAATACTAGCTTAGTGGTGGCACTGGAGAGCCTGTTGACAAGGGAAGGTAGCAGCTTTCTGGGAAGACTTGTACACTAGACCTGTTGTTGCATATGCTGGAGGACCCTCAAATAGTTGATCTTGATGCCTTATACCGTATCTTGAGGCAATTTGATGTCACGGAAAAGAATATTTTTTTCCAATTCTGGCAATTTGAGATCAAAAGCTTTCACTTATGCAGATAGGGCTAGGTTCGTTCATGATAGAAGATCTACTTCAGTCTCAGGTACCATTATAGGAGCTAATGTAGTTACTTGGCGAAGTATAAAGGAGACAGTAGTAGCTAGATCCAGTGCAGAAACCGAATACAAAGCTGTAGCGTATGGCATTTGTCAGCTAATGTGGCTCCAATTGTCCTCGAAATATTACGAAATTGATGACTAAGGACCCATGAAATTGTTTTGTCATAATAAGGCAAATTTTAGCATAGTCCAGAAACTGGTGCAAAATGGCAGGACTTGACATCTAGAAAATTTTTTTTGATCGGCAACTTGTCATATAGAAGTTGATGAGACTGAAGGAAGAAAACACTGAGCTAGGGTTTGATTTGGATGCCATTTTTGAGATTGCAGTTAATAACTTATCCGAACAAATATTGTTGTAGTAATGTGTATTAGTATCTTGAAAGAATCAAGATTTCATGATAACTGAGTTTTTCCTATTGTGGAATCCTTTCTTGTGTAATTAGTGAAATCATATTTCATTGTTTATTTAAAAACGGGGAGTTCACGCCTTTGCTGTTTTATGGGTAGACGGCTACAAAATGTGCCGAAACTTCCAGATGTCTATGACTTTATGAGGTAATCAATTGTCACTCCAAGGCATGTGGGTCGTTTGTACTGTGTATGTTTAACTCTTATCTCTTTGTAAACCTGGACTAACACAAACAGGGAACTGAGATTGTCATTTTCACTGGTTCTGGTTCTTCCTAGAACTTGAATGAAAATATTGGCCTCATATCATCTTTTAAAAACTAGTCACGGGTCAATGAGATGCTTCTGAAATGAGCTTTGTGCATGGTGGAATCGGTTGAACTTTTTGTATATAAACTTTAGAGTCATATAGCTATTCTCTGTTTAGTCTCGCTCCTTGTGCGAATGGGCCTTGGTGCTGGGGTATATATGTTTTTTTCCCATTTGTGATGTCATCTGATTATCATTTAGTAAGTAAAAATAATTTCTCGACAAAAAGTCTAACTTGGATTGTTTTCACAGTGAATTAGTGTAGGATTTTGTCTATCTCAATTCTTGTATTTTTGTGTGTGTTCATACTGTTGTATGAGTCCTAATTGCCTTGGTGACCTTCTGAGCAAAAGAGTTTGTATCTGGTTATCAATTTTCTTCTATTTACCATGTAAAGAGCAATCCACCAAGCTACCATTAAGTTTTTTGTACGTAGTAATTCTTTGTGTTTACTATGTCTGAATTACGTTGGGAGATCGCCCAAATTCTCACCCTATATGGCTTGTATATTTGACCCTGTGTCGATAACCCCCATCTGTGGGAATGTAGGACCCGCCTGAGAGGGAGCTCTGTGGATACCACACAAAGGACGCTGATTTTATAATCACTGGAGTCATGGGTTGGTGAAGTTAACAAATTATTATGTTGTTTTGGCAGGTATCCTTCAATTTGCCCAAGTTGGATGTGAAGTTTGTGCATAGGGTACATGGTCTTGTGGTCGAGAATAACATCATGGGTATTCAAGTGAAAAGCACCAAATCTCGGTCTGTTGAAGATGTAGGGGAGAGTACTCGCCTTGATATTCAAATGGATTTCAGTGAGATTCATGTAAGGACATAACTGCAAATAGACTTGATATCTTTCTGGAGTTACAATTTGTGTGTGTGTTATTATTTGATCCTTTCTTCTACAGTTGTTCTCTTTTGCTAATCAGCAACAATGATTGTGCTATCGTATTACAGCTTTTTAGAGATGCTTGTATTTCTGTCGTGGAGATACTGAAACTCGATGTTGTTTCTTCCACTTACATTCCTCTACAGGTTTGTCAGCAAATTTTATTATCATCTTGCAATCCTTTTTTTCCCCCCTCTTTTGGATATTGTACTTTTGCCAATTGATATTCGATGCTTCTGCAATTGTTTTTTCCCCCTCTTTCAGCTATTGTACTTTTGCCAATATATTTGATGCACCCATAATGGAGATTTTATTTTTCATCGGCATGCTTTCGTAGCAAACTGCTTTAGTCTATGTTACTGTGAAGCTGTCAGACATCATCTTTTCACATAAACATAGATTTTCTGATTAGTGATCAGTTCGACATTGCACTTGAGGGAAAACCAGATTGGTTGGGGAAGTTTTTTTTTTGATAAGTAAATAATTATATAGATGAAGGCATTAAGAGAATGTCGCCCGTATACAACAAGGCCATGAGACAAAAGGCCCTATACACTTCCAAGAGAAAAGAAAAGCTCAAACCAATCTAGAAATTGGTGAAGAGAAGGATCACATTCTCTCCTGTCCCAATGAAACAAACTATTCACCAAAAAACTTTTGATTCTATATAAAGGTTTTTCCACCCCATCAAAGCATCTCGAATTTCTTTCCCGCCAGATGATCCACATTAGACAAAAAGGGATAAAAACCAAACTTGCTTCTGCCTCTTCCCAACTTTTGCACCTCTCCAAGCGATTAAGAGTTCCATCACACTCCTCGACGTGACCCATCGCATAGCAAACCAAGAAAGAACCATAGTCCAAAGCTCCCAAGCCACCGGGGAAGTTACTCATTTCGGGTTGAACTCATAACCAGATCTGATCCTTAAAAGTTTGGTGGGGTGCTTCACTTGCCTCAGATTTGCATCTTCCGTTGACTTACAGTACGGTTAGAAATCATTTAAATTTCATCAATTTCTATGACTCTGTCCTCTGAGTTTCTTTTGGTATATCAATATGGACGTGGTTAATGTTAGGTAAACTTGCTTGCTGTTTCAGACTGTAGTACCTACAAATAAATTCTTTAGTACTAATTGTAATTCTAGTCTTTTTTGCGTGTTTGGTATGCGTTGCTTCAATCAATTTATACACTTGAGAGAGGTTAACATGTAAAAAGCTATTACAGCCAGCTTTAGTGCAGCTATCAAATGATTTTACTTTTTTTGACTCCAGTAATAATTATTTGCGTTAGCAGCATGGAGTTATTAACTTTTGACTAACCCTTGCATTTTTTGGAGTTAACTATAATCACTTGCAAAATTACTTTCCAGCCTACCTCGCCTATCAGATCGGAAATTGATTTCAAGCTCGGGGGTACTCAGTGCAATATTATAATGAGCAGACTGAAGCCATGGATTGAACAGCAGTCCCTAGAAAAGAAATCTATGGTGCTTCAAGATGGAAACCCTAATCCGGAAAGGTTTCGGTCAACCAAATCGGAAATGTTCATGTGGGCTTGTACTGTTTCAGCGCCAGAGATGACTATTGTGCTTTATGATCTCAGAGGTTCGTCTCTGTATCATGTAAGTGACATCTTCAATAGTTTATTTTTGTGGGTGGTGCAGGGAGATTGTCCTGTCAACGAGATCATTTTGTGGTGCATTATTTTAACATCCTCATTTTTTTGCAAAATCGCTATAAATCATCCTGTTCCTTGACTCAATTTTAGCAGAGATGTTTATAGGGGGGAATAATTCTGATCCCCTATCTCATTGGTTGAAATGAAGGATTAAGCTCATTACTTCTCTTAGTAACTGTATCCGTAGCTATATTTTCAGCATGCGAAATGAGAGTGGACTTGTTGCAGAGGTTTATTTTGCATCCAACCAACAGTTCTAGACAAAAAAGAGAGGCGGAGACAAAAAATTCACTTAGTGATAATTCTATCATTAGCCCTTCTTACATTTCCCGCTACAAGACCTGACATTTTCATTGAAGTTGTTTGCAATCAGCAATCAACAAACATTTTCATTGAAGTTGTTTGCAATCAGCAATCAACAATAATGACAAATGTTGTCTTCCATTTGATTTTATTTGTCAGTTCATTGTTAAATTTAAGCAAGGGGTTGCATAATGGCAAACAAGAACCAATTGGTTTACCAATAAATTTTGTCCTTACGTAATATAGTTGGTTCTGGGGTAGTGTTGATCCACATTAAACCAATTATTTGATGTTGACTTCTGAATAAAGCTTCCATGTATAGATTTGTTAGGTCTTTTGTTGGCTTCTTCTAAAAGTTTATGCACATTGCACTCCATTGGTGCCTTCTCTTATTATTTTTTGTTTTTTGATAAGTGGTGCCTTCTCTTATTTGAAATCTCGGTGGGGGAAAAAGTCAAACAAAGCATTGGTTTCTTCTTGTACAGTATGCGAATGCATTTTTTTTTCCTCTTTTAAGAAGTGCCGAGTTCCACCCAGATTTTCATAAGTTTGAATATTGGCCTTGAAAAGATTAGGAATTCTTACAGCTACCTATCAACTCTCCCGTTTATGCGCCAGCTTGAGCAAAGCTTGGCTCATATGATGAATGAGCTCACAATTCGAGCTCTACCTGGGCTCGTTGACTTAACTAAACAGACATGGTGAGCCTCTCATTAAACAGAGAGCTATTTTGCAAATTGATTCGGTTCATTTCCTGTCCAAATTGTGGTAAGTGAAGGCACTGTTCAGGATTAGTATGTTCTTCCCCTTTGCAGGCTTGCTGACAAGGCCTTTAAACAGATCACAATTGGATTAGATTGTGTTGAAATTGAATATCACATGGGATGATGGGAATAGTTAATATATCAGTTGAGCTGATTATGGAACTTTGTTCTGATTGTCGTTTCGATATTTATATATAATGTTACCGGATGTGATCCACTTTTATGTGACTGCACCATTTATATACGTTGGAAACAATCTTTTGCAATATATGTAACCAAATTTGATTTCAGATTAAATCATGACTATTACCAGGTATCTCTCCCTTTTTGATTTCCAAATGCAGGGTTGCTCTCAATCATCACATGTGTTTGCGAACAACATTTCAAGCACGGGCACTTCAGTACATATGGAATTTGGTGAGCTGAATTTACACATGGCCGAAGAATATCAAGAATGTTTAAGAGATAGCCTGTTTGGTGTAGAAACAAATACAGGGTCTTTAATGCATGTTGGAAAAATTTGCCTGGATTGGGGGAAAAAAGACATGGAATCAATTGAAGGAGATGGCCCCAATAGTAAGTTAGTGCTTTCCATTGATGTGACTGGTATGGGGTCCTTCTTGACCCTTAAGCGTGTTGGATCTGTAATATCAACGGCTTTGTCCTTCAAAAATTTATTGAAAAGTTTGTCTGCCACAAGTAAAAAACCACCTCGAAGCCGAGGCGGGCTCGCTTCCAAGCCATCAGGGAAGGGGATTCAACTTATAAAATTTAACCTTGAAAGGTGCTCTGTAAACTTCAGAGGTGATGTGGGTTTGGAGAGCACAATTGTTGCAGACCCAAAACGAGTGAACTATGGATCTCAAGGAGGTCGATTTATAGTTAGTGTCTCAGCTGATGGCACACCACGTTGTGCAAGCATAATGTCCACAAGTCCCGATGAGTTTAATAAGTTGAAGTACTCTGTATCTCTCGACATCTTCCATTTCAGTCTGTGTATGAACAAGGCGAAACATTCCACCCAGCTGGAGCTTGAACGAGCGAGGTCTACCTATCAGGAATATGTGAAAGATGGTACGCCTGGAACGAAAGTGGCATTGTTTGATATACAGAATGCAAAATTTGTTAGAACTGGTGGTCTTAAGGATGTAGACATTTGCTCTCTTTTTAGTGCTACTGATATTACTGCCAGGTGGGAGCCCGATGTGCATATAGCATTGTTCGAACTTGTGCTACATGTGAAGTTACTCATGCATAATCAGAAACTCCAAGACCTTAATTCGAATCATGCGAAAGACAAATCTTGTGTTAGAGGTAATGACCAGAAGAAAGACAACTCCGTGGAGTCCTTACAAAATGAAAAACAAAACAAGAAAAGAAAATCTCTTCTTGCTATTGATATTGAAATGCTGAGCCTATCTGCTGCGGTCGGAGATGGGGTTGATGCCACGATTCAGGTTCAATCAATTTTTTCAGAGGATGCCTCTATAGGAGTACTTCTTGAAGGGCTTATGCTCAGTTTCAATGAAGCAAGAGTATTTAAAAGCAGCCGGATTCAAATTTCTCGCATTCCTAATGTCTCTAGTGGTTCATCTGATGGAAAACTTGAGGGAACCACTACATGGGATTGGGTTATTCAAGGCCTGGATGTACATATTTGTTTGCCCTACAGGTTGCAGTTACGTGCCATTGATGATTCCATAGAGGATATGTTGAGAGCTTTGAAGCTTGTCACTTCTGCCAAAGCCAATCTGATATTTCCAACGAAGAAAGAAGGTGCAAAACCCAAAAAGCCTAGTTCAACAAAATTTGGATGTGTGAAGTTGTGCATGCGTAAATTAACTGCTGACATAGAGGAAGAACCAATACAGGGTTGGCTCGATGAACACCATCAGCTGATGAAAAATGAGGCTTGGGAATTAGCTGTCAGGTTGAAATTTCTTGATGACCTTATTTCCAAAGGCAGTCAATGCCCTGGAACTGCTGAAATGAAGGATTCTATCCATGATAGTAAGATTCTTTATGATGGCGAGGAAATTAATGTTCAAGATGCTTCAGCTATTAAGAAAATGAAAGAGGAGATTTATAAGCAATCATTCCAGTCATATTACAAGGCATGTCAGCATCTAGTGCCATCGGAAGGATCAGGTGCTTGTAGGAATGGGTTTCAAGCTGGTTTCAAACCTAGTACTTCTAGAACTTCCCTTTTTTCTATCTCTGCAACGGATTTAGATTTAAGCTTGACAAAAGTTTCAGGTGGTGATGCTGGGATGATAGAGGTTATACAGAAGCTTGATCCTGTCAGTCGTGAATATAATATACCATTTTCCCGACTGTATGGGAGCAATCTTCTTCTGCGCACTGGAACTCTTGTAGTTCGAATAAGAAACTACACATATCCACTTTTCTCTGCAACTTCTGGAAGATGTGAAGGTCGTATTGTGCTAGCTCAACAGGTCTGCCCTCAATTCTGATTCCTTCTTTTCACCATTTGTAATATTTTCTAGTGTACCTTCTTTGTATCTGCTCATTTCTGACCACCTGTAGATGCCCCCGAAAAGAGAGGAAAAGTATGAAATTCTATCGAACTCCCATGCCTTTGTTGGGTAATGGAGTTCAAGAAACCTGTGAATTACTCTGCTGCTTTTACCTTTTTGCAACATATTTTAACTTGGGAGTTAAGCAGTGACTTTGGAGACACTTCCACATTGCTTTTATACATTTAGGGTTCGTTTGTTTGACCGGATATGAGCATCGGATTGGACTATATATCCAAGGGGGCTCCATACCTGGTTTTCGGTTAAAATTCGTATGGTCCGGATTAATATGCATCGGATATAGAATCCTACAGTGCGGGATGTACAAGGGGGTGGTGTTAGTTTCATCACCATTAGTCTGATGAGATTACACCGCTATGGGATTATATATCCCACCATTACCCTGTCAATCAAATGGTTCCTTAAAGCTGGATCTTTTATTAGAAACTCCGGTTATGTAGGTTTTTATGGTATTGAGCCATGACTGTTGACTTCTTGATAAATCATATGATTGCATTTACTTAATGGCAGGCGACATGCTTTCAGCCCCAAATTCAGCATAATGTCTTTGTTGGGAGATGGAGGAAGGTGTGCATGCTTCGTTCAGCCAGTGGCACTACTCCACCAATTAAAACATACTCGGATTTACCCTTGTATTTTCAGAAAGCAGAAATTTGCTTTGGAGTGGGTTTTGAGCCCTCTTTTGCTGATATTAGTTATGCTTTTACTGTAGCTCTTCGCAGGGCTAATCTAAGTATCAGGAACCCTAATGCTACTGATATTCAGCCACCAAAAAAGGAAAGAAGCTTACCTTGGTGGGATGATATGAGAAACTACATTCATGGGAATGTCACCTTGTTCATGTCTGAGACCAAATGGAATATACTTGCTACTACTGATCCTTACGAGAAAAGTGACAAACTTCAAATTGTTTCCGGTCCTATGGAAATCCAGCAATCAGATGGCCGTGTTTATGTTTCTGCCAAGGATTTTAAGATTTTGTTGAGCAGTTTGGAGACTTTACTGAACAACTGCAGCTTAAAACTTCCTACTGGCAGGTCTGGTGCTTTCATCGAGGCCCCAGCCTTTACTCTGGAAGTGACAATGGATTGGGAATGCGATTCAGGCAATCCAATGAATCATTACTTGTTTGCCCTCCCAAATGAAGGTGTTCTTCGTGAAAAAGTTTTTGACCCCTTTAGATCAACATCTCTCTCCCTGAGGTGGGTTTTGTCACTTCGACCCTCGCCTCCCCCAGCCGAGGATCATTCACAATCCTCCTCCATGAGAGGTGATGTTGTCCTGGATGGCGAAGCCTATGGGACCATACTTAAGACGGAGAATGTTTCAATTGAGTCTCCAACCGTGGTTCTTGGTGCTCACGATTTAGCATGGTTACTTAAATTCTGGAGCATGAATTACGTTCCTCCGTATAAGTTGCGGACATTTTCACGGTGGCCACGTTTTGGAATTCCAAGAGTTGCCAGATCAGGCAATCTGTCATTCGACAAGGTGTTGACGGAGTTCTTTTTCCGAATTGATGCAACTCCAACATGTATAAGGAATATGCCTCTGGATGATGATGATCCGGCTAAAGGACTCACATTTAAGATGACAAAGCTGAAATACGAACTCTGTTATAGTCGGGGTAAGCAAAAATACACATTTGAATGCAAGCGAGATCCTCTTGATCTTGTTTACCAAGGTCTTGACCTTCACATGCCTAAAGCTTATCTAAACAAAGAAGATTGTATGACTGTTGCAAAAGTAATTCAAATGACTAGAAAACGTTCAAAGTCTGCTTCCATGGACAGAACTACAAGCGAAAAAGGTGGTTATGTGAGCGGGAGCAAAGAGAAGCATCGTGATGGTGGATTTCTGTTATCATCTGAGTATTTTACAATCAGACGGCAAGCACCGAAGGCTGACCCTGCAAGGTTATTAGCATGGCAAGAAGCTGGAAGAAGAAATCTTGAGATGACATATGTCAGATCTGAGTTCGAAAACGGGAGTGAGAGTGACGAGCATACACGATCTGATCCTAGTGATGATGATGGTTATAATGTTGTAATAGCTGACAACTGTCAACGTATTTTTGTTTACGGCCTCAAGCTTTTGTGGACTATCGAAAATAGAGACGCTGTTTGGTCTTGGGTTGGTGGAATATCAAAGGCCTTTGAACCTCAAAAGCCCTCTCCTTCTCGGCAGTATGCACAGAGGAAGTTGCATGAGGACAATCAGGTAGTTGATGGACCTGAAATGCCTCAAGAAGATATGTCAAAGCCCCCTTCAGTCAATCAAGGTGCCAGTTCCCCTTCAAAACATGCAGAGTTTTCAGGATCGCTTTTATCTCCTCCACACACAGCAAAGTTAGAAAACTCATCATCATCTAGTGCAGGCGGTAAGCTCTTAGAAAACATTGGAAATTTGTCTCAAAGATCTTTTTTTTTAAGCATTTTTGTATTTTATGTTCATACATTTGTTACATAACCAGTGATTCATTAGGCTTTTATAAACTGATTAACAGCGCGATAAAATAGCATTGGCGTACTCTAGTTATATGTGACTATGATTGGTTGTTCTCTTTACATTTTTGAATTACAAAATATTTCATTTGAGGGATCGTTTTGCTTTGCCATCAGCAAAGAATGGTAGCAATGATGATTTGGAGGAGGAGGGAACTCGACATTTCATGGTGAACATTATAGAGCCACAATTCAATCTTCACTCAGAAGATGCCAATGTAAGTTATCTAGGAAATTGATCTTTTGACCTTTCCTTCTCCTCTTTGACCTATGCTCCATTGTGATTTTGCAATGTAGTAGTTGCACTACCACATGTCATGGAAATAATAATACCATTTATACTTGCATGCTTTATTTATTCGAATCCACCAATCCCTAGAGATAAGATGACATTGTAAGTGTACTTCAGATATTCCATCTGCCCAAACGTTGTTGGAGTTCTGTACTATAACTGTTCAAGATCTTCGATATGGAGTAGGGGAGTCATTAATCTAAAATTGTCCTGGTTCGTTGTCATGCTACTCACTTTGGAGTGCATAAACATGATTTTTGTAACCTCTTTGTGAAGATGCAGAGACATCTGCTACTTTACCCAATCGTGTATCAATGTTGAAAGGTAAAATACTAAAATTGACAATTCTTCCCTTCACTTGTTTTACATAAAAACCCTTGCTAATTGTGTGTCGGATTTCAGATGTAGTCAAAGCTGAATCTCTCTCTCTCTCGTTTTCTTTGCTTTTCTGTGTTTGTGAGGTAAAAGGAAATAAGTTTTTTGTAGTGGCATCTCCCATAGTTTTGACTCTGTTAGCAAGCACAAGTGGCAACTTAAACCTCTTTGTAGTGGCATCTCCCATAGTTTTGACTCTGTTAGCAAGCACAAGTGGCAACTTAAACCTCCTGCATGATTAACCAAACTAGCTGAATTGGTTCCCTTTTATGTTGATTCACATATGGATGTTTCCGCTTTTCATCTGGACTTGCTATTAAATACTTTAGTTTCGATTGGACACTGTTGTGGAGATGCTTGCCTGGTGGACTTCTCTAATGGTGCAACTGGAATCTAGGTCTCTCTTTAGTTATGAATTTCTGATCATTTGTCAAATTGTAGCACAAAAAGTAGGAGCAAGAAATTCTACTTTGACAGATGGAATCATAGATTTGTTGACCTTTCAAAAACATAAATGATCTTCAGTAAGAATTTTTTATTCCACGTCCTTGTTGATTTTTATGGTTTGGATTCACATTGTTTCTTTTATGCGTGTCATGAATAAATTCTTCCTCCACTTATCTTGTCCATGGATGTGATGGCCAAAAAAAACTGTGCTTCTCTGGACGCGCAGCATCTTAGAGGAATAAACTGCACATGTGGAATTGGTAATACCACGTGTAATTTTGACCGAATAGTAATCATGCAGCGGTCCAGTGGCTAATTCTTGAAAGAAAAAAAGAAGATTGGGTCCTATGACCAACCAGACATTACCAATTGGAAGTCATAATGGATACGAAGCAAATGAGCAGTATGGTAGTGACTGAGAAACCAGAAACTAATTAAGTATTTGAGCGGAAGGGCCCTGGACAGAGGAGACCAAAAGGGTTGTTTCGCCTTATTAATTATGGAAGATAGCTACATCACTCCTAATTATACCACCTACAAAACCCTTTCCGTTATGGGGTGCGACACTGTGACAGTAGTCGGTAGGAAAGGATAATTAAAGATTATCTGTAATTCTGTTGCAAATTGAAGTTGGATGACCTAAGCTCAATATGTTATGAATATGCTAGCCAAGATATGATTGTATCGTGATGATGGATTACATCTAACCAGACTTTGTTTGAAGTGGTTGGAATTTTGGTATTTAGGGTATGTTTGGTTCGATGGAATGGAATTGACAATGGAAAAGAATTGAGGTTGGAATGGAATTGGAGGAAATGAGATTGGAATATCCATTCCCATTCCCAAGATTTGTTGTGCTTAAGAATAGCCATTCTCATCCGCAATGGAATGACGTGGCAATAGTAATTTTGGGGTGGCAATACTGAATTTTGATGTGGCAATAGTGAATTTTGGAGTGACACTAGTTATTTTGGTATGACCGAGAAATGGAATGGCAATTCCTTTATTTTTTAGTGGAATGATAATTCCTTTATTGAAGTGAATAGTGATTCCATTTGGAATGATCATTCCATCATTTAATGGTGAACCAAACCTGAGAATAAGTATGCAATTGGAATGACCATTCCATTCCAACTTTGATTCCATCGAACCAAACATGCCCGTACAGTTCAAATGGCTGGATGCCTAGTCACAGCAATTATTTGAATTGCCCCAACTATATGTCCATTTTTGACGTGAAATGTTAACTTCTCTGGTAAGAGTTCACCATACAAGCCACGGACCAATTCGGAAGTTCTAGGCCTACTACATGTGTGTATAACTTATACTGCTTTCTTTGTTTGTTGACAGGGTAGATTTCTGCTTGCTGCTGTTAGTGGACGTGTTTTAGCCCGTTCGTTCCATTCAGTCCTTCATGTTGGCTATGAAATTATTGAACAAGCACTTGGTACTGGAGGTGTACATGTTCCAGAAAATCAACCCGAAATGACATGGAATCGCATGGAATTCTCTGTGATGTTGGAGCATGTACAGGCTCATGTTGCACCAACTGATGTTGACCCAGGAGCTGGACTGCAATGGCTTCCAAAAATCCAGAGGAGTTCTCCAAAAGTAAAGCGTACGGGTGCTTTACTTGAAAGAGTGTTTATGCCTTGTGATATGTACTTCCGATACACGAGGCACAAAGGCGGAACTACAGACCTGAAGGTTGACACAAGATCCTTAAAATTTTCTAGGGATTTGATTAATTAATGTAAAATGTGAGTGGGTGTGTAGTTTTTACTGGAAGGGATAAGTGGGTAAGATTTCTTTATGCTGCAGATGAAGCCTTTGAAAGAGCTCACCTTCAATTCCCGCAATATAACAGCAACAATGACATCTCGACAATTTCAGGTTATGCTTGATGTGTTGACTAATCTTCTTTTCGCTCGACTTCCAAAGTAAGGATGTTCTTTCTTGTCCTCTTATTTTCGCTTTTTCTCTGGGAATATTTCTCTGCTTTTCTACCATTTGATTATGCTTGTGGTTGCTAACTGTTGTACTCTTGTCTCTTAGCATATTCCTCTTGTTGCAGTTTCTAGCTGTCTACTTTTGTTAGGCTGGTAAATTGAGATGTATTGAGGTGTTAATTTACCTTTACTCCCAGGCATATAAATCTCTAGACACTTGCAATGTTGGCCTGGGATAAATGTTTAGCTCTTTATTCATGCGTTTGAAGTAACTTTTAGGACTTCCTGTGTTTAGTTTCTATTACATATTGCTTTAAGTAAGCCATAAATATGTATATGCCTTCTTTCAAGCATAATTTTTCATTCCTGAGGATTAATTTTTCTCTCAATATTCACGCATTTGAAGTTAATATTAAGAGGTGCAGCAGGTGCTGTGCTTAACTTCTACTACAGATTGCTTTAAGAAAACCAAGAGGTCCATGACCATTTATATGGCTTCTTGCATGCATACTTTGCATTCCTGGGTCTAGGACATTTTGTGCTTCTTGACAAAGTTAAACGAATTTAGAACTTCATCTCCAAACTTGTTTTATTAGCTTAACATTAGTTTATTTAAGTACTGTGCACTTCCAAAAGTTCTGAAAGTACCCTCAATGTAATTTTTCAGCCAGTTGTTAGAGTTATTTGATGCAGTCATTTTCTTACTCTCAGAAGTAATTTGGTTAAGGTGTGTGATCCAGGCCTCGAAAAAGTTGTCTGTCTTATCCTGATGAAGAGGATGAAGATGTAGAAGAGGAAGCGGATGAGGTGGTTCCTGATGGTGTTGAAGAGGTAGAACTTGCACGAATCAAACTCGAACACAAAGAGCGGGAGCAGAAGTTGGTTCTAGATGACATAAGGAAATTGTCTATGTATGTTGATTCTTCTGGAGACGTATGCCTGGAGAAGGAAGGCGATCTGTGGATGATAACTGGTGGACGGTCTGCATTGGTGAGACAGGAACCTGTGAAGTATCTCTAAATTTGAAGCTCTAATAATATGAACTTCTGCTTTTTGCAAGTTACTAGTATCTCTAGAACTTGTTTCTAGTTCTATGTAAATGCAAACACCTACTTATGTTCTACAATGTGGCGTCTGGTGACCAATACTGGCCTAATTACTTTTTGTTTAGCTATTATCATACAGGCATAATTTCCAACTGGCCTATTTTACAAGGAAAACTGTCATCAAAGGTGCCAAAATAAAAAAAATGATTCATCAAGGATCTACAAGTATTAAGCTCCCCAAGAATCAAAAAATCCTTTTTCTCTTAGTGGGGTTAATTTCATAAAATGTAGCATGGTTACTGCACCACTTTGTTTCTCGACCAGTTATCCATTTGCCAACGAAAATAGGAGTTTTGGTTTGAAAATTTAGTTGATCCCCTTAGATCCATTTGTAAGGAGATCAGAACTTAACTCCTGTAGCGGAAAATATTCTCGGTTTCTGTAACTCCTGTTATTAGATGTTGTGGATTCTGTAGCAGATTTATGGTGATATATTAAGTTCATGGACAGACGTGTGCATATCAATGTTATGTCTTGCCATCTGTTTTTCGTTGTAAGCTATTAGTATGTATTTAGTCTGAGCACTACGAAATTCACATCTTCAGGTGCACAGGCTAAAGAAAGAGCTTGGGAATGCCAAAAAATTAAGAAAAGCTGCTTCTGCTTCATTAAGGATGGCTCTGCAGAAAGCTGCACATCTACGACTTATGGAAAAAGAGAAAAACAAAACTCCATCCTCTGCTATGCGTATTTCTATGCAAATGAACAAAGTGGTTTGGAGCATGCTTGCAGATGGTAAATCTTTTGCTGAAGCTGAGATAAATGATATGGTAAGTGTCAATAGAGTTTAAAAGCTTTCTTATTGGAGTGCCTTTGTAGGAATTGTTTGTTGTGTAAAAAAAGATGCGTCTGAACAAATTGTTAGACAAGGAGATTGCACTCTCTTACAACTTTATTAGTATATAGTTGTCAAAATCGTATGATTCACGACTCACACAAAAACGATACGAATCTATAGGTGAATCAAGGTTTATATAGCATCGGCGGTGAGTCGTACGATGCACAATTCGATTCGCAATTCACACAAAAGCAATACGAATCCATAGGTGAATCAAGTTTTATCACAATCGTTGCATTTGACTAATATGAAACCACATTACTAATATTGTTGAGGATGATATCTACATGGATGTGTTGTCTCATAAATCGATCTTTTTAATTCTTGTATCCTCTAAATCATAGACCAAGACAGGGCTCAAAGCCTCGAACCAACCCACACATGTTGCCATATAAGCTAGTTTAGTTTCGTACCTATTAGGCTACAAACTTTTGTTGTGTTAAGGCTAAGTTTTTATTTTTATATCAAATCTTTAACGTCTATATGGACATATCCATCTTACTGTAGCATTCATTTTCTTATTATGTACAAGTGTCTTTCCTATTAGACCATATGATATGATCATCAATTCATAATTGAAAACAAACTTTACTCTAGGTTTAAGCTTACATTTTGTAATTTTAAATGTTTCTGTATTCTGTGCATGTGTAAATACATTTTCCAATGTATTTTTGAAATTTGGACCGAATCGTTACGATTCAAGATTCAATTTGATTCGATTCACAGTTCGGAAAAGGGTCAATCTGATTCTCGATTCAATTCACAATTTGACAACTATCTCCACCTGACCAGGCATTCTTCAAAGGGTATTCATACTGAAGTTACTTGTTGGTGTCTGGTTTTGTTAGGCCACCATTCAACTCTTGAAAATATAAGGTAGTAAACGAGCAAAGTTGAGCTGAATAGTGGGGCGTTGAATGTTGATTACTCTTCAAGTCAATCTCAAATGAGCTTCATTGAGTTGATCACTTGCTGAGCTTATGTAGCTTGCTTTTTTATACCATGCAGAGTGCAAATAAGCTGATTGAGCAAAATTTAGGTTTCAAAATGAGTTTAATCTCTATTTGTTTACAAAAAACGATGATTCTTGAATGAGCTGTTAGCGAACAAGAGTCAAGATCAAGTTGAGTGACTCAGCTTGTTTTACAGCTTCCCTTTAGAGTCCCTCGATGTGCCTGGATTCTTGGATATATTCTAAGACGCAGGTCTTAATAGCTATTTTATGAAGTTATATGCATTATGCAACCTAGTGTAAGTTTTAGACTTCAGATTCCCTGAATTGAAAAGTTAAGAGCATGAGGGTTAATAGGTATAAATTCATACTTTTGATTTTATTTCATTGGCGGTGTTATTTCTATTTGACTTGTGACTTGTTTTGTATGTCGCTAAGCGATACATACGTGTCTCCCAAGAGTTGAAGTGTAGCTACGTCCAGAATTTTTTTTGTAAGTAATAGAGCCATGTTTAGTTAGTCCCCATGTTTTCCGTGTCTTGTTCGATGAGTGTCAGCATCCAACCTATTCCCTTTCTACCTTATGGTTTCCAAGTAGTGGTGTGGGCATGGTTTGTCGTGCTATAGTATGGTGTAATGGTGGGATGTGGCCATAGTATGTAGTGTAGTGCTAACTTATTGTTACAAACATATTCTTGTGCTAAGCTAACAAAAGTGGTAAAGATAGAGGTTAGTTATAGCAATATTAGTTACTGCATAGGCATGTTCAGGTATATCAGTTGCTTTTTGTCCTTTCATTGCCTGAGCCTTTGGATTAAAGCAAACTTAAGAATTGTAAAGGTATTTCAAGTGCTCAACCAGATATGGAAGGCAAAATGGAGTTATATGTTGCATTCAAATACAAGGTCAAATATATTTTATCCTCTATCACACTTTGTTCGATATACTAATGATCACTTCATCCTATCCAAAAGATCAAGAAAAAAGCTATCAGAATACATCAAGTGGGAAAACCTTGTAAAAAAGGTGTTGCATATAATGGCCTACATTCATTACCAATTTGCTTGATTCATTATTGGTTCTTTTCTACGTTTGATGTTTTTATCTCACTTCAGACGTGGACACTCCTGAATTTCATGACATTCTTTTTCCATAACAGATTCTTAGTAGTTTGAGTGGTTTAGTTAGTCCTAAGATTGTTGAACACATCTTTGAATGTAAGAAAGTAATCATTTGTTGGCATGATTGGATGCATTTAAATATTCTGATTGAGTTTAGAGTTCTGTTTGTCCTCACTCGTCATTTTGGGCCTTTGCAGATATATGATTTTGACCGGGACTATAAAGATTTTGGTGTTGCTCGGTTCACAACAAAGTATTTTGTTGTAAGAAATTGCTTGCCCAATGCCAAGTTTGACATGATTCTAGCACCATGGAATCCTCCTCCTGAATGGGGAAAGTATGCACTTGTCTCAGCCTATTTGCTGCACTTATTGGTAAATGGTACCTGTAGGTTTTTCTTCTTGTAGCTGCGTTCACTCCACTTGTTAAGGACTCATTTATCTTTCCTTTTTTTGATTCGTAGCAGTACTTTGCATCGCATATCTTTATCGTTTTCTTGATATCAAGTATTGACAGAGAGCAAGTTTTATTTGTTTTATGAATCGTAGATTATTTAGGAACTAGTGATTGTCCGTGCCTACGGCACGACGCATCTCGGTTGTGCCGTAGGCACGGGCAATTTTGTAATATATTTTTGTTTTTTTATGCCAACGCCAGAAGCCGATCAATGGGTAAAAAGAAACGATGGTATTTTTGTAATATATTTGTAAGAGTGTGGGTGTTTTCTTAAGAGAGTTGAAGAGCATACATCAGTCATTCGATCAAATGAATCTCAGCCCTTCTTTCAATTTGTGTTTGTGTGGTCCCCACACCCTTGTGTTTTATTAGGTAGATTACGACTTTAATTAGGAGATGTCTGTAAAAAAAACTAAAATAATGCTCCTAAAACTTGTTTTACATGTTTAATTTGTAACTGTCAGATCGTTAAAATAAAGGGGCTCTAGTCTAGAAGTACCTTAAATACAAATATTATATATTTTATGACATGAAAGTCTAAGTGAAGAGGTAGCCCTTGACAGAGCTCAATGGGAAAACAGGATTCATGTAGCCGACCCAATTGATTGAGACACAAGGCTAGGTTTGGTTTGGTTTCTAGATGTATCATAATCATGTGGTGCACCATTTCTCCGTCCTCATTCTACGTACCCGACGCACAGTGACAGAACTAGTAGTGGGCATTTGGTGGCCAAGGCCACCCCCATTTGAAAATCCAAATAATTTCCAAGTACATTTAAAAAAAAAAATACTAGAACTTTACATGGTGGGCTCCCCATTTTATTAGGGAAAATGCTAACCTCAGCCCCAAGGGCGGAGTATAATAGGTAAAAAAATAATTGGTACCTTTGAAAATGTGTTAACATCTGTGAGATATGTATTGAAATCCGAATTTGTTTGGAATTATTTTCATATTATCCTTCTCCTACTTGGCGGAGGTTAGCAAGACCCTTTTACTAGTTGTTTTTTGTTTGTTAAGAGCACCTAGATATAGTGGTCTTTTGGGGTATTATTTAGACATTTAAACGTTTTAGATTTCTGAACCTTGAAATTTTAAAATTTTGTTGTTCATGTTGTGGCCCCTCGTATATGAAATCCTGGTTCTGTCCCTGCCAACCCATCCTCGTTTCAAGTAACACAAATTGAAATGCATGTACACCAATTTTATGGTAGAATTGTTGGCATATCAATGCTTCTTGGAAATCCCTAGATGATTATAGATCATAAGATATTTATCTGGTATGTGTATATTTTTGGAGTGTTGCAACTTACAGTTCAGCAAATTTGGTACCTGTGCATAGCCCTTCATATTTTTCTCATCAAAACCATCTATGTCTTTGCCTTTAGAAAGGTGATGCTTCGAGTAGATGCAAAGCAGGGAGCTCCCAAGGATGGAAACTCTCCTATTGAGACATTCCAGGTAATTCCACAACTGAGTTGATACTCTAAAAAATAGGAAGGTCAGGGATTAGGGTTTGCTTTCTCCTTGTTGCACCTAAACATATGGTTTCTTTTCTTCTGGAGTCAATATACAATGGCTGCCCTCAGATCCTATAATTTCTGATCCTTTATTGGGCATGAATATTGGGTTTGCAACTCTGTGCTGCTTGGATATTTTCTTCCCAGAAGTTGAAAGCTGGCTGGGAAAGAGGAGTTCTTGAAATTCCAAAGCATTATGTTTCGTCATTAACACCTGAGCTTTACCTTAAAGCAAAAATTATTTGGGTATGTATGACACTTTCCAGCCAAAGATGGGGCTGTTATGTACCATCACTCCATCAGCAAGATAAGTTCCATGCCTTGCCTTGGTCAGAGATTATATAACCCTCTCCCCTGTGTTATAGCTATCATATCGATTGCTAAGGAAAAAATGTACTCCAAAAAGCTTGGTCGGCCTGCAAAATAGAACTTAAAAAGAATATATTTTTGTCAAATAGAATTTGAATTTTTTTTTCTTAAATAAAAAGAATTCCCAATTATCTAGTAACTTGCAGAAAAATGTGTGAATTTTTATTGGCAAAAATTTTAATATTTTTAAGTGCTCATCTTGAGGTCTGAACAATATTTTTGGAAAGGTGGTAGCTATGAAGCACCGACACCTCTAGAGGTCGAAGTATCGGAGTGTCAGACACGGGGACACGGGGACACGGCAGGGACACGTACGGGACACGCCACGTGGCGTGTCCCATAATTTAATTTAAATTTTTTACGGGGACACCGCGGGGACACGGCGGGGACACGGGGGGACACGGCTGGGGACACTGATGGGGACACGGCAGGGGCCAAACTGTAATTTTTGAGGGACTAAACTGTAATTTTTGAGGGGCCAAACTGTAATTTTTGAAAAAAATTGGGGGTAAACTGTAATTTTTTAAAAAAAATTGGGGCCAAATTGTAATTTTAAAAAAAAATTCTGGGTGTCAAACTATATTTATTTATTTATATAAATATTTATTTAAATAAATAAATATACACGTGGCGTGTCCCCCGCCGTGTCCGTGTCCCCATTTTTTTAGAATTCCCGTGTCCCCGTGTCGGTGTCGGTGTCGGTGTCCGTGTCCGTGTCGGTTTCGGTGCATCATAGGGTGGTAGTATGATATTTTTTAATGGCAAACAGATTAAGGCCCTGCTTGGTGACATAGTGCATTTAGCTTGGAAGTGTACTTCATCGTGTGTGTTTTTTGCATCTTCAGGGTTTGTGCCAAAAAAACACTTTTCATCGTAGCATCGATTGAGGTGTTTTTATCAGAAATTGTTTGTAGAATCGCTTCTTAAAGTAGACAACAAGCAACATTGAACCTCTTCATACCAACCTCTTATCTACATAGCTTTGAGTAGAGAAACACTGCATGTGAAACCACAGCAATTCCAAAGGGGGTTTAGTGTTTCTCCTTGATGATTGGGTAATTGCATATAAAGAACTATGTAAAAGCTTGTTGGATGCTTATTTGCAGGTAGACTTAAACAATATTTAGCCTAAACTGTACTGTTGTAGCTCCCCCGGTCGAACATCCGTTTCAGTCTAGAAAAGGATTCAAATTTGGAGACATTATGTAAAAGCTTGTTGGATGATTATTTGCAGGTAGACTTAAACAATATTTACTCTTTCAGTTTCTTCAAGTTTCTTTAGTGCACAGTAGTCCGTGGCTGATGCCTCTTTGAAAATTGATAGGACTTGAAATCAAATCTAGACTGCAAGAATCATGCTATATGAATTTCCTGTATACCTTGAGTCTGATGATGGTATCAGGATACATAGGCTGTAAATTTTTCAAAGAACCCCATAAAACCTTGTTGATAGCATATACTTACTAGACTGCTGCCAAGAGTAGTTTCTGCATGGAGAGTGGATTTAACGTAGCATTCACAGAAACCAGGGAGGTTGAAGCACTTTTGTTTGCTTCATTTCTTTGATGTGCACTAATCCAAAATAAGTTATGACTTGGAGCAATATCCACATCACGTGTAGAAATTATTATTTGATCTTGTCCTTTGATGAATATGTGAAGAGTTTCAGTCCGAACAGAAGTTACTGTTTCCTCTGCATCGGCTTTGGTATTAAGTTGGATATCTTGTCCAACATGTGACTTCATTGTGGTTCGCCCAACAGTATGTACCTGATTTGCGTAACAGTATAGTACTGTCTATCTTACAGGTAGAGATATACCCCCTAAAGATACATTTGACTGAGACACTGTACCATATGATATGGGGATATTTCTTTCCAGAAGAAGAACAAGACTCCCAAAGGCGGCAGGTTAGTCCTTTCGTTTTTGACGAATCGTACTATTTTTTCCATGTATGTTCTAATGGAATTGGAATACCAAATGGTGTTATCCAGGAAGTTTGGAAGGTTTCGACTACTGCCGGTTCAAAACGTGTGAAGAAAGGCTCATCTATGCATGAAGCCTCTACATCGAGCAGTCAACCAACAAAGGAATTTGAGGTGTCCTCCAAATCAAACACCTCTGGGTTAACCTTAACTTCTGGTACCAGCCAGTCTTCTAATCATGCTGATTCCTCACAAGTAAGTTTCTGGAGCGTATGCCACATTCAGGCCTGTTTGGTTCCCATTCCTTGGTTGCTTATTTCTCATGAATAAGTAATAAGCTAGTACAAGAATAAGCAAACTTGTTTGGTTACAAATGGCTTATTTGCTTATTTTCCATTTACCGTCCGGGCTCCCTTTCTTCCCTATGCTATGCTCCCCCGGCACAGGCCTACCACACTTCGCGCCTGTGGCGTTTTCGCCAGACAGTCTTTTGATTGTTGGTTTCCTTTAAGAAATTATGCAACTGGGGTGCACCAAACTTTCTTGCTTATTGCATATTGTTAAGCAAATAAGCAAGGTAACCAAACAAGCTCTCAATGATGGTGTCTTGATTGAATAAAACGTCATGTATGAGGCAATTTTTGTGAAGTTTTTATAGGCTGGTTTGTTTGCACAACATTTGGGATCTGGGCGATTTTGTGCTGCATGAATCTCGATAGGAACAACTTAGTTATAACTTGAAGCCACACATAGTTGTACTGAAAATGAAATACTTGCAGGGATCAAAGTTGCAGAACCTAAAAGCTAATGCTGTTTGCGGTTCAACCCCTGAGCTAAGACGATCATCGTCTTTTGATAGCACATGGGAAGAAAATGTGGCGGAATGTGTAGCTGATGAACTAGTAATACAGGTTCATTCATCAAGCACTTCTACAACAAGAAATGGGTCCCTTGCTATTGAACAGCAAGATGAGTCCACTAGAAATAAGTCGAAAGAGACAAAATCTGTTAAACCGAGTCGTTCCTCTCATGAAGAAAAGAAGGTAGGAAAGACACCAGATGAAAAAAGATCCAGGCCTAGGAAAATGAGGGAGTTTCACAATATCAAAATAAGCCAGGTTTGTTCAGTTTCCTTTGGTAATGCTATATGTTGCTTTCTATTGTAGTAAGATTGTTCTGTGTTGATTGTCTTATCATGCTTTTGAGTAGGTTGAACTACTAGTTACTTATGAAGGACCACCATTGTCTGTCACCGAGCTAAGGTTGCTGATGGATACATTTCACCGTGTGGACTTCACTGGAACTTGGAGAAGACTGTTCTCACGAGTTAAGAAGCATGTTATTTGGGGAGTCCTAAAGTCTGTCACAGGAATGCAGGTAAGTGATCAAGACGTATATTTATTTTTCTTCTGTTTTTACAGAGAAATACAGCATTTACTGTTAGAGCTTTCAGAAATTGTGATAATAGCATCTTCCAACATGAGCCTGTGGTCCCCTCCTTTCATGGCCAATATTTTCGTTTCAGGAGGTCTTGGGCTCAAGTCTCTCTTGCTTACATTTATTTTTTATTTGCTTCTGCTTCTCTGCATGTATGGATGTTTGCACCTCCATGTGCAAGACGGGGTTGATATTGGTAAACTACCAATTGTCCCAAAAGCTTAAGTTGTTAAGAAATGGGGCCGACAATGTATGTCAAGCTATTCAACCCCGCCCTTCACTTTTTACCCTGTCTTGTACATGTAGATCCAAATATTGATAGAGGGATAGAGTGGAGCAGAATATGAAGGGGAGAGCCAAAGCTACAGAATGCTAACAGGAACAAATACAAACGGAGAGACTTGAATCCAAGACCTTTCGGAACTTGAGCTCTGATACCATTCTAAGTTATCAATTGTTCCGAAGTTAAACTGTTAGGAAATGGCTCAACTATCTATAGCAATCTATCCAACATGTATGAGGGAGGGTAACAGCTTGAACTTTGGGGATATTTCGTAGTTTAAAACAGTATTAGAGCTAGGTTTTGGTTGGTTTTAGGCCAGATCCAGATTCTGTTCCCGTTTTGTTTGTGCCATTGGCGCTCCTTATTCAATATATTGCATCACATCCTCTAATTCTTTTGTTCCGGTCACACGTGATTTGAGTGTTTGATCTTGTTCTAAAGGAACATAATAGCACCTCCCAATATAGCGTACGATCCTTGTGGTCTTCTGCATTTAAGGCCATTTGATTTTGAATATTACTATTGCCAAACCTGTTACCTACTGCTGGATCCACAATTCTTCTTTTCCCTCTCACAGATTCCTTAATTAATGCACAGGGTAAGAAGTTCAAAGATAAAGCACATAGTCAGCGGGACTCAAACGGAGTTGGTGTTCCAGACAGCGAGCTTAATTTCAGTGACAGCGATGGGGGTTCAGCTGGGAAATCCAGTCAATACCCAATATCGTGGCCTAAGCGCCCCAGTGACGGAGCGGGTGATGGATTTGTCACGTCCATAAGGGGTCTTTTTAATTCTCAGCGCCGCAAGGCCAAGGCATTTGTGCTTCGAACCATGAGGGGGGAAGCCGAGAACGAGTTTAATGGCGAGTGGAGTGAGAGTGACGTAGAGTTCTCTCCATTTGCCCGGCAACTAACCATAACAAAAGCTAGGAAGCTAATCAAAAGGCATACCAAGAAGTTTCGCTCGAGAGGGCAGAAAGGTCTGTTTGGTGGTTACCCATTTTAACTGTAGCAATTTGGACATTTTTCTCTTTTCTTTTCTTTCCTTTCCTTTCATGTCCGTTTTTCTTTTCTTTCATGCATACCTGCCGTTCCTTCAATTGGATCAAAACCTCAAAATTTCCTTTTGGCCCAGCATTGCATTTACTGAATGTAATTGAAATCAAAATCCCTTGGCTACTTTTCGTGTTGCACCTTTTTGTCTGTTTTCTTTCCTTTTCTTCTCTCCCGACCTTTTGTTTCTTCACTTGGGCCGAAAAACCTTAAAATTTTGTTTTCCACAAACATTGCAACTACTAGTTGAAAATTCAAATGCCTTGGCTACTTTCCTCCCTCTTAAGGAGAATCAAACCAGGTCTTCCAGTAGATGCAGTTCTATGTTTGTCATTCATTTTGTTGTAATCTTGTTGCCATTTTATCATGCTTTCATTTTCACCTTCACCTTCATTTTCCCTGTCAGCTGACATGAAATTGGCTCTTGTGTTAAACTCGTTATTTCAAAATCTGCAACTTATCATCGTTCCTTCTGCATCCCAGGTGTATCATCCCAGCCGAGAGAGTCACTTCCCTCATCACCACGGGAGACAACACCTTTTGAGAGTGACTCTTCCAGTGGGTCTTCGCCTTACGAGGATTTCCACGATTAGAGGTGCCTAAAAGCCCTCACACCGGATTTGGTCATAGGTCAAACAAGCGAAAGGCATGGAGTTCATGGAGTTCTTTTATCTCTCTTTAAAGCCAAAGCAGAGAAATTGTAAGTGATTTGACACGGCAACTCCCTCGGATGAATACTTGGAAGATTCAAGATATGTTTTTGGGCTTTCAAAATAAAAGCAGGCGAGGAAATGCTTGCATTGCGACTGTGAAATTAGTAGGAGAATCGAAGGTCGACCTCTCCTATTCACATATATTAGAGTTGAATCCTTTGTTGGAGTGCGTCCGTATCCTCATCAGTGGCTATTTATATGTAAATGCATCATGTCCTTTAGCTAGGATGCAATCTAAGGGCTCTCAATGAGTTCCGCACACAATTTTGTACGAACAGCTGTATATGATAGTACATATAAGTAAAAAATGAATGTTTCACGTGGTATCATGTATATTGCTAGTAGAGTTGCTACCACTCTCTTTGTGGCAAAGTTCCCTTTTATTATAGCTTTCCAGACCAGCTTTAAGGGCATTTCGTCCAACCAAAAGTATAATTTCCGTTGACTGACCAAGTTTCTTTTCCATACCTTTTTTTCTTTTTGACCAAATTTTTCCATGCCTTTGATTAAGAGTTTTTCATATGCTTGGAAGTTGGTACTACCCCGTAGAAAATGGTGTAGAAATTGGAGTGTACAGAGCGAAGTCATTTCAAGAATAGCCCAAATACATTTAGGTGAATCCACACTACGTTTGTTGTTACAAAGGATTCACAACAGGGATCGCAGTTTGGTAGAGGTTTTGGTGGAATTGTTACAAACAAATCGCACTTTGTTCTTATGACATTTTTGTTTCACTTCAATTCAGAACATGTAGACTTATTGATGGTTAATTGTTTTTCTAGACAAGACTTTTTTTCCGGTACTTCAGAATATCTAGACAGACCTGTTGATTGTGAAATAGTGATTCCAATATGTTCTGCCAGAATTGCTCCAAAAAAACAATTACTCTCTCCCTCTCTGTCTCAATATTTGAGATCGGCAGGTGGCAAAATTTGAAGGATCCAACTGTAAAGTGCAAATTTTGAGTTTCCATCATTTCGCACTACATTCGCGGCAATTATTGTCCAGTATATTTCGCAGAACATCCACAGCAATTATTGTTCATTATATTTACAGCCATTAACATAAAAGTAATCAGAAAGGAGAAAAACAATATATTCAGTTGCTCCTCTCAAAACCTAAAAGAATTGCATAAAAAAGAGGTCAAACACGCGTACCCCAAAAGGAAAAAGTCAATACATACCGATGAGAATCAAGCCTATATACAACGATCCTATATAGACTGGATAAGGCACTCAACATTTTCTAAAGAACACAATAAACAAACAAGATCTAACACTTAAATATCAACATTAAGCAACCCCGGATGTTTAATGTCGGGCCGACCAGAAATACGTTCCCCCAGGAAGTGAGAGTCTATAATCAGTATTTATGTCATTCACATCCGAAGCTAGAACAAGTTCCCGCTCCTGCTTTTGAGCCAACAAATATTAATTAGACATGCACATAGCAGGAAGACACAAGAGAAGCTGAAATAACATTATCTTCTGGATTCAGGGGAGGTGCTTCGGCCACACCAAGGCATGCTATGGCCTATGGGTGCAGATAGGATCCACCTCGGCTGGGGTGCTATTGCACAGATGGGATCCACCCTCGGCCTTGAGGATTAATTGGAAAGGTTCATTTTGTTGGGCTTATCGAGCTGGTAGTTAATTCAAGCAATCAGGTCACTCGCGGCATCAGACATCAGCAGCAATACGATCCGTGCACATCTTACATGAAAAAATTAACGGCTAGAGTAATTTTCAGATTAACCTACAAGTCTACCACACAAGTATGCCCCGATCATGTGGCTACCGATGTCCAATCACTAATAATTTTGCGAGGTTTACCTAGTTGACGAGCCCCACAAAATGAACTGATCTGATCAAATTAGTGGACCTGTTGGTCCACCCTGAATCCGGAAACATAGGGTATTCCAGAAACCATACCTATGATACAAAGCTATCAGGAATGTCCATCTCAGTTTCTGAAGTATTTGCAAGCTCATCCAGGGTTTCCTGCAAACCCCAAAGCATCAAATGAGAGTAATTCTAGATCACTTTCACAGGTCTCATCCATACCACTGAGGTTACCCTTCGATATGGACAATGAAAGTTCAAACTGCCCATTGCCCACAAATTAGTACATCTTAACATTCCCTTCGTAGTAAACAAGCAGTAACCACACAATATGTGACTCTCCCAAGGCATTTGGTTGATTAAGTTATGGCACCTGCTCATCAATGTTGCTTGAAGAATGGACAATTCCTTCTGGAAAACTATTTCCTTCAGCAGTTCCACACAAATCCTGCACAACAGGGACGCAAAATTTTAACCACGCTATTAGGCAGTCAGAGTGTCTCTGTAGAGTGGACGTTTTTTGCATCTTGTCACCATAAGCATCAAAGGAACATTGTTGCCGAATCTGAACTGAGCAAAATAACGAATATAACTGAACAGCCTTTGGAACTAAAATGCTTGGAGTCAAACTCCATCAATAAGCTAACAATGCAATCAAGCTAGTAGTTGTAAGGTATATCCTATCCCCTTTTATAGAAGCTGGAGTTAGCATTTTCCATCGTCTATGTAGCACGGACACTTCGGAGGCCGCGTACCGGTATAGGACACTGACACTCTCCGGACACACTCAAATTCGCAATGCCCTATCTTTTCTCAACGTTTTTTGCTTGGACACTTTGGGGACACTCTAAATATTGATCCGAACACTCTCAAGACACCGACGAGAGACTCCCAATACACAAAGTAGTAGACTCTTGTTAAAGCTTAGAGAAGTCTTTCTTTTTTGTGTGACATCTAATGGTTAATTAACTCTAAAGACACATTGACGATGAACTACCTTTTGTTACTTTTATGAATGATGTGATGATAAATAAAATTTAAGGTACATATGGTGTTACATGCTTATAAAAAGAGCTTTTTTATTTCTATGAAGGCGTATGTAAAAGTATTTTTAAACTGTGTCCCCAAAGTCTTGTGTCCTCTTATTTTCTCAAATTTGCATGTCGGAGTGTCAGTTCTACATAGACCATTGTTATTTGCAGCCTTCAAAATAAAATATAGCATAATGCACGGCTTGGCCCCGGCAAGATTCTAGATTCAATGAATCGCACCGATTGGGAGAGTGGTGACAACCGAGTTGAACTGTCGTACTCAGGAGCTGCACGTGGTATCAAATAATCATTATCTTGGCAGGCGCCATTGTTATTACTACTCCCTCCATCCCCTAATTGTTGATCCTTTTCGGGGAGCAGTGCGAAAGTTTAGATAAAAAACAAAAAAGCATATTCTTATAAATATATCTTTCCAAGTTTTTTACACTAAATAGAAGTTCTAATTGAGATCTTTTGAATGGCATAAAAATATTCAAAAAATTATTTACTATTATACATTATTTTTTTATCCGAATAACGGCATGGCTCCCCCTAAAAGGACCAAAAATTGATGGAGGAAGTAATTAACTTCAGATTTCATCATGTGAAGGCCAAAGAACAATTTAAGGTTTCCGAGTGCACGCGTGCACATATATAGGTAATTTCTTGGATCTAATATTTGATGGAAGCCATCAGCGAAGGAGAAAGGCATCATGGAAATAAGGAAAGCAGCGAACTAGAACAGAGGTGAAAAAAGGTGAAAACTAAGGCAAATAGCAATAATTGGCAATGACCATAGTGCAAGAAAACAACTTAGTATAGACAGCCACCAAGGATAATAGTGAAGATTGATGGGATCTGACAGCCAATATGGTTGGACCTCAACTTTAAATACGCCATTTAAGTGATTTTTGTTGGGGAGACGATTGAGGGAGGAGAAATGTGATGATGATTGGCTGTGAAAAGGAGTTCACTGACCTAAAATAGCTATGAATGATTGTAAGTTGACAGAAAGCGAATATCTAACAAAATAAGAAAAATCAACCACGATAAAGAAAATCAACAATACAAACGAAGAAGAACGAACTCATGACGGAAACGACCAACAATAAGAATTGAGGATATTGACGACAACAATTGGATGAAAATGAAAGACAACAAGTCTTAATTTACTACAGAGTACGGACATAGCATGTGCGAGCGCTTGGAACGCATACTATACAATACCCAAAAATAGCATAGGAAAATGAAGTCCTCGACTTTATTAAAATGTTGATGTAAGCTGTGGACTTACTTCCTCATCTGGACTGATAGAAGGATTATCAGTTACTACCGTTATGGCCTTAGAAGGGTCTTCAGGAGTTCCCTGCATTTAGCACAGATCAGGTCAGAAACTACCAAACATGCATTTACAGAAAATTTCCTTGTAAAGGACCAAAGAGACAATCATACAGGATCATCTTGGTTCCCATGGAAATTTTGTCCCTCCACGATTGATGGCTTAATATCCATAGGGGTTTCCTGCAAACCCCAAACAAAATCCTTGGTCAGTCAAACATCATCATACTAAATTGGCACAGTTATCATGCTCATCAATATAGACTAAACCAAACCAAACCAAACCATATTAAGCCTTGCATCCCAATCAATTGGGGGCCAGCAGCCGGCAACATGAATCTTTTTTCCCCATTCTACTTCAGCAGGGGCTTATAATTATTTAAGTTAATAAATGGGAATTGATTTCCACACTCTCCTTTTAGCCATTCACACTCCTTTTTTTGTCTTTATCCACTTGAATTTACTATTTTGCCCTTTATTCAATACACTTCTTCACACATGCAAGGGCAATATAGTAAATTCATGCGGATAAAAACAAAAAAGAGTGTGGATGGCTAAAAAGGGAGTGTGGAAATAATTTTCCTAATAAATTTTATTATTTTTACCACAGTATCAAATATATTCCCCTAGCATTTCCCTTGACAGTTAATAACGCTTTGCTTTACTGTTGCATCTATGTATCTCATTGATTGTGACTATATCACCATAAAAAAATTTCTTTCAAATTATCCCCAAGTACCCTACCAATCCACGAATGTTTTCATTTCTAACCTTCTCTCCTAGTCTTACCCAACATCCACCGTACCAGTCACGGATGAGAGGTAAAGCTAGGAGAGTTAAGGTTACTATTAATAAAACGGAAAATTACTGTTTGCCCATAGATCCAGCTCATCTGATTCATAAAGGAAAGGACAAGGCAGGCGTGAGAATTGAGATAGGAATCCACAACAAGATTTTAGACCTGGCCTCCCAAAGAGGGAGTAATATACAATTATTGTCACACAAAACATACCAGTTCTATTTGGTCGAAACAAAGATTCCTCCCTCCCTTGTTCAGATTTCTCAGAGTTCCCTGCCGGTGCCATAAAATGATCAAATAAAACAAGGAAAGGGTAGCCATGATTTGTAACAGCAAGTTCAGGATCAGAATAAAACTCGATGCAAAGCCAAGCTCAGAACATTCAGACCATGATTTTGCTGAGAAATAATATCAATAACAACATAAGAATCACCATAAAAAACAGCTTTGATAACCCAATATAACACAAATTACTTATCCTTTGGGCATGTGGAATAAGAAACTTGGTATGCCACCTATTCTAAAATGTAGTACAATGGGTCAGCTTAAACTGATTTCAAAATCGGAACAAAGTAAACGCAATCCAGAATAAGAGAGTTTTTCCCTCTATGTGGTATATGGAGCATTTTTGTTTTTTTATTTCTTTTATTTGAGCACAACGGTAACCTCCTAAGTCCTAATCACAGGGTCGAGTCACGGGAATATCCTCCCCTCTTGCTGGGGTTAAAAAACCTGTGTATATTCAACCCTTCCCCATGCAGTAGCCAGGAGCCTCGTGTGGTGGGTAGCCTTTTAGTTGAGCACAAAAACATAAAACCTAGTATATCTGAAAACTAGTGCCATGTAGATACAAAACTAATATATACTGAATTTCCTACTAAACTCATTGCTGCTTCGTATCATTTGTTTTAAAGAACAAAACCAAGAAAAGAAATAGAAAAAAATCTTCACCGTCCACTACTTATAAGAAACAACGTAAATACCTCAGCTTTCAAAACAGTCAACAAAGCTTCACCGAAATATTCCATTTGAATTAATATCAAATCAATGAAATGCATGAAGTCCCTATGCACACAAGTACAAGCAAATTGAGCAATGGAATTCTGGTCCTCTTTCTGATCTCAAATGGATGACCTCCAAGACAAAGCAAGCAGTAACTTTTCATAACCAAGACTATACAGACCTTGTTTGCCCACATAAGTCCACACGCATTGCAAAGTGTTCTAGGTCCAGCAGGGCCACGACGCATTGCAGGAGTAGAATTTTCACCAACACCACAATGCTGACATCTTCGAAAACTAGAATATTGCAGAATGAACAGCTGATATCAGAATAACTATTGACAGCTGTAAAGAATAATCAGGAAGAAAATGAAGGCTTGGAGTCAAGTTAGGTTCAACTCACACAGTTTCTGGACAAGGTGTGCCATCTCCTTGAAGGCAAGTGTTGGTCGAATCCCAACTAGAAGATGCTGAATTTCCTTTTAATGAAGCAAACTGACCATTTTTGCGATGCATCCTTTTAGGAGGATAATACACGTGGAAGAAAAGTTAATGGTCACAAATGCCAACCCTTCCTTCATTGGAACAATCAATATAAAGTTCACTGGAATAATCAACCTTCAACCCACATCCAATTTCAAGTTCAAACCATCAAATAATTCTACCAAAAAAAGGTCGTACTGAAGGGTAACTCGAAACAGAACAATGTTGGTTTACAGAAAAGACTTATTAGGTCTTCTCGCATGGAACACACAGAGACTGAAAAGAGAGTTTGCTTGTATATTGACGTTCATTATTTGTGAATTCAAGCCCTAACTTTTATATTTGTCCATAGCCTAGAAAGTGCATCGACCAAAATGCACTAACCAATACAGAGAACATTTCATGCCACAACAAAACTATGACAACCAATTAGAATAAAAAATACTGACCATGGATACATGCAATCATCTGCAAAATGCATCAGGAAAGACTAGCAGGTAGTCATGCTGAAGGCCTCTAATTCCCATTGCACTGCTTCAGCCAACCCAAAGACATCTTTAGGTCCTTTTGAGGAAAGCTACGCTCACTGACATCTCATAATTATTTCGCACATACCGCATATTATGTCCACAATTGCGATCATTACTTTCTTTTCTTTTGTTGGGGGAGGGGGGACATGGTGCTAGGAAGGGGAAAAGTTCAATTTTTTGCTCCGGTACTTCAAAGAACAGATCATAAAACCACAGTGGTTATGTCATATCTGATCTGCTCCTCTTGCAGCACAAAGAAAACCATTTTAAGGTCTATATTATAAAGGTTCTAGTTCAAAAGAAAAACCAAAAACAGGTTTTCAACATTATTTGAGACAACGTTTTTATTTACTAATCGTCCATCAAATTCAACATGACGGTTGAGTCGAAGCTTCTCAGTTCCGAAATGTTAAGCCTCCCTGGAACTGGAAGATCCCTGCTCCTATTTTAAGATGTATTAGGTTGAATGATCTTCCTTTGTTTCCGTGAGATTTTCCCATTTTACCTGAATGTTTTCCTACCCTTGCCGTATCCTCTGATTTTGGTGATAACATCTCACTCCCCAAAAAGAAATCTGTAGCATTTAGGCCGAAGTAAATATAAAGATATGCTTGAGTTTTCAAAAGAAATACCTCCATTGAGGTGTTTTCGTCTTTGTCTTCATACATAACCTCCCTTCCCCACATCAGGGTGCACCAGGTTGGAAGATCGTCAAAATAGTATGTTAAAGTAATTTACACTATAAAACATTACACCATAACAATGGTGTTTCACTATTATTTTAAATGCATAACCAGCCTGCCCCACACGTGAACGTGGCTATGGGTTTGGAGATCGCAAAATAGAAAGATAATTTAAAGTAGTTCTATGGGAAAAGAGAACAGCCCGCATAACATTGATCTTTCAAATTGAAAATTGCAGATGTGCATGAGGCAACAATTCAGGGAACCTATTGATCTTTCTGGGTCAGCGAGCAAACAATCTTAATTCAACCTAGAGAGTGACTAGGGCTGAAATGTACACATTGAGGCCCTCTAACATGCACTTGTTATATCCTTTAGATTTGTCAAATGATGCATCTCAATCCCCTATACGGCCTCCAAATGATTGCAGGTCACCAAAGCCGTTTACATGGAACTTGGCTTTAATTTGGAGGTTTAGAGAGAAGAGACAGGAACATAAACTGAATGAGCCAAACAAACAGAGATAGGAGAACTCACAGTTCCACCTGATCCCCGCTCGAGACTGGGACAATGTGCTGGGACGGTGGTGATGCATTTTTCGCGGTCATGTGCAGATACACATATCTTAGGGTACAGATGAAACACTAAACAAGTAACTTTGCATTCGTACTTAGTTTTCGAAATTGGTTATCAATAAAAGGATTTTATAACTTTTTTAACCAACTTTTGTACACGATGAGTTCATTCTTTCAATCAGTGACGATGTATTCGAGTTATGTAAATGGACTGCATGTGCAATTAAAAGTTGAGATAGTTAGTACTTAGACAAGACGAGCTGTGCTAAACATTGTTGTGCATGCGCTTCGCCCTCATGGAATTGAATATAAAAATTATGTGAACATTCTACACCATGATATGCAGGATTGGGGCCATAACGGATTGCAACTGTATTGACTAATGAATCCCTGATCTTGTACACAACCATAGTAACCATGCTAGGGAAGATTCGAACTTTGGACTAAAAAACCTGGATTCATCACGTCAAAATCAGCCGTACAGATAACCTACCAACATGTTTGACGCATTAAATAGCCAGAGTACGGAAGCAGATTGCAACACAGGCTATATTTACCTTTGAGCAACCTCCTTTCGCACGGTGTACCTGATTTTCTTATCAAAACATCTCTCCTTCCGTTTTTCACGGAACCTAACCAGCGAGGCAATTCTTCGTGAAAGATTTGAGTGCTTGGGGTTATTATCCACACCCTAAAATATTACACCACAAAGGTCAACATAGGATTAAAGTAAGAAAAATAGTAGCTATCTCAGTGTTTCCCACTCCAAAATTACCTTCTTGTTTGAATCAAATGGAACATCCACTGTAGGCACAGCAGTAGGTATTTCACGCCCTCCCAAAAGCAAGAGCACTGCTTGCACCTGTACATTTTCAATGAGCTGTGAGTTGCATGGAAATGACAACACTCCATGCTAGACATTTTTTGAGACATACCCCATACAAGACTTTATTTAAGGATGACTATTGAGTAGTGCACTTAATCAAAGACCTAAGATTTTCGCTAAATAATAACCCGATAAGTACTTCTTTTGTCCAAATTATTTGGCTGGTTACCTTCTTATCTATCAACAAAAAAACCAAGTGCAGAGTATCCCAGCTTATAGCAGAAGTTGCCTTTTGGAGAGACGTCCTTGGGCTAGTTTCAGAAGAATTATCATCTTACCAAGTGAAAACCCTTATTTGCATATGACATCCACATTTGCACAGTAATCATCATTGATACAGAAAGCAGGATACAAGGTAAGGTTATGTAAGATGGGTTAATGACTCTCATGTATCATCCACCAATGAGAAGCAAATGTCAGCTCAAAATGCCCCACAAAAGATTGAGTGAAGGGCAAAAGACATCCATAGACCCTTGCTATCAGAAACACATCAGCTTTTCCCTAGGGGAGGATATACTCCTACATGAAATTTCCCACATCACAGTTTCTTTCAATGTTTCCAAAGGCTAAGTCGAGGCTCACATTAACGCCAGACTTTACAAAAGAAAAAAGCTTCAAGGCTTCCAAACTTGTGCTATACCCTCCAAAAGTGTGTGCCTTGTCTGTAGTGGGTGTGCGCCTTCTTCCCATTTTTACACATTTCATGTGCAGCATACACTTTTTTGGAAAATGGCCTAGAAAATTTTAGACTCTGCTTCCCTCTCACCCTATCGATCTTCAGATTCTTTACTCGGAGTGCGAGTACCTATTTGATCCAGGACAGACACAAGATTCCGCTGGGCGAGCATTCAAAAAAGTTGGCATCGTGAAAGCAAATATCAATTTATCAATCCTGTACATCAATATCTATTTCAGAAGGCAAAATCTAGACCATGAGTTTGATTTTGGTTGTTAGTTTTTTTCAAAAAGAAAAAAAAAAATCTAGACGTGGGTGTTAGAGAGTTAGAAAATTGTTGGGCGGACAAGTTTAAAGTTTAAAAAAACAGAAAAACTACTATAATTCTAAAGAAATTCTGAAACTTGGGTAGGGCTTTCACCCGGGTTCATCCGCCCTCAATCTGTTGTATTTGCTAGTATAGAAACCTACTATCCGAGAGAAAAATAAACCAAAGTCGTAGTATGGCTGTATGGGTATGTTTTTCTTACAAAAATTGTGTACTAAATAGAGGTGACATGTAGACATTTCTTGAGCTTGATAGGATGAATGAGCTTTAAATTACATAATTAGATGAACATATCTAGTTCTAGGTTTCGAGGGGCTTTTATGACTATTTTTTTTGTAAGTTTGGATAAAGCGCTTCGGATTGCCATTCCCCTTTAAAAAGAATAATAGCCTTAAAACTGCTTTGCTTAGATATTCTTTTACTCTTCTCCAACTTAAACAAATAGAACAAAAACAATAGAGTACTCAAACACCATACAATAACTGCCATTTATCCAGAAATAATATAAGAGCCTAAAAGAAGATAGTATAATCTGAAAAAGAATTCCATAGGGGATTAGATAGAATTCATTTTGGGGCATACATGAAAAAAATTTGATTTGTTTCTGATTTTAGGACAAGGCCCAGGTATTTCCATGAGGATCCATTTGATTGGAGAAAGATGATGAAAAATGAAAATGGTAGAAAGTCAAAATGAAGTAAGGAAAACCAAGAAAATGTTTTCGAAAGTAGAAGTCACATGAAAATAAATTGGTTATGAAAAGTTATTACAAAATTAAAAAAATAAAGTAGACTAAAATTGAAATCGAATTCATAGCAGTGTTACACAGTTAATAAATTTCCATGCTTGTGTTCTGCAGGAAACATAATGCGCACTTCATATCCATAAATGAGTTGTACCAGAAATCATATTTTCTTATACATTCCACCATTGTCCTGCTAACCAAAGTATCAAACACAAAACTACTACTACACCCTAATCAAATGAACCCCAACTAACTGAAGGTAGCAGTTAGCCACGGCGGACCAGTCCCCACCGAAAAATGGTTTTTCTTCTTTTGCATTATAAATTGTCTTGCATAAATTATTCTCTTTCTAATCACTTCAACATCTTTTGTATCTCATTTCATTCTTTACCTTTATTTCAAACATCAACACAACGCATTGACCAGATGAGATGTCAAATGTAAAAACATAGCCAGCAGGCCCAGCACCCACTTTTTGAAGCTCACTAATGCAGAGTACTAGGGAACGTCCAAAATTGGAAACTGGCCAAACCATGGGCTATAATTGCATTTAATTTTGACAATTGGTCAAAAATCGCCATTAGTCTCGAAGGTCGTCTATTCCTCTCGGTCGATAGGACCCACAATGCCCCACTATAATTTGGAGATTTAGGAATAAAATTCGGAAAACAAACTTCTCTTTTTTCTATCGGAGCAAGATTACTCAGTGCTGATGTTTTAATTATTCCGCATTGAAGTTGCTCTTAAATTCTATCGGATGAGACAATGGAAACGAAGAAAGCATCAAACCTTCAGTGGTTTGTTATGATACTTTATAGGGTACTTTCATCGTAAATATGCTAGCTTAGTTATTGTTTTCAGCACAATGGTTTTCTATTATTGCATCACGGTTTATTATCGGAAACATATGATAAAGGCGTCTTTAAAAGTTGCCCCATTGACGATAATTCCTGGCTCCCCTCTTAGGGTTCTTTTCCTGGTAGGACCTGTGTCTTTCATTAGATATCTGTAATAAGTACATCCATTCGTCCTCAACAGATAGTCCACTACGAAAAGACGTGAAATTTTCCGTTTAAAAAATAATCTTTCGTGCATAATTTTTTTTAAAACAATTTCTTGATATCAAATTAAAGATCACTAATGTAGTGTCAAGAAATCTTAAAAATTATCTACAGAAGTACTTTATTTTTTTTTATATGAAAATTGTGCATCTTTCGTAGTGGATTATATTTACAGGAGGGAGGGAGTTGCTGATCAAAAAACAAACAATAATGTTATGCATGATTTGAGAGAACAACCACTCTGAAAATACTATGTAACCCTCAATCATGTAGGCAGGAGTGGTTGGTGTCATGGTAAAGTGTTGTGTCCTTTTTTTTCCTTTATTATTTTTTTTTTTTGCCAAAATATTGTATACATCAACAGCAATCAGCTGGATTTTCGTATGTTAGTCCAAGTTGTCCATAGCCCTGAACCCCGAACCGCCCCACGCGGGGCTCTAGCCATGGCTCCACCGAGGGAGGCGTACCAACTGAGCTACGAGCTCATTGGTAAGTGTTGTGTCCTTAGCATTATCGAAATACATATACTCCTCCTAGTTAGTAGGAGTAGTACCTAGTAAACTATAAATTTGAATACAGAAAGCTTTTAACCTGATTTCAAAAACAACTGCACTTCTAATTTTAAAAATTAAATCCGTACCATTCACTTTAAATCAAAACCTGAAATGTACCTTCTCTGGCGTAACAGCAGGAAACACATAAACCTCTCCTTCAAAAGAGAGAGTCAGCTCACTAGTCCTCGACGCCGCCGCCGCAGCAACCCCGCCTCCGCCACGTCGACGGCGACGGCGGCGCCCGTCCGAAGCATTCACCGGTGCCACGTGTCCATCCTCCGACTCCCCATCAAATCCTCCGTCGTCGTCGTCGTAATCACCGCCTCCGACGACGTCATCGTTTTCCTCGTAGGGAAAAGCTTGAAGTGGCTGGATATTGGCCGCCTTCATCACCAATCGAAGAATTGTTACGACCACGACATCAAACCGAAAGGTCCGGCAATTGAAACGGAAACCCTAGTTCTTTTTTTCTTTTTCTTTTTGAAACTGAAATTCTCTCGGCCCTGTTTCAACGGATGAACGTTATTAGACAGTTTTTTCCAGTACCAAACGCCATAAATACGTTTAATCGAATATAATTGAAGCGAGAGAGAGAGAGAGAGTGGGGGAGGAGAGAGAGGAAATGGAGGATGATGAAGAAGGAGAAGACAACAGGGTAGAAAAGTAAATACCCGAGAATAGCAAAGATTTGCTGGTTGTGCCCCTGTGCTTTTCCCTCAAGATACTCGAATTAGTAAATTCAATAAAAGATTTTGTGAAATGATTTTACCATCACCTTTTTTTTTTTTCTTTAACTCACTCCCCTGTAAATGTATTTTTGGTGCAAAAATACACTTGTAGGAGAGTGACGTTAACAAAAAAACAAAAAAAGGAGTGGCAAAATCACCGGCCAAGATTTTTCCAAAACATGAGAATGTGATGACATATCTTGGGAAGAGGGAAATTTTTCGGTGCCGGGTGGATATATTCCACATGGTACTCACTCGGTACATCCGTACCGTCCAATACATTTTTAGACATCTCGGATTGAACTCTTTCTTTCCTCTCATCTCAACACTTTCTCTCTCCAAATCCGAACCGTTAGCAATGGACGGCTCGAATGAGCCGAGCGGGCACCATGTGGCACCAGCTCAGCGCTGAAAATTTTTTCCCTTATGGTGTGATGACAACATGTGAGTAATTTCTTGCTGTGGCCTATTGCGGACCCACTAATTTAATCGGAGTACTTACATAATTTATTTATTTTCAAGATAGAAGTAAATCATATAAATATCGATATTTGAAACACGTATGTTTTTACTTTAGATTAGAAGTTAAAAGTACTCGATCATATGAATATTAGTCTCCAATCAGAATAATTTTGGCGAGCATAAGGAACGTGTTTATTTTTTAAAAATTTAAATGAATATGAAATATTAGTATCCGATCAGAATAATTTTGGCGAGTGTGAGGAACGCGTTTATTTTTTTTTTTAAATAATAAATAAATGAACTGTCACGCTGGGTGGGGCCTACTTGGTTGAAGATAATAATATGTGTTGTTGGATAAAGTCGGCTCTGAGTGCTGTCTTCCATGGTCGAGTAGCTTTCGGAGGAGATAGATATGTGTATGCTTATCGAAGTGTACTTTTTTTTTTTTGCTAGGTATAAAACTCTGGCGGCTGGCGCATGTCTCCCTTTCCAATCATCTACGAATAAAACTCGAATAAGAGCTCTAAAGGCATTCTTCTTTTAGCATGTTGGTTCGTAGTCCACGCAGGGTTCTGGTTCGATAAACATGATTTTTTTTGCGGGATCAAGATACTTGGCGAGTTTTATAAAATGAACGATTTCGATCATTATTGTAGGCTCGTTGTCGGCCCAACGAAAGCCAAACTGGACGGGACGACCTTAACCCTGTTTTATTTGCTCCCTCCGTTCCAAATTCTTGGCCATTTTCCTTTTTTGGGGATTCTCAAAAGATTGGCTATATCTTTTAATTTATAATATTTTTTATATCAAATGTAAATATTCTTTGATAGATCTCAATAAGCTCTATTATATAAAGTTTTTAAAATCACCTAAAAGATTATAAATTGTAAGATATAATCAATTGAAAAATGGCACGCACTCCCAGAGAGGACCAACATTTTGAGTCGGGGGAGTATATTTGGGGATTGGATCCGGTCAATTTGGCTTCGGATCAGTTCTGTCCATTTAGAGCCCGTTTCAGAACACCTTCTTAAAAAATACGTATTTATTTCACTTTTTTAAACTCAAAAATAATTTTTTCATTTTTTTTGCACCGTATTAAAGATATGATCTCAATGAGATCTTTCACACATGATCCATATTGCATGTTTTTATATTTCAATAAACCCATCATTTTTTAGCTTGAAACTGCATTCTTAAAAAATAAGGACTTATTTGGTGTTCAGAAACGAGGCCTTAGTGCATCCGAGCCGTCCAAACACTTTGGATGGCTTTTAATTTACAAACAACCCCTTTGAATCTGAGCCGTCTAAACACTGTTGGACAGTTCGAATGCGCTAATGGAACAAATTGGTCCGAAGCAAATTGTGGGAATCCAGTTCATGGTGATAGTGGAAGTAGGCCCCTCGGGTGAAAGGAGGTGATGGTTTTAAGTTTAGGTGGACCCACCGAATGGACGCAGTGGATTAGAACGCACGCACTGGATTAGAAAGTGATCCAGGAGATGGCGTATATGATTGTAGCCGTGGGGCAAAGATTGTTGTCATCAAGTTCGAGGAATCAGGATTGGGGGTTGGATTGGATAGGATATGATGTGATATGAAGATGGTGTGGGAGAGGCAGGAATTTTTTTTTTAACCGAAAACATACGTACCTTTGTGATAAGAAGTTTTTTCGTTAGATTTTAAATATAAAAAAATTACACAATCTAACGGCCAAAAAATTCTTTGGCACAGAGACACAAGAATTTTCAGGGAGAGAAAATTGGACTCCGATCTTGGAGATATATGGAGTAAATGGGATAGTAGTGCTCTGATCTCAAATAAATTTTTATTTTATTTGGAATGTTGGAGATAGGAGAAGTCTCATTCTGCATTAATTTTGGATTTGTAAAGGGGTTTAAATTCTTTTTTTTGACAAAAAGTTAAGAGATAGTATTCATCAAAAGATCCACATGAAAAAAAGTTGGGAGTCCACAGATCGGACACTCTAACAAAAAGAGCGTATAAGCGCATAGATGTGTCGCCCTATAGAATGAGAAGAAACTCCCCAAATGAGGACAAAACCCATCGAGAGAGGACAAAACCCCCGAAGGAGGATATTATTAAAACAAATAACAAAATAAAAAGAGGTACTGCCGAGACATCCGCCACCACTTTTTCGCAACCACCTTGATAAACTCGTAACCACCACCTCTGCTTCACAAAATATGAACACATCGTTAGGAGGTGGTTGCCCAGCAAAAACAGTAGACGACGTTAAGTCACAAATCTGAGAAGATGGAGGCTGAGAACGGTAGTGGACAATATCTTACCCGCAACTATTGAAACCAAAGCTTCGGAACGTTGTCGGAAAACGATTTGGCTAAAAAGTTCTCAATGGACGCTCAAACTTCAATCGAGGGATTAAGAGAGAAGACGGTTCGACGGTGGGAAAAGAGAACAGATGAAGAGAGATTAGAGGGGCTCCCCTCCCACCACCTGAGAAGGGGGGAGGGGAAGAGCTGTTGGTGGGTAGGGTTTAGAGATTTGAGAAAGAGGGGAAAAGAGAACAGATGAAGAGAGATTAGAGGGGCTCCCCTCCCACCACCTGAGAAGGGGGGAGGGGAAGAGCTGTTGGTGGGTAAGGTTTATAGATTTGAGAAAGAGAGCCCAGATAGAGAAAAAAAGAGTTTAAATTCTATACCTCAAGTTTTCCACCACTACCAATTGTGGATCCCACTTTGAATATATTGAAGTAATTTAAGTCATTTATATTGTGGGGCACTCCATCCGTCCCTATTTAATTGTCCATTACGGTTTTATGTGCATTTTCAACGATTTATATCTCTCAACTTATATTATGTTTTATGTTTTTGAAATCATTGTCTTATAGAAAAAAAAATTGAGATCTATCAAACAAGATCCATATTGCATATTTTTAGTAATATACGTCGAGAGATATAAACCATTGAAAATGCACACAAAATCGTAGTGGACAATTAAATAGGGACAGGGGAGTATATTTTTAGAAAATTAGTCTTAGATCCATTATGTGAACTTCATAAGCCCACAAATTCACCTATTAATTTTGTAAGATCTCAAGTCCATTTTAGGGTACCCTCGAGTAGAGTAGGGTACTCTAGAATTTAGGCACTTTCCTAATATTTTAGGGTGTACTTTTTTATTTTAGGATAGGGTACCCGAGGGTTTAAGCACTTTTATAGGATTTTAGGGTGCACTTTCCTATTATGGGGTTTTAGTAGTTTAAGCACTTTCGTAAGGTTTAGGGTTTTAGGCACTTTCATAGAGTACCCTAGCCCCTAGGGTTTAAGTTGTGTGAACTTGTGGCTTTGCAAAACTATTAGGTGGACTTGTAAACTTATGAAATGTCTATAGTGAACCTATCACTACATCTCCCGTATATTTTCACAAATGAATTGAAAATCGGAAGACATCAGGGAAGAACCGATTTTGCATCCACCCTCCACTCCACATTCGGACATTCCACCTCAAAGATTTTCGACTCCTCTACTGGAAGGCATTTTAATATAACTTCGAAAAGAGTCGAATGTTGGGGGAGCGCGTTACCGGTTTTTTCTGAATGAAAAAGCAATAGAAAACGTTTGCTTGTTTTTTTGGCTTTCGTCCCGATAGAGACGTGTTTCCAAAAAAAATAGAGTCACAGTGCGAAACGATATTGGAGTCCGATTGTTTGACCTGATATGGCTGTTTAACTCGACTGCTCTCAGAGATACAAACTCACGAAACGTAGAATATTCAATATCATGAAAGTGTGGTATTATCAATTCGACCACTAAGAGCATTGGAGGAAATTATTATTCATACAAATCCTCTATTTTTGTCTCTAAAATCACGCTATGAATAAGGAAACCTTATATTGATATTCTCATGAGGATATGGTTAGTATAATTAGCAAAAGCTCACAAGGATAAAAAAAGTAATTTAAAAAAGTGAATAGTGTTATAGAGATAATCCTTCATATTTTCTCTCATTCTCTAAATATAGAGGATCAAAAATCAATACTCTTAAATGAAAGAGGGTGAGAGTAAGAGTCGGAGTGGTTTCAAACTCTTAAACAAGAGTATAAATTGGAGCATCTCAAACGAAGGACGTCAAATATGACATGACATGCAAAGTGGAATAATTGGCATGTCAAGCAACTCTAACTAAAATGTCAAATGCTTGTGAATCACTAGATATTCCCTCTCTCATGTCAAATTCGACATTGATGTCAAAATTTATCTTACTCTCCAAAACCTACTCAAATAATAAATTTGACATGATGGTTGGAGTGAGCATCTTTAAGATGTCAAATTACCACATAAGACTTCAAAAAAACTTTGACATCCTCAAATTTGAAGCCAAGGAGCATCTCCAAGGGGAGCCTTCAAATCCCACGTGGCAGAATAGTTGTCATTTTTTAAGCCAGCACCTGCTCCAATCCAATGCCATTTGAAAGGTCAAATTCTACAAGGATTTGACATAACATTTGAAGGCAGAGTCAAATTTTTGTTTGTCAGAAAAGGTGACCATTTGAGAACAAAACTTTTAAAAAATGACAACTACAAATTTGAAGTTATGGTTGGAGAGGGAGAAGTTGTAGATGTCAAATTTAGAGTGGCAATTTGCCCCGTAAGCCTTCAAAAAATAAAAAATTGACACCATCAAATTTGAAGTTAAGGTTAGAAATGCTCATTAATAATTTGATGAGACTATATATTTATCCACTATTAGTCTCGTCAAATAAATGCCGGGTGGCTAAAAGAGGGAGGTAACTTGAGGTGGTCATTACAGTTAGAGGGTTGCCAAGGAGTAGGGGAAGGAGGACGGAAGTGAGTTTATACATGCAAAGAATGGGTTTCCCCGTTGGTACAAGCTACCTCGTAGCACCTGCTAAAACCACACTAAACTACACAAATTATACACAAGCACAACATTGGTAGGACTCATGTCAAAAAAAAAAAAACATTGGTAGGACCAATAAACATGTCGAATGAGCCGAGCATTTGATCCATCAAATATGGTTTGAAAACTTGAATGAGCCGAGCATTTGATCGATCAAATATGGTTTGAAAACTCAACGAATCTCAGATTAGGTTCAAACTTTAACTTCTTATGAGGCAAGCCAATCTTAAACGAGTTCTAATCAAATCAATCTTGAATTGTTTGAACCGTGACCATTTAGAAGCCAAACAAGAGAGTAGTAACTTGTTCATCCTAGATTTGAAGGCTTATCGAAGTTCAACAAAGTGACATATGGTATCTTTTAATGAGCACACATGAGCTCAAACTCAAATAGTTTGAGTCGTTTATCAACCCTATAAACCATCACTTAAACCAGAAGTGATAGTTATGTAAACAACTTACTCGCCGTTCACAAAAAAGTACAAAATCTTACTCCAGTTTCGTGGATCCATCATAATTTGGTAGAATCACTTGCTTCACAGTGTTGAACCCAACATTGCCTCAGTATCCCAATCAGCTGAAGATATCAGATATAGTTAATGATGTAACTTCCATTTTACCACTACCAGTTGGATTTGAAAAACACTGCACAACCACCAACTCCAATGGCAATCCCTGGCCCCACCTTCCCGGAAAGGAAGAAACATGAAGCTAGCAAAGGTGATATAAATTTCAAGTCACTAAAACAAAGTTTTCATGCTCAAGTTTTCTTCTCTTATGAGAGTTATATTTGATTAGTGAGAATCTCTCAAGTTAAACTCTGCAAAGTACAGAACACATAAGAAAAGGGTCCCATGTATAGATAAAGACTTATCTGTACAACCGATAAGAGAAATCTTAAAAAGTATAAAATTTTGGACAATTCTTCTACTCATTAATGATATCCGAGCAATCAATTTGCCTGCTTTTTTCGTAAAAGCCTACCGCTCAGATGCTAAAAGTGCTGGCGAAAGGAAGAAGATCAATGTGTGCGGATGGGGGTTCCATAGTCAGAATTATAAGCTACACCTTCACTCTGCTTATGAGGGAGAAAAAAAGCAAAAAAACAGAAATAACCGGTTAATATTGCAGAAGAGCAAAAACCAACGCCAATCAGCAGTTTCACAAAAGTGAAATGCACACTGTACACTTCCGAGATGCGTACCTGTTCAGTAGGAGTCAGAGCATTATCATGCGTTTTCTTAGAAAGATCCCTCATAGTCCCCTGCAAAGTTCCATATGTTGAAGGTGAGATACAGAAACTCCGCAGCCAGCAGTAGAAAACATGAAAAGGGTGACTGCAGGTTCAGTGGTCAAAAACTCAACCTACCAACCTTCAGTTTTAGGAGAGTGCCTTAAATTTGGAAACTTCCTTGATTGGTTTATTTTTAGGGTTTTCCTATAAATAGGGACCTTGGGAGTTTCTAGGGTGTGTCCCTTTTTTGGGGTCCGTTAAGGAGAGGCTACTTTGGGGGGTGCTTGTGGAGTTCTTTGCTCCTTTTGGTTATCAGGGTTTGCTATTAGGGCTTTTGGAGTACCTCTTTGGGTTCCACTAGGGTTTGTATCTCCCTTTTGGGTTCCACCAGAGATTTGTATCGTTTGGTGCTTCGTCGAGAGTTACGGTTATAGCTGGCTCTTTGTATGCTCTCCTCGTTCATCAACACTCTCCCGCTCTTCGCCCGTGGAGTACTTCTTGCTTTGTGCTTGAGTGGAACCAAGTAAATCTTTGTGTTCTTATCGCTTGTTGGTTTGTTTTTCTCTACTTCATGGTTGTCATAACATTTAGGTTGTGGGTTAGTGTGTCCGAGGACGACCACGTTGTGCATTTAATACCAAAATTAGGTTTGTACCCAATTTCCGTGTTCTAAAACAAGGAATTAATCGGCGATTACCCGATTAGGTCCGACCTATGAAGCACCGACACCTCTAGAGGTCGAAGTATCGGAGTGTCAGACACGGGGACACGGCGGGGACACGGCAGGGACACGTACGGGACACGCCACGTGGCGTGTCCCATAATTTAATTTAAATTTTTTACGGGGACACGGCGGGGACACGGGGGGACACGGCTGGGGACACTGATGGGGACACGGCAGGGGCCAAACTGTAATTTTTGTGGGACTAAACTGTAATTTTTGAGGGGCCAAACTGTAATTTTTGAAAAAAATTGGGGGTTAAACTATAATTTTTTAAAAAAATTTGGGGCCAAATTGTAATTTTTTTAAAAAATTCTGGGTGTCAAACTATATTTATTTATTTATATAAATATTTATTTAAATAAATAAATATACACGTGGCGTGTCCCCCGCCGTGTCCGTGTCCCCATTTTTTTAGAATTCCCGTGTCCCCGTGTCGGTGTCCGTGTCCGTGTCCGTGTCGGTTTCGGTGCATCATAGGGTCCGACTAACAACGAATCGCCGATTACTAATTAATATGCACCAACTAATCCGATTAATCGCTCGAAGGTGACCAACCGCCCGACTAGCGCCTAACAACTTTTAGAATATTGCCCACTTTACCCCTCCAAGTCAGCCAGACTGGGTATTAACGGTGCGTACTTTTTAAAGTAGAAAATGTGAATGCACATTAGCCTTTAAGTAGGGACAGAGAATCTATATTACATAAATACACCAACATTACAGGTATGAATCAGTTGGTGAAAAAGTTTTGGCATAGATCCAAGTAATGACCACCAAAAAGAACCAAGTAATGACCATGCCACAGTCGCCTCATGAGGCTTGTTAGGTTAAAACAAGAGGTATGCTTGTCTTGATATTGATTCAATTAGTAGGAAAGCCCCCTACCCTACCACATGTTAACCTCAATGCCTCATGCTACATATGAGCCCTTCATTCAAGAAATAGATGGATGTGAGTGCACAGTCTGTAGTACCAGTAAAGGGGTGCAAGTAGTAAAAGAAAGGTACAACCCCATCACTGGGCTGCAACTAAAACAAGCTGTGGCTTGGCTCAGCTTGCTTCGTTAAGTTAATGAATACGCTCGAGATCGTATTTCAAAGCTCATTTGGTAAAGGAGCCAAGCTCAAGTAAGCAGAAGTTTGGCTAGCTCGGCACAGCTTATAAGGGTTTGATAAGGGCTCAAGTAAGCAGCATTAACGGTTTCATGTGCGGTCTTCAACAATTTTAAATTCTTTGGAATTCAGAGTTTCTTTTTCAACCTGTACTTGTATAAACTTATATATCTACATGATAGAAATTTTATTTGCAGCCCTAGACCCATAAGGAGCATAAATGTATGACATTCGTGGCTCGTTAAGGCTTGTTAACAAGCTCAAGTTCAACTCAAGCGTGGGCTTGAGCCCGAGCTCGCTAAAAACTTAGACAAACAAGCCCGAGAACGCTAAAACCCTTAAACAAACAAGCCCGATCATGCTAAAACTCAGCTTTGCAGCCCTATGACTATTGCAAATATTTGTAGCACAAAAGAACCGGTATTATTTTCGGATTAACCGCATCATGTGGTCATCAAATGTGTTGCAGTTGATATATGGCAACTGGTCCTTACTTTTGAGTTTTGACAGATCATCCACTACCAATGGTAGTGGGGATCACGCGTCAAATGCCCTACAAGCTGGATTTCAAGATATCAAACAAAGACAATCAGGTGAGGCAATGATAGTAAGGTTTAGGTGACACTGAACTAAACCTAAAATAGCAGGGGACTCTGAGCTCGTGGAACAAACTTTCAAAGATTACGCTGTAAAGGAGCCCACTTCTGCTATTTGGGGCCACCTGCACAAGATAACCATGCTTCTCATGAGTCTTGGCATTGTTCAATCTGCGCATTCCAGCAAGGGGTTCTTAGTCATCAGAGGAAAAAAAGGAGCCAGCGCCATCATCCAGAAGCTTTCGATAAGTTTGGTGTGGTAAACAGCAGGGGAAATAGTTTATGACAAATTTATCTTTTAAACTGAAAAATAACCGATGGCCACAACCCTTTGACCAACAAAAATTACACAAGTCCACAATAAGTTTCCTTTCTGGGATGCAAGATAAAGACCACAAACACTTTTAGTTTTAAGACTAAACAAGACGTACACCAGTTCAAAACAAAGCAAGTCAGGACCTTAGAATGCGGTGATCCTCTTCAGAGACACTGAACTGAAAATTGTAGGCCTAATAATTATCTGGTCTCAAGACTCTCAATAAAACCAGGAGAAATATTTCCTCTGACAAGGGGGGTAAAAAAAAGCACCAGTTCCAGGAGACATATTTCTCAAGCATTACAAGCCAAGCCTTGTTTGGCAGTATAACCAGGTGTTATGTATGTGCAAAAACCAACAGCGAAGACAGCATATACGATAACTATATCAAATGGGGAGACGTGAGCTATCTACCTTGTTTGCCCAGAACAGACCGCATGCATTGCAAAGAGTCTTTGGACCGTCTGGCCCCCGCCGCATCATTGGAGTCGCCCTAGAACTAGTGCCGCAATGATTGCATCTGGACAGACAAAAATAGGATAGAAACAGTAACCAATCACATAGCCCATTGTAAGACCAAAGACTTATGAGAGCTACAATATAAAGATGTCATCGGACAGGGCCAGTCTGGTTGCAAGAGAAATAATAAAATACTCAACTGACCAGGCAAAGGGAAAAATATAACAAGGAAAGAAAAACATAGGAACAAGAGATGTAATAAAATGTTGTCCAGCAGAGCAGAGGTGAATAAGGAGTAGCATTGCTGCAACAAAATATAAGAACTCTCGAAGATTGGACAAAACTCACATAGTTTCTGGTGGCGTATCATCTTGTCCTGAATCCTCACCAGTATTGCAGCTGGCAGACTCCTCAGCCTTTTTGGCAGAAGTGAACTGGCCTTTCTTACGTTGCATCCTGGCAGGCATACAGATTTTAATTGGAAACAGAAAGGAATGGTAATTCTTCTCCAGAACAGCAGGAAAGAAAGAAGGAGAAGAAAGCACATAACCAAATAATCATCCAAAGAAGAAAGACAAAAACAAAATTCTTGATTTCTCAGTAAACTGTTTATACAACAGGCAAACACACGCACAAGAGAGAGAGAGAGCAACAATGATTCCTCCACGATGGGCGCCCATTTCTATCGCTTGATAATATCTCTTTATTACTATGAAACCACTTTTGCTACTAAAAATTTAATAAATTACAACTTCTGCTAAAAACATTAATTAAATGACACAGCAATCAGCAGAATATTCATTACTTTCTTTTTTCCTTTTGGTCCTCTTATCCACTAAATGAGATAATTAACAAGAGTCTAACAGAGGCCTTGATCGATGTGTTACATTGCCACAAGCCCACAACCTAAGTCGTTGCCTTGCATCCCAAGTACTAAATTACCACAAAACTCGACGCACTCTTTGCGTGTAAACAACTAGATAAAATAATAACAAACACAGCCTCACCTAGAATGCCAATCTCAATGACTCTGCCCAATGTCATACACAAAATCAATCAAAAGACACCACTCCCAGTTACTATGCACACAGAAACATCAATCCTCTAGAATTTCAACACAAAAACAAACCAATCTATAAGCACTGGCTACCAGCTAAATCTACAAAAAGTTCTCAACTGACATCACAAAGAGCCACTGTGACCACTTTTTCAATCTCGAGAAATGAACCAACAATAATAAAAGCCACAAATAAATTTGTACATATTTAAGTATGGAAATGCCGTTTTCTCCCATTATCTCTCAATATCCATGAGAAGTCAAGTGCATCAAGTCCAATCTACATTACAATCCTTAGTTAGAAGACTAATCATGGAACATCACCAATGGACTTGACCTCAGAAATTGAGATTTATCACAAAAAAGAAAAGAAAAGAAGTAACACACGGCGTAACTCTGCTAGCCAACAGGCAACATTCCATTCAGGAAACTGTAGGAGAGGAAAGAAAACAAAAGAAAAGAAACAATGACTCAGGCCCCGTTCCGGAAAGCAAAAAAAGCCCTTATTTTTTAAGAAAGCAATTTCAAGTTAAAAAATTATAGGCTTATTGAAATCTAAAAATATGCAATATGGATCTTGTTTGAAAGATCTCATTGAGATCTTTTATACGATGCAAAAAAATTTTAAAAATTATTTTACATTATTTTTGTATTTGAAAATGTGAAATAAGCTGCTTATTTTTTAAGAAAATTTCTGGAACGGAGCCTCAACGGTTCCTGCAACTGACTGCACAGTGAGTTGGCTATCAATGTGGCAAAAAAATGGAAAAGAAAACACCATTTGATGCAATCACCTCACATTTCAAAAGGATTTTACATATTTCTATACTTATTTCACATATATCACCACATTTTTTCATCCTTAACAAACCCCCATGGTTTTTTACCATTTTCCACATTCAACTTAGAACTCAGTAGAGCAAAAACATTAAGTTCGAATGCCAAGGGGCCAAATAGAAAACCAATTGTGGCCAAATAGAAAACCAATTGTTCAACGTTTTGACAAACTCGCCATCCTCTAACCAAATCTCTCCCTTTCTGGGGAAATTCAACCAGTGGTATCAAGTGAGTGGTGTCCCTCCCTAGTCCCTTCTCTCTTGTTAGGCTATCCACAGAGGTGAATAGGCAGGAGAGAGTCCCTTTTCTTTTATTTTCTCTCAGAACCACCCTATCCAAGCAGAATATAAGACACAACATAATGAAGTAAGAAACAATTGACAGGAAAATTATTAAACAACTCTAAGATGATTCCTTGATTTCTGTAAAGCAACTTTTTTCAGCTTCAGCGTGTTTGAGTAAGCCCAATTGCCTTTAAGTTTTTTTTTTCCCAAAATAGGAAGGGAGGGATGTGATACGTAAATCACAAAGATTAAACTAAGGCTGCGTCCTTGTAAACTTACAAGTCTAAAACTTATTTCAGTACTTCTTACTTTTAGTAACTTTTGTTTAGCTTTTCGTCGTAATTTTTGGGGTTAATCGTTCGTCTCGACAAGACGAATCGGAAAAGTAAAAAAATATGGACCAATGTTGAAAAAATACAAATAAGATGGCACTTTAGACAAATAAGACATCTATTTGATACTTTTCGTCTTTAGTGATTTTTTTTTTTTTTGCTTTCGGTCATAATTTTGTACTTTTTAGACTCCTCTCGTCGAGACGGATGATTAATCCAATAAATATACTGCAAATCTAACAAAAATTCAAAAAAGACAAATAAAGCACACAAAACAAAGAAAATAATTAAGTATACAAGAACGCAAACTGTAAATTCTAATTTCAAGGGTGTTCACAGAACTAAAATGAGCTGAGAAAAGTGAAGAATCCTACTACAAATTGTCGCTGGATAGATCTCAGGAGCAATTAGTGAAACAAATCGTCATGCAGAGTAGAGGATCTTTTCCCTTTCTTTTGGTTCTTCTTAACAGGGAAGAAATATAGTATGATAAAAGTGAATCCGAAAATCCAAATGTGCAAATAAGGGTGTTGTTGATCAGCTACGGATGGCTAATGCAAAAGGTTCAAATTGGCTATGACTCAAAACCATTTCCGAGAAGAGGGAAGATCTTCATATAGGTGGCACCGTGGCAGAGGGTTTCGTTTTCTTTTCTTTTATATTAGAAAAAGTGGCATAGTGAAAACTCAAAACACATTCAATAGAATTTATGGAAAAGAGACCATAGGTTTTTTAGGGGAAAAGATCACATAGATTCAAAGGATATTACTTCACTCTTCTTTCTCCCTATTTTTGATATGAGAAAGACCCGGCGAGAAAGACCCGGCCAAATATGTTGTCTACTTCACTCAATTTTTACTCAGTCCCTTTCTTAAGTTCCTAAATTGCCAGCATTAAGTTTTCCATTTCAATTTGATAGCAGGAAGCTGTGTAATAACCACTGTGCAACACATACTGTTTATGGTAATGTGATTAACATGGCTTCAAAAGATCAAACTTGGCAAGTGTAAATTCAAAATGCACTGAATATTCATAAACCTTGCAGAAATACGAGATGAGCAAATATGTCAAACACTACAGTTTCTTTATAGAGAAGATTCCAACGCACTAGTGTACACAAGCATGTGAACTCAAAGCTTGATTCTATTTGCCTCAAAATAAGATTACCAGATGGGTCACCATACCTAAGTGCAACTTCTTGGCGGACATTGTATCTAATTTTCTTATCAAAGCATCGCTCTTTTCTCTTCTGTCGGAACCTAATTAGAGAGGCGGCTCTCTGTGGCAGACTAGATCTCATGGGATACTCCGTTGATTCCTGGAGGTAGATATGATCAAATCCAAAGGAAAGAGAAGTGAAAGCCACAAGAAGGAAACTTGGAATAAAGTACCCTGTGATTCTGATATCCTAATTCTGCTCCTTGCATGGCAGAAGAAAGTTCAGATGCCCCCAAAAGCAGCAGCACTGCCTGAACCTGCAATCGGGAATCAAATACTGAACTTCAAAACCAAAACCATTGGACTGCATTTATGGATAATGCTAACGCTGCTTCTGTTTCCGAATGATCTAGCGAAAATAAAGGCAACATTAATGTTTGATTTCGCATTTATTTCATCTCATTTCGAACGATGAAAGTCCAATGACGAATCATCTAAAATCTCAAATTCAAAATTTTCTTATTTGGCTTTGTATTCCAGAATCCAGACGGCAAAATGGAAACATGCTTTAGCCTGCGATGCCTAAATACCTAGAAAATCATACAACAATATACTGGACAGACTAAGGTGCATACCATACACACATCCAGTTTCAGAAGTTCAAACTAAAAGGAAGCATCATAATACGCAGCTTTGGGCATCAACAATACCACTCTTAGTTAATACCGGAAACGCCTACTCTGAAGCAAAACCTACAGCGCTCTGTATTTCTTTAAAGGTACGGAACCAATTCCATTGAAGGGTAAGCTCCCCGTGATAGAGTAATAATTTCCTACTCTATCAGGGGTCAAATATCCTACATTCCAAGCCACACACGAATGGGTCATGACCAGAACACCATTTGATTCAACGCCTTTTTGATTTGACAAATAGACCGACAACACTTCATCTCATAAGTAGTTAACATTGGAGCATATCCAAGACCGTTGAGATCATAAATTGGGACATGAGCCACATGGCACATGGTGGCATCTCCAACCCTTACCAAGCTCTATACTCAAACTCAAATTTGAGTCCAAAAAACCCCTAAACTTCCATCCCTTGACTCACGACCATAGTTTTATTTGAATCCTCGCACAAATGGGGGGCCTCGAAATGAACATCCTGTAATCTATCAAGTGATAATTCTTTAAAGGCCATTTGTGTCTTCCAATGTTACCATTGTGCCATCCACAACGCTTTTACTCAAATTTATGCTTAGATTTGAGTTTTTCCATTGGAGAGCTTCATATCAGATAAAGCTCTCACAATCTCACTCAAACTTTTACTCAAAGAGTAAAGGCTAAAAATGGTCTAATAAGCACAACATTTGGCTCCTAGCCCATTTGATGTCACATTAGAGTTTATTGACAACACATCAACTCATAACAACATCATGGAACATAACCAACAACCATAACCAATACATTGAGATCACAACCGGAGATATCCATTATATTTTTTTACCAAATAAGCTCAATGTAGCCAAGCATTGGGGGACACGAGGACAAGTGGACATATCCAAAGTACTGCTTCAACCATCGTTCTTTACAATTTGCCCGGCATAATTTCATCTCAAAGTAGGAGCAAAGTGAAAAGTGATTTACATTTTGAATGACTTTTGGGAGCTTCCAAATACAATTCCTAAATTTCTATCAACACACGTCACACTTCCTAAACGTTGTAACATCTGAACAAACCATAAACATTGTCCTAAACATTTGTACTTTAGGGAGCTTCCGAATACACTTCTCGACAGTTGTAAAATCTTGACAAACCCTTGCACTTAATAATGGGTGCAAAGAAACTTTCAGGGTGGTCCATAGAATCTCCTGCTTTCTCCATACTCTCATCTTTGGTCGCTGTTTGGATTGATATTCTTTTTGTTGAGCTGCCGACTCCTTTTTGCAGTAATATTAACGAGGTTGTTTGGGCGATGCCGACTCCTTTATGTAATAATAATATTAATGAGGGTGTTTGGGCTTCACCCGACTAGCTTCTCAAGTAGCCTTCTGTAACACATAAACCAAATAGCCCCAACTAGTTTCTCAATTAGTCTCCCGTTCCACATATACTGAATAAAAATTGGTCTAAACCCTGGCAGTCAGAAAATAAACAATGAATTTTTTGTCATTGCACCTAACCTATAATCCGGTATATCCAATTTTTCCACTCAATACCTTTACATGCCCTTCGGATTGTTTGAAATGTACCGTAAAGGAAAGGTTGTAGTTTTCTCACTGACTTTAGTGATGAGATATCGCCAAATCAGTAAGAAACCAAAATAGACCACTACAAAATCATCTATTTTTCATCCTTTCTTACCTCTTTTAGGTATCCAAACAAAGTCAGAGAATTCCATTTTCTTCTCTTTCCCCACCCTTGCAATCCAAAGGTTTTGCTAAAGACTAATGCCTTGTTCAGATCATAACTTGAATTTTTTTTTCTAAATTTTCCAACTCCAAAAACACGCATTACCCCTTGTTTCAATCATTTCTCTCTACTCATTACGTCTATCTCCAATCATTATTCTCATTTCTCTCTTTATCTCTCTCCACTCATTACCTCTATCTCCAATTATTACCCTAATTTCTCTCTCCACTCATTACCCAAAAAAACAATCCCAAAAATTTTCAAAAACTAATCCAAACAAGGCATAAAGTTCCATACAATTGTGCCCCAACTCGAACAACATTAATTTGATCGTTTTAGCAAAGGTAGAGCCCCCGTTGAACAAAATTCTAACTTAAGGCTTCGTTGAGTTGTCGGGAATACGGTGGTAAATGTTTTCAGACGATAAGTTAAATAAATACAAAAAACCAAAATTCTTTCTTTCTAGGAGGATGCATTTGGCATGAAAGTGTTTTCTGGTGAGAAAGTTGGAGTAAGGGTCCTATAACTTTCTTGATAACTGAACATAAAGAAAGTTACAAAATCTAACGAGGCCCCAACCCAAGGGGTTGGCCTAGTGATCAAAGGCTTAGGGTTTTGCTCCCACTGAGGTCTCAGGCTTGGAAGAAGAAACCTCTCAGGGGCAATTTACTTTGCGGCCAGTTTAAGTAGGGGCCCCGCTGGTGGACCATGGGACCTTCAGGATTCGTGATGCGCATAAGCTTGCCGGGATACCTGGTTGTTAATAGAAAAACTGAACGAGGCCCCTTGTGACACGTGCCTTATTTCCGTTTTCGACCAACCAAGAACAACTTAAAAAAACCCTACTTTAGCAAAGCGCATCACGTAGAAACCCTAACCTTGTCCGTCGTAACATCGTCGAACACAAAAACCTGGCCACGGAACGACAGCGTGAGCTGGTTCGAACCATCGCTGCTCCGCTGCAGCATCCCGTCCGACCCGCCGTCCGCGTACACGTCATCGGTCGGCACGATCTCCACGTCGTCGAAAGACCCGCCTTCGTACTGCACGCGCCGATCGTCGGCCGACTCGCCGTCGGCGGCCGGATCTTCGTCGGGAGCGCCGGCGAACTGGCTGGGCGGCTGGCCGTACATTGCTCGGTACTAGGTCTGAGGTTGATTCGAAAACGGAGTCTGAAGCATCACCAGAGGGAATCAAAACTATTTTTTGAGGGGCGAAGGAAAAAAAACCCTAGTTTTGCTGTGGAGTTGAACACTTGTCAGTGAAACTTATATTGAATACAGCCTTCAGCCTTGTGTATGTGTGGGTTTGGTATTGGGCAATGGTGGCGCTGGGGGCATGGGGGGTGAGGACTTGGCAGACTTGTGTGAGAGATAGGAGAAGGAGAGAGAGAGAGAGAGAGAGAGAGAACGAAGGAGGACGGGGGGGTGCTATTTGGACACGCACTTTTATATGGGAAGTACGCACCATAAAATAGGGTTAATTACGGTGTGCATCCCCAAATCACCGGAAATTCGCTCCGCACCTACTGCACTCTAGCTTGGTAGTTTCCACCGCCGGTTCATGGTCGAGCCCTGGGATTCAATGGTGGCAGGGGCGGAGGCAAATGAGTACAAGAGAGGTCAGAGGTACATGGGTACAAGGGAGGGCAGTCGATTCCACTGACTGCCAAATTTTCATGGGGATATGTATAATTTTTATCCTATTTTTACTAATTTGTCCTCAAATTTTCATAGGAATAGATATAATTTTAGTTATTTTGATCCAACATAAAATCTCTAAATTACTCAAACTTGTTTTAAGTGCATAGAAATTCCAAACGTTCTCTTCTTTTCGAGAGTTGATAGTACTAGAAATGAGACTATTATGTATTATTTTTCAAATATAACAAGTCTTTTGGGACTAATTATGAGGCAAAAATGAATTATTAGTTCATATCTTATAATTAACATTTTAATTTAGTTGTTTTTGGACTTGTGCGTTGAAAAAATATATTGCATATGAATCTAATTTTTGACCTTATTAACCAAAATTTCTGGCTCCACTCCTTAACGATGGCCTCGGGTTCAGCAATAACTGTCTTCCTCAACATACCAAAACTAGCTGTCACCCCCACCGGATCACGGTTATGTCTGTATAATGAGTTATGGTAATTGATTTTTACATTCCTTTTTTAATAAGCGCACTCTCTTTTTATCTTTTTTGTGACGTAAATTTACAAGATTAACCTTTTATTTGTATTTTTTTTTTCACTTAAAAGGACAATATTGAAAATTCACATCATGATAAGACAAAAAAAAAAGTGTAGTGATAAAGAAAAGGTAGTGTGGAAATCAACATGGTATTAGTATAGAAGTATTCATTCCTATTTTGTTATTCGTTTTTTTGGAAATTTATTAATGTTGAAATTAAATAACTACTCTATTTTCCTTCAATTTTTGATAATAATATTGTAAATTCTCAGATGAATAGAGACCGGAAAAAGGTGCAAATGGTAAAAATAGGTTTCAAAAGTAATTGTATTATTTTTTTTTGTTAATAAGGAGTAATAACTACTCCTTTCCAAAAGGGAGTTGTCAAATCTCATTTGATTTGAAAAAAATGATGGTCTTAAAACAAAACTTTTAGTAAAAGATTTGACATTCACAATTTTGCAGTGGTCCGGGGAGTGAGAATATTTGGATGTTAATTATTAGTACTATATATATAAGCCTTAAAAATTAACAACTCCGAATTTAAATTGAGATGCCAATTCACTGCATAAGCCTTGAAAGAAAATTGACACCTCTAGATTTAAAGTCATGGTTAGAGATGCTAAGAGCAAGTACACCAATAGAGAGCTAAACTACCCTGTGAACAATGCATTTTTTTCATTTTACCTACTCACATTTCTCTCAACATTACACAAATACTATCTATTTTACCTAACACCAATTAAAATATATATTTTTTACTCATTCTCTATTATCTTTATTATTTAAAAAAGGAGAAATGAGGGAGGAGAGAGAGAAAGAAACAATAAACAAAAGAAAAGAGCATGAATAGTGCATAGGTAAAAATAGATCATAACTATTCATAAATTCATTTTAGCTGCTGTTTTACCTCTGCCGGTGCAGATTGGTTTTTGAGTTTTTCCTATGTAAAGTAGCCAAAAAGCCATTTCTCCTCTCCTGATGTACTTGCTCTAAAAGCTATCTAATAACCAATTGGGGCTAGTTCAGTTGACCAGGACTCTTGCATCTCATTAGAAGGTCAGGAGTTCGAGTCTTCCCACCTGCGTAGGTGTTAGGGCCTGTTCCAGAACTCATTTGAGTTCTTATTTTTTGATGAATAAGAAGTCCCATTCCACAACTTCTTCCTTCTTATTTTTTGAAACAAGTAAGACCAAAACAGTGGATCAAGCACCCCACGGCCGGAGAGGGCGGCGGCCGCGCCGGGCCGTCTAACCGTCCAAAAATTCTAAAAAAAAAAAACAAGGGGGCCTATGCAAGAATCAATGACATCGGAGGTGTGTAGGGTACTTGATCCAAGCAATCCTTATTCGTGTATGTTTCAAAACATATTGTTACTCATATATACATGGAAAAAGATTGCTCGATCTGAGCACCTTACACACCTCGGATGCCATTGATTCTCACGTGAGCCCCCTTGTTTTTAATTTTTAGAATTTTTGGACGGCTCGGATCGGCCGTCCGGTAGCCGGAGACGGCCCGACGCCGCTGCCGATCGGGAATTTTTTTTTTTGCACCAACAGTCCTTTTCTTTGTATAGGGCAACTTCCATGTTAAAAAAATAGGGTTACGCAAAAAATTTTCCTACCACTATGGATCTTATTTGATAGATCTGTTAAACTTTTGTCTGATTGCAAAAAAAAAAAAATTTTTTTTCTTTTTTGTTATATTTGAGTTTGAAAATGTGAAAGAAACGTTTTGATTGGGAAAAATAAGAAGGTGGAATAAGAAGTATGAAAAATAAGTACTTATTTTTTAAGAAGGTTTCCGGAACGGGCCCTTAGTCCCTTAGAGAGTTTTCTATCGAGTGACAAAAAGAAAAAAGCGTTATCTAATTTGAGTCTAATGGTCCTGTCCAAGATGGACGTCCAAATCAAAGACAAAAAAATATGCACACTCAATTCTTTGTTTTTTCTTATTTTGTGCGGATCTTTTGGATCCATTTTTGTCATTGTAATTGTACTCTTTTCGTTTTAATATAAATTGGATGATCTTGTTCGTCAAAATAAAAAAAAAAACTTCACGATCATGACTATTCACTCTCCACAAGCGGCGTTCCCAGGGGTAGGTCTTCTATATAATGGGAGGATTCAAACGAACACCATGTAAAAAAATGTGTTCTTAAATTTTGTTTACCTTTAAGTTATTTTTTTAATATTGTTTGCATTCAATTATTCTTATGAAGTCAAAATCAATGGAAATTCACTTAATTTGTGAGTAAGTATACAATATAACTATAAAAAAAAAAAAAGGAGTAGACCCACTTATTTTCAACCAATTCAAATATCTTAAAATAAATTTTGGAGTGTATTTGAGAAAAAAAAAAGAGTAGAATGCAAAAATCACTACCCAGGGGGGGGGTGTTTGTACCAATAGATTTGGCATTTGTACTGAGTCAAAAAGAACAAGCAAATAGCATCTCTCACGCGTGGCAAATTTTTCAGTGCCGAGCGGGTACCACGTGGTGCCTGCTCGTTCATCCGAGCCGTCTATTTCATGTTTGAATGGCTCAGATTTAGAGAGAGAAAAAGAAGAGAGAAAGTGTTGGGATGAGGGGAAAAAGAGGGTTTCAATCCGAGCCGTCCAAAAATGAATCAGACGGCTCAAATGCGCCGAACTGGTGCCACGTCAGCAACATCTGCTCGGCACTAAAAAACTCCTCATCACGCGGATTACGTGAGGGGAGGAGAAATTATGAAAACAAAGGCACATAACTGGGCACTAGGCCCAACAGTTTAGCAGCTATGCTTTACTATCATCTCCAACCCATTTCTAAAACTATCATCTCCAACCCATTTCTAAAACCCCCAAGGCCTTATTTGGTTTGGGATTTTGGATTTAGAAGGAGAGAGATAGAAAAAGAAATGTGAGTAATAATTAGGGAGAAAAGTTTTTGAGAATCATACGCAGAGAGAAGGTTTGTGTCTAGAGAACCAAATCGAACAAAGCCTAAATGGAGAATGGATGTAACATAGTATATTAGAGAGAGATTTTACAATTTACTCCCACTTCATGAGAGAATCTTAGAGGGACCCATCGTACTTTTTAAATATTTGGGTCTCCAAATTACCTCCAAATATGGAGACCCTACTCCCATTTTGGATACCAGATCTCTAAAAGTATAATGGGTTCCTCCTAAATTCTATCATAAAGTGAAAAAAAATGCTAATAAATTACAAAATCTCCCTCCACTATGTCACATCCATTCTTCATTTTGAAATTTTAGAAATGAGTTGGAGATGGTCTAGTGCAGCGAAGTTGTGGATCATGTGAGAAATTGCCTTTTTTCGTTTTGGAGTCTCAAAATTCCTAGCCACGGGTCTCTAATAAATTTTCTCCATCGTAAAGAAAACTCAGAACACAACTTAAAATAGTGTTGTCTCTACCTCTCTCTAGGGCTGTAAATGAATCGAGCAGCTCGCGAGCTCAGTTCTGTTCGGCTCGTTAAGGTTTGGCTCGACTCGGCTCGTTTATTCACTCGGCTCGTTCGACAAAAGCTTGGCTCGTTAAGGAAGGCTCGACTCGATTAAAGAGGCTCGTTTAGTAATTGGCTAAGCTCGGCTCGTTAAGGCTCGAGCTCGAGCTTTTGGCCCATTAAGTAAACGAGCCGAGCTCGAGGTTGCCGAAACTCGGTTCGGCTTAGCTCGATTACACCCCTACCTCTCTCCACTTATTACTCTAAAAAAAATTCCCTCAAAACGCAAACCGAACACCGGGAGGAAAAATGTACACAGAAGATGTTATTAATTAATTGCTAAAAGAGGCTACTAGAAATACAAGGCAAGGAAGAAGAGAAACTCCAACAGTGAAGTGAAGCCCTGCAATGGATTGCAAGAATTTCCATCTTGGAAAGCTTAGTTCATGAGAATGTGCAAACTCCAACTTAATAAGCTGTAACCTACCACCAATATGAAAATAAACTGAAATGAATATCAGCAATAAGAGTTCTTATTGAAGTAACTCAACGAAATTAACAATTCTTACATGGATTCTCAAAAAAATAATCTTAACAATTCGAGCGGCTCGGATCATTTGTGTGGGGATTCCGAGGTGAGTCCCACACAACGCGGTGTGCAAATGATGTACCCCAAATGGCGTACCCATAGAAGAAAACTAGTTTTTCGGAAAATTGTCAGAATGCAAAAACTAGTTCTTTCATTCGTAAAAAGTGTATTAATATCCATAAGATATGCATTAATATCCAAATTTATTTGGATTTTTTTTTCGGAAAATGGTTAGCAAGACTGTTTTTTCAGCTCCAATCGCTTTTTAAAATAAAGCTGGGCTCACAAAACCCAAGAATAAGGCCAGTCGACTCAGTCCATTTTCTTTTTGCAAATGTTTAGCTGTGTTTGGTTTGGTTTTTGAAATTTTTTTTGAAAAATAGTAGGGGTAATAAGTGGAGAGAGATAGAGAGAGAAATAGTAGAAGTAGGGGGAATCTAGGGAGAATCTAGTAGGTATTTTTTGAAAAATACTTTTTGAAAAGTGAAAGGAACAAGGCAAGTCGGCCTATACTCTGATTCAGTGAGTTCCACACAACGCGGTGTGTAAATGATGTATCCCAAATGACGTACCCATAGAAGAAAACTAGTTTTCCGGAAAATGGCCAGGATGCAAAAACTAGTTCTTTCATTTGTAAAAAGTGTATTAATATCCGTAAGATATGCATTAATATCCAAATTTATTTGAATTTTTTTTCGGAAAATGGTTAGCAAGACTGTTTTTTCAGTTCCAATGGCTTTTTAAAATAAAGCTGGGCTCACAAAACCCAAGAATAAGGCCAGTCGACTTAGTCCATTTTCTTTTTGCAAATGTTTGAGTCGGCCTTTACTCTAATTCAGGCCCAAAGCCCACAATTCAGCATCCGGACTTGGGCTATCTGACATAAATAACACGGGAAAATGACGGCCAGGACGTGTTATGATAATTAATACCCATTAAGGACAAACATTAACAAATATTCTTAGCTTGTTCTTAGCGGGATTAATTATCAAAACACGTCCTTGACCGTCATTTTCCCAAATCACACTGATTACTTAAAAGCCTAACCCCTAATGAGGGGTTAGTTTAGTTTAGTTTAGTAGTCGAAAACTCAGACTTGGTTAGAGTCTTAGAGAATACAAAGGTTCGAGGTCCATTGGATCAAATGAATCGCAGACACCTTTTCGGTTTTAAACATTTATACCAGACCGGCCTCGGAAATTATGTAAGCAAAATTATATCAAATAACATTCCAAAACTTATCTCTATCTAATAAAACACAAGGGTGTGGGCCTCCACACAAACACAAATTGATCTAAGGGCTGAGATTCATTTGATCCAATGGTTGACAAGGAATTTTGCAAATATAATGTAAGTGCCCACATTTTTTGAAGTAATTGCACAGAGGGACTTTGCAAATGTAATGTAAATATCCACATTCTTTGTAATAATTGCACAAACGCCACCGATCTTCCGATTCCAAAACCCTATACGCAAATTGATAGTTCTTTGTAGCTAGCTTAAAACTTTCACTTTCATGCCACTAAAAAGAGGATCACATATTACACAGTAATGAATCGATTTAGTGTTTGAGGCACTAGCTAGCAAGTGTTTAAGATACGGGCAATTTTAACCTGGGTGCGTAGTGCCGTAGGAATCATTTAACCCTCGTAAAATGAGATGTGTTGGTTGATATGCTATTTCAAAAAAATATCAGTTACGAGAACAACTACGTGATTCCGTAAAGTAGGTTTTCGTTTAAATACTCTGATAGATATTAGTATATAATTCGTATAAATTTGAATTTAACACAGTCCACGTACGTTTTGTTAATTTTCCCGCATTCACATTATTATCCATTTCTAGTTATTGTAAAGAGTTTGGCGGCCAGGATTCTCCTCGATCCAAGTTTTGGAATGTACGTAATATTCTAAATCTGGATCATCGAGCAAATCGGAACCATTGATTGTAGTAACGAACAATATATCTAGATTTGGACTATCCTGTCGAATCCATGTAAGGACCGAAAACGATCCAATTTCTATTTAAAACTACATATATATACCATCAATTTTCAAAACCTAATGGAAGAAAGATAATGTGATCATTATAGTCAACAGTCCTGTCCCGTAACAATAAGCATATAGATAATGTTGTTTTTGTGTGGATATAAAGTATGGGCCTTAATAAATAAATCCTATATATGTCACGCTATAAAATCATAATGCCATGGTTTAGGGGAGCATCCCTGACATATTCATATTAATTGGAAATTAAGGCTCCGTTTTTTTGGACAGTAAAGTATTTTACTTATTTTTCGGTACTTGGTTGTGTAAAAAGTGAGAAAAACATTTTACGTGTAAAATATTTTCCTTTCGTTGGATGAAAATGACTTACGCTTAAATCTTCCGTAAGTTATTTTCCGAAATGAAACCGCTGCCTTATACTACAATTCTTTTTGCTTCAGTTTCCTCAATCGTCAGTCCTGACCCACGTTCAATTCCAATATTCTCACATCTTTCCACTGTTTAAACCCCCCTCTCTATACACTATTTTTTTGATTTCTGAAAATATTTTTCAAGTGCCAACCAAACACCAGAAAATAAAAATTTGAAATTTATTTTCTGAAAAAACATTTTACGTTGTAAAATATTTGACATCGAAACAAACGGATCTGTCAAAACTCAGGGAGGTCAGGCTGCCTACTAACGGCTTATTTGCTTGCTTATAAGCAGTAGCAGATAGCGAGATCAGACAAAGTGTATATATGCACGCTGATAGCCGCTTAGCAAACAAACATCGTGAACCCAACGAGCCCTTGCGGATCAAAAAAAAAAACCTAACGAGCCCTTCCGCATGCATATATGAGTTTATGTGTACGTGGCTCTGTGTGTGTGTGTGTGTGTGAGAGAGAGAGAGAGAGAGAGAGAGAGAGAGAGAGAGAGAGAGAGAGAGAGCTATACATCTAGATGAAGGGAAAATTGATTTGGGTAGCTCAATTAAGATTATAGGTTGGAAGGACAAAATTGCTTTGGGTAGCTGATCAGTTAATGACCTACTAAAGTTAAATTGTATTTGGGAAAATTACAGGCAGGTGGTGTCAACCGGAGGTAATCACCACTTTCATGGTGTCAAGTCTCCAAATTACCAAGACATGGCACCTGCAAACAATATCACCAATACATGGTATGGGGTAAAAAGCATGATGAGACTGGACAAATATGCCCTTTGTTAAGACGGCACCGTTCCAATCCCTTTCCCTTTTCCCTTCTCTCTTTTTCTTCTCTTTTTCCATTCTCCACAGACGAACCACATCCTCCCCTCTCTCTAGGGTTTGGCCCGACTGTTCTCTCCTTTGTGCTCCCCACGGTCTGAAGACTTCTACCTACTCCCTCCTTCAGGAGCCGACCTTGTTCCCCAACTCCCTCCTTCGCATCTGTTTGAATCATCTGCCCCGGAGACGCTGCCTTCAATCGTCCACGCTTCGAACATTTCCATTCCCAGTTCATCAGGTTAGTTGAATCGATTCCCCTTCCTGGTATGCATAGCTCTCTCTCTCTCTCTCTCTCTCTCTCTCTCTCTCTCTCTCATCACAGTTCGACCTCTCTCGTACGGAACTGCAACGAAAAGGAACGAAAACCCTAGGTCCGTACTCAATCAAGTACTCTATATCACATGTATCGACAATTCAAGCACATGGCAGGCGTATTTGTTTTTATATGTAGTCATTGGAATTTACCTCTTTGTGTTGTTGTTCTTGTTATGTGTAATTTAGTTGTTTAATCGACCATCCGGGTTTGTTACTTGATAAATTTTGGGCGTTTTTTATGTTGGTGCGATTGAATCACACACACATACAAATTAATGATGTGAGAACCTGGTTGGTGCCTCTAAAACAAAAGAAAACACAGAACAAAAAAAAGCCCGATATTCGGGAATACGGTAGGTAGGTCCACATAGGCTGATTTTCCAGTTGAAATTGGAGGTGAATTAAGAAACCTCATTAGTAGCTTGAATCGATGTGTCGTTCAATCTGTTGGGACCTGTAGGAAGTAGGTCATTCACTTTGGAGGCTCTGAATGTGGGCAATCAAGTTTATTTTGATATCATCCCCCTTAAACCTGATTATCAAAACTTGTTCATTCCAAGCATTATCTTTATCTGGTTGAATACCTCTCCAATTAAGGTGGATGACAATATTATGCCCACATTGCCATGGTCGACCATATAACAAAGGGGATACACATCAGAACAATTGTATCAACACACCCACCCACGCAGCATATAGATCAAGTACGTTTCATCATGGCTGCGGTATTTCAACCAACAATGCTTCTAATACCAAGGCCCCCTTTATGAGGTCTACAACTAATGTCTCATGAAACTTTGTGTGTGGAAGTATTGGTATTAGAGCCAAGCAAAGAAAAATCCGAAGAATTTGTTCAATGCTATGGCACAGAGTTGGGAAGGATGGAATGCGTGTTCCAATAGGTTTGAACACTAAAAAAAAACAGCCATGTGACCTTGGATTTCTGTCATCCACAAAAAAAAGGGCTTTGACCTCCCAGCATTCGATAGAGATTTAGAGGACCAAGGTTTAACCTTTGCAGTTAGCTTTATTCTTGGTTATCTTATTGGTTTGCCTTGTTCTGCAAGGGGAAAAGTCAAACGGTTTCCTTATAATTGAAGCAAATGGTGGTTTGAACCAACAACGATTATCTGTATGTCTGCCTCTCTCTTCTCTCTCTCTCCATTTCCTGAGCATAAGTTTTGGCTTCAGTTAAAGGAAAGACAGTGCTATAAGTGTATGGAGTGGAGCCGAGATTCTACTAATATCTTCTTTTGCAATTATGAATAAGTGTTCTTAAGTGCTGAAAGTGCTTTACTACTCCTTTTCGACACAGATATCGGATGCGGTTGCTGTGGCTGGACTTCTAAACGCAACTCTTGTTATTCCAATATTTCATTTAAACAGGGTTAGGCGGGATTCCAGGTGACATTGTTGTTCACTTTCTTTTAAATAACTCTGCCATTCTAGAATTATGATGTGCGCTACTGAAAAAAGCCACTCTGCATTGGGCCTTGAACTGAATTAGATTACGAATGAGCTTGATTAGTATCTTACTAATGTGAAAAACAGAGCGTTTACTGTTACTGCTTTTGTCTGAAAGCTAAGTTCTGATTCCTCTACTCCATTGTCCTTCTGACATCCAGTAGCACTAACATTGATATATGGCTCCTCTTCTGATTCAAGTTAAATACCCTGCGAGTTATTAAAATCAGTTAATTATCTTCTTGATCTCTATATTTGTGTGTCTTTTAATAAATATTATGTACGGCTTTAGAATATATTGCCACTACTGGTTCTTAATTGCGTAAAGTTTATTTCATTTTTTGTAAATCAAGGATGAAAAGAGGACAAAAGCGATCGCGGATGGAAAAAGGGAGTAGTAGTGGGACGAAGGCACAAATGGAAAGTACCAACAGCAATTCGTATCTACTATTCCTGTACGTATGTCTAATTTTGATTGAGCTTAACAACATTTTGTACGATTTCAAATGTAGTGAGTACTATAGTTGGCATGTTTGCATGGCTTTAGTGAGTATGTGAGCATGGGTTGTTTATATGCACCTGTTTGGTATGATGGTCGCCTCATAGTTCACTATGGTAGCTCTCATTAAAGTAGTTTATGGGATCTATAGTAGGCACCTTGCACTTCACGCTAGCAACCATGTCCATGATATTGACTGCGGAGTAGGTGGTTTCCTTGGAAATATTCAACAACAATTGTTTCTTACTTGCGTCATTCAGCTCCCTTACATTGAATTACATTACAAGTACACTCGTACTTGTACGTCGATGTCATTTTCTCTTTCGTACCAAACAATTTTGATGGTTCACTTTCACTTAGGACTAACCTGCTTGTCTGAAGCAGAGTACAATGTTTAGACTAAATACTGTATTTTTCTTCCAACAATGAAGCTTAGTTTTTCAACATAAATGGGCTTCATATAAAGATAGAAAGAGACAATGGTTTATTCATAAATCTTTGCGCAGTAAGTTAATCGCCATCACTTTGTGCCTCCAATTGAACTGTTCGACTGTACGTTGTTTTGACTGCTCTGAGCAAAGTTCATTGAAGTTTATTAAAGTCGTAGCCCTTTTCAACATTCCCTTGCCAACTGCACACTACTGACGGTGAGATGTTTACATATATCATAGAGGTACATGCGAGAACTACGTATGGTCTGATTTCCTAATGGAATACGTAGGCAACCTTTCGGTGCGACCATAATCGTCAGTAATATGTTCCAGGATAATTGGACATTGGCTAGCCCAGTGCCCTTCTTCTTAGCACATTGTCGAGAAGTTGAAAATTCATGTAAAAAATGTATTTTCCGCCCTTTTCAATATGCCCCGCCGTAGTTCAAATTTGGATGTGGAGTTGAGATCGTTCGTCCAATGCTTAAAAGGTTCTGAACATGTTTTAGTTGCGAAATTGCGTGCGAATGCGATTAGGGATGGATGAAGATAATCCTACTAATCTAATCCGGTAATCATTTCAGTAGTGAAATTATTAGTTTAATTGTTCCACCATTGTAGGCACGGAGGGCAATGGACACTATGAGAGAGATTTGCAACCATGTTGCCCATACCTCAAACTTCTTCCCACGGGGTATTGGCCATAATAGGACGTCCAAAACGCTCGAGAGTAAAATGCTGAAATTAGAAAGCATGTAGCTCGGCCAAGACCATATTTCGAGGATCGAGTGGTTGAACTCGAACTTGATCATGCTTGGAGTAATGATTGAGAAACGGACCTTGTTATTGTCTTGGGCCCACAAGCAATAACCCCTTTGCAACAACCAAATCTTATTTGATGATAGTACACTCTGGCAACTGCTATTTCTCTGCCACATCCATTGCACATATGTAGTGCATACCTTGTGACCTTCTCCCACAGAGATGACCTTGAAAGGATGCCAACTTGGATCCCTGAGGTAATCCTCCCACAATGACCACATTCCCACCAAGATAGCTTCATCAAGTGCCATTTAATTAGTACGACATTTTTTTTAATCATTTGCACATTGATATTGCTAAATTGGCTATTTTATGTGCAATTGAATATGAGAAGTCGTACCAATGGTACTTAAAATGGTAATATATTTGCGGAAAGTTGGTAATTGTGGGAGGATTACCTTAGGGATCCAAGTTCGCATCCTTTTAAGGTCATCTCTGTGGGAGAAGGTCACAAGGTATGCACTACATATGTGCATTGGATGTGGCAGAGAAATTGCAGTTGCAATAGTGTACTATAATCAAATAAGATTTTGTTGTTTATAAGGGTTTATTGCTTGTGGGCCCAAGACAATAACAGGGTCCGTTTCTCAATCATTAGTCCAACCATGATCAAGTTCGAGTTCAACCACTAGATCCTCGAAATATGTTCTTGGCCGAGCTACATGCTTTCTAATTTCAGCATTTTACTCTTGAGCATTTTGGACCTCTACTTATGGCCAATACCCCGTGGGAAGAAGTTTGAGGTATGGGCAACATGGTTGCAAATCTCTCTCATAGTGGCCATTGCCCTCCGTGCCTATATTGGTGGAACAAATAAAGTAATAATTTCACTACTGAAATGATTACCGGAGTAGATTACTAGGAATATCTTCATCCATCCAAAATCGCATTCCCACGCAATTTCGCAAGTAAAACATGTTCAGAACCTTTTAAGCATTGGACGAACGATCTCAACTCCACATCCAAATTTGAACTACGGTGGGACATATTTAATTGGGCTGAAAATACACACAAGAACTACGTATGGTCTGATTTCCCAAATGGAATACGTAGGCAGCCTTTTGGTGCGACCATAACTGTCAGTACTATGCAGCAGGCTAATTCGACAATGGCTTGCCCAGTGACCTTCTTCTTATCACATTGTCGAGATGTGATAAAATCATCAAAAAAAATTACTTTCATCCCATGTCAATTTTTCCCCCATTACTTCAAATTTGGATGTGGATTTTAAATCGTTATTCCAATGCAGTTATAATGCCTTACGTGGATAATCTTACCCGCCTTTTGTTTACTACTGAAGTACATAAGTGGATAATGTGTTCAATTCCACCTTGTATTGAGATTCACAACATTTTGTATGATTTCAACCATATTCAGTGCTTACTATAGTTGGCACTTTTGCATAACGATAGTGAGTAGTTGACCATGGGTTGTTTATATGCACCTTCTTGATATGATGTTAGCATCATAGTTCAGTATGCTATGCAGAGATAATCTTTCCAATGTACTCATAATCATTCCCGCCTTATGTTTAATGCCAATGTAGTTAAGTGGACAATGTGTTACATTCCACCTGGTGTTGAGCTTCACAACAATTCGTATGATTTCTAATGCAGTGATGACTATTTAAAAAGAGCAAGAACGGCACATACTGGTCCGAGGTTTTTTGTTTCAAAGGTTAGAGTTATTGTGGTTCTAACTCGTACATAAGAGTACAGTTAAACAACATTGGGTTATAGAATTTAATTTGGACTATTTATGTCATGTTTTGGGTCTAAATATTCCTGTCAACTATGCAGCATAGCTCAGCAGCTGCGGCAGCATGGAAGAATATGTCTGATGCTGAGAGAGCACCATTCTTGGAGTTGGGCAACCAAAGAAAGGCCCGCAAGAAGAACAATGTCCCCAAGAAGAAAAAGACGTGTACGTTGGTATGGCTTCACACTTTTGGTTGTTCATATAGTTCATTATTACGGTGAAATTATTATTTGTGTCTGAATCATGGTCCTATTAAATATTCAACCCTTACGACGATATCGAAACCTTTTATGTATGGTTTTATTATTTACATGTGCAGCCCGTATTTCGGAGTAGGTGTTCACCGAAGGCAGTGGTTAAACTAAATGAATCGTTAAACAAAGAGCAAAGAACTGCTGTTCAAATAGTTGGTTTTGGATCGATGCTGACCCTTCAATGCGAAATTCTTAAACGTGAGTTCATATCGAAATTGGTTCACCACTTCAACCCCAAGAACAAGACCTTAGAATTTGGGAGGATGAAAGTCTATTCAATCACGCCGGTTGATGTTGGAAAGGCGTTAGGGCTACCCCTAGGAACCGTACCAGTTCCGACTAATTGTGAAGATTTCCACTATGAACACATTCGGGCCTTGTTCGCAAAAGAGGATGAACAATTGAAGAGAGGGGTAACCTTTGGAATGATGAAGGAAGTTTTTGAGTCGGGGGTAGCAGATGCGAAGTTCCAGACTTCATATGTCTTGTTTGTCTTATCTGCTTTATTGTGTCCAACGACAAAAGATGTGGCCTCCACCAAGTTTTATGCAGCAGTGCATGATTTAACGAAGATTTCGTCATATGCATGGCCACAGTTTGTCTTGGATTGGTTGGTCAAGGTAATAACAAAGTTTAAGAATAAAGATATGAAGGACGTTGATGAGAAGAAGGATGCCCCTGGCGTTTCTGGATGTGTGTTGCTCTTACTGGTAATGTACCTTCCATTTTCTTCTTCAACATAAATATGTCTTCACCTTTGTCAAATTATTTCTTCAAAAATCTGAAATTTTGCCTTTTCCTTTGCAGCTTATATACTTTGACAAGGAGGACATGGGAATGAATGTTGGTTCTCTTGGTGTTCCATTGATTCAGTCATGGACGACGAATCTTATAATGGAACGAATTGCCAAGGAGGAGAATTTGGACTTGGTAGATCCCATTTCCGGTCAATTTCCTCAGCCTCGTTTATTGCACCCGGTGAGAAAACCTCATCTCGTTATGTCCAATTAACCCTTTATGTCATGTCAATGTGTAACTTTTACTTCACCTTATGTTAATAGGATGCGCAAAAGGCTTTTCATGATCTGCAGAAATCATTTATAGTTCAAATGCAACATATCATCATCATGGATGCTTCGTTGATGGCTCGTGTTTCTGAAACGACACGCCACAAAAATATGTCAAAAGGGAAGGAGGTGAGGGACATGGACACTCCTTTTGACGATTATGCTTCTCATGGAATTCCGTCAAGTTCCATATCTACTCCGAAGAAGGCGACGAAAGGGGTTGTTATAAATGAAATGGAAGAGGATAGGATAACCGGTTTTCAAAATGTCCAGAATGATTGTGACAGGCCATTTTCCACCCCTGACCACCTGACAAATGATGTTGTACACACCTCCAGAATGGAAAAATGTGGAAGTCTATCGGGGGTACCATTTGACCAGCACAAACTCAACATCGACATTGAACAAGTGCAACAGGAAGTCGTGGGGGAGATGCAAGGGAAAGTCGACAGAGAAGGTGAACCAGTTCAGTTAGAAATACAAGTGGATGCTAAAGGGGTTGTAGAAGAACGTGCTTTGACGAGACCATCAAAGAAACGAGGTAACAGGACAATCAAAGCAAGTAAAGCTACAAGGACGCCATATGTGGCTGAACCGGAGGTGAAAGATTCGAAGTTCACAAAAGAAGAACTTCAATTGATTAACTTCGTTATGAAACCAGCTCGGAAGAAGGAAGATATGTATGACGACTAACTTGGACAAGCAGTCTCCGTGGTTTGTTAGATTCTGTGATGAACATATAAGTAAATAATTACATGTATGTTCATACTTGCAGGAAGGGTATTGTGAGTATGGATGGCATGATGTTCAACCCATCGCTGACAGATTTGCATAATGTGTTCAAAGAAAGGGGTCGCATGACGAATTTGGTAAATAATTTCCTACTTCTACTTTTGTGCACTTCATATGGAAAGGTGTGTACAACTTCTCCACGATAACCTACCCCCCCGCCCGCAAGTAGCTATGTGCCGAAGTAAATTTAACCCCTATCATTCATACACAGGCTTCTTTGGTTAAAAATGAGCCACGTCTAATACGATCATCGGTCCACCCCAAAAACCAATGAAATGCATGGGGTACATGACCCCCTAGTAGTTTTCTTGGTAATTGGATAACTCGCCCATTTTTGGCCCACGAATCTAATTTCTCATTTTTTCCCACATTGCTTTTGTGTACATGTATTCATGTCGTGTTTTTTATTTTTACCCATTTTTTATCAGGTCATGGATAGCATTATTGTTTGGTTGATGAAAGAAGAAAAAAGGAAGGCTTCAACAAAGAACGGAGTCCCCATTCCGACACGCCACATGTTCTCAACCACATTTATGGTATTTTGAAAAGGATACGTTACATCAAAGTTCTTCACTTCTTCATTTACTTAAATTTGTGGAACTTTAGACCATGTTTCCATCCATTGTAGGGAAATTTGCGAAATTTACGGAATTTAAAGAAGCAGAATGTCGTGAATGACAGAGTTGATCCAAACATTCTTGGATATGATGTCACGATGTGCAATTTGGCAAGTCTTACGTTTTATTTATTAATCTTCTTAAATTATAAATGCTAATTTATATGGTTGGGCCCTATACTGATTTCAAATTCATTGTGGATTGCAGTTGTTTCTTCCCATTTTCTTGGCCACATGCGAGCATTGGTTTTGTGTTGTCATAAACCTGGTTGAGAAGCGTATTGATGTCCTTGATTCGATGAACCAGAAAAGTGAAGAAAAGACCATTGCGATTGCGGAAGTGGTAAGCACATGTTTATTGTTTGATTATCCCAAACCAATGGTTTTCGCCCAATAATGTAGGATACATGATTGTTGAAGCACCTTGTAATGGACTCTTTTTTTCTGCTCAGGTAGCGGCGCTCTTTAGTGTTTTGAAGCGGACACACGATCGAATGGAATACCCATGGACGAATTGGGTTATCAAACAAGCAGATGTCCCACAGCAAAATAACTTGTGAGTGCCTACAGTTGCTTTCCATATCCCATATAATCTTTGCATTATTATGAATGGGACACACTTATGTGGGTGCAGGGTCGACTGTGGGTTTTACACCCTAAGGTTTATGGAGCACTGGACTGGGGGAAGGATGAATACACGTGAAGTAGAGGTAAGAACTTCCGGAACAATTTCCATCAACCATGTGCACATGACAAATATGTGTAAGCTATTCACAAATGTTGAACTATACAGGCTAACATGGGTATTGATATGCGAAGGAGACTACTCGTACGGTTTATATTATCCCCGCACAACAAAAGCCGAGAAGATGTACTGCTGAAGTGCAGATAAAATTTACCGGGTACCCTTGCATTCGTCATGAAGGTTGGACATGCTTTTTCATAACTGAATACGGAATGAAATCTGACTATTCAATGAGCACTACTGTTGGGGTGTACTGGATTCCTTATGAACTGGTTTTGTCTTTTGGATATTTAATCTGTTTTTTAGTCCACTAACTTTGTCTTTCTATTTCGACTAGACTAAGATAGTCAGTGCATTATTTTTCCAAATGATAGTACGTGGTTGTCGGTGCTGGTTTGTGGTACAGTCAACTGCTTGGTTATTGGTTTGGACCTGTTGAGGGGAGGGAATATTGTTCCTTGTATTCTTTGACGCTGTTCTTAGTTTGTATGTGCATTGCAAAACTTGGAAATTCGGGAAATGCTCCAACTGAGTTGGTTTCTGCTATATCTATTCTGAAAATCCTCTACCATTGTCGTACTTGCAGCCATGTGTGCGAAGGGTGAAGAGTTTAACATGTTTTAGTTTGTGGGTTGGATCATTTTCCATTACGTATTGGCTATGATGAATGTTTCCCTATAACACACATTTCGCACTTAGGCAGGGTAACATTAGATGGCCAATTGGCAACTAATGTTGCAGCCTTCAAGTACTTCGAAAAGGTGTTAATCTGAGCCAAATATTGACTAATTGCATATCGTTAGACAGCCATGACTACAATGTGTGTGTGTGGAGTTGCCGTATTTCTGCACGTACCTTGGTTTGTTAGTGCTTCTATTTCTGCACTGGACTATCACCAGTGTGTGTCTGCAAAGTGCAGAAAAAGTGCATGACAGGTAGGCTTTGCATTGGTTTTCTGAATAGGAAGCCACAGAACAGCATAAAAAAAAAAATAGGTCGCCATACTGAAATGTTGGTTTGGCATTCAGTATTGTCTTAATTGTTACTGCTGTGTCCAAACTACTTTGTCTGAACTGTAGTTTGTTTTGGGTTATTGCTATGCCCAAACAGGGACTGTTAGGTGGTCGTCTTTGAGGGCGAACTGCTTGAAAGTGTGTGTATGGATAGTATGGCAATCTGCAGTTGTCTGGTACTTGGTATTGTCTATGATGAAATTTATCTGAGACACATTGCATTACTTATAATGATGGTTTCAGGGCTATTAACTATGTTGAACAGTGTTTGGAGGGTTCATTTTCTTAAAGGGTGTGTGTGTGGCATGGGTTACTTGGACAGTGCAGTTTGTTTTTGTGTCTTTCGACTGTTATGCATGGGATTGCAAGTGCAGATCAGTGTGTGACTTTGACCTCCAGTTTTGTGCATTACATTGCTGCTGCTCTTGTTTGCAGGCTGTGGTGTTGTTGAATTGGCAGTTATAAGGTTCCAAAAATGATGATAGTTTTGTGAGCCACATGGCAGTCAGTAGTTTTGACCTACTTGTTCCTGCAGGTGAAATTGTGCTACACCAAATGCATCAATTAATTTTAGGGTTTGACTTGTTGGCTAGGGCAATGATGAATGATTTAAGTTATTAATTAAGGTCGATACGTTGGCGGGGTAACATTTGTTGCAGCCAAGGTATCGACCTTATTATTTGAGCCCCATCCACTATGGAGTCCCTTTCCATTTCCTTCTTTTTTCTCTCCCTTTCCATTCAAGTTGTATAAGGAGCACATCCTATTTTGTACCACATGTAAGGGTGAAGAGTTAGGTGGTCTGCTCTGAAAGACGAAGACCAAGTCCATATTGCAATAAGACTACATAGATATCTGTTTGGACCACATTCAAGTTGTATAAGGAGCACATCCAATTTTTTACCACATTTAAGGGTGAAGAGTTAGGTGGTGTTGTTTGGAAGAATAAGAGCACGTCCATATTGCAATAAGACTATATAGATATCTCTTTTGACCACTTTTATGTTGTATACTCTTTGTCTTTCTGAGAGGGTCAACGGGTTGACGACCGGTTGGCAACATAAGTTGTAACCAAGAATTAATTAAGACTGCACAAATCCTCCAATAATGCAATGTTCAGTATTGGGCCCATGGTGGCTCCCATCCTATTAAATGAGCCTTTGGACCATGTGGAGGATTTGTCTTCCCAAATCTGATAGGATCATATCCTTTGGAATTTTGGCAGGACTTTGAAGACGAATATGACAGGCGTATGTGGGCTAATGTGAAAAGTTTGGCAGCCCATGTGGGGATGCTTGCCATGTGAAATGGAAATATAGAGAGAGAGGGCCACACCAACTTGTCTGCAAATGTAGTGTATAAATGTATGTAGTGTGAAAAGAACAAAAAGAGAGCAGAGAGAAGAGAGAAATAAGTTGTATCCCTTTGGGGTTTTTCCCCTCCAGTTATTATATTTCATTAATAAATATACCTTGATTATTCATGTCTGGAAAATTAAATATTTGTTGAATTTTATAACATATATACCTTTTCAGTTTACTGAGTAACCTAATTAAATACTACACTACTCTTTGTCTTTCAGTAGCTTTTTACATCATCCCTGCCTTATTAACCATACAATTTGTTAACCGGGAAGCGAATAGGACTACAGGTAAACAATAAATAAAACAATGCCGATAAACCGGCTTCACAAATCAGCCTTCTTGCACACCCACCAGTGAAGCGCCAACAAAATCGCTTGTACGAACCCAAAACCAGTCAAAGTAGTTGATTAAATGACACACCATTTATTTTCCTATCCCTTCAACTGCCAATGGTGCATGTCATAAATTCTGCACAGTATGACCTGTGCAAACTTAGGTCACCCATGTACCATTCCAACTCAACAAACATTCACCAACCTTTCAACAAACCAACTGACATTACGAAATGCATACTTTTTCAACTGCAATACCACATCCCCTTCAAGTTGAGCACATCATAATTCCTGAGTAGTTGCGAAAAACCTTTTAACTGGCCGGTTCAATAATTCATATACCAATATATATAACTAGTCCAAACAGAGGAGGGATGTGACTGCAAATAACATGGATCCAAACTTCCCATTTCGAAAAAACCTTCAAATTGGAGAGAGTTCTCGTAGAGGGCCAGCGGGACGAAAACCCGAAATCAATCGTTGGTCTTCCACAGGGTTTGATGAAGCACAACTTCATCGAAGAGTGGAGAGAGTCCTCACAACAGATGGGGTACTTGTGGAACGACCCATACAGTTGTCGCCTCCCCGACTGCCATCACCACCAACCCAAACAACCGAAACTTATACTATGACAAATAACCCCCGTTCCCGACTACGAAGACAGATTGACGGAGGTCACAATGACGGCCCTCCAGAAATTCAGCTTCCCCGTTTGGATGATTGGTTGGCCCATCACAAAGCAACAACTCGTGATGATTTGCCAGTTATCCACATGCGCGGGTACCGCGGGGTGATGTCGCGCAACTCATTTCGGAAATGGCGCAGGCCTAGTACGGAACCACCACCGGCGGCGGTAGGTCGACATGAAGATCAACGCCGCCTCCCGAGATTAGACTACACCCTTGGTTTATACGACAGGCGGGGGAAACGAACGTTTATCGAGCCTACATTGCAGTATGATGCAACTGAAGATTCATTTTTCATACTAGATTGGAACCAATCTTCGTTTGAGGGTGATGCTGCTGCGGTACTTACCTGGCCTCTAATGTTTGAACGGAGGAACAAGTTGGAGGCAAAATGTCGTAAGTACCTACTACAAGTGCCTAAAGCACGATCTGCAGAAATGATAGATGGGCGAAGGCCAAACCGTCTCCACGACGACGTTTGCGAAAGGCTGGAGTTGGAGATTAATGCTATGTGCAAGCGACTAATTCGTCAAGGATTGATAATAAAGGCTGTGCGGGCTGCTGAAAGGGACAGCTCAGACCCATATGAAACAATTAAAGCAATAAAGAGGGATCCACAATACGCAACCGATAACGAACTGTCAGATTATCCCGATGACGAATAGGCACTGAAGAGTTAGGATTATGTATTTTGGTGGGCCATTACGCTCAACTTATTATGTACGGGGTACGTAGTTTGTTGCCGTATTCGGTTTAAATTATTACGTCCGGATTACGTATTATGTTTCATAAAATTTCGTTGACAGCAATCTGATTATGTATTTTTGTTGGATTTTTCCGTCTCCGCAATTGGACCTATCCTCCGTTCAACCTCAAGTTTATTTTTCGGCAAATTCCATCTTCTTAAAAGACTACACTTTACATCTCTGTGGAGCACATGTTTGTTGTATACAGAGCACATCATATTTTTGGCAACGGTGCAAAGTTAGGTGGTCGTTCTTTAACGACAAAGACCAACTCCATATTGAAAAACGAGTAGACATTATTTCTTTGTACACCACATTCTACATTTAGATATAGCACGTGCAATTTGTGGCCAACTCGTAAGCGTTGATCGTTAGTTGGTGGTACTTTCAAGACGAAGACATTTGCAATAACACTACATCATATACATCGATGGACCACATTATATTTGTATAACAAGCACTTCCTTTTTTTGGCCAAGTGATGAGGGTGAGAAGTTAGGTGGTCGTTCTTTGAAAGATGAAGACCAAGTCCATATTGGAATAAGAGTACATTAGATTCCTGTTTAGACCACATTCAATTTGTGTAACCAGCACATCCTTTTTTGGCCAAGTGATGAGGGTGAAAAGTTAGGTGGTCGTTATTTGAAATAGGAAGACCATGTCCACATTGGAAAAAGCCTAAATTACATATGTCTAAACACCACATTTAATTTGTATAAAGAGCACATCCTGTTTTTTGCGAAGTGAAAGTTAGGTGGTCGTTCTTTGAAATTGGAAGACCAAGTCTATATTGCAAGAGGATAACATTATATATCTCTGAAGACCATATTGGCCTTGTATAAAGAGCACATCCTGTTTTTGGCCAAGTGAAAGTTAGGTCGATCTTTGAAATTCGAAGACCAACTACATATTTCAAGAAGACTATATTATATATCTATTAAGACCACATTGAAGTTGTATAAAGACCACATCCTATTTTTGACCAAGTGACAGTTAGGTGGTCGTTCTTTGAAATTGGAAGACCAAGTCTATATTGCAAGATGAGTACACTATATATCTCTGAAGACCATATTAACCTTGTATAAAGAGCACATCCTGTGTTCGGCCAAGTGAAAGTTAGGTCGATCTTTGAAATTCGAAGACCAACTGCATATTGCAAGAAGACTATATTATATATCTATTAAGACCACATTAAAGTTGTATAAAGACCACATCCTGTTTTTGGCCAAGTGACAGTTAGGTGGTCGTTCTTTGAAATTGGAAGACCAAGTCTATATTGCAAGAGGAGTACATTATATATCTCTGAAGACCATATCGATCTTGTATAAAGAGCACATCCTGTTATATTGCAAGTGAAAGTTAGGTCGTTATTTGAAATTCGAAGACCAATTGCATATTGCAAGAAGACTATATTACATATCTATTAAGACCATATTGACGTTGTATAAAGAGCATATCCTATTTTTGGCCAAGTGACAGGTGGTCGTTCTTTGAAATCGGAAGACCAAGTCTATATTGAAAGAGGAGTATATTATATATCTCTGAAGACCATATTGATCTTGTATAAAGAGCATATCCTGTTTTTGGCCAAGTGAAAGGTCGTTCTTTCAAATTCGAAGACCGACTGCATATTGCAAGAAGACTATATTATATATCTATTAAGACCATATTGAAGTTGTATAAAGAGCATATCCTGTTTTTGGCCAAGTGAAAGTCAGGTGGTCGCTCATTGAAATTAGAAGACCAAGTCGATATTGCAAGAAGACTATATTATATATCTCTCACGACCACATTGAGTTTGTATGAAGAGCACATCATACTGTTTTTGGCCAAGTGACAGTCAGGTGGTCGTTGTTTGAAATTAGAAGACCAAGTCTATATTGCAAGAACACTATATTATGTATCTCTCAAGAGCATATTGATTGTGTATAAAGAGCATATCCTGTTTTTGCCCAAGTGAAAGTTAGGTCGTTATTTGAAATTCGAGGACGAAGTCCATATTTGAAGAAGACTACACTATATATCTCTTTGGACCATATTTATTTAGTATGAAGACCACATTTTATTTTTCGGCAACTGACGAGGCTGGAAAGTTAGGTGGTCCTTTTTTGAAAGACGAAGCCCAAGTTCGTATTGCAAGAAGACTACATTACATATCTCTTTCAACCATATTTAATTTGACTATAGAGCTCATTTTATTTTTGCCCACGTGATGAGGGTGGAATGTTAGGTGGTCGTTCTTTGAAAGACGAAGACCAAGTCCATCCTGGAATAAGACTACATTATTTATGTATTTGGACCACATTTATTTTGTATAAAGAGCACGTCCTTCTGTAGTCATGTGGTAAGCGTGGAAAGTTAGGTGTGTACTGATAATTGGATTGTGCACTGTTGGGGTGTACAATATAATTGGTGAAGGTACTGTTAAAGTAGTTAAAGGTGTAGGTTTGATAGTGATATGTGTATGACAAACGTGGTGTATTAAGTTTGGGTTTTAATAGGCTTTATTAGGCTAGGCTTACTTTAGTACGAAAGTCTATAGTCGTCTGGCATAGCCAATTATATGTATATACTGGATGGCATGATGTAAAACCCAATCCGAACCCGAGTATAGATATGTATATTTTTCTATGTATATATCTACAAAATATTTCCTTGTTTTCATATAATCGGATGGGGTTTAACCCGATCCGATTTAACCCAATCCGAATCGAATCCAATTTTCGCTTATTATATTTTATGTCTTCCTAAATAATAAAGGCAAATGATATTGATATGCATGCAACGGAGTCAATGAAATTGAATGCAGAGTAAGTGTTTTCTGTACTTTTAATGGTCTATGGCATATAACCTGTCGGTTTGACAATGTTGGAAGATAGGTAGTTCAACCCCAACTTTCTTTGGTCCACGAAAAGAGCAAGTTAAATAATCTTGAAGAGCTTATATTGCATGCAACAAGACCAACATGTTAATAGGGAAACACTATGTCATATGTGGGGACTGGACATTTTCCTACCCCTTGTCCTATATTAATGGGATGGTCGGTCCAATGGGACAACATAATCAATGCATTGCAGACAGCACATCCCATATTAATGATATTCCAACCATATTCATGATAGATTGGTGGAATGGTCTATTCCTTTCAACCACCATTACCTGTTCCTCATAAAGGATAACTCAAGAAACGAAGACTACTATTCTCCTTATATTTTCTTCAGCTATAAATTAATCACACCTACCTCATAACTCATCAAACAAAGCAATGCCTAGACAAGGACATCCCCCAATTTCCCATCACGACATTGGTACAAGTGCGCCATTACAGATTGACATAATTCCAGGGGTCCATGATGCGCACCTGATTACCTTGAATTACACTTTCAAGGAGCTTCACATGGTGCTAGAACTAGCACCGCAGAATGGAACGGAGGCAGGTGGCATAGGATGAAAATGGCGACCCAAAAATCAAAAGAACAAGCCGATGCTGATCTCCGCTCGATGCTCCAGTGGGGAAATGATGCCACGTTGCCGGACATTCCAGACAATCCTAGTATGCAAATTATGGTATGGGATTGTTGTGGGTGCACAACAAAGGAAATCATTCGCACGGTTCGTGCATTTGTATGTGTTCACGACCCAGACATTGTTGTGCTTGTAGGGGCGCCCAACATTGAACAGCGGCATAAGAAGTTTGGTCCCTTAGGTCACATGCGATTTACCAGCGTTCACTCCATGGGCGGCGGAAGCCATGGAGATGTTTTACTCGCATACAAGAGCTACAGCTTTGAAATGGAGCCTCATTGGCATGATGGCAATGGGTTCGATGTTGTTATCAGTCACACACGGATACGCCTGGTTCATCAGCCAAGTGCTACCTTAGGTTGAAAGAAACGGAACTGATTAGGAAAGACTCCTGTCTAGTTAGGTGGAGGTTATGTTAAATTGTTGTACATCTTAACCATCGTGCTTCCCAATCGAATATTAGTCATGTTTGGTCCTCTTCTTAATAGTTCATATTACTCAATTTTTTACATTGTTATGTCCTTACCAGTTGGAACCAACTCATTGTTTCTCCATTTCAGTGGTTTTTGGATAAACCACCTTCAAATACGGAAAAACCCAGACCGAATATACTTCCTACCAGGGGCATATCCCATGAGGATCTTGCAAAAAAATAACAAAATACATTAAATATGTCTTTGGCATGTCAGAAGTGTGAACAATTATGTGGTGCTTATTAGAAGACCGCGACCAAGTCCATATTGGTAGAAGACTAAACTATATATCTGTGTGGACCACATAGTTATTGTATAAAGACCACGTTACTGCTGTTCAAGAATACGTCATATTGCTAAAGAATGTTTGAATCCCCTCTAGAGAGAGGGAAAGGAAACACACAACAAAAGTGTAATTGTGTACACCAGATTTACATAAAGCATTAATAAGAAAATATTTGGGTTTGACGAAGGGACCACTTCAATGCACGCCAACTTGCAGATTACTAAAATGCATGCACCTTAACAACATTGACATTGAAAAGATGATATAAGGTTCCAAACATAACAGGTCCATGAAACTGGACTGCACACAAGCAATTGTGGAATGTCTGTGTGCAATATCAGTATTAAACACATTGGAGCAGGAGGACCATGGGTGGGCTTACCACACAAGCAGTACACATTAGCACTGGAAGTGGAAAAATGTATGACACTGGAATTTAACGATGGCCCCTAATACCACAACTTCTGAACATATAGAACTAGATGAAATTATACAACAAAACCCAAGCCATCAGTACAGACAAGATTATGAATGCCATCAACCAACTTTTTTTCCCACGTTGCAGTAACGATGGCCACCACAGATGCAGTAACGCAAGCCATCACAGATGCATTACATTGCATTATCATAAGAACCTAATAAGAAGAAGTGTCTTCCAGTCAACTAAACCCAAAGTCAGACAACAGAAGTACATTTTATTGCATTCAAATAAAAAGTACAACTTCGAATGCATGCCACGAATATACCAATGGTTTAAATGAAAGTACCATATAGAGTGGTTTACATAATCATAAAAATAGTTTGAACAAAGTATTGGTCGAACGATCATTCCAGCAAAGGAGACTTGCACGTGGTTCTATTGTGTCCAGGCTCGTGGCAAAGTCCACAAAAAATTGTTTGCTTGTCTTGAAATTGGGACTCAATCCTCTTTTTCTTCGGGCGCCCGGCTGGTCGCTTTGCAATGGGGGGCAGCAATGCTGCCATGGGTGTACAAGACGATGTACCTATATCAAGTACATCGCAACCAGACTCAATCTCGTTCACGTGTGGAACCATATCAGTAGAAGAGGGCATGTCATGGAGAGGAACAGGAGACATTACAGTCGTGTATATAGTGAGTTGTGCCTCCACCCTAAACAAAGGGTCCACTAGGTTATATATATTGTATGGGGTACCCTATATCGCTCGCACCACATGCTTGCAAGGGATTCCTGACATCTGCCATAACAAGCAGGTGCACGTTCGAGAGTGGAGTTTCACCGCATGAGATTTCCAGTCACCGTTGTGCACGAGGAACTCCGTAGGAGAAGTTTGCCGGCAAGTCAAACACTGAGATTTGAACTGAATTTCCCGAATCTTTTTTTCAATGTTATTCCCAACTGGCAAAGGATGCCATTTAGTGACCTCCATCTTCCTCCTAAATAACAGGTCAGAAGTTATGGTCACGTGGCCCTTCATGAATTGAATGATGTCCAAGTCTCTCAAATTTAATATCCAATTGTTGAAGCTTTCAGCGATATTCGTATACAATTTGTTCCACCTCCGGTGCATGAAAAAGGCATTAGACCAGTGTTGTGGACCATTGTCTTCGACCCACTTTGCCAACTCAGGTGACAGAGCAAATAATTTGGTCATGTACACACCATAGAGTCGCTGATCTCTTGCATACGCAATTTTTGTGAAAAGGTCCAATGCGGAACTCTTTGGGTTCCCCCTCAATCCTTTCCCGTTGGCAAACTTACTAAAATTCTCTTTCACGTGGCGAACACACCATGCGTTAACTTCCTCGCTAAACACCTCCTTCACTGCCCTTAACAACGAATTGTTGCGGTCAGTGACTAACACAACTGCTTTATCCCCAACAGTTTCCTTCAAATTCTGCATGAACCATAGCCAATCCTCATAGTTCTCAGATGAAACAACAGCATATGCAACGGGGAACAACTGATCATTCGCATCATATGCCACTGCGGACAAGCAACTACCTCGATAAGGACCAGTCAAAAAACAGGCATCGATAAACAACATGGGTCGACATCCCGACAAGAAGCCCATAATGCTACAACCATAAGCGACAAAAAGTTGGTTGAACTTGCCATCCACATTCGAAGTCCAAACTGCCCTTGTGTTAGGAATCGATTCTATAAGGCGTTCACACATCCACGGCACTAAGTGATACGTCATAGGAATTGGCCCACTTATCAATTTACGGGCGCGTTCCTTAGTCCTCCATCCCTGCGAGTAAGTTAGGGGACTATGGAACGCTAACTCATAGTCCTTGCATATGGTCCTCGGGAGGAGCTCGGGCTGCACAAGTAGTTTGTCCTTGAAAATCATACCCATCTCTTTTGCCCGAATCCTTGGTTTGTAAGAAGCCGTGTCATGTGCAGTGTGCAAATGTTCGTTGTTCAGCTTGATCACTCTAATAAGTTCGGACTTGCCTTGCGCTCTAGCCGTTAGCTTCCATGGACAACCCTCAATGACGCAAACCAACCTATAATATGCACGACTATTGTCCAAATATTTGAATGTGAACTTGTTCAAGGCGGAAAATAGAATAACAGCCTTCTTAAACAGGCTAGGGTTGTCAAACATTTGGCCGTCCCCAGTTAGGATGTCTTCACCTCGTTGTTGGGAGTATGGGACCAAACCCATTTCGTGGCAAACGGCCAAGGTACCATCACCATGCGAACAAGTTCCTCCACCACCTGTGGAAGGGCTGGTACTTAACAAGTTTGACTCCCTACAGAAGGAATGCAAACAAAACACGTCAATCAAATAAAAAAATACACTTGTCCAAATCTTTCTATATCTCTCTATATAGTTAGGAAATTTGAAGACCAAGTCCATACCTGCTGCTTATGTTGCAAGGCAAGGGGGTAACAGTCTCTTCTTGTACATAAATGTCAACCTCATCATCGTTTAAATGGAACAACATACGAACCCCATCTTCATCCCTAATACGCAAATGCTTTGACTTGTCCCTAGAAGTACTATAAAATAAAGTCTTCCCATCGTGGCTAATATCCATACGGGAGCAAACTTTTCTAACGAACTCGTCAAATGATATGCCCTCTTCGATGACTGTGGCTTCGGAAACACCACCCGAATATTTACCTAACACACCATCGGCATTGACCATGCGCTCACCACCGGCATAACAAAAGCACATCAGCTTCTTTTGAGGAGTCGTCGACATGGCTGCACAACCATATTCCGGTTTCATGATATAAGTACTAGACAATTGATACTCTATGGCATGATACAAGGTTATTTATGGACATTAATGTGAATTTGACAAAAATTGGGTACTTAATACATAAATTGAGTATTAGTTGGTGGTACTTTGAAGACAAAGACCAAGTCCATATCGATAAAAGACTACACTCTATGTTTGTGTAGAGCACATGTTTAATGTATAACGACCACGTCAACTGTAGCAAATCCGATAGGGTTGGACACCTGGGTTCTTGCATGATCAAAGTAAAACAAGTTTCGTACAAAGTCAGACAACATGTAGTAAACGATGCTTGCTAATAAATGACACGGTTAAATAGTCCACCTACCCTAATCCTACCACTGATTAATTGGGCATTGCAAAGTGAGAGAACATGTTTAATGACACAGAAGTGTACCTCATAGGCGTTGGTAATCTCCTTAAATTTTTGTTCTGCTCCAGGTTCTCTGCAGGAAAAGAACACTTTTTTATCAGGAAAGACCAGCTTACGTGAAGAACTGAAATGCAATACAAACGGGGAGTGAAATATGCCATGTGAACGTGACAAACGAACTAGTGAATAAGCAGATTGGAAGAGGCGCAATTTAGGGACTCAGAATAACACCTTTGAAGGCATTATTCACAAAATTTATACACTGTCAACACCTTGACCCCAATCCTTGTTGTCCACTTAGGCCTTCCAATCGAATCTTACCATTATGACATTGTGTTATCTCTCTTCAGCTAGCCCTCACTCTCTCACTTTGAAACAAAAGGTGTATCAGAAAAAAGAGGAGGAATACAACTTAAGAAGCATCAGACACTTCTGATGTTTTACGAGAATAGTCACATCTATGGTCGTATTGCCGTCAGGAAAATGAGAAAAGAATATTGCTATCAGGAATGCTCGTACTTAGAAAAGCCAAACTTTGCTATCAGCAAGTGGTAGAAAGGCCCGGTCCAATAAATCAGGAGGGAAAAATACACCAAGGCAGCAAGGCTACTTATTAAAATAACGGGAGACCAAAATTTAGCAGAACTAAGCCAACTAATGGTACATGTATGCATGAACTGGTAGGACTTCAGCTCTAAATAATAACTGAAAACATCGTCAATCGCATGGCCACTAGGTTGGTGATGTTCAGTGGTTGTATTTTTGTAAGGGGTTGTCTGAGCATATCCATAAATTAGCGAAGCTTACAACAGTCACAAAAGTAAATAATCAGCAAAAATAGGCAAGAATCAGGCATGGGCAATTCTAGGATTAGTTCCCAGGGTATTTCATTACCAAGAGACCGTAAATATGTAATTAGTTTGTCAACAAAACCTCATGGATAGGTTCTTTTCTCGTAGCAATCACTAACTCGTACTTCTGAAGACAATGAAGATGAAGAATTTTACTGAACAAAAGCCGAACGTATTATACTTTTCATGTTAGGCGGGAGAACACAGTGGAATAAGGGAATTGAGAAAAAGGAAAAACGAAACCACTAACCACATAATTGGAAGAAGGAAAAACAGAGAGGAGAGGACAGCTAAGACATCTGGAGAAGAGAGGAAAGTATGACGAAAAGTGAATAGAGACATCCTCCCTCTCTTTCTCTATTCTCCTTGTTCGTCAGGTACATGAGAAATGCAAATGGCAACCGAGAGGGGAGAGTGCATGGAGACATGGAAAGAATGCCCTTTCTCTTTGTCTTGTTTGGAGTAAGAATCAGGGTATGTTTCTCGTTTCCTAGGAATTGAATATGGAGGTTCAATATTTAAGTCCAGATAAAGTAAGAACTTGCAATTGGAGACAAGGTGAGTCATGTGAACATAGAAAAAGAAAACAAAAGAAAAATAATACTAACAGGCAGGGGAAGCAAAATTTGGAACTGTAAGAGCTGACAATAATATGTGCAAGCAAGTGATGTCTGAAGCAAATGATTAAAACAGAGGTCTGAAGCAGAGAATGTTGGGACAGTTTGCATCCCCAATTACAACAAGAGCATAACACCCGTCGTCATCTACGATTACATAGGGAATTAAACCACCTATCTTTTGTGCAGATGACAGGATACGGTATGACAGATAAATTTCCAACCAAAACTGGCTAGAGCCATAGCTTCGCGAAAGATGATTGAAAAGTGCTGAAAGTGAAGAATTCACTTTCAGCAGGCCCTCTAGCATCACATCTAATGCAATAAATGGACGTAGATTTTGCCACGAGCAACTTCCGAAAGGGGTGGCACTATAGGCGAGTAAAGCTTGAAATCATATTTAGCTAGTAAAGGCCATATAAAAAATGGAAACTGACAGCTGATAAATGGGAAGCCAAAATGGTTAATAGCAAATTGTCCAAGTTTATCAGTCATTAAAAACAATCATAAGCTATTGAATGTACCATAGGGTAGTACTGGCTTTTCTGCAGATACTGTATAGACACATAGCGAAACACAAGGAACCAAAACATAAACAGAAATAAGTTAGATTGGAAGCAATAAAATTTGTAAGCAGATTGTCAATCACATTATCATGCACTAACATTCATCCCTTGATAAAAATTGAATGACAACAACTAATAACTAGAAGGGCAAACGGCCAATTAGCACACAAAATATTCAGATAAGGATGCACATAAAATTTCCATGACACAAATGAAAATCGATTCAGTAATGAAGAATCTAGAGAACAAGGATGAAGTGTATTCACCACTTTTGATTCCTGATTTGGTTGCAAATTTTTTGACCCCAACAACAGCATATAAATCCTGTGTGACAATAAGTTAGTACTATAAGCATATACAATAATGAAGGAAAGAGTAGAAGTAACTCCGAAGCTAAAATTAAAATAGGAAACTCACGCTCTCAGCTCTAAGAATCAGGCTGGCTCCCCTGGTATGACTTGGTACTGAAGATGGCAACGTATTTAAGAGTCCATGAAAGGAATCTTCAGAAGACTTGGTTGCACTAGGTGAAGCCAATGCTCTTATCTTGGTTGAGAGACTGCACAAAAAATGGTAATGCACAAAACGTGAATCCAATATAAAACATGTGACTCTCATGGATAACCAATATGCATGGTAGAAAATGTCACTATCCACAACACGCCTAATTGTTTACCGCTGCAAATTGGGTACGAACACAAATCTTCGAACCTTTCAAAAGACAGCTCAATTTCATTTGCAGGTAGAATTCAGATGAAGTTCTCTTTAATTCTATGACGAAAATTACAAGTAGTACCCATACAACTTGACCAAGAAACAGTAAGTTATACAAGCCAAACGACAAAAACTGCGTTCGACTTATTGGGAGATGAAGTGCACCGAGCATCAAATTCATATCTTCCTATAATTTTCCTTCTTTTCATCTATCTCACAGGAAATCAATCACATTGCTAAAAAACACAAGTGTCCTCGTTTTGGGGCTTTGAAAGAAGAATAATGTGGGCTGTAAAATCACTTTCATATGAACAAACATAATCAATCACTACCATCATGATCCCCTTTTCAATCATTACTACACGAACAGTTTGTGCTGATGTTTAGGTATTAATTTGACAAAAATTGGGTGCTCAATACATAAAATCGGTATTAGTTGGTGGTTCTTTGAAGACAAATACCAAGTCCATATTGCTAAAACAAGAATGTCAATTGTTTGTGTGGACCACATGTTTGTTGTATAACGACCACGTCAACTCTAGCTAATCCGGTAGGGTTTGACACACTTGAATTACAACAAATGAAACCGATAGGTTAGCCTTGTGTTGGTAATAGATGTTGACATAGATGAACATCGGACATAAACCATGTAAGAAGTGAGCAACTAATTACTCCTAGTCTTTAATACTATATAGAGGACAGACAAACAAGTTCTGTTTACAGTTAAGACAACAAAATGAGGCTATCTATTCCCCGACATGTAAAAAATGCATAAATTTGTAACACAAGTTATTCAAGTAATTGAGCATCTTGGCATCAAAGAATCTTTAGTTGGAAATCCAGGGCAAACTGGTCTTTCAACTGACCAGCGCAACAGATTAACAAATGCAGTGGAGCTTGTTTTCAATCCCTCCATAATGTTCATGGATGAGGCTACATCAGGTTAAGATGCTCAAGCATCAGCAATAGTCATGGGCACACTGACGAATAAAGTAGGTACAGGAAGGACAACGATTTGCAGTATTCATCAACGAAGCGTTGATATTTTTGAGGCGTTCGATGAGATAAGATACAGATCCAACTAAGCAAATTTAAGGCTAAGTAGCTTCGAAAACCGGAAACGTATGATTAACATATTACAGTTCACAAACATAAACATTCCCTCCCATCAACCAAACACTGTCTCTTGTTATTTGAGCTTATTACAGAACAGGGCATAATGCATTCTAGTGCCTATAGTCAATGACAGAGAACCTTGAGGATCCAATGCAGTGGTTAGACGTATGCCAACCACAATTAGTCGACCCAACTCAACAACATACTGAACATGTATACATCGTGTGCTTTTCCCCTATGCGATACGATTACACTTTTCCTGTTGAGCTCATGGTACAACTTACTCATGATTGAGAAACATTAGTTCAAAAAAGGCTTACCGTTTTCTGGTTTGGTTACATGAGACCCACAACACAGCTCGCCTATCTACAGATTATTAATTTGTTATAACTGTACTTATAAGATACTTTCTCACTACATTAACCAACTTTTAGCGGACCCCAAAGGGTTGGGGATGTAATGCTTGGTTTGATTTGGTAATTAACGGTTTATTCTGATAGTATTCAAACCAGGCTTCTTGCATGAACAAACTAAATCAAGTTTCTTTCATTTCACCAGCTGGTACGTAAGAATTGAGATCACGGTGCCCAACTACTGTGTGTCCTCATATCTTTAGTTTTCGCAACACTACAATACCATGTAGTCAGTGCTTATCTGGACAATACATGTACATCCCACCAAAAAGACGACTGACCACTTTAAACCCTTCTGAACCAAATGTTTCTTTCAGTACCCTCTGGTCCTCATCTAAGCTACGCTGGTGTAAAAGATTTCATTTTTTGAGCTCCAGTTGACCAATATTATGACTTGTACCATTACTTGGATGGTACAAGATACAAGGTTTTATGTAAGCAATATATTGAATGCAAAGTGCAAACGATTCTATTGACAAGGAGAGGACAAATATAAATGCCAACAAAAACATATATATATCATACAGAAATTCAGTACTAAATATTTTCTTCACATATTACATATAACAACCAGCTTAATTGTCTCCATAATCAGGTTTCATAACATGTTCTACTCACAAAAAGGGACCACTTAGTAGTCCCGCTTTACAAACTTCTAAACCCAAAGCATACGACCCTTCATTCAACGAGCCCTTCCCAAATACTTTTTCTCAAACCCACGTCCACTTCAGATCATTCCAAAAATGATGACCACCAAAATGGAACATGCAACCCACGCTCCCCACATCATTCCAGTGGTTTTCCACACCTTGGCCTCCAAATCATTAATCTTTTTCTCCATTTCTTTCATCTTCCTCTTATACTCCTTACATTTGGTCTCTTGTTCCTTACACTTAAATTCACTTTTGTCCATCTTGCTCTCATATTCCTCCATCATTCTCTCATTTTCCTCAATACGCCGATGGAGTGATCTTGTGTCCCTTTCAGATAGGCGAACCACTTTCTCTTGGTCACCTATCTCACCATCCAACCACTCGAAGAAGTCGCAGTGTGGAGCATTCCTCTTTGGCGCACCAGGAACCCAAAAAGGGCAGCCAAAGAACCTCCTACCTGGATTTTTTTCAGTCCAAGAGGTGTGCAATACCGCTTCCTTCCCGTGGTTGCATAGTCGTATCCTCAATGGACTTGGAGTACCACTATTTGAACTACACGCCATGACTCCCCTACCATTCACAAAAATGACTAAGTATGAGAATAATCTAATTCTTCAAGTTCCAAACAATATTCCAATTCATCATCAATACTATTTTCAGATGACTTAAACTATGCAAGTCAACTGAAGAACCATGGTTTGTTCCTTCAAAGGAGTACCAATTAAAGTTAAAAATCAACGAAATAAAACACAAGTGTGTGGACCCGATACAAACACAGTTTCTTTTAATAATGCGTGAAAATCATTTCATCCAACTGTTGATTCAGCTTTGTCCTCTTTCCATTAAAGTGCCCATAGTTTTAGACTTAATTACAAATATGGCATTACATTAAAGGCCCAAAATTTGGCCCCCATCTCCTACGTACAGCCTCTCTGTCTCACAAACAATGTACTCTCCCTTCCGATATGTCTCACTTTACAGTGACATAACACCACTGTTCCCCCTATTCAAATGTCTACTTTCTCTCGGTTTCAAGGGTTCAGTATGAGTTTTGTGTTCGGATGCAACTTACGAAAATTAGATTCAGTCATGAGTTGAACGCAGGTTAGCAAGAAATGCAATGAGGTTTGGGTATTTTTCATTTCAACGCAGCTAAACAAGCGGCATTGTGAGGGAAGACGGAAAGTGCTCTTCGGATGTCCGACCACCAACTTGTCATTCCATCCTCCTCTATCACCACCACCAGTTCATCGGCCCTCACCGCAACTCATTTGCGACTGATATATTCCCCTTTTGGCCCTCTTCCCTCTCTGCTTTTGCTCACAGTTCATACCTAGATGAGAAGGCATGCTTTTGCCTACAACGTATTTGTGAAAATGCATGTTCAAGAGATTCAAACAAAGGGGAGGGGAAATTATATATTTCCAGACTCCGTACTCAATTTCATCCCCATTTGTTCCAATGTCCTTTCTAATTTTGCCAATTGCACGCCAATTTCTACTGTTTCCATGTTATTTTAGGTTAGGATTCGTGAAATACATTCCAATACAATAGCAAGACCAAACTCAGTCATCAATCAAAACCCAAAAATCTTTTCCACTTCCAGTTCAATACAACACAAGACAAATCAAAGACTGTAACTAAAGGTGAACAAAACTACCATGATTTAAGCTTCGGCATGATTTTTTTCCCCCCAACTCAACAACAAGAAATTTACTAATGGGAACACGGTCAACATGCCCTAATTTCTTCTACGATATAGATTGCAATGTCCTTTTTCCAAACTTAATCAAATAGCTACCAGGTTTTTCGGTTTGAGGTGAAATGTGAATATGGACCACATACATGTTCTGTAAAGACAAAATCACCCAATCATAAATATCAAAACTCTATACCGACCATGGAAACCAACAACTCTGTTCAGATCAGGAGGTTTTTTACTTGCACGTAAAATGTGAATACAGACCACATACATGTTCTGTAAATACAAAATCACCTAATCATAAACATCAAAACTCTATACCAACCATGGAAATGAAAATCTCTGTTCAGATCAGGAGGTTTTTTTGTTGCAGGTGAAATGTGAATCAGACCACATACATGTTCTGTAAGGACAAAATCACCTAATCCTAAAGATCAAAACTCTATACCAACCATGGAAACCATAAAATCTGTTCTGATCAGGTAGTTACACATTATTTGTAAACACACCCTCATGCCACACAACAATATGCACTAAACAGAGAGTACAACATAACAAAATCAAACACAATGACCTAAATATGGACATAATACAGCAAACTCACCAACTCAACCAACGTAGCTTCTGTCAAACCTTCACTCAGGGTTCACACAACAATGTGGCCCAATATCTGCATAAAACAACCAAAAATTTGTCTCAATGTCTGGATACTGCCAGTCTATGTGTGTGTGAGAGAGAGGGGGGGTTTGGAGTGAGGTTTTGTCCGCACACACACAGCACACACACGCACCTACGGGGGTTTTGTCTGTGTTATTTCACAGAACACACACAGCCCACACACGCACATACGAGAGTGAGAGAGAGAGAGAGAGAGACATAGATAGGAAATAGAGAGCGAGAGCGAGAGAGAGAGAGACCAACCTGGAGAGAGAGGGTCGAGAGCTGCTGAGGGATGAGGGAAACGCTTCAAGCAGAAAGCGATGGATTTGGGAGGGAATGAAAATTAGGGCATTTTACAGATAATATATGGGAGGGTATAGTTGTCTTTTCAACCAGGCCTACCATGTTTTGGTGAATATTTCTCCTCATGTCATGGCTGTGGTAATTTTAAGACCTCATACCATGGGGTGGTGATTATTCCCGGTCAAAGCCGCCTGCCGGTAATTTTCCCATTGTATTTTAGAAACTAGTGGTCAAATTTGCAATATTTTTTAGACACAAAATTTTCGATTTTCTAATTAATTAAATAATGAGGGATTACATCCACAGGTTTATTATGTACATGAGAAATGATCTTGACTACCAGCTGCTACTTATTTCCCACAAGATAATATGCATGTTTGTTTACAAGCATTAATTAGGCCCTGTTCCGCTAAATTTTTTATTTTTTAAGTACTTATTTCTTGTTTTACGAGATAGATTATTCTCTCACAGTATATCATCTTTAAATCAAAAAATAAGTATAATTAACTGTCTCGTAAAACGAAAAATAAGTACTTAAAATTGACTAATAAAGTGACTGATCGATCCATACCCATATCGTTTTTAAAATTAAAATGAGGAAACAGTCCATGAAAATAAACAACGAAAACCATTTTATTTTTTTTAAAGTATTCAACGTCTAGAAGTCTTTGGTATACAAAATAGTGTGTAACAAATGCTAAGCAAATGGGAAGATGCATGCACATAAGCCTCACTTATACTCTCATTCTTAAGGAAATGAATCCCACATTACTTGGAAGTGGAATAGGAGATCACTTAATAATATCTGGGACCTCTCCACTCGTTGCCAATTGGTTTTGAGATGGATATAAAATTTTTACATGGTATCAAAGCGGGGCCCATTCCACCCCACATTTTATAAAATTCACAATCCACACACCGCGATGACAGACCGGCGAAAATACTGCACAATGATAGGACAAAAAAAAAAAGTAGCCACACGTGACAAACCTGCTGCACGTGAGGGGGATGTTAAGAAAATGAATCCCACATTGCTTGAGAGTAGAATGGATGATCACTTAATAACATCTGGGACCTCTCCACTCATTGTCAATTGGTTTTGAGATGAATATAAAGTTTCTACACCCATGCACATGGACAGGGTTCGATCCCGTCAGGGCCGTCTTTAAGATTCTCGGGACTTAAGACGAACTTATGAGGGAAAAAAAATATTCATATGGGAAAGAGAAAAACTTGTAAGACTTAAACCATGTACCTCTTGGATAGAGAAACTAAGCTTTTTCACTAGGCTAGCTAGCTTATTTTTGTTATATAAGTGCTAGCTAGATTAAATATATATGACATATCTGGCTAAACCTATCTGGGGCCCTAATTTTGATCCAAAATTCGGAGGTTTAAGTCCGCTGCCTTGCTCGTCTCGGCTTAAAGCCGGCTCTGGATCCCGTAAGCACCTACCCCATTCCTAAGTCCCCTAGGATGGAGTATATTAGGTTTAACGAATGACAAAAAAAGAAAGAAAAAGGAAGACAGGTTGCCTATCCTGTCCTGAATAGATGAACATGACCAAACTCAAGAAAGGCACGCAAAAGGGGATACTCATATCCCCTTTTCGACCATGCCATTGTAAGGAATTTGATATTTTTACTCCTCTTTTAACATCTCCGATTCTTGTTTTGTATATCCATGAGAATACATATAATGTTACTCTTTAATATGTGAAAAAGTGAATAAACGAAAACCTAACAATATAAATTCATGAAGATATACACAATTAAAAGAGCGAATATAAAAAGAGAGCATGAAATCACTATTTTTTGGCAATTATATAGCCAAGGTTTGGAGCTTTGGCCTAAATCGCAACAATTTATTTAATTTGTTTGTCTTTTTTCTATTATTTCAAATTCATGTTAATTTATTTTGGATAATCATTCTTCTAGACAATAGAATCTGAAAAGTATGAATTGTGCCTAAAAGCTGAAAAATATTCAATAAAAACCAAAAAACATATTTGATAAAGATACTAACTTGACTGTTTTGATCAAGGTTGAATGCAAGGGGTGCTAACAGTCGTGGAGCTTGATGCCAAAGATTTTGACGAAAAGCTAAATAAAGATTCACTTAACATTAATAATAATATTCGTTAGTTTTAAAAATAATTGGTATCTCGTCAATTGTCTCATGGAATATGTACTAGTTAATAATTATTATACCATAAAAATGCGGGCGTGCGAATAGATTGTTCGCAAATCCGGACCATTCAAAACACAATCCAACGGCTGTTAACAGAATTCCGCATTTTCCCACTCTAAGGGCGACCTTAGCTGAAGCACCCTGTATATCAGTATTACCACACTCTACAAATAACGGGTTCACTTCCTGTCCAGTTTTAATTGGCTCCAGTCCGGTCCAGTTTTGGGCCGTTGTGGGCCCCTCCCGGGTCCACAACAATGATCGGAATTGTTCATTTTGTAGAGCTCGTCGAATATGTCATCCATACCAAAAATTAGCTTCACCGAACATCAATAGGTACATGGATGAAACAGATTTGTACATTAAAAAAATGGGCAATTATTAATTTTAACTTAATTTTTGTCATCGTTTTTTCATGTACAAATCTGTTTCATCCATGTATCTATTGATGTTCGGTGAAGCTAATTTTTGGAATGGATGACATAATCGACGAGCTCTACAAAATGAACGATTCCGATCATTGTTGTGGACCCAGGAGGGGCCCAAAACTGAACCGGACTGGAGCCAATTAAAACTGGACAGGAAGTGAATCCCAAATAACTGCCCTAAGAGCATTGGTTACCAATATTGTCTTCAAAATCCTATACGTTTTCACAATATACACAGTGACAAGCTTTGAGATTTCGAACTGTGTAGAATCTGTAGACGCATTAACATACATTTTTAGTATTCTCAAAATTTCCTCTCTTTTTTTTGGTAAATTCTTAAATTGCCTTTTAGGTGCCTTTTACTTTACAGTTTATTTATAATCAAAGGTAGTTTACACTTTACAGGTTAGAATGCATCAAAATACAACTAATTTTGAGTCAAACCTAAAAAAACCCCGAAAAGCGCAGCCTAGCAATAGTTTATTAACTTTATTCTAAGCAGTTGGGTTCTCCTCCGGGTTTCCCATTTGTTACGCGTTGACTGAGAGAGAGAGAAGAGGCGACAAGAACGAAGAAGAAGAATCGATCGAAGCAGAGATCTCATCCAAGGTATCTCTCTCTCCCTCTCTCTCTCTCTCGAATCTGGTTAGGGTTTTGCCGAGTCTAACAGAAATTGGGGCTTTTTTTGTAGTTCGATTTAGGGCTTCGAACAAGATTTTTTTCTGCGTTTTTCTTGGAGATTGATTTAGGGCTTCGAAAGGCTTACATCTTCATTTGTGAAACACAAAAACTGACCAACGATTTCATTTGGCCTAGGGCTTGATTTTGATTTCGGTTACGTTTTGACAAACTGAAAAAATTTAGATAATACGAAATACATTTTTTTATGAACATTTTTTTGGGGCTAATTTCTAAATGTCTTGCTGTTCTCATTTCGTTATTTTAAAGGTCATACGAAATGCACCCGTAAATCACAATTGCAGGTTTCCTCCCCAAATATATATTCTAACCCTAACACCCGTAGATCTCAGCCCAGCCCCAGTTCTCACCTTCAGTTGCTATATACGACGCCGTCTCTTCATTCCCCCCCCCCGCTTCGCTCTCTCTCTCATCCTAACTCTCCTTATCACAGTCAAGTATCTCTCCCACCAAACCCTAGAGAGAACCAAAAAAATGGCGATCCGGCACATCCTATCCCTATCCCGCCGCTCCGCCACCCGCTCTCTCCGATCTCTCTCCACCGCCTTTGCCGTCGTCACCGCATCAAAACCGCTCCCTTCCCCTCCGCCACCTGACGCCATGACCTACGACCGCCTCGCCCTATCCGTCAACCAAAAGCTCAAGCTCTTCGACAACCCCGACCCCCGCTTCTTAACCCACAACTCCCCCCACCCAACCCTAGCCGACCACACCCCATCCTCTCCTCGCCCGTCACCCGCATCTCCATCCTCCCCTCCGGCCTGCGCATCGCCGCCGAGCCTGACCTCGCCTCCAAGACAGCCACCGTCGGTGTCTGGATCGACACAGGATCCCGCTTCGAGACAGACCAGACCAATGGCACCGCTGGAGCACATGATATTCAAGGGGACTGAGAGGAGGAGCGCGAGGGAGCTCGAGGAGGAGGTGGAGAACATGGGGGGCCACCTCAATGCGTACACGTCGAGGGAGCGAACCACGTTCTACGCCAAGGTGATGGATAAGGATGTTCCTAAAGCGCTGGATATACTTGCAGATATACTGCAGAATTCGAGGTGATGAGTTGGTTTAATCAGTGGCTTTTGTTGAATTGTGTGGGGTGGGATGTTTTATTTAGATTGATCTTAACTGTGATGATTGTGTCGTGATTTTTAGGTTCGATGACAATCGGATTAATCGGGAGCGTGATGTGATTCTCAGGGAGATGGATGAGGTATAATAATTGTTGATTATAGTCATTGTGGTGGTGGCTTTCTCCGATCGAACCTTGGGTGAGGGGATGGCTAGGTTGGGATATCTCGAATGGGTCCTGCACACGAAACACCCACGTCAGTGCCCAAGCCCGGATCGTGGTGGTCTGGGGTAGGCATTCCGACGGTCTAGTTAGTTTCAGTAGGAGAGCAGCTTGAGTTTGTATTTAGGGTTTGAGAGCGTCAGTATTGCGTACCTTCTTCTCTGAGAGGGCTACTCCTTTTATAGGAGAAGGAAACGTGAAGCACAACCTACGCGTATCTCCCACGCGATCGGTGATTGGCTCGCCTATTACGGCACTGAATCAGACCCCGTAATGTTAGGTTTGCCACAATATCCATGATCCGTTCCTACAATAGAGGGGTTGATGACACGTTTCTTGTCCAACCGACTCTACTCCTGACTTTCTCTATAAGTCAGGGAGTGGAAGTGGTTCGGTGGTAAGGGGTCGTGCCGCTTCTCGCAACACGGCTGTACCCGAACCATTAAAGCTACTGATAGGTTCGGCGCGATGCCGCCGAGAGGAATTTTATGTCCGTGAAATTCCTATTCTACTACCAACCCAATAATCAAGCAATAATATGAACGAAGAATAAACGATGAACACCAGATATACGTGGAAAACCCTAAACGGGAAAAAACCACGGGAAGGAATCAAACACTATAAAACATTGTGTAGTTACAAGCAGTCTTACCCTACGATTTGAATCCTCACAATCGCCCTAAGACCTACTTGCCAAATCCACGTTCACCACACCCAGTATTTGATTGTCGTTGCCTCGAATCCTCAAGCCTTCCAAAATCCTTCGGAAATCCACCGAAGAACAAAACTCTAAATATGTTGAGATAAAAAAAAAACGTGAGCACCTCTGGGAGTTTGAATGATGCTTCAATTGTCCGCCAAACGGATTGCCACTCCCATATTCAAACTTGACATCCTTCTCGTTTTTGAAAACCCAAAGCAGCTCAATGTTTTGGCTCCTGTATTTCGTTCGTCTTAACTCGCTGAAAAGAGAAAACCCATATTTATTGATTCATGTCTTGACCAAAGACCCACGTTTCTTTTTTCTTTTGCCGCTGCTGCTACGTTTTCTCATTACCCTAGCAGCCAATAAAAGACTGCTATATATAGTAGGGTTAACAAAATAAAACTCTCTTGTTTTTGATTGATGACTAAACCATCCAGCAGCTTTCGATTGATTGCTGACTTATATAGCGATTGATCGGGTTGCATTCTTCTTTCTTCGCGATTGATATGATTATTGCCTTTTTTCCCACTCACTCTCAATTACAAATATATGACTCCTTCCACTCTATTCCTATACAGACCCGCTACACTTAGAAAAGATAAAAAGAAATTACAACTCAATAAAGAATGGGATACAAGGAAAAATGCGTTTTGTCAATGGAATTGCCAACCAAAAAATAACGCCGCTTTTTGGAGCTAACAGTCCGCACCCGGATCCCCTTCTCTTGCTGATATATGAGCTTGTCACGGCACATTCAGTTCGACTAGAAGCTGCCGAGCATTACAAAGCCGAACCATATGACCAATGGAGCCACATGCCTGGTCGTAACGTGGGTACCAACCGGATCCCTTCACCGAGCCATATCCACCGAGTCCTTTCACCGAGCTATTTATACAAGATCCCCACACCGAGCCGTGTCCACCACAATAGCCCCTCAACTTCTTCCTGGTTTGAGCAAGTAATGGGAGGAGTTGACCTGTGGTTCATGGGAACACCACTCGAGATCTATGCTGAACATCATCCGCCGGGCCACAGAGGTGAGGTGAAGAGGCGGTTAGGACTAGGGGTAATGATGTATCTGCTGCAGAGGGGGCCTTGATGGGATTGCTTGGCTCAGAAATCGAACGGTCAGGTTTAAATCTGGAGCAGAGAAAGGCGACACGTGGCGACGAGAGAAGAGACTTCGGTACGACGTGTTGCAGGCTTTCCACGTGGCATAGCAGGGGTGGATGGGGTCGCGTCACTTCGGTTCCAGTGCGCGACCCCTAGGGTTCCCGCTTCTCTCCTCGCTGAATTATATAAGGAGGGAGCGAGACAGAAAATCACTTTCTGCTCTCGCCCCCTTGCTCTGCAACTCCGTTTGGTCATCGCTGCAATCACCTCCGTTGCTCCGTCGTCTCCCGTCGACCAACGCCAGCGTTTCCAGGTAACTTCAAAGCTGTTTCCTCCGTGTTCTTCCCTTTATTTTCAAAGTTGCACCCTTCTTTTTAGGTTTTCGATTTGGAAGTCACTCTTCCACGGCCATTCTTGGCCGTGAACCACCGCCCGGATCTCTGGCGACTGACCCCCTTTTTACTAGTTTTCTTTAATGAGGGCCCATGTCCCTTGCTGAGGGAGGCCCCCCCCCGGCGAAGATCTGGGGGGAGTAGCCATACTGAAGCAGGAGTTTTTAATCTTTTTTGTATTCTGTCTAGGTCTTCAGCATGGTGGACTCTTCTTGCCTCTCCTCGCCGAGGGTAGATCCCGACGCATATCCGGATCTCCAAGATCTCATCCAGAGCCTTAGAAGGAACTACCGAGTGGGGAACATGGGCTTCGACGAAAGCTCAAGCAACTTTGCTCGGCGGCCTGGCCATCCAGTCATCCCAGGCATCCACGTTCCCCTACAGGTGGATGATGGGTCCTCTAAAGATATCCTCTATGGCCGAGGCAATTCTCCGGACGAAATCGCCGAGGCTAGCCACCACGGCTTCGAACCGGAAGGGGATCAAACCGAGCGTATGACAGCTGGGACCCATGTCAGCACGTCTACCTCGGCGGGAGAGCCGCCGAACCCACCAGACGCAGGTGTGGTAGGAGCGGCGCCAAAACCGTTGAGAGACGTCGATTTGATCCCTCCGCCGCTGACCGGGCTTGGTCCCATGCCATATAACCACCCTTACGTCGACGGGCTCGGAGGTTTCACTGCCGAGTTTCGAGCTAAATATGAGATCTCGGAGGACGTTCTGGTGGAGAGGGTGACCGGCGAGAGGATCCCATTCGGCGAAGACTTCGTCGTCCTTCCCCTGTATGCCATAACCGAGGGAGGGGTTAGATTCCCAATGAGCCATTTCCTCCGTTACTTCATGCACTCGTATAACCTCGCGCCGATCCAACTTTCTCTGAACACCTGGCGTATTCTTTGCTCGGCAATAAGGCTGGCCGAGGCAAACCACTTGCCCTTAACCCTGGGTGACTTGATGCTAATGTACGTTGTGTCAAGGAACCTGTCATACGACAAGTATTATATGACCACTCGGCAACACTTCGATCACTTGGTGGATCGCCTCTCCGACTCCGAGAAATGGGGAAATGCTCTGGTGAGGGTGTCCGGGAACTTTTAATGGGGCCCCTTGAACCCTCTCCTGGATTACCCTCATCCAACCAAGGGGGAACGGCAGTGGAGAGGTCTTTTCCAATTCCACGGGTGCGAGGGTACCCTGGCCTCGGCTATGTGGACAAACCTGGTATCTTTTTCTTCCGTTTACTATGTTGTGGCTTTTCCTTCATATGCACCGTACTAACTTCATATCTTCATGTGCAGATTGCTCCGCGCCAACTAAGGCACTCTATTTGTCCGGCAAGTGGCAAAATCTGATTGCCCTTCTCAAGTGCACCGACCGGGACGCACCTACTTTGCTCGGCTACAAACCAACCTACGGCGGCTTTGCCCATCGCAAGGATAAGAGCAAGATGGTTAGGAAGGTTGTAGATCTTAACACCGTCACCAGGGTGGCGCTCAAGCTCCAATACGAACCCTAAGACCTCTGACCTCCCATCTTCTGAGCCGTACAGAGTAGCCGGAGCAAAACCCATCTGAGCCGCAGCAGCTGCAAGACACCGTCCCATAGCCCCATGATAGCCGAAGGCGATCCACCTCAGTAGAGGAAGCGGAGCAACGGGCTGGGAAGAAGCCCAGAACCACCGAAGATGTGGAGTTTGCTGGGGCGAGTCATGCCGAAGACAATGTCGCCGAAGAGCTCTTCACACCAGACTTCGAGTGTCCATACGGGCACATAGTAGCCGCTGGAGATAGTCTAGCAGAGCACCCGCTTCTGGCCATGACCCTTCTCAAAGGGGTGGCACTGCCGAAGGATATGGAGAGCCTTCCTGCTGGGAAGGCTGATAACATGGCCGAGCTATGCCTCTTCCTTACAAAGGTACGCTTCCACCTAGAAACTGAGCTAGAGTTTCCCTTTAAAAATCCTCTCTAGGCACTAACTTTTAAGGTACGCTTCCACCTAGAAACTAAGCCAGAGTTTCCCTTTAAAAATCCTCTCTAGGCACTAACTTTTTATTACAGGCCGGTCAGTGTGCCAGCCGGGCCTTCTTCGACATGGATGCCCTCCTCCAAGCAAGAAAAACTATGAGGGGGGATCTGAAGGCGGTGAGAGAGGAGGCGAAGAATGCAGCCAAAGAGCTTGACAAGTTGGAGGGCAAGGTCGCTGATATGGAGACCAAGCTGGAGGTGAAGGACCAGTTGCTCCAAGACCTCACGGCCGAACGGGATCGGCTGCCGGAAGAAAAAAGACGCTCGGCCGTTGAGTTGCCGAAGATGTTGGAGGAAGCTGGGGAGTATTACAAGAAACAGGTCGAGGACCTGGTCAAGACCTTCAAGGAGGAGGAGCTGAAGAAGATCGAAGGCGTCCACAACAGCTCTTTCCTTCTTGGATACCAGGTTGGTCTTGATTACGCCAAGGTTCCCAAGGTTGACCAGCGAAGGGAGCCTCCAGTGGTTCCACCTGTTTAATCCGCCGGAGAGCCAGCCTCCAACCGCGCAGCCCAGTGCTACCCCCAGCCTTCCGCCGAATCAAGTCGATGATGCCTCTATCGCCGGCCCATAGGAGTGTTTGCCCTTTGTTTTTTTGTTGTTGTTGTTGTTGTTGTTTTTTTTTTTTTTTTTTTTTTTTTTTTTTTTTTTCTGTTCTTGGCACTTGGGGATGGCGTGGAACTGTTCACCACTGTCGAGCCTTACTTTTGTAAGACGTTAAGTAATCAATGAGAAAAGCTTTATTTCAACACTTGTTTCACGCTTCTGCACTTCATGCATGTTGGACCATGTATTGCACTTCATGCACATGGATTGAATGTTCTCAGCCCCAGCCCGCCGTACCTAGCCCCTGCTTCGGTGGAAGCATACACTCGAGTATGGTTCCGCCGGAGCAATGGTAAAGCGGAGGCTGGGCATGCCCCCTTCAGGATATGGCATGTCCCGTAATGCCGAACAGGAACCGAAAACATTGGCCTCGGCGCCCTGCAGAACTGATGGAGGACTAAAGATATAATGAGCCCATCGAGGGCGGCAAAACAATTACGAAAGGAAAAGAAGTTCAATGAACAAAAAAGAAAATCTTTATTCAAATGAGAAAAGTTGCCATGGGCTTTACAATAATAGCCGAGGCACAATGCAGAATGACATTAAGCATTAAACTTTCGAAGTAGCTGGGCATTCCAATGGTTCGGAATCGCCGTTCCATCCATCTCGGCGAGCTCATAAGAGCCGTAGCCCACTTTCTTGACCACGCGGAACGGACCTTCCCACTTGGGTATAAACTTCTTCAAGTCCTTCTTTTGGACCACCTGCCGAAGGACCAAGTCGTCAACATTGAAAGGCCTGGCCCGCACATTCTTGTTATAACTCCGGGCCAACTGTTGTTGGTACGCCGCATACTTAACATGGGCATTATCGCGAAGCTCGTCAATACGATCAGCCTCGGCGGCCAACATGGCATCGTTCGTTGGAACGTCAAAGGTAGTAGTTCGAGTTGTCGGGCGTGTGACCGCCACCGGGAGCACGGCTTCCACACCGAATGCCATAGAATAGGGGGTCCGGCCAATGCCTCGCCGTGGAGTGGTGCGATAGCCCCACAACACATCAGGTAGCTCGGCCGCCCACTTGCCGCGCTTATTATTGAGTCGGCGCTTCAAACCGGCGAAGATGGCCTTGTTGGCAGCCTCAGCTTGCCCATTCCCTTGAGGATAAGAAACGGATGCCGTCTTCATCTGAATACCGTGCTTTTTGTACAGGGCCTTAATAGCGTCGGCCACAAATTGGGTCCCATTATCTGACACGATGGCATACGGCACACCGAACCTCGTAAAGATGTGCTTTCAAAGGAAACTCTCCACGTCGGCAGCTGTGACTATGATGAGTGCATTGGCTTCCACCCACTTGGTATAATAATCAGTGGCAGTGATGATGTGTGGGAAGCCGCCGGAGGCCTTAGGTAACTCGCCAATAATGTCGACCCCCCATTGGGCAAAGGGCCAAGGGCTTGAAACGGGTTGCAGTGGTAGGGTCGGCTGACTGAGGAATGGAGAGTGCTTCTGGCACGGTTCGCATTGCTTGGCGAACTCTGTGGCCGTATGTACCATCTTCTTCCACCAGTAACCCTGGGAAAGGGCACGGTCAGCCAAGGACCGACCGCTGGTGTGACAACCTGCACTGCCGCCGTGTAACTCCTTGAGAATACCCGGCACCTCGTTCTCGTGAACCACGCGAAAGTCGGGGCCTGTGTAAGACCGGCGATACAAGGCACCGGACGGATCGAGAAAGTAGGAGGTGGATTGACAGCGAATCTTGTGGGCCTCCTTCCAATCGGCTGGCAAGGTGGAATCCCTCAGGTAGGCAATAAGAGGATCCATCCAGCTTGGGGCCAGGCGGATATCCATAACATCATGAGATCCAGGTTCAAAGCTCGGTGTTGGGACTTTGTCGAGGACTATCGTCCGGTTGCCGTCATGCTCAGCACATACTGCTCCTAGCCCGGCTAAAGCGTCGGCGTGAGAATTGAGATCGCGCCCAACATGGTTAAAAAACACATTCTTGAACATGCTAGCCAAAGCAACGACTTGGCTCATGTACTTGTTCATGCGTGCATCCTTGGCCTCGTAATCATTGTTGAGCTGGTTGACAACGAACTGGGAATCGCTATACACCTGAACCTCCTCAGCACCCATATGCCGAGCCAAACATAATCCGGCGATAAGGGCCTCATACTCGGCCTCATTGTTGGTAGCGGGAAAGCCAATGCTGAGGGCATGTTCATGCATCGTTCCGTTCGGCGACACCAAAACTATCCCAGCACCAGCCCCTCGATTGTTTGATGCTGTGGGCACACGCCCCTAAAAATCTCGCATTTTTAGTTTACGAAAAGTTCGGTTTGCGCCCTTTTTGCTTTGGAAAGCATGACGAAATGCTATTTTGAGAGAGTCGTCACCCGGGTTTTGCGGAAAACACCTAAGAAACCGATTTGGAAAACGTTTTTGTCATGTTTGTTTGATTTGAGAAAGGCTTGTAGACTGGACCGTCGTCACCTTCGATATCTGAGGTTCGGGAGCCAGGTTATGAGAGGGGAAGGGTTTTATGGCACCCCCCTCGCCCAATTCGAAGATCGGTCTCTACTTAGGCATTTTGTAAAACATTTGCATTTTTCTCTCTTTGATCATTTTTTTAGCCAGTTAGGGCGGGGGAACAATTTAACGGGGATTAACAAATGGCAAGCTGCATTTATAGGGAAAATTGATGAATGCTTGATCTAAATGAATATAATAGATTGAGAACAAGCACCTGTGAGCATTTTAGACAAACTGGAACACACTGACCCCGAGCGGCGCATGCAGGAGAAAACCTGTATGCACTGGCCATGCCACTGCATACAAGAATCACATGCGTGCGCCACACAAGAGCAGGCGTGCGCCGGGAGGCCCAAGCCCACAGCTTCTGAACTCAACCCTCTGGGCTCTGGAATGGACCAGTGCACACCCAGGACAAACCACGCAGTCAATAATCATGTATTAAACAGTTACAGACGGGAGAATATGAACATAAGAGGATGAAATGGACTGAGACCCCCCATAAACAGTGTGGGTATTAAACTGAGGCCAGGACTAAGCCAACAGGCAAGGGCCATCCATTGGATCCTTGGCAAGCATGGAGCACGCCAGTCCATGAGGGGTCGTGCGCCACTTGTTCCATTTATCCAATGCTTGGCTCTGCATCATCTGGGCTCTGGAACATGACCAGAAGGATCCCAGAGGCCTTTCTGAATAGTTATAGCAGATATCTAACTACACAGTTCTAAAATATGGAAAAACGGTAAACTAGTTTTAACATGCTGCATGGTGATGAATAGGCAAGATATAAAGCATAACATAGAGATCTGACCCTAATTCACAACTGGAGTACGCCAGTTAATTACTGGAGTACGCCAGTTGCAAAGGGCTCACGACTGGCGCACGCCACTCAACGACTGGCGCGCTTTCGTCGTGTCCCAGACAGATCCCAGAAAGGCCCAGTCCCCGCGCCAGGTCTGTGTGTGCAACCACGGAGTGGCGCACGCGTACTAACAACCGGCGCGCGCTGGTCCTTTGCTCACACGATTTTTATGACCTGCTAGCTTTAGGGCCAGGACTGGTATTAATACCAGCCTTGACCCTGCCAGCCCCCCTCAGGGGTCAGAACAGGAAAACAGCACAAAGGTGTTATACCTTTGGTTTCTTTGAGTTTGATGGTGTGTTTTGAGCTTGAGCTTGAGGTTTGAGGGATGGATAATGAATGTTTGGCTGTGGATGATGTTTGAAAGGGGCTGCTTGCTTACTCTTTCAAGTGGTGGAAGAAGAGAAAGCAAGAAACCAAAGGAGAGAGATAGAGAAAGAGACTTGGGAATTTTTTTTGTAACCTTGTAACCCTTTGAAAGAGCAATGGAGGGGGGTATATATAGGAGAAAGGGAGAGAGGGGGGAGTAACCAGCTGGTTAGGGGCTGGTTCCTTAGCCCTTAAGACTTCCCTCTCATTAGATGAGAGGAAAGTTGATGGGATGGGTGTGTAAGAGATGTCCCTCGGCGAAGACTGCTTTTTCGACGAATTAAAAGATTCCTATGTGCTGTAGACCCCTAACCATGGCTTCTGCACGCTGAAAAACACAAGTTTGACGAGAGTTTGACTGGCGTGCGCCAGTAATTGAGTGGCGTACTTACGTCGTGTCTGGGTAAATGGCCGATGACTGACACGTGACAAAAGATCAGCGCACGCTAGTTGAGTACCAGCGTATTCTTGTAGGGTTTTGCTGAGGCCTTTTGGTTCTAGGTTTAAAGGGTTTGAGAAGGATCTGAAAGGGTTTGGAATGCTCAAAGCTCAAACATACCAACATTTCTGGGGTGTTCTTGATCCGTTTCATCATCGGGGGAATCAAATACCGTAAGTAAACTAATTTGGGAAAGTCCAAAATATGGTGTCTACAGTAGCCCCCCTTTGACGGCACTTGGAGCACCATTGTCTTGGTACAAGTAACGTCAAAGGTTTCTAGACACCCTATAAGGCTATCCAGAATGGAACATGGTAGTAAAGCAGACACAAATATTTAAAGAACCTGACTGATTGAAAGGGGACGAAAGGACCGCCGCTTGTTGATTTGAACAGACAGGAAGACCATTGCTTGTCGGGGATAAGTTGAGTGGTAGATCATTGCTTGATTGAATTGAGAGAATAGAATAAGTTGGGAGGTGGACCCTCTCCTGGGGATAATCTTCTCTCGAAGTCATTGATTTAAGACTGGACGGATAGATCGTCGTTGATTTGAAGTTGGATGTGCAAACCGTCGTTGATTTAGAATTGGACGGGCGAACCGTCGTTGATTTGAAATTGGACGGGCGAACCATCGTTTACTCTAAGGTGGACCCCCTTGGGGAGTAATGAGTTACGAACGAATCGTCACTGCGTGGGGATCAAACCTTCTTCGGCACACAAAGAAACTCCAACAATTACGGGTAGGTCGCGTCAGGGAGGTTAAATTCCATCTGTTGGGAATCAGAGCCAATCTCCTTATCAAGAACCATCCGAGTCAGAGCAATAGAACTGTTGGAAGATGTGTTAATGGTGAGACCGCAGTGGATTTGAATTTGGACGGGCAAAGCAATAAGACTGTCGTTGATTTGAAGTTGGACAGGCGAACCGTCGTTGATTTGAGACTGGACGGGCAAACCGTCTTTGATTTGAGATTGGACAGGCGAACCGTCGTTGATTTGAGATTGGACGGGCGAACTGTCGTTGATTTTGAGATTGGACGGGCGAACCGTCGTTGATTTGAGAGTGGATGGGCGAACCGTCGTTGATTTGAGATTGGACGGGCGAACCGTCGTTGATTTGAGGCTGGACGACATGGCTGATCGTCATTGATGGATGGAAAGGACGACATGACTGATCGTCATTGATTTGAAGGACGACATGGTTTGATCGTTGTTGATTGAATTGATCAGAGGGACGACATGGCTGATCTTCGTTGATTGATTTGATCAGAGGGATGACATGGCTGATCGTCGTTGATTGGTTTGATTTGAGGGACGACATGGCTGATCGTCGTTGATTGGTTTGATTTGAGGGACATGGCTGATCGTCGTTGATGGATTGAGAAGGACGACATGGCTGATCGTCGTTGATGGATTGAGAAGGACGACATGGCTGATCGTCGTTGATTGATTTGATTTTGATTTGAAGGACGACATGGCTGATTGTCGTTGATTTGATTTGAGGGACGACATGGCTGATCGTCGTTGATGGATTGAGAAGGACGACATGGCTGATCGTCGTTGATTGATTTGATTTGATTTGAAGGACGACATGGCTGATCGTCGTTGATTTGATTTGATTTGAGGGATGACATGGCTGATCGTCGTTGATGGATTGAGAAGGACGACATGGCTGATCGTCGTTGATTGATTTGATTTGAAGGACGACATGGCTGATCGTCGTTGATTGATTTGATTTGAGGGACGATATGGCTGATCGTCGTTGATTGATTGAGAAGGACGACATGGCTGATCGTTGTTGATGGATTGAGACGGACGACATGGCTGATCGTCGTTGATTGATTAGATTTGAAGGACGACATGGCTGATCGTCGTTGATTGATTTGATTTGAGGGACGATATGGCTGATCGTCGTTGATTGATTGAGAAGGATGACATGGCTGATCGTCGTTGATTTGATTTGATTTGAGGGACGACATGGTTGATCGTCGTTGATTTGATCCAAGTATCCCAAGGAGAGATTACCCTTAAAAATAGCATGGATATTGGTAAGCAGGACTGCTGCTGGGGAAATAATTACAGCTATGGACAGATAGACCGTCGCTGCTGGGGATTAAACCTTCTTCGGCACAAAGAAACCCAACAATCACGGGTAGGTCGCGTCAGGTAGGTTAAATTCCATCTGTTGGGAATCAGAGCCAATCTCCTTATTAAAGACCATCCGAGGCAGAGCAATAAGACTGCTGGTAGATGTGCTAAAGGCTGGACTAAAGTAGAGGTAGCCATTCAGGACAGACGAAACGTCGCTGTAGAGCGACTGAGCGGCTGCTTTCGATACTAGGTTAAAGTGCTTCGACATTTGATAAATTTTTCCTGCTTTCAACATTTGACATACAATATGCAATGACATGTATACTGAATTGAATGCGCAAACTGAAAATGCAGATGCAGACTAGGGCGGCTTCTAGAGGATGACGACCTAGAATGACCACAGCCACAAGAGCTACATAGAGCAACACTGCCACTTTAGCCCCAGCTTAGAGATACGAGAGTATTAGACAATCAGCAGCCGAAGGTGTGCAGTTGAAAGAGACATACATAGAAAAGGGTGGCTTGCGCCGAAGAGTCTTCAGAGACTCAAAGGAGAAGTCTAAGAGAGAGAGAAACCTCGTTGGCGAAAACCTCCTCAAAAGGGAAAGATGGGAGCGGAGCCCCAGGTACTTCAAGGGGTCTAGGAGTGACGACAACGACGAGAACGAGGCCGAGCTCTATCACTGAGGACTACCACTGAGCTTTTTTACTTTACCATCCTTTGCTTTTGAGATTTGGGCCTACATGCACACGTAGATAGACTTAGCAGTGGGCCACCGTGCCCTAGTTGACATTAGCAAGAGAAACGTTGGGCGTGCGCCCCCCCTTTTTGACTTTTGGGCAGATGTGCCTCATAGATATGCCTTTGCTTGGGCCGTTGAGCCTTGACATGCGTGATGTTTCACCGTTGTTTCATGGATATTGTTAGTAGCAAATAAAAGTTGCATTTTCTGATTTTATTGGTTCTCTTGGGGAGAATTAATAACAGAAAGCCTAAAAACCAACCGCTAATATCCAACTTGCATTGACGAATGATCTGAATTGACAAATAGACCCGCGTATATGTACAAACTTGCCTAGCTCGAACGAAAAGGAACGAAGAGCCCCAGAATAACGCATAAGCTCTTTGACACATGGAACACAATGAAATTTTGGGCATTAATGAGCCCAAACTGGAATATCCCCTAAACAAGTGAAACTGACAATTGCAAAAGGTCAAATAGATGTACAATGACCCATACGCACTGAGAAAAAAAAAACATCCCGAAATGACAATGGATTGAAAAATTGGAAAAATGTCCCAAAAACGGACAAAAGACAACAAAGATGACGCATATAAGTCCCGGACTGAAATCGACACCCCCGTACAATCACATTAGGTCCATATGAGCTGTGCGGTATAACAAAACTTGACAAAAGCCCCTATAACGAATTTCAGGGAACCGAAACCTTGGTTATAACTTGAAATACCCCCCTGGAGGTCCGAAATCTTTGTTAGGCGCGATGGCTGCCAACTGTTGTCTACTATAGGAATTGAAGAAGCGCGCGCAGGTTTGAGACCAATGCGCATCACTTCGAACAAATGTGCATGAGTCTCAAACTAGTGCGCGTAACTGAAAAGCCACTGCAACTGCTCAAACTAGACTCCGCTGGTCTTTAGAATAAACTGTGAGCCGTTAGGCCTCGCGAGCATTTTGTTCTGTTTTTCATGCTTTAACTTTTCTTTCTTTTTTTTTTTTTAAAGGTTTTATGCTCAGCTTTGAAATTGAAGTAGTAGTTTGCATTAAAGTTGAAAGATGAAAGGTTCCCCCTTCTGATTCTCCAATGAAGTTTTGACTTTGTTCTCGACTCCTCTCGACCTTTGATGTGGACCTCAAAATGTTAAATCATGAAACAAGTTGATGGGATATGACCGGGTCTCAAGGTGAGACTGCCTACGTATCCATTTTCAAGGAATCAAGTCAAAACGTAGTTCAGGCCAAGGTTCACTCGTGTGTTTTACCTCTCCTTTTACGCTCTAACTTTTGCCTAGAACTGCCTTTTCAGGTTTTCAGTCTAGCGAGCTTTCGACTTTTTGCCTATTTATTTTTGCCTAGACCGCCTCCTCAGGTTTTCGGCCTAGCAGGCTGCTCTAACTTTTGCTTGGAACCGCCCACCCTTGTGGTATTCTGTCCAACGAGTATCTTTCAGGGATAGTAACGCTTGAGTTGATCCAAGTTGACTAGAGTGTTGAATTTGTTGCCGTCGAGATCGATGAGCTTAGCAGCATCCCCAGATAGGATGGTCTTGATAATGTAAGGCCCAGAGCGCTTCGGCCGGAACTTCCCGCGTGGGTCAAACAACGAAGCACGAATTTCCTTGGTGACCAATGTATCGAATTTTGTCGCCGTCGAGATCGATGATTTCTGGTTACACCCTCAGATAGAGCGGCTTTGATAACACAGGGTTCAGAGTGCTTTGGTTGACATGCTTTGCTCCGGGCTGTTTTGTACATTTCCCTTCTTTGTATTTGGCGGAAATGCCGCTGCTGCTTTGAACACGGCATGGAGCCCTGAGTTTTTTTGAGCTTTTGCTTTTCATGGTTTGGCATCCAATAGCAAAGGGAATTCGATGCTTCTATATCTCAGGATCAACGCCAGGCGTGTCTTTGTAAAACCATGCCAAAACATTGATGAATTTTCCGGGCGTGTCTACACCAAGTGTGTCTTTGTGAAACCATGCCAAGACGTTGATGAATTCTTCGAGCAAGTCTGACCGAGGGCTATGCTCCTTTGGGGACTGCGTTGAGCCAATTTGAACCATTCGGGGGTCTACCTCATCTTTCAAGTTTATTGAAATTACTTCTTCTTTTAGTAGGCTAAGCATGCCTTTCGTCTTCCCTTTCGGCGAGGGAACACATTTTCTTGGGACTGTTCCCATCGAAATCTATCCCTTCGTCGTCAGGGTCGACACAATTTACTCAAAAGTCAGCGAAGTACTTAGAAGCAAAATAATGCATATCAAAAACCCTCGGGTTTGCCAAGTACAACAGAGGATGCGAACTAAAATAGAGTTACGATGTGGAGGGCCAAGAGGCACAAACTCCGACTCAGAGCTAGACCTAGACAGACGTAAAAGACTCTGCATCAGACTTAGATGTGTCGTCAATGCAAGTTAGACGCAGTTTGAAAATGCAATATTTAAAAGCTACTTTTAGCTTCCGCGATGAGAGAGGTAGAGCCCTCGAGAGTGTTGGGCTCAAGCATCAGCACTTCAGCTTCTTCAGCACCTTCGACTAAACCCACTTAGGAGAACAGCAACTCCAAACTCCCTTGAGTGAAGGACCTCTGCCAGTCAGTCTTCTCCCTTGATTGAATAAGCTTCCTCATGAATTTCTCTCTTAAGGACTCTTCATCACTGTCAGTCCAGGTATTGACTAACTGGTTGATCCATGGGCAAGGGAAACAATCCTTTGGACATGCGTCGTTTAGGTCGGTGAAATCGATGCACACACGCCATTTGCCATTTTTCTTCTTCACCACCACCAGATTGGCCAGCCAAGTTGGGTACTGGACCTCACGAATCGCCCCGGCATCAAGGAGTCTTTCAAGCTCCTCATTAACGGCGTCCGCATGTGTCGATGAGGCTCGGCGGGGCTTCTGCACAATAGGCTTTCTGTTGGGATCAACATTCAACGAATGCTTGATCACATCAGGACTCACGCCCGACATCTCGTACGGGGTCCAAGCAAAAACCTCCATGTTCTCCTTGAGGAACCGAACTAGCTGATCTCGCTCGGGGACTTCAAGTCCCGAGCCAACCAGGAAGAATCGAGTCTCATCTTCGTTAATTGTTACCTGAACCAGATCCTCCATGGCTCTATCACTGGCCGGTCTGCCGATTTCATTTGGTCCTTGCAGTTCTTCCTTTATAGCCTCGCTGGGCACGCTCCCCTCTGGCAACTTTGGAACCTCGATCCACTGGACCCGCTTTGCTTTGCCGTTCCCGCAGACGGAATTAACAAAACACTTCGTGGAAGCTGTCTGGTCCCCCTGATGGTTTCTTGCAGTCTAGACTCGCCGATGAAACGTACGCACTGATGGAGCGTCGAAGCAACAACCTTCATGTCGTGCAACCAATTACGGCCAAGGATGGCGTTGTAAGGGCTCGGCGAGTTAACCACGATAAATTCCACGTCTAGCTGCACCGAGCCGACATAGACAGGAAGTATTACTTTGCCGAGCGGGTACACTGGAATTCCAGTAAAACCAACAAGAGGTGCGTCCATCGGGGACAACCGATCACTCGAAAGGCCGAGGGCTTTGAACGCCGAATAGTAGAGAAGCTCCGCCAAGCTTACTTGATCAACCAATACTCGGTGGACCATCTTCCGCTGGATTGGTATTGAGAGAACCAAGGCGTCTCTGTGGGGCAGTGATAGCCCCTCCATGTCCTGCTCGGTGAATGTGACCTCCCATGTATTGCGAGCCTCCATCTTGCGTTTCGAAGACGGTTCTATCACCAACACCTCGCGTGAAGGGTGACATAGCTCCTTATGGAGCCTATCGGCCCGGCTAGGATCCATCGGTCTGTGGATGCACTGAACCACGCCATCAACAATCTGGGCCCTCGACTGAATCCCTGCATCTGGTGACTTCGTTCGGTCTATCCATCGATCCATTCTCCCTTGTCGGACGAGCTCCTCCAGGTAGAGTTTGAACGGCTGGCATGCTGTCGTGTAGTGGCCTTGTTCATTGTGGAACGAACAGTACACCCGCTGGTTCGGCTCGCTCCCGTCGGCAGTCCCCAACTTTTCTGCAGCCTCTGTTGGCCACTGGAAACCAGGGAGCCGTCCGCACTCTCGGAGCATACGAAAGATAGGCTCTTTGAAATAGGTTGTGATGGCAAGGTGGTCCCGTCCGTCGCTCGGCGGCAGGTCCCATGCCTTGCCACCAGCTCCTGCGCTTTCCTTCTTGGCCACTGTGTTGACTTGCTTCTTCACCTCCTTTACTGTCGGCTTGCTTTGTTCGGCGACCTTCGTAGCGTCGGAGCCATTAATATACTCCTCGAGCTCAATGTAATGTGCTACAGTTTGCATTAGATCCGACATGTCGCTTGGTGGCCGCAACATCAATTCTTTGGCCAGATCGGAGGTTTGATCTAGACCGCGCTTAAATGACGTAGCAGCAGTCTTCTGGTCGCAGCTTTCAACCAGGTTGTAAATGTTGTAGAAACGGTCCGAGTAGTCTTTTAGCGACTCGATGGCCGCCTTTCTCAGGTCTGTTAAAGCCTCGATTGTCTTCGGCCGCCGATTGCTGGCGACAAACCGCGATGTGAATGACCGTTCCAACTCGGCGAAGCTGCCGATCGACCCAGATCTAAGCTGGGTGTACCACAACATGGCAGCGTCCGGCAGACTTAGAGAAAAGGTTCGGCACATCATTGCTTCGCTGAGTCCGCAAAGCACAGCCATTGATTTGAATTGCTGTACATGTGTCGGGGCGTCTGACTTGGGGTTGTAAGTGTTGAACTTTGGTACTTTAAAGTTGGAGGGTGGGACCTCCTCCAGAATGGCTTTGGAGAACGGCGACCCAGCCTGCTCGGTTCTTACAACGGCCATACCCTCGGGAGCCAGCGCAGCGACAGCCGAGGGCACGACCCGCGCCTCCTTGATCTCATCCCTGGAATGTTTATCAGAAAGAGGAGCTCGGGTCCCTCGGCCACCAACGCTCGGCTCAAGGGAACGCCGCTTGTGAGATCCCGGTGCTCTCTCATTCTCTCTCCTCGGGGGGAGGACCGTGTGTTATTGTGCAGCTCGGTAGGTCGTTCTCTCACCCGTTCGTGCATTCACAACAGTCAAGGCTCCATCGCCGCTGCTGACTTCACACCTTTCCTCTGGGAGCAGCCCCTGGCTGTCCTCTTGTTGTTCTTGGGATGGTCCGGCTGATTGCCTCGGCGACTGTCCTCGAGAATTACGGGCGGAATGCCCAGGTAAATGTTGTTGGGATCGATGAGCCGAATGCCCGGGCGAGTGTCGCCGTGAATGGGTGGCTACTTCTTTCCCATGGTCGCGTCGCCCATCCCCAGATCTCGTCGTATGCCGGTCGTCCTGGCGCCCCGAAGATCTGGCAGGGAAGTCGTTGGGATTTCCGCCATTCCCCCCGTTGCCGATCCGAGGATCCACCTCGGTTCGTGTCCGTCCTCGTGATCTCGAGTGAGCGCTTGACGCCGTGGCGCTCGTCTCCGGATGCAGTATTCGGCGGGTGTTGCCATCGCCGTACATGTTATGAGTTTCCGTTTGGCGTCTGGGCTCCAAATGGACGCGTCCATTGGCATCTATGCGACACAATGGGCCGAGTCTTGTGAAGGCGGAGGCCCTAACAGTGTCTGCCGTTTGTGTTGGTTGGACTGCATTTCTCCTTCGGCGTCTTTCCCTAGACCTGGAAGCCGGAGGAGAACCCTGATGTGCTTGAAGGAGTTGTACTTGCGTCCTCAACCGCAGCAACTCCTCCGCCATGCTCACCGGGAGCTCTGAAGGGGGAGGTGGAGGCGCAAGGCTTGCCGCCGAGCGATGGACCCCGTCGATGTGAAATGATGCTGTCCCCATTGCTTGGGTACTAGTCCCAGCAATGGGTGATCCCATCATTATCGAGCCATCGGGTCCCCTGGGAGGGGAACCCGTAAGTCCCAGATCCATTCGCACTTACTGAGTTGTTGGGGAAGGGGGTTAGTCAAAAGGTTTGGATTGAAGTGAGCTAGATCGAGAAGTCGTCCGTCCGCTCCAGTCATCTTTAGAGGGGGTTTGAGGGAGAAAGTAATACCACTGGATCTGAGTTTAAAAGCTCCCCAGCAGAGTCGCCAATTGTGGTGGTGGCTTTCTCCGATCGAACTTTGGGTGAGGGGATGGCTAGGTTGGGATATCTTGAATGAGTCCTGCACACGAAACACCCGCGTCAGTGCCCAAGCCCGGATCGTGGTGGTCCGGGGTAGGCACTCCGACGGCCTAGTTAGTTTCAGTAGGAGAGCAGCTTGAGTTTGTATTTAGGGTTTGAGAGCGTCAGTATTGCGTACCTTCTTCTCTGAGAGGGCTACTCCTTTTATAGGAGAAGGAAACGTGAAGCACAACCTACGCGTATCTCCCACGCGATCGGTGATTGGCCCGCCTATTACGGCATTGAATCAGACCCCGTAATGTTAGGCTTGCCACGATATCCATGATCCGTTCCTACAATAGAGGGGTTGATGACACGTTTCTTGTCCAACCGACTCTACTCCTGACTTTCTCTATAAGTCAGGGAGTGGAGGTGGTTCGGTGGTAAGGGGTCGTGCCGCTTCTCGCAACACGGCTGTACCCGAACCATTAGAGCTACTGATAGGTTCGGCGCGATGCCGCCGAGAGGAATTCTATGTCCGCACCCAGATCCCCTTCTCTTGCTGATATATGAGCTTGTCTCGGCACATTCAGTTCGGCTAGAAGCTGTCGAGCATTACAAAGCCGAACCATATGACCAATGGAGCCACAGGCCTGGTCGTAACGTGGGTACCAACCGGATCCCTTCACCGAGCCATATCCACAGAGTCCTTTCACCGAGCCGTCTATACAAGATCTAGGGATGGCAAAGGGTCGGATCGGAGGCGGATATTGCAATATCCGAATCCGAATCCGAATCCGAACCCTCCACCCGTCCTCCGAATCCGCTCCGAACTCCGATCGGATATAGTTTGGATCCTCCATCCCCGCTCCAAACGGGTAGCGGAGATCCGATCGGAGATTTGGATATCCGAAATTGAAAAAAAAAAAAGAAATTCTGTGGGACATTAACTTAGCCAATTAAGCCACAATCTACCAATTAAGCCACTGATTCTTAGTGCCCATAAAAAAGACGGATTCCAAAAAAAAAAAAAAACAGTACTAAAGTTCCACAATTTGCCAAAAAAACAGATTCCACAACTATTAGGCATTAACTTAGCTAATTAAGTTAAACCAACACCATTGCATCCAACAACAATACTAGAGTTCCATAGTTCATCCAACAACACATTGTTCATTGTTGGGCTCCCATACTTCATAATTACATAATTCCATAGTAGCAAATACAATACAAAATACTAAAGTTCATAATTCCATACTTCATAATTACATAATTCTAAAGTTCTTGAACCTCCAAAAAAATGAATGCACCATTGATTCATTGAGAGCATATCACTCTCTAATAAGAAGCATCCATCCAAAAGTCCAAACTCCAAAAATTCCATAGTACTACCTGTCACATAAAAGATAAACATATCACTCTCTACTACATATAATCAACTGAGATGATTAAAAAAAAAGCTAGTTACCTTCTGCGCTAAAGTTCTAGTGGTGCTCTATTCAAAAACCATCATAGCAAGCACAAAGTTTACACAGAACCCTGAGGTTGAAAAGCACAAAAGAGCCTTGATCAGAAAATTGAAGCAATATTTTTCTCAACCAAAGTTTCCATCGTACTTAACAGCCCATATGGAGAATACTAAACTATAATTTAAAGTGGAACAAAGTCTTCCCTATAGTGGAACAATAACTTAACAGCCCATATGGAGAACATTGCTATAGAATCTCACTGTCAGAAAGTTTAACACATTATAGCAAAGAAAAGGGCGTGGAATACTGGAATGCATCAATAACATCTCCTAAGTTGATCCAGAATCAAAACAAATGCACTTACATGTTGTCGATGCCGATTCCACTTCCCTGAAAACAATGCAAAAATGGTAACTTGTAAAAGACAGCAATGGAAGATGGCACTTTGGCAAAGACTATTTTATGTGATTGAGCAAATCTAGTGGATCTGTGGATGAGTTACTGAGAAAGGTCTTTGTACTCTGTAATGTAAAGTCCCTTGCTACTTGCTAGTAAATTAATCAATGTGAAATTCAGCTATACCAACAACTTTCGAGAACATAACTACAAAAGCACTTCACCCAATGCATCACTGACCACCCAAGGAAAAAGGGAACTGATCAAAAATGAACAAGGAAAGCTTTCTTACTCAAAAGATGAGTGAATCTGAGCTAATCCACTGAATGGACAACAGAGGCATTATATAATGTAGATCCCTACAATAACTAACCCTAAAAACCCACAAAGATGTTACACTGTGGGTAAGCCCAACAATTTCTGTATAAATTCACAGTTTGAAACCCACAAATCGAGAGACAGAGAGATAGAATGAAGAATGATTTTCGATTTTCAAAGAAACCCAAGAATAGAGCCGATCAACTAACCTGTTACCTGTTTGTTTTGTGATATTCGGTTTACCTTGACGAGCGTAGGGTTGGTCCGGTTGGTGTCGGAGATCTCGAGCGAGGAGGGGGCATCGCCATTAAGAAATAACCCTAACAGATCTCGAGAGAGTGAGAGAGATTAGTAGATTAAAGAGAGAGAGAACGAGAGAGAGAGAGAGAGAGAGAGAGAGAGAGAGAGAGTGTGTGTGTACCCTGGTCGACACTCGACGTCGATTGGGGAGTGGGGTGGACGGTGGAGTCGACTGGGGTAGTGCGGTGGACGGTGGAGTCGACTGGGGAGCAGGGGAGGCACTTGAACTCTTGAAGTCTTGGTCGGCAGTTTGTAGATGTAGAGCTGCCTCTCAGCCAGAGAGGCGAGAGCTGGTGGTGGATGTCATGTGTTGTGGTAACCCTAACAGGTAAAAAAATAAGAGGTATTTATAGTGGGGGTATTCGGAGCGGATCGGATATCTGATTCGGATCGGAGTTCGGATTCGGATCGGAGGTAAACCTACCTCCAAATCCGATTCGATGTCCGAATTTTTTTTTAAAAAAAATCCGAATCCGCTCCGATATCCGAAAAAATCTCCGAATATCCGATCCATTCGGAGCGGATAACGGATTGGATTCGGACGGATCGGCCGAGATGGCCATCCCTAACAAGATCCCCACGCCGAGCCGTGTCCACCACTGTCATGTTATGCTTCTGTTTCGTTGAAATTGTTATTTTTAGATAGCTAATCACTGCCCCATAGTTGTCAAGGGCAAATGGTGCACCGAGGCGCACAGTTTTGTTGAGCTTGAGGCAAGAGGTGCAGCTATGCGAAAAAATATTTACTTTTGAAACTTTTTTGTGCACTTTTTTAATCGATTTGAAATCAAGGGCGCTTTTTTGCGCTTTTTGCTCGCCTTTTTCAAGTCGCCTCGCCTGGGTCAGCAAGGCGGGTGCACCTCGCCTTGCGCCTAGGCGCGCCTTTGACAACTATGCACTGCCCCAGTTAAGGTAAAACCAGTGCGCTAGAATATGTATAAGGTGTAAAGAAATAGGTAGGACGGTAGGAGTGCATAAAAAGAGAAATTTATATAAATGGTTCTCCTAGTTTCATCCGAGTCTCATTTTCGTCCTCCAAGTATCAATTCTAACTCTTTTGACCTTCAAGTTTGGTTTTCGTATCCAATTGGTCCAATTGATAACTTCTGTCAACCAAATTGGACTGAAAAAATTAGATTGATGGCAGTTTGGACGTTGCAGTTCCTACCAAGTTGGTCCAATCTGCCCTCAATCTGATTTTACTTTTCCAATTTCTCTCGCCGAGACGAATCAATAACCCAAAAAAGTTTGGCGCAAAACTAAAAAATGCAAAAAAAATTCAAATGAAGACAAAATTTTCGGATTTAAGTTAAGTGTAAGGTAAGTCCAAAAGAACGAAGCCTTAGTATTGGTTGATCTCCTCGTACTTACTTTCTTCCACTTGCATCAATGGACAAGTATTTGTGTGTACATTCTTTGGTGCTCTCATAGATTCATCTGCTAAACAATCTCTATTTTGTGCTTAATCAATTCAAATTGCCTTTCCATTAGTTATTTGATTTTTGCTTATTGTGATGCTTATATTTTCATAGGTTGAAGGGCAAACCGAGGAAGTTATTTTTGACCATTTGCATGCAACTGCTTTCCAATACACGCCTTTGGGAAGAACCATTCTTGGACCTGCTCAAAATATCAAGACTATCACCAAAGAGGATCTTAAGAATTATATATCGACTCACTACACTGCGAGTAGAATGGTAGGTGTTACAGTAACCAAGTTACATTTATGTATTTGTGCTAATTGTCGAGTCTACTTAGATAGTTTGCATGTTTGCTTTCCCTTAATTCCATCATTATTCTTTATTGTGGACTTATCGGAGTCTTAAGCATTGGTTTTCTACTTGGGACTACCTTTTTAGGTAATTGCTGCTTCAGGAGCTGTGAAGCATGAGGACATTGTTGAGCAAGTGAAGAAATTGTTTACCAAGCTATCAACAGATCCAACTGTAGCTTCTGAATTAGTTGCTAAAGAACCGGCGATTTTTACAGGTTCTGAGGTGGGCTTATATCACACGAATTCTTCATGATCTGCTTCAGGGTAGCATTCTGCTCCTGCTCTTTGCAGCAAATATATTAATTGGTATCCTTGGGTGGTAATCAGGTTAGGATAGTAGATGACGATATGCCTTTGGCACAATTTGCGGTTGCTTTCAATGGGGCTTCTTGGATAGATCCAGATTCAATTGCTTTGATGGTTATGCAATCTATGTTGGGATCATGGAATAAGAATACAGGTGGTGGAAGGGTAAGCTGCTAAACTATTTCTTGTATTTCGTCAACTTAAAACGGATATTTTCCTAGGGCATAACTTGGAGAACATGTGTTGGCTTTTATTGTTGTCTGTAAACAGCTTCGAGCTTGCACAGAGGGTTGGCATTAATGAGATTGCTGAAAGTATGATGGCATTTAACACCAACTATAAAGACACTGAACTTTTTGGTGTTTATGCCATTGCTAAGGTGAGATTGCATCCCTTTATTTTGATTTCGTTGTTCCAGGGTCTTTCGCCCAGCTTAATAGGAGGGGTCTTTCTATTTTGTGAAATCTTGTTGTCCATCTCCAGATTTTGTCCATTCATGGATAAAATCTTTAAGACTTTCCCTTAAAAGGCTGAAATAATTGAGATTTATCCCTTTTGTCAATTTTTCCCCCCTGCTTGACTTCATTTTAAAAATACTGTAATGTGTAGAGGTTATTCGCCCGAAGGCACTTTTTAATGAAGCACTATGGTGCCTAAAGATAAAAGAGTACATGAAAGTGCTTTTGAAATGCAACTACCAAGCATTAGCCAACCTCTTTACAACCACCTCTTATCTTTAAACCTCTTAACTATAAGTGTCTTCATCAGATGCCACCACACCACCAAATGAGGCCTCATATGTTAAACATAGTTACTGAATAGTGAATAGTAAGGATGATACACTGAGATTGATTTCTTGCTGAGTGAGTTCGGACTTGGAATCATATCCAAGTACAACAATTCTGTGTGAGTTTAGATCGGAGATAATAATTCGAGTAAAACAAAAGGATGATACACTGAGATTGATTTCTTGCTGAGTGAGTTCGGACTTGGAATCATATCCACTACAACAAATCTGTGTGAGTTTAGATCGGAGTTAATAATTCGAGTAAAACAAAATACTCTACTTGAACCCGTGGTGACTCAGTCTCGTCAGAAAGGGAAAAATGGATTTTGTACAGCTGTGCTAAAATAGATATGGGCAAATTTCTAGGAAGGGCATCAGCCTCCTGCATCTGAATAATACCCGAAGATGGTTGAATCAAAAAAAATTGTTGGACTTTTTTATTATCTTGAACTTGTGTGATGGTAAAGGCTCGCAGCGCGAAGTCCTGCACTGGCACACACACATCAAGAGGGGCACAAACTTATCATACATTTCTAGTCGCGTAGTCTATTCCAGTATGCTAGCTCCTTTTTTACAGACTATTTGTCCTATGAGATGAGAAAGAAGGTTCTTTGAGACTTTTAATAGGGATATTGCTTGTTAAGTTTCACTTCTTCGTCGGTTTTCATGTCTTGCTAAACTTTGTTAATTGACTAGAATTGAAATTTGATGAAGCAATTTAGGCCTCAGCGATTCTGGTTACTGATTCTTGTTTTGAAAATTTGTTTTTAGCCGGACTGCTTGGATGATTTGGCTTATGCAATTATGTACGAGATAAGCAAGTTATCTTATCGAGTTTCTAAAGCTGATGTCACTCGTGCTCGTAACCAGGTAGCTACCAGTTCTTGTGCTTACCGTTGATAGTATGTTTTTGGTTATGCTAATGTTGTGGAGTGGTTTTTGCACTTGCCCTTGGTTGAATCTGCTTGATAGTATCCGGGATTATGTCACACCACTTTATCTTTGGGTATTCATGCATTGAATCAGAGTCACTTCTAATCCCGTTATAGTCTCTTTCTGACAATTTACTTATGAATCGTCCCTGCAGCATGCTTAGGGTAACAAGAGGGAAAATCATTTTTTTCCTGAGCAAGATGTGCATTTATCTTCATTATATCGACACTCATTTGCTGTTCTGTTGTACTGCAGTTGAAATCTTCTCTGATGCTTCACATAGATGGAACCAGTCCTATTGCTGAAGATATTGGGCGTCAGGTAAAATAGTTGGAATGCGGATGTGAAATTGAAGGCTTAGTTTGGTTTTAAAAATGTGGAGGCTTTGGTAATATAAAATTATAATAAAGAGAACTGGAACTTTTGGTAGTTAAAACAATTCGAGTAGAGAGTTTACTGTTTGTCTTTACCCTTACTGTTGTTGCAGCTACTTACATACGGCAGAAGAATCCCGTTTGCTGAATTGTTTGCCAGGATTGATGCTGTAGATGCCAGCACTATCAAACGCGTTGCAAACCGTTTTATTTTTGACCAGGTAAGGAAGGATTCATCCCTCTGCTTATTGCAAATTATTGAGCTACCAAGGAAGAATATTACTCCCTCTCCCTTAAATGTTAATCTGTTATTCCATTTTGGGATGTCTCGAAACATACGCTCACTATGCAAAGTCAAGGGACAAAATTGCTCTCATTCTCATTTGAATTTCAAACTTCAATTGCTAACTAAAGAGGATTTGTGGAAAGTTACGATGTTTAATTTGCAATCATCATCTCCTCAATAGTTGGGTCTCCAAATGGGACCAGTACTAAAGGACGAAGGGAGTAAAATCTTTTTTAGTGTTTCTCGTTTGATTCGACATTTGTTTCTGAATCGTGTTTGGTCTTTGTTTGGAATTGAAGGATGTTGCCATCGCTGCCATGGGACCTATCTAGAGTTTACCTGACTACAACTGGTTCAGGCGCAGGACCTACTGACTCCGTTACTAGGTTCTTTTCCCTTGTGATTTTCTTTTTTTCTTTTTTTTGGCATTCCTCCTCTCCTGCTCTGTGGCCTCAAAACATTTTGTTGTTTCTTAAAACCACCAGGAATGAACTCCCTTGTGGTGGCGTTATTTATTTTCTGCTCCCAGATTTTGCTGTATTTTCCATACAGTTGTGAATAATTATGCTGTAACCAGTGTTTAATAAGACGCTAGATCTAATATGATACCATGAACTCTTTGCAGCCAGGCGGGCAGTGAATGTTTCATTTGTTATTTTCTCTATCCCCTCCCTTTTTTCCCACCGCGCTCTCTGGGGATGAAGATAGCCATGTTGATCGTTGTTTTTTAGCTTTTAGCAATTTTTTACAGCGAACATGGCTGGTGTGAAAATGAACCGACATAGTGTCGTGTTGTTCGTGGCTTACGGTATGGAGTTTGGACTTGGACGTCTCTTTATTAATTGGTGCCGTTTGCATTTCATATTATCTTTTTCTCCGGGCAGTGACTAATGAAAGTTTACCCCAGCTTTGTTTCACCACTCTCCCACTGCAGTGCTCAATCTCACTGTCCGTCTCGGCAATTAATGGTCAGAATTTTAAAAAACTCTTTTTGGGAAGAGTTCTTTTAAAATCCGAATCAAGACTTCATACACCTGAACATAGAACAAAGATGACCATGTCCATGAATTCTACATGTCAATGAGTTTTCTATCTGGAATCAAACTTGGATCAAAATGTTCCCCATTCTTAATATGCTATAATTTGGTTTTTGATAATTTGAATTGTCTTGGTACATCATTTGGGTTTTTAATATTCATTGAAAGAATTTTTCTTTCCAAAAATAAATGTTTGACAAGTACAAGTTTTAAGTTCTCAAACAATTTACCCATGCAATAAAAAAATATATATGAAACTTCAAACAATATCATTTACCATAAAACAAAGCGCAAATACTTTCTTTTCTCCAGAAAAGTTACATATTCATGTATAGTATGTCTTGAATCATGTACCGCTTACCAGAATATAGCATGATGTATCATGGTTATCACACGATAACACTAGCATAAGATATGTGTCGCTTTTACCCTAAGAAATGGACAACACTGAATACATGGAGCAGAACCGCAGAATATTAGGATGAGCACCTAATTAAGAACTCACATCAGAAACGGGATGACTGAATTATTCCAAATTGGAGTGTCAAATTTACGAACAACCGACGACATAAATTTGTTCCTTGAGATGCAATTCCCACGGATCAGCTTGTAGATTCGAGAAACACCAAGTCTTGCATAATTGAAAGAGCCACTCTCAAATGTCCCTTTCATACGCTCAGGTACCTTGAGTTGGACTCTAGTGTTTAGATTTTCAGAACTTCCAGCCATGGATCTAATGAAAATAAGGGACATCTGAAGACCATCTCCCAAACGGCGTTCGAAAAATGCTGGATACCTGGAAAAAGATGTTTTCACTAGTTGGAATAACCAGATTATCAGCATTCCAAAGAAGCTATAAGTCTATATAGGGGTAGGGCCATACTTTTCATTCATATTCATCAACAGATGATGAGCCAGCTTTGAGTTTCCCTCCTGAGGATCTGTTTCAAGAGCTATGAGGAATGGAACACAGGTAATTGGATGAACCAGACCTTGCCGCAGCACAATTTCTACAATCTGCATCAGGTAGTGTAAAAATTAAATAAATTTGCTACTGGCAACAGTAAGATCCTGAAAATCACTAAAATGAAACAACTAAGCCCCATCAAGTGTTCCAGGGCAGTATACAGAAGTAGAATGACAGAAATCACCCTCTTCAACTTTCAGAATCCGTGGTCCTTGTTTCCAGAACCACCAATGACCAATAAATCCACGATAATAGAGATATTAGCCTAAGAATTTGTTTCATGTGTAAGAAAACAATTCATATTTCAGTATCATTATCAGTTTTGATGAATTGTTTCTAGTTCTGTACAGGTTTTATGCGATTGTACTGGTTGGTCAAACTAGTTCAACCACTTTAACGGAAACCTTCAGACAACAATGTTCTTACCTTCACAGCAGATTGGCGAACCTGTGCATTTTCATCTAAACATCTTCCCAAGATGTTATCCCAATACAGTTGAATTATTCCGCCACAGATATTGGTATCACCTGCACCAGCAGCAGCAGGAACACTATGGCCAGCATCCATGGGATGACTGGCGACATTGCTGGTTTTTTCTGTTCCCATTTGACTTTCTGCATCAAGAAGATACTCGTAGATGTTTTGCATCTGTGGAACAAATTAACTCAGTCCATGGATGTGGAGGCTATTACCTTCAGACGCAAGTCAGTACCGGAGGAGAGTGCTGCCTCTAAAATTTTCCCAACATCCTTTTCCAACATATATTCTGGCCTAGCGATTAAAACATAACCTAATGCCTACAGAAATCCAAAACTACATGAGTACAACTTAAATTAGACAATACAGGATCTCTCTCCCTCTCTTCTATATTGTGTGTGTGTGTGGCCCGTACACAAGGGGTGCAGGTTCATGGACAAATGGTGAAAGAGCATACCTGCAAAGATCTGGGCTTTATTATAAAATCCTCTGCATGAAGATATTTTTTAAACAACTTGAGGCTGTTCTTGACGTCGATATTTTGGTCAATGCTGCAGGATGTGCTCAGCAAAGAGTTACCATATTGAAAAAGCAACCCAAGACAGAAAAGAGATCGCCCAACTTGCTGTAATTGCAAAATGATCATTTTTAAGTTTATCTAGTGAAAGAAAATGCTATGTCAGATGACCACTGCAAAAAAAGCATTGGAAAAAACAAAATCAACCGAAAAGATGGTTCAAAATCTCACACAAAACTTATCAAAGCAGTCCATCAGCCATATTTCAGAATGATTTGGAAAAACGAAGTTCTTAAAAATCGTTCATTCCCAAAACACAATAGAAACCGATATCCATCAAGTATGTTCTACAGAGGTCCTCGGGATGTCTCCAAACAGATGGAACGATAGCTCAATGGATTACCCGATCCTTCTCAAATGCAATACAGATACCGTAGTAACAAGACTGTCACCAATGGCAATACTGACGCATAGAAATGTAAGCCCCAACGCCAGGCCATACGACTCACGATGACCAATTCTACCTAAAAGTTCAAGTGTCTTGGAGCACAAACTGAACTTTGTATACAAGCCAGAAACTATGAATATCTCGCAGCACAATTGAAGGAGCGACTCCCGATATGGCAGTACTGTTATAATAGTCCATTAAGTATAAAGACTATGGTAGTCCATTAAGTATAAAGACTATGGAGGAAACATTGTTTTAAAATTTTCGTACGAAAATAGTGTACAAAGCAACTCTTCCCTCTCCCCTTGAATAACAATCTTTACACGTTCTGACTTACTCCCTAATGTTTTCATTTTTATATATCTGTGATAGGAATACCCTGAATATTCCAAAGAGGAGATTGTGCAAGGTCTTAATCATTCATATGAAGCATGAACCATAAGGTTGCCTTTAAGCCCTTGAATTCTTCAAATAAGAACTCACCACTATTTTATGAGAAACCACGGAGTTGGAAGAATGTAGACTCCAGCTTACAGGCATCATCAACATGAGAGATGCTAAAGGCCAAGTCAGTTGTGACTTGTGAGAACCTTGTGTGGGGACAAAATCACAAAAGTATGTAATAACGACTAGAAGCAGTGCAAGATGTTACCATGAATGCAAGCACATCTAAATCGAACATTTTCTCCAGAACACTAGATTTAGTGATCGCTCATTTACACTTAGTTTCTCCATTGCATTGCATGTTTAGTAGAATAACAAAGAGAATGCCAACAAAAATGGTACGCAACCTTTGCAGTATTGGCCAGATGAGGGCAAAGTTTAACTGCATGAAAAATAAGCTCACGAGTTGGAATTCAAACTTAGAGGCAGTACAAAGAATCCAAGTTCCGACCTATAATCAAGCACTCACCAGTAGTCTGCTAGTCTATAGATAGACAATGTACTTAACTTTTTCTGACTTCTGAGTTGGGCTACCCAAAAGGGCACATTACACAACACAATTCTAAAGCACTTCAAAAGCTTATGAGAGAAATTCATAAAGACCTACTTCCCAACAACCACCCTTACAGGGAAATTAATACGATAAAATAAACAAAAAGCAAACGCTCAGTTAGGAGAGTGTTTTTAAATAATGGATAATTCACCTTGGTTACCTGAGTTCGATTTTGTTCACCCTCACTAAGAGAGGGTGAAGATGTGTGGGTCCAATGGGGTCAATACACTTTTTGGTATAGATGGACTTACTTTTTGGTGGGAACCACACTTTCTCCACCAATAAAAGGGAGGGTATTGTTCACCCTCATTCAATGAAGGTGACTAGAATCATTCTCAGGTTACCTAGAAACATTGGAATCAATCAGAGCAGTGCTCTGATGAGTGACGACTAACAATAATGAAGATGCAGCTAGTTATTTCAAAATAACCACAACAAACCTGTTTGTTGTCAAATCCTAAGGCATCCAAATGCTTGAAAAACACCTGGATGAGATACTCAACGACAGCTGAACCTTTCCCTGCCACTCTACTCAGAGAGCACAGGCACCTCAGACAGAAGAAAATCAACTGTGTAAATAATATCAAAGCAAAGCATCAATCATGTACCACCACATAACTAAAGTTGTGCATGAAAGTCTAAAACTTGACTGAACCAAGAAAGCATTATCTCGATATTCAGAAGTTAGAACAAATTTATATCCACAAATCGACTCTAACTACAGCTATGCCCTTCATTTTTTTTCCCGGGTACATTATGCCCACCATCTTTTAGTACCACATAAATGAGGCCTACAAGTTGCTAAAATGGAGGAAAAACAGCACTAATTTTGATCCCTAATCCGCACACCACTTACTAAATATATCACTATCTTGTCCATAAGGATTCTCCTATGAACAATGATATTCAAACTCTGAAAAAACATGATGTAGCTTTTTGGCATGATGACTGTTAGCTAGCTTGATATATATTGTTGGGCCATTTTGTAACATCTTAAGCTTTTAGGACAATTGGTAACTTAACAATGACAAGTGTTTTCCGTCCTACCGTCGTGGCATGGTCTTGAGTCACATGAATTAGTCTCTCTATCAACCGCGCAAAGGAAGTAAAGTTGCCTACTACCTATCAGATCCAAAACAACAGTGGAAACAAAAGCCTCATAAACAGTTTTCCCTAGGGTAAATAGTAAGAGCTATGATGTTTTAACCCCTCCGCAACTCTCATGCATGGCCTCAGTTTCCTCAACCTGCTCTTCGAGTTAGGAGGTTAGCACCTAGTTGGCCTTCCAACATCGAGTCATACATACCTTTCAGCTCCCCCAATAACCTATGTAAAACGAAGCGATCCTATAGTCGGAACAACTAATCAAATCAAAACTCTTCAACCATATACGACAAGATTTTCCTCATTGGCCAACTTCAATGACCAGAAAAGGAGTCACAGTGGAGGCCACTAAATAAAACCCATATAGATATCTAGTCCATAATCCTGGCAAACAAGAATAACATTCACACTATGTAGCACGGACATTCGTCGGAGGTCACATACCGGTGTCAGACACTTGTTGGAGACCGAGACTCTCCGGACACTCCCCGGACATGTGTCCGACACTCATATTCAAAGGGCCCCCTTTTTTATCAATGTTTTCCATTTGGACACTCCAGGGACACTTTAAAAAATGCTCTAGACACTTGGAAAACAAGTTGGGGTTGATTAAAAAAAAAAGTGGGATCTAATTAAAACTTAGGAAAGTCATATTTTTTGTGTGACAGATGATGGTTTATTGGTAGGAAAGGCACACAAATGATCAAATGATTTTAGTTGAAATACTTTTATGAATGATATGATGATGGTTATAATTTAATGTATATGTAGTGTTGCATATTTACGATGAGAACCTTAATTTGTTTTTACTTTTTCTTCATATGATAGTATACATATATACTTTTTAAAACGTGTCCCTAAGGGTCGTGTCCATTTTTTAAAAATTCGTGATGTCATGTCGGTGTCGTGTCCGTGTCGGTGCTACATAGCATTCACATTATGATATTCTAAGGACTTTGTCACACATCGCTTCTATAAACCACCCAAACTTGGTTAATAAGTCTTGTTAAGTTACCATTGTTCCAAAAGCTTAGGCTGTTAGGAATGGGCCCAACAATATACACCAAGCCATCAAACAAGTCCAAGAATAGCGCACTTGTTACCATACTTGTACACCGTACTTGGATAAAATCTGATGCGGCACCTTAAAGGGCCCAAGTGCAGGTTTTACATGAGGCTCATCAGGTGATAATATGGGCGCCAAGTATGGGCCCACCACATCAGATGGTACCCAAATGTGGTGCACAAATGAGTCATCATCGCATTAATCGTAGTCTAAAGGCCACTCCACCGACAGCCAATTGGTTGTGGTAGATTTACCGAAACTCTTACACAGTACAAGAGTTAGGTCTTGAGTGGCCGCGTGCCTCTGCCTTGGGTCTATTTCTCATCTCTCTCTGACCTCCACATAATAATTTATCGTATTACACATCCTTAAGTATTCACAGTTCACACATCTCCAAGCTCGCTTGAGATTCTACCAGTGTACTGTCGTTCCTTAGTTATCAACTTCAAAGATTTCATCCCTCGGGATTCAAAGTCCAAAAATTTCATAGTATAGTCGGTCCCTTCGAAAATGAGATTTATTATTGTTTAGTTAACAAAATTGCACATGTAAGATGCTTTAGTTTTATGGCAGGTTTTTCTCATAATTGGCAAGGACAACACTTAATTGATGTAAGACAAGTGTGATGAACACTCCATGCTTCTGCTAGTTCTGAGCCCAAAACTAATTTTTTGTAGCAGAAATTTTGACCTTGGGGGGATGGATTTTTGGCTGAAATAGTATTCAGAATATATTGGTGTTTAGAATGTATGGGAAGGCTATTTTGCAGCTGTTCTGGACACTAAATTATACCTGTTGTGTTTGTCTTCTTTCTCAAGCTAGGGTGCTAGGGTTGATTAAGGGGAACTAGGTTTCATGAGGGACTAATACAGATCTGAGATCTAAAAAAAGCAAAAATAAAGATGACGACGGCGAAGAAAAGTGTGAGTACAGCACCTAGCTCCCGTAGGCACCAAGCTGGGGTTAGAAGGGCATCACAATATCCAAAAGAAGTTTCATAAGCTGGGGGATTCACTGAAACTTATTCATTCTCAAATTAGAGGTTTTGACAGCACAAAGCCCCAAGGAATCCTAAACCCGGCTTGGATTCCTATTTAGAAACTAGATTTTTAACTTCCAAAAACCTGTGCAAACACTTTAAATAACTTAATCATTCTTCAATTAGAGGTTTTATTAAGGTGGTCGCTATTCGCAGCCCAGTTCTTGCTACTCGCAGTCGATTACTACCTACAAACCACCACCTTATAAGAATTTGCTACTTGCAGCCAACAAATTATCCCTGAACTCCCCTTTTTACCCTTCTATACAATAAACATACAACCCAACTCCAGGTTTTCACAGTCCGTTCATTCCCTTTTCTAACCTAGGTTTTCTTTCTCCAGTCCACAGCTCCACTAGTCTGTTCCTTCTCCAGTCCACAGCTCCACCACCCACGGGTACCATTACCGCCACCACCAACCCCCACCCCCACCCCACAGCCCCACCTCCCGTCTCTCTCTCTCTCCCTCCCCGTTTCTTCTTCTCCTCCATCAGTCACCACCACAACCACCACAACACCACTCTCGCCACACCACAATAGCAGTACAACTTTGAGGCAAAGGAGGTGTGAGAAGAAAGCACAACACGCCGGCATCACCAACTATTTCGAAGTTGAACATCGGTAAAATTTTGAATCTTGTTATTTCGGGGGTTTTTTTTTTTCTATTGTTGTTCGATTTTTGTTTGAATTTTTTTGAGAAACACACAGTAAGTACGTACTGCGATTTCGTATAATTCAGATGTGATCGAACATTAGAGTTCGATTGTTTTCCACAATTTCGGATATTAAAATCTGATTGTTTGCCCTCATTCAGATTTTCATATCTGAAATTAATTGCCTCATTCGGATTTTAATTTCCGATTGGCCCTTATTCGAATATTATAAAAGTTGAGTTGTTAGCTCATTCAGAATTTAATATCCAAAATGTATTGCCTCATTCAGACTTTAAGCTGGTTTAATCCCTCGTTTAGTCGGAAGCTCCCGATTCACCGACATGTTCATATATATGGAGTTATGATATACTGTGTATATGAGTTATTTTCTTATGGAAAGATTATGCACCACCATCACCACTACTCCTCCTCCTACTACAACTAGTTAACAACAATACAAGATCTTGGGTTCTTATGCAATTCGTTTAAACCATAACCACTGGTGCAGTGCAACTTTCATACAAAGGGATTTGTGGCCCTCCCTCGGTCCCTTCTTTGTCACCATTTGACTTCTTCCAAATTGGTGAAAATAGAAAGAACATGTAATATTTTGTACCCCCTATTAGAGGGGTTGTTGCTGTAATATGTATATGCTTCTTGTCAACTAGGTGTTTTCTATTCTTTTTATGGTTTGGAGCGGCAAATGATTGTCGTCTGGCTGGGTGCCAACCTCTCGTTGGGCCTCCATTAGTCGTGATGCTTTTTGCTCCTTTCCTTTTGAACTTTTTAATTTCTTCAAAGATCAAAAGTATTATCTTATTTGCCGTTGAAAAAAATAAAAGAAAAATAACATTAGAACTCGAGGATATTACTGTCCGATTAGTACCCTCTGATTGGCCCCTATTCGAATATTATAAAAGTTGAATTGTTAGGTCATTCAGAATTTCATATCCAAAATGTATTGCCTCATTCGGACTTTAATATCCAAAAGTATTCGGACATTACAGTCCGATTAGTACCCTCTAATGAGTTTCTGCAATGCTTATGGTGGTTTGTTGCTTGATAAGTTATAACTGTGCTAGAACTCGAGGATACACATATTGTCTATATTTGGCTTTCAAAATGGCTAAATATTTTGTTTCGATTAGGTTGTAGACATGCTATTCGAATATTATGAAAGTTGAATTGTTAGCTCATTCAAAATTTGATATCCAAAATTTATTGCCTCATTCGGATGTTAATATCCAAATATTTATATCCCATTCGGACATTACAATCCGATTAGGCTGCTCTATTTCGGTTATAGAATCCGATTTACTTATCTTTTTTCAAAATTTAGTATCCGATCCTCCTATCTTTAATTCATGTCTTCTATTATATGGCTTCGTCTATACAACAGGATCTGAATATCCACACTCCACTGTAGGCCTGATTGTATTCTCTTGTTGGTACAAGATTTAATTTTGCTTGTTATGAAGACGTTAGCATGCATTGTTCATGTATAGATTCATATCGTTTTGTGTGAATCGTACGATTTTGACAACTAAGGTTCTAGTGTATTGTTTGCAATGTACAGGAAATGAAACGAGTTCCTTCTACCGTTTCTGCAAGGAAGAGGAAGGCTGAGCAAGCTTTAGCTTCAGCAAGTAAACAAGGCAAAACACGAGGACGAGGGCAGAGGCAAGAGGTTAGGGCTGAGGAGGATGTGGTGGTTGAGCAACATCGTGAGGTAGACTCTAGTACCTAGTAGGAAAATAAGTACCATAGGATGATGGATATGTGCATGTAGATGTTAAGGATTTGTTATAAAAATGGAAGCTTATATAACACAATAAAGTTTGTAGGCTAAAGTTTAGAGAATACAAGAATGTAAAATAAATTCCAATACTAACAAGTTTTGCATGTGAACAAGAAAAATTCCAATAAAGTTTTGCATGTGGTTTCATATTAGTCAAATGAAATAATGTTTGCATAAACCTTGATTCATGTATAGATTCGTATCGTTTTTGCGTGAATCGTACGATTTTGACAACTACAGTTCTAAGGTATTATTTGCAATGTACAGGAAATGAAACGAGTTCCTCCTACCGTTTCTGCAAGGAAGAGGAATGCTGAGCAAGTTTTACCTTCAGAAAGTAAACGAGGCAAAACACTAGCACGAAGGCAGAGGCAAGAGGTTGAGGTACAATCGGAGGTAGAGGAGGATGTGGAGGTTAAGCAACATGCTCAGGTAGAGAATGATGTGGAGGTTGAGGTACATTTGGAGGTAGAGGAGGATGGACCACATGCTGAGCTACGGGAACTGATTGACCAAGTCACTTCTTACCATTAACCACTCATGAACATTGCCTTTCATGAAGCCCGACACTGCCTGAAACCCACAATTTCCATCATCTTCAACATTCTTGATCGATTCTATGTAAGGTCTTATTGCTTCCGGGAACTGATTGATGAAGGGGCATATCAAAAGTTGTGCTGGAACTTTTGCTTTCCCTTTCAGATTGCGCCGCGGTTTCTCTTTCACGGGCTTAGGGGTTTCAAGGGAGGCCAGAACATGCTCAAACTCCGAGGGATCCCTATGCGTCGAATTTTGTTCTTTGGCTGTATTTTTTTTCTTTCGTTGACTTCCGACCGCGTGCTTGTGCATTCACTTTGGGTTCAAGGAGAGAACTACTTTTCGGATGCGCAAGCTCTTGCATCTTCTTAACATAATTGACCTTTACATCATAGTTTTCTTCATTCAAGAACTTGTTGTAAAAACAATCAAAGTGAGCCAAAAGCGTCTCCTCCATCGAACCCTCATTCTGGGGTGCAAGCAAAGAAAGCGTCTTCCAATGGTCATGGATTAACTCAATCGGTAGCGGGATATTTGCCATCTTGTAAGGAGCAATCTCATGAGCGCAAGGTAAACCATGAGTGTGCCTCAAAGAACACTCGCACCAATCCAACAAATGTTGCATTTGCGATTTCCCAGCTTTCTCTATCACTCGGTACTTGTGTCGTACATTGTACACGGTTTTGATAGACGTTACGTTCTTAGGATCTTGAACCTTCAAATGGGTTAGGATTTCTCTGGGTTTGACAAAAGCGACTGACAAATCAACCACCGTGCTAGTCTGCTGTGCCGACAACCTCCCGGCATACGAATGGCCCTCCAAGTACACCGCTGGAGGATGGTTGTGAGTGCCATTATGGACAGAGACAGTCCAACCATCATTGCCCTTTACAGCTTTCAATTCAAATGGGCATTCACATTTTTTGGTGCCCGTGGACCGCACTTTCTTCTTCACAGCTACCTCCTTCTCATCAACCTTCTTCACAAATGGCCTATACTTACCGCTCCTTTCACATGAAAACCTCATCCTAGGTGTGCGATTCTTAATATATTTCTCAGAACCCATTATGACAATGATAAACCCGTGTTGTTTACCAGTGCATCTTATCCAATCTACCAACGCTTCATCGGATGGAAAAACCTACACACACATAACAAAAAATTATAGCCCGTAATATAAGATTGCACATGATAAATGCTCTATCAAAAAAACACTCACCGTCTCCGTTGTAAAATACTTCGTACAATCGTATGGAGGACGAGTGGAAGTAGGTATAGTCGATGGCCCTACATAACTACCAAGTGTTGAAGTATCACCCTGTAACACCCAAAGACAAACCAGGTAAGTGAAGTATCACCTACATAACTACCTCCGTCGTCGCCACCGCCACCGCCACCGCCACCGCATCAAAACTGCTCCCTTCCCCTCCGCCACCTGACGCCATGACCTATGACCGCCTCGCCCTATCCGTAAACCAAAAGCTCGAGCTCCTCCACAACCCCGACCCCCTCTTCTTAACCCACAACTCCCCCAACAAGTTGGGCTCTCTCTCTCTCTCTCTCTCATCCCAACTCTCCTGTATCACAGTCAAGTCTCTCTCTCACCAAACCCTAGAGAGATAACCTAAAAAATGGCGATCAGGCACCTCTTATCCCTATCCCGCCGCTCCGCCACCCGCTCCTTTCGATCTCTTTCCAGCGCCTCCGTCGTCGCCACCACCACCCCATCAAAACCGCTCCCTTCCCCTCCGCCACCTGACACCATGACCTACGACCGCCTCGCCCTATCCGTTAACCAACAGCTCAAGCTCCTCCACAACCCCGACCCCCTCTTCTTAACCCACAACTCCCCCAACCCAACCCTAGCCGACCACACCCCTATCCTCTCCTTGCCCCTCACTCGCATCACCATCCTCCCCTCCGGCCTCCGCATCGCCGCAGAGTCCGACCTCGCCTCCAAGACCGCCACCGTTGGCATCAAGATCGACGCAGGATCCCACTTCAAGATAGAACAAACCAACGGCACCGCTCACTTTTTGGGGCACATGATATTAAAGGGGACCGAGAGGAGGAGCTCGAGGAGTAGGTGGAGAACATTGGGGGCCACCTCAACGCGTACACGTCGAGGGAGAAGACCACGTTCTACGCCAAGGTGATGGATAAGGATGTTCCTAAAGCGCTGGATATACTACAAATTCGAAGTGATAATGAGTTGGTTTAATTGGTGGCTTTTGTTGAATTGTGTGGGGTGAGATGTTTTATTTAGATTGATCTTAAATGTGATGATTGTGTCGTGATTTTCAGGTTCGATGACAATCGGATTAGTCGGGAGGGTGATGTGATTCTCAGGGAGATGGAGGAGGTATAATAATTGTTGATTGTAGTCATGTTATGCTTCTGTTTCGTTGAAGTTGTTATTTTTGGATAGCTAATCACTGCCCCATAGTTGTCAAGGGCAAATGGTGCATCGTGGTGCACAGTTCTGTTGGGCCTGAGGCAAGAGGTGCAGCTATGCAAAAAAATATTTACTTCTGAAACTTTTTGGTGCACTTTTTTAATCGATTTGAAATCAAGGGCGCTTTTTTGCGCCTTGTCGCTTCTTTGCACTTTTTGTTCGCCTTTTTCAAGTCGCCTCGCCTGGGTCAGCAAGGTGGGTGCACCTCGCCTTGCGCCTAGGCGCGCTTTTGACAACTATGCACTGCCCCAGTTAAGGTAAAACCGGTGTGCTAGAATATGTATAAGGTGTAAAGAAATAGGTAGGACGGTAGGAGTGCATAAAAATGTGCATAAAAAAGGGGAAATTTATATAAATGGTCTTCCTAGTTTCATCCGAGTCTCATTTTCGTCCTCCAAGTATCAATTCCAACTCTTTTGACCTTCAAGTTTAGTTTTCGTACCCAATTGTTCCAATTAATAACTTCTGTCAACCAAATTGGACTGAAAAAATCAGATTGATGGCAGTTTGGACGTTGCCCCTTTCGTACCAAGTTCATCCAATCTGACCTCAATTTGATTTTTTCCGTCCAGTTTGGCTTACAGACGTTATCAATTGGGCCAACTTGGTACGAAAACCAAACTTGAAAGTCAAAAAAGTTGCAATTGATACTTGGAGGACAAAATGAGACTCGGGTGAAACAAGGAGGACCATTTTTATAAATTTCCCTAAAAAAAGGTATTTAAGTTCAAAACATTGTACTCCCTCCGTCCCAAATTGCTTGTCCCATTTGGGGAAGCTAAATACTGAGAGGACAAGCGATGATTGCACCAAATTCAAATTGTGAGGCATGACTTTAACTTTACTACATTATCTTTGTATTCTATCTTTTCAACACAATGATGACTACTTTATAGGGACAATTTTGGAATACTAAAAGCTTTTTTGATTTGACTTTTTAAAGGGACTTAACATTTTGGGACATCCAAAAAGCAAAGAAGGACCAGTAATTTGAGGCGGAGGGAGTAGTATTGTTCGAGGTTCGATGAGAATTGGATTACTCGGGAGCGTGATGTGATTCTATTGGAGACGGTGTTGATTATGATGCTTCTGTTTTATTATGTAATTTTATTGGAGATGGTATTGATTATGTGATCATTGGAGATGGTATTGATTAGATGATTCTATTGGAGATGGACAACCAAAATTTTGAGCTAACAAGTGGTTATTTCTCAAATAACTTGAGTAAAAGTGCCAAAATTTTGGTATGCAAACCAAAAAAATGGCGATCAGGCATCTCCTATCCCTATCCCGCCGCTCCACAACCCGCTCCCTCCGATGTGTCTCCACTGCCTCCGCCGTCGCCACCACCACCGCATCAAAACCGCTCCCTTCCCCTCCGCCACCTGACGCCATGACCTACGACTGTCTCGTCCTACCCGTCAACCAAAAGCTCAAGCTCCTCCACAACCCCGACCCCCGCTTCTTAACCCACAACTCCCCCTACCCAACCCTAGCCGACCACACCCCCATCCTCTCCTCGCACCTCACCGACATCACCATCCTCCCCTTCGGTCTCTGCATCGCCATAGAGTCCGACCTCGCCTCCAAGACCGCCATCGTTTTCCTGCTCAACAAGCTGGGCTCTTTCTCTCTCCCATCCCAACTCTCCTGTATCACCGTCAAGTCTCTCTCTCACCAAACCCTAGAGAGATAACCAAAAAAATGGCAATCAGGCACCTTTTATCCCTATCCCGCCGCTCCGCCACCCGCTCCCTCCGATCTCTCTCCACCGCCTTCGCCGTCGCCACCGCCCTCGCATCAAAACCGCTCCCTTCCCCTCCGCCACCTGACGCCATGACCTACGACCACCTCGCCCAATCCGTCAACCAAAAGCTCAAGCTCCTCCACAACCCCGACCCCTGCTTCTTAACCCACAACTCCCCCCACCCAACCATAGCCGACCACACCCCAATCCTCTCCACGCCCCTCACCCGCATCACCATCCTCCCCTCCGGCCTCGCCACAGAGTCCGACCTCGCTTCCAAGACCGCCACCGTTGGCGTCTGGATCGATGCGGGATCCCGCTTCGAAACAGACCAGACCAACGGCATCGCTCACTTTTTGGAGCACATGATATTCAAGGAGAATGTGAGGAGGAGCTCGAGGAGGTGGAGAACATGGGGGGCCACCTCAACGCGTACACGTCGAGGGAGCAGACCACGTTCTACGCCAATGTATTGGATAAGGATGTTCCTAAAGCGCTGGATATACTGCAAAATTCGAGGTGATAATGAGTTGGTTTAATCGGTGGTTTTTGTTGAATTGTGTGGGGTGGGATGTTTTATTTAGATTGATCTTAACTGTGATGATTGTGTCGTTATTTTCAAGTTCGATGACAATCGGATTAGTCGGGAGGGTGATGTGATTCTCAGGGAGATGGAGGAGGTATAATAATTGTTGATTGTAGTCATGTTATGCTTCCGTTTCGTTGAAGTTGTTATTTTTAGATAGCCAATCACTGCCCCATAGTTGTCAAAGGCAAATGGTGCACCGAGGCGCACAGTTCTGTTGGGCCTGAGGCAAGAGGTGCAGCTATGCGAAAAAGTATTTACTTCTGAAACTTTTTGGTGCACTTTTTTAATCGATTTGAAATCAAGGGCGCTTTTTTGCGCCTTGTCGCTTTTTTGCGTTTTTTGCTCGCCTTTTTCAAGTCGCCATGCCTGGGTCAGCAAGGCGGGTGCACCTCGCCTTGCGCCTAGGCGCGCCTTTGACAACTATGCACTGCCCCATTTAAGGTAAAACCGGTGTGCTAAAATATGTATAAGGTGTAAAGAAATAGGTAGGACGGTTGGAGTGCATTAAAATGTGCATAAAAAAGGAGAAATTTATATAAATGGTCCTCCTAGTTTCATCCGAGTCTCATTTTCGTTCTCCAAGTATCAATTCCAACTCTTTTGACCTTCAAGTTTGGTTTTCGTACTTAATTGGTCCAATTAATAACTTCTGTCAACCAAATTGGATTGAAAAAACCTGATTGATGGCAATTTGGACGTTGCAGTTCATACCAAGTTGGTCCAATCTGACCTCAATCTTATTTTTCCCATCCAATTTGGCTGACAGACGTTATCAATTGGGCCAACTTGGCACCAAAACCAAACTTGAAGGTCAAAAAAGTTGCAATTGATACTTGGAGGACAAAAATGAGACTCGGGTGAAACTAGGAGGACCATTTTTATAAATTTCCCTAAAAAAGGGTATTGAAGTTCCAAACTTTTACTCCCTCCGTCCCAAATTGCTTGCCCCTTTTGGGGAAGCTAAATACTGAGAGGACAAGCGATGATTGCACCAAATTCAAATTGTGAGGCATGACTTTAACTTTACTACATTGTCTTTGTATTTTATCTTTTCAACACAATGATGACTACTTTATAGGGACAATTTTGGAATACTAAAAGCTTTTTTGATTTGACTTTTAAAAGGGACTTAAAATTTTGGGACATCCAAAAAAGGAAAGAAGGATCAGTAATTTGAGGCGGAGGGAGTAGTATGTTTCAAGGTTCGATGAGAATTGGATTACTCGGGAGCGTGATGTGATTCTATTGGAGATGGTGTTGATTATGGTGCTTCTATTTTATTATGTGATTCTATTGGAGATGGTATTGATTATGTGATTCTATTGGAGATGGACATCCAAAATTTTGAGATGGTATTGATTGTGTGATTCTATTGGAGATGGTATTGATTATGTGATTCTATTGGAGATGGACATCCAAAATTTTGCGCTAAAAAGTGGTTATTTCTCAAATAACTTTGGTAAAATTGCCAAAATTTTGGTATGCATTATAAGTGGAGAGAGAGAGAGGGGGTGTCTATGTCCAATGAAGATTAGGTATGCATTATTTAAGAATCATTGGCCCGGATAATGAGTATCTTGCACAATCATGGTATAAATAAGTGAAGGGTAACTCGCTGAGTACCCCTTCGCCTCAACATCAATAATGTTGATCTTTTGCAATTGTTGAAGGATGTGACGAGCAACAGCCCCACTGCTTTTGCAGAAATGAGATGGACGGCTTCCATTCCTCTTACTTCCGCCATAAATCCTCTGGAATGAACCAACACCAAGACCCTGCCTCAGGTATATCTTCCTTGCCATAGAAGCTGCCATAATATGGAGAAGTATGAACCCTCAAAGCATAGCCATGATCAACCCATGTCAAATCATGCCAGCAACACAAACATGCTTGTGAATGCTAGTGCCACACAATTACCAACCTTACCTTGAAATGGTCCAGAGCGCATGTGGGCATTTGTGCACAAACATATATACAGCCTTTTGGAGATATATAGACGTGTGTGTGTGTGTGTGTGAGAGAGAGAGAGAGAGAGAGTACCAGCTCTGATATAATACCAATCTGGGTCATACGGAGCAAGCTCCTTGAATGTACCAGTCTTCACTATGTCAGTCCAGTGAGGTAGCTCCATCTGCTCAAAATTGGTGAACGTAAAGACAAAGCAAAACAGCATAGATCTGTAATTCTATCTATAATGTCCCCCTAAGCAGCAATATTACCATGGAAAAGCATGATTTTTCATGCATATTAACGTGCTCACCGACAGAATACCCAACTTCGACGAAGTGAAAGCAAAGCATCTACTTATTATAATGAGCATTTCTCGACAATACACTCTCTATAAGGGAAATCATATCTGTGTTTGTGCATTGCACAAACTGTTTTGCCAGATCAACCACAGACACAGGCAAGAGGTGAGCTTCTCTTAAAGAAATAACACGTCACAATACTTCACAGCAAAATATATATACACGCACACACGACTCATACCATGCTTATCAGAATTTTGTGTTTATTCCACCATACAACTACCTTATACAACGGAGCAATTGTACATTTTCCACCGGATTATAATACAGAAGCAGTACCCGGCCCCCTATAAACCCAAGGTTTAGAGCAAGGAAAATACAGTGATCAATTATTAAACAACAAGCCAAGATATATCATGACTACCTCCAGCAACCAAACATCTGCACATCATTACTAACAGGTCAATTGTATTCCCATTTTGCTTCCTAATTAAGATCCACTTACTTAACGAAGAGCCTCAAAACCCAACACTAAAGTATAACATATGGGAAAATATCAATCGAAAACATCATAATATGGAAGCTGGTGTACAAACCAGGGTAAATTCAGGCATGGATAAGACCCCACTAGAAGTGGCATTAAGTATAAATCTTACATAACCATTTAGCTTATTAGTAATTTTAAAGTTTTTGAAACAAAAGTGGCATACAACCCTACAACCCAAAATGTGATTTTCTCTGGTTTCCACATACTACTTTCACGGAAACCAAACAGAGCGGTGAATAAATGAGGGTTTATACCTTGCTCGATCGCTTGAGATGGGCTGAGTAAGCCTTCACGAACTCGTGTGGCGACACGTCCTTCACACTTTTCGCAGTCGCCATGGCTGGATATGGAAGCTCGTGTAGCAGTGCACAGACGATACAGATGACTCGTTCCTGTTAGGGTTAGGGTTTCTCTAGCAGTAGGTTATATCACGGATGCAACTCCAGACCCGTGGGTCGATCCGAACTCCGAAAGTTTGTTGGGCTTGGGCGTACTATTTTCTCCAAAGTCATTAGTATTAGGGTTCTATGGATATAGTCCGGATTAGGTAAAGGATCCTGGATTTTGCGTTTTGTGCGGATCTCTTTTATCAGCCGTTGGATTATGTTTTTAATGGTCTGAATCTGCGAAAGGTTTATGACCGGTCATAAAACTTCCGCAGATCCAGACCATTGAAAACACAATCTAACGATTGAGATCATGGTGTGCACGAAACGCAAAATTCGGGATCCCTTACCTGATCCGGACTGTCTATGGATATGTTAAACTTATTTACGGAGCCACTACGAACAGCCTATTTATGGAGCCGTGCAATTTCAGCCGTCCGTTTCGGCAATTAATGATCTGGATTTAAAAAAAATTATTTGAGCAAATAGTTTTTTTATGGTCCGTAAATATTTGTTTATAGCTGCTCCGTAAACAAGGTTTTCTCTCTGTTCATGCATCCAAACAAATGTGTTTGGGTCTATGCGCACATCGACTAAGTTGGTTAGATTTTAAGGGTTAAGACTGAGAGGTTAGTTTCTCATAAACTAAATGGACAAAAGCCAATGTTTCCACATACTAGATAAGTCATTTTTCTCACGTACATCAACTAAAATATACTCCACTATTCAACGGAAACAATTTGACTATTGCTATTATAATTTATAATACTGCTGAAAGTATAAACTTGAGAGTTTCGAGTCAACCATCAAGATTATGAAAATTACAAATATAACTATCATGTTGTTTCGTTTTGAGAAGAAAATTTTGATGTAATGAGTGAAGATAGATAAATAGAAAAATTTATTGAGCACCGTGAAGAAAGTAATTTTTGTTTTCTCAAAACTTATATAAGGGGTGTTTGGCAACTGAATTTTTGCATTTTCGGATTCTCATTTTCCATTTTGGGTGTTTGGCATCCCATTTTGAGAATGGATTTTTGGGTTTTGGGTTTAGAAGCAAAAACCCAAAATCAAGTCGGGACAAGTTTTTCGGATTATTAGTTTTTCCCATTTTGTGGTCAATTACCAAAATACCCACATTCCTCCCTTCATTTTACCAGTTTTGCCCCTCCCTCCGCTTATCCACTTTCCTTATCTGTTCACACACCCAGAGAGAGAGAGGCAAAAATATTTACAGTAATATAGACTTCAATAATAAACATATTCTAAACTATTGAATAATAAATTAAAATAATAAAAAAACGCAAGTGGCATGTTTACACCTGTTAGACAAAGGGCAATATGGCAAAAATACAACCCATAATTCATTTTCAACGATCATCTACCAAACACTACTACAATTTCAAAATACATTCTGCACAAATCTCCCAAACACTCTACCATACTCAAAATACATTCTGCCCATAATCCAAAAAGTCAAAAAGCCAAAAAACTGAAAGTGAAAAGCAAAAAAATAGGCTTCCAAACACTCCATAAAAGAAAACAAAGTGTACAGGTAACTCTGCTAAAGTTTTTCTAGGATAAATTATAGTAAACCTTCCTAAACTTTGACTCAGTTGCAATGTGCCCTCCTAATGTATAAATTCGATCCTTTAACCCTTTCACTGGATACTCCTATCTATAATAAGAAAAACTACTCATTCCTTCCGCGGCACAGCCAGGTGGTGTCCTAGTCCCCCTTTCACTGCACATTGTAGTGGAACACAAGACAAAATGTATTACGGTATGGTGGAAAATAATTCTCGGACACCACTTGACGGTGAGACGCTGAATTATCCTAGTTTTCATTAGGGAATCAAAACCTCTGGGCCCATCCTAATTTTAAGCCACTTTTTAAAAACCCCCAAACTATTACCTGGCCCGGCCCAGCCCAGCCCAAGTTGTCACCTTCAGTTGCTATACGACGCCGTCTCTTCATTCCCCCCACACCCTTTCCTGCTCAACAAGCTCTCTTCATTCCCCCCACACCCTTTCCTGCTCAACAAGCTTGGCGCTCTCTCTCTCTCATCCCAACTCTCCTGTATCACAATCAAGTCTCTCTCTCACCAAACCCTAGAGAGATAACCAAAAAAATGGCGATCAGGCACCTCTTATCCCTATCTCGTCGCTCTGCCACAGCTCCCTCCGATCTCTCTCCACCGCCTCTGTCGTCGCCACCGCCACCGCATCAAAATCGCTCCCTTCCCCTCCGCCACCTGACGCCATGACCTACGATCGCCTCGCCCTATCCGTCAACCAAAAGCTCAAGCCCTACCACAACCCCGACCCCCACTTCTTAACCCACAACTCCCCCCACCCATCCCTAGCCGACTACAACCCAATCCTCCCCTCGCCCCTCACCCGCATCACCATCTTCCCCTCCGGCCTCCGCATCGCCACAGAGTCCGACCTTGCCTCCAAGACCACCACTGTTTGCCAGCTCAACAAGCTGGGCGCTCTCTCTCTCTCTCATCCCTACTCTACTGTATCACAATCAAGTCTTTCTCTCCAAACCTAGAGAGATAACCAAAAAAAATGTGCGATCAGGCACCTCCTATCCCTATCCTAGAGAGATAACCAAAAAAATGAGCGATCAGGCACCTCCTGTCCCTATCCCGCTGCTCCGCCACCCGCTCCCTCCGATCTCTCTCCACTACCTCCGCCGTTGCCACCGCCACCGCCACCGCATCAAAACCGCTCCCTTCCCTTCCGCCACCTAACGCCATGACCTACGACCGCCTCGCCCTATCCGTCAACCAAAAGCTCAAGCTCCACCACAACCCCGACCCCCGCTTCTCAACCAACAACTCCCCCCACCCAACCCTAGCCGACCACACCCCCATCCTCTCTTCGCCCCTCACCCGCATCACCAATCTCCCCTTCGGCCTCCGCATCACCACAGAGTCCGACCTCGCCTCCAAGACCGCCACCGTTTGCCTGCTCAACAAGCAGGTCGCTCTTTCTCTCTCTTTCATCTCAACTCCCCTGTATCACAGTCGAGTCTCTCTCTCACTAAACCCTAGAGAGATAACCAAAAAAATGGCAATTAGGCACCTCTTATCCCCATCCCGCCGCTCCGCCACCTGCTCCCTCCGATCTTTCTCCACCACCTCCGTCGTCGCCACCGCCCTGGCATCAAAACCGCTCCCTTCCCCTCCGCCACTTGACGCCATGACCTACGACCACCTCGCCCTATCCGTCAACCAAAAGCTCAAGCTCCACCACAACCCCGACCCCCGCTTCTCAACCCACAACTCTCCCCACCCAACCCTAGCCGACCACACCCCCATCTTCTCCTCGCCCCTCACCCGCATCACCATTCTCCCCTTCGGCCTCCGCATCACCACAGAGTCCGACCTCGCCTCCAAGACCGCCACCGTTTGCCTGCTCAACAAGCAGATCGCTCTTTCTCTCTCTTTCATCTCAACTCTCCTGTATCACAGTCGAGTCTCTCTCTCACCAAACCCTAGAGAGATAACCAAAAAAATGGCGATCCGGCACCTCCTACCCCTATCCCGCCACCCGCTCCCTCCGATCTGCCTCCACCGCCTCCGCCGTCGCCACAACATCAAAACCGCTCCCTTCCCCTCTGCCACCTGACGCCATGACCTACGACCGCTTCGCCCTATCCGTCAACCAAAACCTCAAGCTCTTCCACAACCCCGACCCCCGCTTCTTAACACACAACTCCCCCCACCCTACCCCAGCCGACCACACCCCCATCCTCTCCTCGCCCCTCACCTGCATCACCATCCTCCCCTCCGGCCTCTGCATCGCCACAGAGTCCGACCTCGCCTCCAAGACCGCCACCGTAGACGTCTGGATTGACGCAGGATCCCGCTTCTAGACAAACCAGACCAACGGCACCGCTCACGTTTTGGAGCACATGATATTCAAGGGGACCGAAAAGAGGAGCTCGAGGAGGACGTGGAGAACATGGGGGGCCACCTCAATGCGTACACGTCGAGGGAGCAGACCACGTTCTACGCTAAGGTGATGGATAAGGATGTCCCTAAAGCGCTGGATATACTCGCGGATATACTGCAGAATTCAAGGTGATAATGAGTTGGTTTAGTCGGTGGCTTTTGTTGAATTGTGTGGGGTGGGATGTTTTATTTAGATTGATCTTAACTGTGATGATTGTGTCGTGATTTTAAACTTCGATGACAATCGGACTAATCAGGAGCGTGATGTGATTCTCAGGGAGATGGAGGAGGTATAATAATTGTTGATTGTAGTCATGTTATGCTTCCATTTCGTTGAAGTTGTTATTTTTAGATAACTAATCACTGCCCCATAGTTGTCAAGGGCAAATGGTGCATCGAGGCGCACAGTTCTGTTGGCCCTGAGGCAAGAGGTGCAGCTATGCGAAAAAATATTTACTTCTGAAACTTTTTTGTGCACTTTTTTAATCGATTTGAAATCAAGGGCGCTTTTTTGCGCCTTGTCGCTTTTTTGCGCTTTTTGCTCGCCTTTTTCAAGTCGCCTTGCTTGGGTCAGCAAGGCGGGTGCACCTCGCCTTGCGCCTAGGCGCGCCTTTGACAACTATGCACTGCCCCAGTTAAGGTAAAACCGGTGTGCTAGAATATGTATAAGGAGTAAAGAAATAGGTAGGACGGTAGGAGTGCATTAAAATGTGCATGAAAAAAAGAGAAATTTATATAAATGGTCCTCCTAGTTTCATCCGAGTCTTATTTTCATCCTCCAAGTATCAATTCCAACTCTTTTGATCTTCAAGTTTGGTTTTCGTACCCAAGTGGTCCAATTGATAGCTTCTGTCAACCAAATTGGACTGAAAAAATCAGATTGATAGCAGCTTGGACGTTGCAGTTCGTACCAAGTTCGTCCAATCTGACCTCAATCTGATTTTTTCCGTCTAGTTTGGCTGACAGACGTTATCAATTAGGCCAGCTTGGTACGAAAACCAAACTTGAAGGTCAAAAAAGTTGCAATTGATACTTGGAGGACAAAAATGAGACTCGGTGAAACTAGAAGGACCATTTTTATAAATTTCCCTAAAAAAAGGTATTGAAGTTCCAAACTTTTACTCCCTCCGTCCCAAATTGCTTGCCCCTTTTGGGGAAGCTAAATACTAAGAGGAGAAGCGATGATTGCACCAAATTCAAATTGTGAGGCATGACTTTAACTTTACGACATTGTCTTTGTATTTTATCTTTTCAACACAATGATGACTACTTTATAAGGATAATTTTGGAATACTAAAAGCTTTTTTGATTTGACTTTTTAAAGGGACTTAACATTTTGGGACATCCAAAAAAGGAAAGAAGGACCAGTAATTAGAGGCGGAGGGAGTAGTATTGTTTGAGGTTCGATGAGAATTGGATTACTCGGGAGCGTGATGTGATTCTATTGGAGATGGTGTTGATTATGGTGCTTCTATTTTATTATGTGATTCTCTTGGAGATGGTATTGATTATGTGATTCTATTGGAGATGGACATCCAAAATTTTGTGCTAAAAAGTGGTTATTTCTCAAACAACTTGGGTAAAAGTGCCAAAATTTTGGTATGCATTATATGTGAAGAGAGAGAGAGAGGGGGGGGGGGTGTCTATGTCCAATGAAGATTAGGTATGCATTATTTAAGAATCATTGGCCCGGATAATGAGTATCTTGCACAATCATGGTATAAATAAGTGAAGGGTAAATCGCTAATTACCCTTTCGTCTCAACATCAATAATGTTGATCTTTTGCAATTGTTGGAGGATGTGACGAGAACAGCCCCACTGCTTTTGCAGAAATGAGATGGACGGCTTCCATTCCTCTTACTTCCGCCATAAATCTTCTGGGATGAACCAACACCAAGACCCTGCCTCATATATATTCCTTGCCATAGAAGCTGCCATAATATGGAGAAGTATGAACCCTCAAAGCATAGCCATGATCAACCCATGTCAAATCATGCCAGCAACGCAAACATGCTTGTGAATGCTAGTGCCACACAATTACCAACCTTACCTTGAAGTGGTCCAGAGCGCATGTGGGCATTTGTGCACAAACATACATACAACCTTTTGGAGATATATAGACGCGCGTGTGTGTGTGAGAGAGAGAGAGAGTACCAGCTCTGATATAATACCAATCTGGGTCATACGAAGCAAGCTCCTTGAATGTATCAGTCTTCACTATGTCAGTCCAGTGAGGTAGCTCCATCTGCTCAAAATTGGTGAACGTAAAGACAAAGCAAAACAACATAGATCTGTAATTCTATTTATAATGTCCCCCTAAGCAGCAATATTACCATGGAAAAGCATGATTTTTCATGCATACTAACGTGCTCACCGACAGAATACCCAACTTCGACAAAGTGAAAGCAAAGCATCTATTGATTATAATGAGCATTTCTCGACAATACACTCTCTATAAGGGAAATCATATCTGTATTAGTGCATTGCACAAACTGTTTTGCCAGATCAACCACAGACACAGGCAAGAGGTGAGCTTCTCTTGAAGAAATAACACGTCACAATACTTCACAGCAAAATATATACAAGCGCACACGACTCCACCACCCGCACCCTCCGATGTCTCTCCACCACCTCCGCCGTCGCCACCGCCACCGCATTAAAACCTCTCCCATCCCCTCCGCCACCTGACGCCAAGTCCTACGACCGCCTCGCCCTATCCGTCAACCAAAAGCTCAAGCTCTTCCGCAACCCCGACCCCCACTTCTTAACCCACAACTCCCCCCACCCAACCCTAGCCGACCACACCCCCATCTTCTCCTCGCCCCTCACTTGCATCACCCGCATCGCCAGCGAGTCCGACGTCGCTTCCAAGACCCCTACCGTTTGCCTACTCAACAAGCTGGGCTCTCTCTCATCCCAACTCTCCTGTATCACTGTCAAGTCTTTCTATCACCAAACCCTAGACAGATAACCAAAAAAATGACGATCAGGCACCTCCTATCCCTATCCCGCCGCTCCGCCACCCGCTCCCTCCAATCTCTCTCCACCGCCTCGGCAGTCGCCACCGCCATCGGATTTAAACCGCTCCCTTCCCCTCCGCCACCTGACACCATGACCTACGACCGCCTCGCCCTATCCGTTAACCAAAAGCTCAAGCTCTTCGATAACCCCGACCCCCGCTTCTTAACCCACAACTCCCCCTTTGCAACCCTAGCCGACCACACCCCCATCCTCTCATCGCCCCTCACCCGCATCTCCATCCTCCCCTCTGGCCTGCGCATTGCCACCGAGTCCGACCTCGCCTTCAAGACCGCCATCGTCGGCGTCTGGATCGACGCAGGATCCCACTTCGAGACAGACCAGACCAACGGCACCGCTCACTTTCTGGAGCACATGATATTCAAGGGGACTGAAAGGAGGAGCACGAGGGAGCTCGAGGAGGAGGTGGAGAACATGGGGGCCACCTCAACGCTTACACGTCGAGGGAGCAGACCATGTTCTACGCCAAGGTGATGGATAAGGATGTTCCTAAAGCGCTGGATATACTTGCGGATATACTGCAGAATTCGAGGTGAAGAGTTGGTTTAATCAGTGGCTTTTGTTGAATTGTGTGGGGTGGGATGTTTTATTTAGATTGATCTTAACTATGATGATTGTGTCGTGATTTTCAGGTTCGATGACAATCGGATTAATTGGGAGCGTGATATGTTTCTCAAGGAGATGGAGGAGGTATAATAATTGTTGATTGTAGTCATGTTGTGCATCTATTTCGTTGAAGTTGTTATTTTTAGATAGCTAATCACTGCCCCATAGTTGTCAAGGGCAAATGGTCCACCGAGGCGCACAGTTTTGTTGAGCCTGAGGCAAGAGGTGCAGCTATGCGAAAAAATATTTACTTCTGAAACTTTTTTGTGCACTTTTTTAATCGATTTCAAATCAATGGCGCTTTTTGGCGCCTTGTCGCTTTTTTGCGCTTTTTGCTCGCCTTTTTCAAGTTGCCTCGCCTGGGTCAACAAGGTGGGTGCACTCGCCTTGCGCCTAGGCGCGCCTTTGACAACTATGCACTGCCCCAGTTAAGGTAAAACCGGTGTGCTAGAATATGTATAAGGTGTAAAGAAATAGGTAGGACGGTAGGAGTGCATTAAAATGTGCATAAAAAAGGGAAAATTTATATAAATGGTCCTCCTAGTTTCCTTCGAGTCTCATTTTCGTCCTCCAAGTATCAATTCCAACTCTTTTGACCTTCAAGTTTGGTTTTTGTACCCAATTGGTCCAATTGATAACTGCTATCAACCAAATTGGACTGAAAAAATCAGATTGATGGCAGTTTGGAAGTTGCAGTTCCTACCAAGTTGGTCCAATCTACCCTCAATCTGATTTTACTTTTCCAATTTCTCTTGTCGAGACGAATCAATAACCCAAAAAAGTTTGGCGCAAAACTAAAAAATGAGAAAAAAATTCAAATGAAGACAAAATTTTCGGATTTAAGTTAAGTGTAAGGTAAGGCCAAAAGAACGAAGCCTTAGTGTTGGTTGATCTCCTCGTACTTAACTTTCTTCCACTTGCATCAATGGACAAGTATTTATGTGTACATTCTTTGGTGCTCTCATAGATTCATCGCCTAAACAGTCTTTATTTCTTGCTTAATCAATTCAAATTGCTTTTCCATTAGTTATTTGATTTTTGCTTATTGTGAGGCTTATATTTTCATAGGTTGAAGGGCAAACCGAGGAAGTTATTTTTGACCATTTGCATGCAACTGCTTTCCAATACACGCCTTTGGCAAGAACCATTCTTGGACCTGCTCAAAATATCAAGACTATCACCAAAGAGGATCTTAAGAATTATATATCGACACACTACACTGCGAGTAGAATGGTAGGTGTTACAGTAACCAAGTTACATTTATGTATTTGTGCTAATTGTCGACTCTACTTAGATAGTTTGCATGTTTGCTTTGCCTTCCATCATTATTCTTTACTGTGGACTTATCGGAGTCTTAAGCGTTGGTTTTCTACTTGGGACTACCTTTTTAGGTAATTGCTGCTTCAGGAGCTGTGAAGCATGAGGACATTGTTGAGCAAGTGAAGAAATTGTTTACCAAGCTGTCAACAGATCCAACTATAGCTTCTGAATTAGTTGCTAAAGAACCGGCGATTTTTACAGGTTCTGAGGTGGGCTTATATCACACGAATTCTTCATGATCTGCTTCAGGGCAGCATTCTGCTCCTACTCTTTGCAGCAAATATATTAATTGGTATCCTTGGGTGGTAATCAGGTTAGGATAGTAGATGACGATATGCCTTTGGCACAATTTGCGGTTGCTTTCAATGGGGCTTCTTGGACAGATCCAGATTCAATTGCTTTGATGGTTATGCAATCTATTTTGGGAATCATGGAATAAGAATGCAGGTGGTGGAAAGCACATGGGGTAAGCTGCTGAACTATTACTTGTATTTCATCAACTTAAAACGGATATTTTCCTAGGGCATAACTTGGAGAACATGTGTTGGCTTTTATTGTTGTCTGTAAACAACTCCGAGCTTGCACAGAGGGTTGGCATTAATGAGATTGCTGAAAGTATGATGGCATTTAACACCAACTATAAAGACACTGGACTTTTTGGTGTTTATGCCATTGCTAAGGTGAGATTGCATCCCTTTATTTTGATTTCGTTGTTCCAAGGTCTTTCGCCCAGCTTAATAGGAGGGGTCTTTCTATTTTGTGAAATCTTGTTGTCCAACTCCAGATTTTGTCCATTCATGGATAAAATCTTTAAGACTTTCCCTTAAAAGGCTGAAATGATTGAGATTTATCCCTTTTGTCAATTTTTCCCCCCTGCTTGACTTCATTTTAAAAATACTGTAATGTGTAGAGGTTATTCGCCCGAAGGCACTTTTTAATGAAGCACTATGGTGCCTAAAGATAAAAGAGTACATGAAAGTGCTTTTGAAATGCAACTACCAAGCATTAGCCAACCTCTTTACAACCACCTCTTATCTCTAAACCTCTTAACTATAAGTTTCTTCATTAGATGCCACCACACCACCAAATGAGGCCTCATATGTTAAACATAGTTACTGAATAGTGAATAGTAAGGATGATACACTGAGATTGATTTCTTGCTGAGTGAGTTCGGACTTGGAATCATATCCAAGTACAGCAATTCTATGTGAGTTAGATCGGAGATAATAATTCGAGTAAAACAAAAGGATGATACACTGAGATTGATTTCTTGCTGAGTGAGTTCGGACTTGGAATCATATCCACTACAACAAATCTGTGTGAGTTTAGATCGGAGTTAATAATTCGAGTAAAACAAAATACTCGACTTGAGCCGTGCTAAAATAGATATGGGCAAATTTCTAGGAAGGGCATCAGCCTCCCTACATCTGAATAATACCCGAAGATGGTTGAATCAAAAAAAATTGTTGGACTTTTTTATTATCTTGAACTTGTGTGATGGTAAAGGCTCGCAGCGCGAAGTCCTGCACTGGGACACACACATCAAGAGGGGCACAAACTTATCATACATTTCTAGTCGTGTAGTCTATTCCAGTATGCTAGCTCCTTTTTTACAGACTATTTGTCCTATGAGATGAGAAAGAAGGTTTTTTGAGACTTTTAACAGGGATATTGCCTGTTAAGTTCCACTTCTTTGTCGGTTTTCATGTCTTGCTTAACTTTGTTAATTGACTAGAATTGAAATTTGATGAAGCAATTTAGGCCTCAACGATTCTGGTTACTGATTCTTGTTTTGAAAATTTGTTTTTAGCCGGACTGCTTGGATGATTTGGCTTATGCAATTACGTACGAGATAAGCAAGTTATCCAACACATGAATACAACTAGGTAAACAAGAAGCAAAGATGAATAAGGGCTTGTTCGGTAGGGTTTTTAGGATTCAGACTCTAAATTATTACCCTACTCCAAAATCCACTCATTACCCCTATCTCTAATCATTATTTTCCCTTTTGTCTCTATCTCTCTCCAATAATTACCTCAATCATTACCCCTATCTCCCTACCCTAATCATTACAAATCCAAATCCAAAAACCAAAAAACGAACAAGCCCTAAGCGAATGAGAACCTAGAATATTAAAATACTTTGAAGGTCTAGCAAGTAGCAACCAAAGCAGACGTATGGAACAAGAAAATAGCAACCACAGCAGACGTGTGGAACAAGAAAATAGCAACCAAAATGTCAAATTACTTGATGCAGGCATGGACAACGGTGAAGAAAGAATGGCGAACAATCATCTGCTTCAGATCTTGTTCACGTTCTTCCACAACATTTTGAGGAAGCTTTTGAAGCAAGGGCAGAACAGAATCAATTATAAAGGTTATGCTCTCCAGTAGCTGTGCTACTGCACGATTGTCAGCCTGAAAGTAAGTAAACCGAGTATCAAAACTGATGCAAGACAACTGCATTCTGTCATTTTATAACCTTTTCAAAAGCATAAGAACAGAGTTCACAGAAATGAGAAGTTGAAACACCAATACAAGCAACTTAAGTATAAACACAGATCAAGATCTCACCAATCTAGATAAAGGAAGCATGTGCATGCATGCCTTGAAAAAGGCATATGCATGTAAGTTAGCTAAATTAAAGAGCCCCTTGTGCCAGGTAATAACTTCAAGCACGCTCTAGGGCAATATGAAAGTCAATCCACTCCAATAAGAAAATCGATACCTCCCAGTGGAAGACACCACGCTTTGGCGCAGGAGGTGACTCAATGACCAAGATCACACTAAATGGTGGACAGAGGCCTTCGTTTTGCCTTGTTGCGTACAGCAATATATCTTTTCTATAGCCCCACCCATGTCTGGCAGAGGGAGGAAAGTCGAGGCAAACACTAGCACAGAGCCCACCTACTAAATAGATGGAAAAGAAATATGGAAAAAGGACAAAAGGAACTAAAAAGTAAACGGAAAACCAAAGAAAAACAAAACCATTCCTGAGGAATATAATACTTCTGTTGAAAAGTTATTACCAAGTTTTGGCTGGAGAAGCAACTACCTCCTTTCCCTAAAGAGCCATTTGGGATACTCATGCGCTAACCAAAGTTTCTTTTTTTTGCTTGGTGTGCGGCTAAGGATAAGATTCTCACTAGTCACTATAGATAACCTTCTCCGGCGTCGAATGGTTATGGTGAATCGGTGTTGCATGTGCTTGAATGCAGTTCTTGTATTGTGGGGCATGTCGTGGGTTTTCTCTGCAACGGTGATAGAGAGCTTATTCAAGAGTGGTATGGGGTTAGAGTGGGTAGAAGAAGATGGAAGCTATGGATTATGATCCCAATTGTGCTTGATGTGATCAATTTTGAGGGATAGGAATTGTAGATATTTTGATGGGGAGGAGAGGCCATTGTTCAAAATTAAGAGTCTTTTGATTTCTACTTTGTTTAGTTGGGAGTCGAGGGAGTGCACCCTACTTTGAGTCAATTCTTTGATATGTTAGATATTTTTGGAGTATATGGGGGTATATAGGTCCTTTTTTTCTTTGACCTTTTCTTTTTTTCCTTGCTTTCTTTTCTTCATGGGTGGCATCCCCTTGATGCCTTTTCAATAAAATTTTATTACTTACCAAAAATAAAGAAGTATAGAAATGATATTCAGACCCCGCTCCAGCCTCACACTCTTACTGCGTAAAAGACTTAAAGCCGAAGATGAACATTACTCCCCCAGTATTATGGGAAAAAATTCTAGACAAGGCCCAGTTATCAAACTAATAATGATGCAAACAGCAATGCTGTGTTATAAAAATTTACGAAGTCAATTTACGTCGCTATCTACTTCGAAAACCAATAATCCTTCCAAGGAGAGAGCAGTAAAACAATTAGGCAAAAGGCAGACATTCAATGACAGAAGTACCCAGTTCCATAACAAAATATGAAGCTGTGGATAACCTGAGTCTTTAGGTACGGCTGTAGAGTGACCACAAACTGGGATGGATCAGTAGCCAGAGCACATAATGTAGGATCCACAACACAAAAAGCATGCAAGAGAAGCACATACGGAAGTGTACGCGCCTCAACTTCCTCATTGTTCATTTCCTCAACCTGAACAATAATAAATATCCCACATGTGGGTATGATGAAAAAAAAGCCCCAAAACATTTGAAAGGCTGAGAAGAAAAAGAATACCTGCAATATCCTTTCGAGCAAGAACTTGCACATCAATTCACAGCGCCTCCACACAGATGCAAGAGAAACAGGATTGATGCCAACAGCCTTGGTTGATTGTGGGAAAAAATCAAGCGCTAAGTTACGCTTAATTACGGTGACAAGAACTTGATGATTTGGCATCTTCCTTAACATCTCAACCATCTGCTCAGTTTTCTTCGCGACTTCCAGTGGAACGGAACTACTACCTCCATAGAGACGAGCATGTGAACCAGAAGGTTCCTCAAACCAGAATTCATAAAATGTCTTGCAGACAAGATCCTGTCAAGCAAGAAAAGGAAATTGGAAACCAACTTCAAATAAACATATTAATGTCCGAGAGTTTTTATTAAGTTACTTCAATGGTGCTCAAGGGGGGCAGTACAACACTACTGTACAAAGCCAACAGACTTGTATTCCACAAAAGAATAAAAAATGTAAAAAAAAAAAAAATCAACTCAAGCAAGGTGTTCACAAATCTCCCAGCAAAAAGTTTTCTTTCTCTGCTTAATTGCTTGAAAGAACCACCGGCTCCTCTCCCAAAAATGTACCAACCGAAACAAATGGGGATAATCTTAGATCTTATCCTTCTTTCTACTATGGTGGCCCCTCCCAATTACATTCTATCAATTTGGCCAACAATCTTGAGACTAAAAAGTTTGCCAATTCTATCCATAAAATAATGCAAGACAGAACAAACAGTTATTCCAATTAAACCTTGTCCCCTATTTGAATGTTTCTAGACGCAATAAACCAACTGAAGAACTAAAACAAATTTATCGTTCTTTCTACCTATCTTTCCGATTATCTTTTCCTGACGTTCCATAATGTCATCAATCAAAGACAAGACCACATAAAATCAATGGATAATGAGGCCAGATGAATGCCTTATCATAAACAATTGACACGATAAGAAGCAAAACTAGAAAGGAGATCTGGGTGGATTATTAGATTAATTTCATTGTTTCAGAACTACCTGAATACTGGATTCTTCATCACTAATACGAGAAATAATTTCAATACAAGCCCTTGTAAATGCTGCAAAATCAGTATTTGATGTGCACATCTCTCTTATGATTTTGATAGCCCGTTTTCTGACACTTACACCAGTATCCTTCATCCTCTCAGCAACTTTCTCAAAATACTACAACAAAACCGTAGATAAAAAAAGGTGAATAGAATCAGTGAAGCATCTTCGTAAAATACAAAGATAGGTGCGTTCAATTTGCACTACCTGCAACCCAACATCAGGATGAGACGCAATATGCCGACCAACAAGTTCCAGTGCTGCTTCTCTAACAGATATAGCAGAGTCACAATGACTGAACAGACATTGCCTCAGAATGACACAGGAATTTCACTTACTGCTCGTAATGCCTTTGCACGAATCACTGGAGAATTCTCCCTTAAACTTGCCTGAAACGGACCACATTAGAAATCAATCACTACCACAACTTATTATACAGATACAAGCGATAAATAACTTACCAGAAGCATGTGAAGAATCTTGTCAAATCCTCTGGAGAAAGAATTATTTTGCCCCAATGCCAAAGCTATCTTCTTGACTGACTCCCTTGACAATAATGACGAAACAATCCCAGAGTTACGCACAATAGCTTTTGACTTCAGTCTCGCCAGGTGGTAAGAGAACATCTGTGAAGAGATCTCAACATCCTTGTACCATATGCAAAGATAAAACCTGCACGAAATGACCTTAACATAGCACCAAAGCAGAATGCTACAATAATTTAATAAGCAAAAGAGGCCAGAATGAGGTACAAACCAGCGGGTAAAGAGATGCACATCCTCAGCAGAACCACCATCCTGCAGGTAATTCAGAAGCATCTGCTGAACAACCTCCACTTTTGCAACTGAATTGGCATTTTCGGAAGATTTTTCTGATAGACTACCATTGTTTAAGCCATCATCCTTGCAATGTGCTTTGCAATAGGATTGCAAAACAGTAAGTTGTTTCTGACATTGACAGAACTGACAGTACCAGCCACGGGTACGAACTTCACGTTCTCTAACTCCCATGCAGTCTGCATGAAACAATCTCTGACAACCTTGACATAGAAACAATGGTTTTTCAATCTTTTCATTCCTCCACAAGGCACATGCATCATTGGCGTAACTGCGTTCAGGATTATCAATATTACTCAACTCCTCCACTATCCAAAATTTTTCTGTCCTGTAAAGGACAGCATCATGTTTCAACCTTGCAGCGATAGTCCCAAGGAGATCTATGGCCATGGAACGTGCGGCAATATCTTTGAACTTCAGCCCAGCATTCTGAAGTAGTAATACACAGAGAACCTACAAAATAACTGTCCCTTAACATGAAGACTATAAAATGGAATCAAGAAAAGGTAAGACTCTGTGTAATACAATCATACCTCCAGAATGGGAGGAGAGGCAGGATATTCAGGCAGATTCAATGTCGTAAGTAAATCCACAACAAGGCTCTCCATCATCGTTTTCCCTTCAGATTCATCTTGACTTTTTGTACTAGCAAATCGTTGAAGGACTTTACTCCAAAAAAGGCAACATGATTCGGTAACAGCCTCATGGCATTTAGTAGGGGAACTGGAATCAATTGAGGCCTCAAAAATAAGGTTTCCATTTTCTTGCCTTAAGGCCTCAGGAAGATTTGCACTAGACTGAACCAACTGAATCAGCAAAGCCGTTATCATCTGGATCTGTCTTTGTTCCTCATCAGGTAGATGATAAGTTCTTGGTATTCTTTTGGAGAATGGTAACTTCAAGAGCAGTTGAAGTACTTCATCTATCACGTAAGTTCGATGTTGTGTGTATGAGTAAAAAATCTGCACTCATGGTAACAAGATACCTAGCAAATCAGATCAAACAGGCAGTCACAAAATAATTTGAAGTAGTAGCAAATTACACAACACAGAAAGCATGTATTTTTAATACCCCGCCGATTAAACTAATGGCTTTCAGTTGCAAGAGTTGGATATTATCCACCAAGAGTGTTGTGAAGCTTGTCCTCAATAATTGTAGAATACAACTTTCTGATAAGTGCTCTATTGTCAACAAATCCTTGAAAAAACCAAGAATGGTGCATAGTTTCTGAAGTATAGTGTTCACAGCAGCAGAGACCCTAACAAGGCCACACATGCAGACAGTAAGACGGAAACTCAAATTGAATAACCAAAACGATTAGCATGCTGTTAGAAGAGAAAATCATAGTACTAACTACTAAGCACACCTGTTCACTGATGATTTCTTCACTTTTGCACTCCTAACAGTACGTTTTCTCTTGCTTGCAGAACCATAATCAGCACCCTCGTCATCTTCTTCATCTGAAATTAATGCAAAATGAGCATTAAAAAGCCTTTACATAAAGTAATGAAGCAGTTACTGAATGTAAGCAGCACCTTTTATAGCACCACCATAATCACCCACCTTCAAAAACCCCAGTTTCAACAGGTTTGTGCAAAGCACGATATGAAGGATCACAAGCTGACATAATGTCAGCAATTTGATGCTTAGAGAACTCCAGAATCCTTTCAATGAGCTGGTATGGGTAAACAACAATGAGTCGAGAAGCGGTATGTCTATATGAGCTTACAAGGCAGTTCAGCGCAATAACATATTGTAGCAGATTTATGCTAAATGTAACACAGAAGTTGGTCTGAAGCATGTACCTCTTCATTGTATAGCTGCTTTGGCATGTCATTATAAGCCATTATGGCAAGAGCAGCATGAATAGACTCCAGAGCACCACAAATAGATGACAATCCATCTGAATCAGACTGAAATTTGTGGAATATGTTAGAAGTTAGAACAATTATCAATATGACCACGAAAATGAGAAAACAGAGCAAGAAACAATACTCGCACATTCAAGCACAGAAGGAATGCAGAATATGTATTCCATCTGAACTGAGACTTTGGATACCGTGATATGGAAGGACTTGGGCTTACTAAATCTAAGAGAAGAGGTAGCCCTACACAAAGCTCAATGGAAAAACAGGATTCATGTAGCCAACCCCAATTGATTGGGACACTAGGCTCGGTTTGTTTATTAACTGAGAACTGTACGACAGACAACAGGCAGAACAGAAACAAAGATTTTCAACTTACACGTTCACATTCATTAACTGACAAACCTTCTGACCGATGAATCTGATGATCTAAAACCCTCAAAAGTCTTACAAGGACATCTACAGGAATCAAATGTAAGACTTTCTTTGTCCGGCTTGATAAAATTTCATTCACAAGCTGTCTAACATCAGCAACAGGCAACTGCAACCATTCTGCATCATCCCGATCATCGCTTGGAATTTCTGCTCTGCCACAGAACTCCTCCAAGAACTCACAGAAGCCTCGAATAACAGCGTCTAAGCCAACAAAGTGAATTAACACAAGTACAAAACCAAAAATAAAGAACTGAAGAATCATAAACAACAAGCTAACCTTGATGTTCATTGGGATCAGGAGCAACTGATGATGGATAGTCTTCGCTTCTTTTTTTTCTTAACTTTCGGTTTTCTAGAAGATGTAAATGTCTCCTGAAATTAATAAATAAATTAAGAACAAAATAAATACAAGCAACAACTGATTTCAAGGAAAATAAAAAAGTACAATAACTCAGGAGACACAACCAATCCAATCAATAATCGCTTCAATGAAATACACATACATTAGCAAGAATGTAGTCCCGCTCATGATTGTGATTTCCTGCAAAGTCCCTTCGCGGTTGAATAGCAATGGGTGTACTCTGTTCAAAAGGCTTTTTTTCAGATACTGAACTACTAGAAACTTGCTCCTTGAAAGGACCTGAGAAACTTGAACAATGCAATAAACAATAAGCGCCGCAACATTAAATGTCTTCAACCTATCATTCTTGCGTTGATAAGTATTTGTCATGAAAAGATACCCAATTCACCACCTAAAAAATACAACAGAAGCTTACTAAAATGTTTACTGCATGTAACCTGGACGTTCTGCAGACAAAGGCCTTAGCAGAGAGATAGAATTATGATCAAATCGGACCCTCTTTCATCCAAAAGTTTAACCCCAATGCCTATTGTACAATGAGTCTAGCAAAGGCATATCTGGTATTACAGAAACCAGATTGTAATGGAAGACTAACCGCAGTCTAAACTGAACCAGTCCGTATTAGGGGTATATTTTACAAAGAATAAATCCATAAGAAAGTTCTGCCCGACAAATAACTAGAATTTACATGATTACATAACTTATTAAACCAGCAAATCATACTCAAATAAGAAGTTGAGTGAATGAGTATATAAGGAAGTTTCACAAAAACTTAAAAAGTATAAACAGCACAAAACAATGATACCCATCTGAAGCCAGAAAATTATGGTTCATAAATCATCCTTGCACTAGTTGGGCCATACATAAATCCTGACGTATTACTATTTATATAAGACGTGAATGTACACACTGAGTAAAAAAATTCTTCCATTTCTTCCCAACCCATGTTTTCTATCAAATTTGATAGGAAACCCCAACTAACATGGTCATAAGCCCTCTGAATGTCCAAATGGATTGAGACTTACACAATAATACAACTGTTTGGGCTCCAAAAGCTCATCAACCAAAAGCTCAAGCTCCTCGACAACCCCGACCCCCGCTTCTTAACCCACAACTCCCCCCACCCAACCCGAACCGACCACACCCCCATCTTCTCCTCGCCCCTCACCCGCATCACCATTCTCCCCTTCGGCCTCCGCATCACCACCTCCGCCGTCGCCGTCGCCACCGCCACCGCATCAAAACCGCTCCCTTCCCCTCCGCCACTTGACGCCATGACCTACGATCTCCTCGCTTTATCCGTCAACCAAAAGCTCAAGCTCCTCCACAACCACGACCACGACCTCCGCTTCTAAACTCACAACTCCCCCCACCCAACCCTAGCTGACCACACCCCCATCCTCTCCTCGCCCCTCACCCGCATCACCATCCTCCCCTCCGGCCTCTGCATCGCTGCAGAGTCCGACCTCGCCTCCAAGACTGCCACCGTTTGCCAGCTCAACAAGCTCGGCGCTCTCTCTCTCTCTCTCATCCCAACTCTCCTGTACCACAATCAAGTCTCTCTCTCACCAAACCCTAGAGAGATAACCAAAAAAATGGCGATCAGGCACCTCCTATCCCTATCCCGCCGCTCCGCCACACGCTCCCTCCGATCTCTCTCCACCGCCTCCGCCCCTCACCGCCACCTGACGCCATGACCTACGACTGCCTTACCCTATCCGTCAACCAAAACCTCATGCTCCTCCACAACCCCGACCCCCGCTTCTTAAAACAACTCCCCCCACCCAACCTTAGCCGACCACACCCCCCTCTTCTCCTCGCCCCTCACCCGCATCACCATCCTCCCCTCCAGCCTCCGCATCGCCACAGAGTCCGACCTCGCCTCCAAGACCGCCACCGTTTGCCTGCTCGACAAGCTGGCCGCGCTCTCTCTCTCTCTCATCCCAACTCTCCTGTATCACAGTCAAGTCTCTCTCTCACCAAACCCTAGAGAGATAACCAAAAAAATGGCGATCAGGCATCTCCTATCCCTATCCCGCCGCTCCGCCACCCGCTCCCTCCGATATTTTTCCACCGCCTCGCCGTCGCCACCGCACATCAAATGGATTGAGACTTACACAATAATACAACTGTTTGGGCTCCAAAAGCTCATCAACCAAAAGCTCAAGCTCCTCGACAACCCCGACCCCCGCTTCTTAACCCACAACTCACCCCACCCAACCCTAGCCGACAATACCCCCATCCTCTCCTCGCCCCTCACCCGCATCACCATCCTCCCTTTCGGCCTCCGCATCGCCACAGAATCCAACCTCGCCTCCAAGACCGCCACCGTTTGCCTGCTCAACAAGCTAGGCGCCCTCTCTCTCTCTCATCCCAACTCTACTGTATCATAGTCAAGTCTCTCTCTCACCAAACCCTAGAAAGATAACCACAAAAATGGCCATCAGGCACATCCTATCCCTTTCCCGCCGCTCCGCCACCCGCTCCCTCCGATCTCTCTCCACCGCCTCCACCGTCGCCACCGCAACCGCATCAAAACCGCTCCATTCCCCCCCACCACCTGACGCCATGACCTACGACCGCCTCGCCCTATCCGTCAACCAAAAGCTCAAGCTCCTCCACAACCCCGACCCCAGCTTCTCAACCCACAACTCCCCCCACCCAACCCTAGCCGACCACACACCCATCCTCTCCTGCCCTCACCCGCATCACCATCCTCCCCTCCGGCCTCCGCATCGCCACAGAGTCCGACCTCGCCTCCAAGACCGCCACCGTTTACCTGCTCAACAAGCTGGGCATGCGTGCTCTCTCTCTCATCCCAACTCTCCTGTATCACAATCAAGTCTCTCTCTCACCAAACCCTGGAGAGATAACCAAAAAAATGACGACCAGACATCTCCTATCCCTATCCCGCCGTTCCGCCACCCGCTCCCTCCGATCTCTCTCCACCGCCTCCGCCGTCGCCACCGTCAACGCATCAAAACCGCTCATTTCCCCTCCGCCACCTTACGCCATGTCCTACGACCGCCTGGCCCTATCCGTCATCCAAAACCTCAAGCTCCTCCACAACCCCGACCCCTGCTTCTTAACCCACAATTCCCCCCACCCAACCCTAGCCGACCCCACTCCTATCCTCTCTTCGCCCCTTACCCGCATCACCATCCTCCCCTCCGGCCTCCGCATCCCCATAGAGTCCGACCTCGCCTCCAAGACCGCCACCGTAGGCGTCTGGACCGACGCAGGATCCCGCTTCCAGACAAACTAGACCAACGGCACCGCTCACTTTTTGGAGCACATGATATTCGAGGGGACCGAGAGGAGGAGCTCGAGGAGGAGGTGGAAAACATGGGGGGCCACCTCAACGCGTACACGTCGAGGGAGCAGACCACGTTCTACGCCAAGGTGATGGATAAGGATGTCCCTAAAGCGCTGGATATACCCGCGGATATACTACAAAATTCGAGGTGATAATGAGTTGGTTTAATCGGTGGCTTTTGTTGAATTGTGTGGGGTGGGATGTTTTATTTAGATTGATCTTAACTGTGATGATTGTGTCGTGATTTTCAGGTTCGATGACAATCAGATTAATCGGGAGCGTGATGTGATTCTCAGGGAGATGGAGGAGGTATAACAATTGTTGATTGTAGTCATGTTATGCTTCCGTTTCGTTGAAGTTGTTATTTTTAGATAGCTAATCACTGCCACATAGTGGTCAAGGGTAAATGGTGCACCGAGGCGCACAGTTCTGTTGGGCTTGAGGCAAGAGGTGCAGCTATGCGAAAAAATATTTACTTCTGAAACTTTTTTGTGCACTTTTTTAATCGATTTGAAATCAAGGGCGCTTTTTTGCGCTTGTCGTTTTTTTGCGTTTCTTGCTCGACTTTTTCAAGTCGCCACGCCTGGGTCAGCAAGGCGGGTGCACCTCGCCATGCGCCTAGGCGCGCCTTTGGCAACTATGCACTGCCCCATTTAAGGTAAAATCGGTGTGCTAGAATATGTATAAGGTGTAAAGAAATAGGTAGGACGGTTGGAGTGCATTAAAATGTGCATAAAAAAAGGGGAAATTTATATAAATGATCCTCCTAGTTTCGTCCGAGTCTCATTTTCGTCCTCCAGGTATCAATTCCAACTCTTTTAACCTTCAAGTTTGGTTTTCGTACCCAATTGGTCCAATTAATAACTTCTGTCAACCAAATTGGATTGAAAAAACCTGATTGATGGCAATTTGGACGTTGCAGTTCGTACCAAGTTGGTCCAATCTGACCTCAATCTTATTTTTTCCATCCAGTTTGGCTGACAGACGTTATTAATTGGGCCAAGTTGGCACCAAAACCAAACTTGAAGGTCAAAAAAGTTGCAATTGATACTTGGAGGACAAAAATGAGACTTAGGTGAAACTAGGAGGACCATTTTTATAAATTTCCCTAAAAAAAGGTATTGAAGTTCCAAAATTTTACTCCCCCCGTCCCAAATTGCTTGCCCCTTTTGGGGAAACTAAATACTGAGAGGACAAGCGATGATTGCATCAAATTCAAATTGTGAGGCATGACCTATGAAGCACCGACACCTCTAGAGGTCGAAGAATCGCGGTGTCAGGACACGGGGACACGGGGACACGGCGGGATACCTCGGGGACACGTACGGGACACGCCACGTGGCGTGTCCCATAATTTAATATTAAATTTTGAGGGGGACACGACGGGACACCGATGGGGACACGGCAGGGGCTAAACTGCAATTTTTTTTTAAATTTTGGGGGCCAAACTGTAATTTTTGAAAAAATTATGGGTGAAATTGTAATTTTTTAAAAAAAATTGGGGACCAAATTGTAATTTTTTAAAAATTTCTGGGTGTTAAAATACAATTAATTATTTATTTATTTATATATATAAATAAATAAATAAATATACACGTGGCGTGTCCCCCGCCGTGTCCGTGTCCCCATTTTTTTAGAATTCCCGTGTCCCGGTGTCGGTTTCGGTGTCCGTGTCCGTGTCCGTGTCGGTACATCATAGGGCATGACTTTAACTTTACTACATTGTCTTTGTATTTTATCTTTTCAACACAATGATGACTACTTTATAGGGACAATTTTGGAATACTAAAAGCTTTTTTTATTTGACTTTTAAAAGGGACTTAAAATTTTGGGACATCCAAAAAAGGAAAGAAGGATCAGTAATTTGAGGCGAAGGGAGTAGTATTGTTCAAGGTTCGATGAGAATTAGATTACTCGGGAGCGTGATGTGATTCTATTGGAGATGGTGTTGATATGTGATTATTGGAGATGGTATTGATTATGTGATTCTATTGGAGATGGACATCCAAAATTTTGAGATGGTATTGATTGTGTGATTCTATTGGAGATGGTATTGATTATGTGATTCTATTGGAGATGGACATCCAAATTTTTGCGCTAAAAAGTGGTTATTTCTCAAATAACTTGGGTAAAATTGCCAAAATTTTGGTATGCATTATAAGTGGAGAGAGAGAGAGGGGGTGTCTATGTCCAATGAAGATTAGGTATGCATTATTTAAGAATCATTGGCCCGGATAATGAGTATCTTGCACAATCATGGTATAAATAAGTGAAGGGTAAATCGCTAATTACCCCTTCGCCTCAACATCAATAATGTTGATCTTTTGCAATTGTTGAAGGATGTGACGAGCAACAGCCCCACTCTTTTGCAGAAATGAGATGGACGGCTTCCATTCCTCTTACTTCCGCCATAAATCCTCTGGGATGAACCAACACCAAGGCCCTGCCTCATATATATTCCTTGCCATAGAAGCTGCCATAATATGGAGAAGTATGAACCCTCAAAGCATAGCCATGATCAACCCATGTCAAATCATGCCAGCAACGCAAACATGCTTGTGAATGCTAGTGCCACACAATTACCAACCTTACCTTGAAGTGGTCCAGAGCGCATGTGGGCATTTGTGCACAAACATACATACAACCTTTTGGAGATATATAGACGCGCGTGTGTGTGTGAGAGAGAGAGAGAGTACCAGCTCTGATATAATACCAATCTGGGTCATACGGAGCAAGCTCCTTGAATGTACCAGTCTTCACTATGTCAGTCCAGTGAGGTAGCTCCATCTGCTCAAAATTGGTGAACGTAAAGACAAAGCAAAACAACATAGATCTGTAATTCTATCTATAATATCCCCCTAAGCAGCAATATTACCATGGAAAAGCATGATTTTTCATGCATATTAACGTGCTCACCAACAGAATACCCAACTTCGACGAAGTGAAAGCAAAGCATCTACTTATTATAATGAGCATTTCTCGACAATACACTCTCTATAAGGGAAATCATATCTGTGTTTGTGCATTGCACAAACTGTTTTGCCAGATCAACCACAGACACAGGCAAGAGGTGAGCTTCTCTTGAAGAAATAACACGTCACAATACTTCACAGCAAAATATATATACACGCACACACGACTCATACCATGCTTATCAGAATTTTGTGTTTATTCCACCATACAACTACCTTATACAACGGAGCAATTGTACATTTTCCACCGGATTATAATACACAAGCAGTACCCGGCCCCCTATAAACCCAAGGTTTAGAGCAAGGAAAATACAGTGATCAGTTATTAAACAACAAGCCAAGATATATCATGACTACCTCCAGCAACCAAACATCTGCACATCATTACTAATAGGTCAATTGTAATCCCATTTTGCTTCCCAATTAAGATCCACTTACTTAACGAAGAGCCTCAAAACCCAACACTAAAGCATAACATATGGGAAAATATCAATCGAAAACATCATAATATGGAAGCTGGTGTACAAACCAGGGTAAATTCAGGCATGGATAAGACCCCACTAGAAGTGGCATTACGTATAAATCTTACATAACCATTTAGCTTATTAGTAATTTTAAAGTTTTTGAAACAAAAGTGGCATACAACCCTACAACCCAAAATGTGATTTTCTCTGGTTTCCACATACTACTTTCACGGAAACCAAACAGAGCGGTGAATAAATGAGGGTTTATACCTTGCTCGATCGCTTGAGATGGGCTGAGTAAGCCTTCACGAACTCGTGTGGCGACACGTCCTTCACACTTTTCGCAGTCGCCATGGCTGGATATGGAAGCTCGTGTAGCAGTGCACAGACGATACAGATGACTCGTTCCTGTTAGGGTTAGGGTTTCTCTAGCAGTAGGTTATATCACGGATGCAACTCCAGATCCGTGGGTCGATCCGAACTCCGAAAGTTTGTTGGGCTTGGGCGTACTATTTTCTCCAAAGTCATTAGAATTAGGGTTCTATGGATATAGTCCGGATTAGGTAAAGGATCCCGGATTTTGCATTTTGTGCGGATCTCTTTTATCAGCCGTTGGATTATGTTTTTAATGGTCTGAATCTGCGAAAGGTTTATGACCGGTCATAAAACTTCCGCAGATCCAGACCATTGAAAACACAATCTAACGATTGAGATCATGGTGTGCACGAAATGCAAAATTCGGGATCCCTTACCTGATCCGGACTGTCTATGGATATGTTAAACTTATTTACGGAGCCACTACGAACAGCCTATTTATGGAGCCGTGCAATTTCAGCCGTCCGTTTTGGCAATTAATGATCCGGATTTAAAAAAAAATATTTGAGCAAATAGTTTTTTTATGTTCTGTAAATATTTGTTTACAGCTGCTCTGTAAACAAGATTTTCTCTCTGTTCATGCATCCAAACAAATGTGTTTGGGTCAGTTTATGCGCACATCGACTAAGTTGGTTAGATTTTAAGGGTTAAGACTGAGAGGTTAGTTTCTCATAAACTATATGGACAAAAGCCAATGTTTCCAAATACTCGATAAGTCATTTTTCTCACGTACATCAACTAAAATATACTCCACTATTCAACGGAAACAATTTGACTATTGCTATTATAATTTATAATATTGCTGAAAGTATAAACTTGAGAGTTTCGAGTCAACCATCAAGATTATGAAAATTACAAATATAACTATCGTGTTGTTTCGTTTTGAGAAGAAAATTTTGATGTAATGAGTGAAGATAGATAAATAGAAAAATTTATTGAGCACCGTGAAGAAAGTAATTTTTGTTTTCTCAAAACTTATATAGGGAGTGTTTGGCAACTGAATTTTTGCATTTTCAGATTCTCATTTTCCATTTTGGGTGTTTGGCATCTCATTTTGAGAATGGATTTTTGGGTTTTGGGTTTAGAAGCAAAAAACCAAAATCAAGTCTGGAGGAGTTTTTCGGATTATTGGTTTTTTCCATTTTGTGGTCAATTACCAAAATACCCACATTCCTCCCTTCATTTTACCAATTTTGCCCCTCCCTCCTCTTATCCACTTTCCTTATCTGTTCACACACCCAGAGAGAGAGAGGGGCAAAAATATTTACAGTAATATAGACTTCAATAATAAACATATTCTAAACTATTGAATAATAAATTAAAATAATAAAAAAACGCAAGTGGCATGTTTACACCTGTTAGACGAAGGGCAATATGGCAAAAATACAACCCATAATTCATTTTCAACGATCATCTACCAAACACTACTACAATTTCAAAATACATTCTGCACAAATCTCCCAAACACTCTACCATACTCAAAATACATTCTGCCCATAATCCAAAAAGTCAAAAAGCCAAAAAACTGAAAGTGAAAAGCCAAAAAATAGGCTTCCAAACACTCCATAAAAGAAAACAAAGTGTGCAGGTAACTTTACTAAAGTTTTTCTAGGATAAATTATAGTAAACCTTCCTAAACTTTGACTCAGTTGCAATGTGCCCTCCTAATGTATAAATTCGATCCTTTAACCCTTTCACTGGATACTCCTATCTATAATAAGAAAAACTACTCATTCCTTCCGCGGCACCGCCAGGTGGTGTCCTAGTCCCCCTTTCACTACACATTATAGTGGAACACAAGACAAAATGTATTACGGTATGGTGGAAAATAATTCTCGGACACCACTTGACGGTGAGACGCTGAATTATCCTAGTTTTCATTAGGGGAATCAAAGCCTCTGGGCCCATCCTAATTTTAAGCCACTCTCTAAAAACCCCCAAACTTTTGCCTGGCCCGGCCCAGCCCAGCCCAAGTTGTCACCTTCAGTTGCTATACGACGCCGTCTCTTCATTCCCCCCACACCCTTTCCTGCTCAACAAGATCGGCGCTCCCTCTCTCATCCCAACTCTCCTGTATCACAGTCAAGTCTCTCTCTCACCAAACCCTAGAGAGATAACCAAAAAAATGACGATCAGGCACCTCTTATCCCTATCTCGCCGCTCCGCCACAGCTCCCTCCGATCTCTCTCCACCGCCTCCGCCGTCGCCACCGCCACCGCATCAAAACCGCTAATTTCCCCACCGCCACCTGACGCCATGACCTACGACCGCCTCGCCCTATCCGTCAACCAAAAGCTCAAGCTCCTCCACAAACCTGACCCCCACTTCATAACCCACAACTCCCCCCACCCAACCCTAGCCGACCACACCCCAATCCTCTCCTCACCCCTCACCCGCATCACCATCTTCCCCTCCGGCCTCCGCATCGCCACAGAGTCCGACCTCGCCTCCAAGACCGCCACGGTTTGCCTGCTCAACAAGCTGGGCGCTCTCTCTCTCTCTCTCATCCCAACTCTACTGTATCACAATCAAGTCTTTCTCTCCAAACCTAGAGAGATAACCAAACAGATGTGCGATCAGGCACCTCCTATCCCTATCCCGCCGCTTTGCCATCCGCTTTCTCCGATCTCTCTCCACCGCCTCCGCCGTCGCCACCGCCACCGCATCAAAATCGCTCCCTTCCCCTCCGCCACCTAACATCATGACCTACGATCGCCTCGCCCTATCCGTCAACCAAAAGCTCAAGCTCCTCCACAACCCCGACCCCCGCTTCTCAACCCACAACTCCCCCCACCCAACCCTAGCCGACCACACCCCCATCCTCTCCTCGCCCCTCACCCGCATCACCATTCTCCCCTTCGGCCTCCGCATCGCCACAGAGTCCGACCTCGCCTCCAAGACCGCCACCGTTTGCCTGCTCAACAAGCTGATCGCTCTTCTCTCTCACATCTCAACTTTCCTGTATCACAGTCGAGTCTCTCTCTCACCAAACCCTAGAGGGATAACCAAAATAATGGCGATTCGGCACCTCTTATCCCTATCCCGCCACCCGCTCTGTCCAATCTCTCTCCACCGCCTCCGTCGTCGCCACTGCCACCGCATCAAAACCGCTCCTTCCCCCTCCGCCACCTGACGCCATGACCTACGACCGCCTCGCCCTATCCGTCAACCAAAACCTCAAGCTCCTCCACAACCCCGACCCCCGCTTCTTAACACACAACTCCCCCTACCCAACCCTAGCCGACCACACCCCCATCCTCTCCTCGCCCCTCACCTGCATCACCATCCTCCCCTCCGGCCTCCGCATCGCCACAGAGTCCGACCTCGCCTCTAAGACCGCCACCGTAGGCATCTGGATCGACGCAGGATCCTGCTTCCAGACAAACCAGACCAACGGCACCGCTCACGTTTTGGAGCACATGATATTCAAGGGGACCGAGAAGAGGAGCTCGAGGAGGACGTGGAGAACATGGGGGGCCACCTCAATGCGTACACGTCGAGGGAGCAGACCACGTTCTACGCCAAGGTGATGGATAAGGATGTCCCTAAAGCGCTGGATATACCCGCGGATATACTACAAAATTCGAGGTGATAATGAGTTGGTTTAATCGGTGGCTTTTGTTGAATTGTGTGGGGTGGGATGTTTTATTTAGATTGATCTTAACTGTGATGATTGTGTCGTGATTTTCAAGTTCGATGACAATCGGACTAATCGGGAGCGTGATGTGATTCTCAGGGAGATGGAGGAGGTATAATAATTGTTGATTGTAGTCATGTTATGCTTCCGTTTCGTTGAAATTGTTATTTTTAGATAGCTAATCACTGCCCCATAGTTGTCAAGGGCAAATGGTGCATCGAGGTGCACAGTTCTGTTGGCCCTGAGGCAAGAGGTGCGGCTATGCGAAAAAATATTTACTTCTGAAACTTTTTTGTGCACTTTTTATTCAATTTGAAATCAAGGGCGCTTTTTTGCGCCTTGTCGCTTTTTTGCTCGCCTTTTTCAAGTTGCCTCGCTTGGGTCAGCAAGGCGGGTGAACCTCGCCTTGCGCCTAGGCGCGCCTTTGACAACTATGCACTGCCCCAGTTAAGGTAAAACCGGTGTGCTAGAATATGTATAAGGTGTAAAGAAATAGGTAGGACAGTAGGAGTGCATTAAAATGTGCATGAAAAAAGGGGAAATTTATATAAATGGTCCTCCTAGTTTCATCTGAGTCTCATTTTCGTCCTCCAAGTATCAATTCCAACTCTTTTGACCTTCAAGTTTGGTTTTCGTACCCAAGTGGTCCAATTGATAACTTCTGTCAACCAAATTGGACTGAAAAAATCAGTTGGGCCAACTTGGTACGAAAACCAAACATGAAGGTCAAAAAAGTTGCAATTGATACTTGGGGGACAAAAATGAGACTCGGGTGAAACTAGGGGGACCATTTTTATAAATTTCCCTAAAAAAAGGTATTGAAGTTCCAAACTTTGTACTCCCCCCGTCCCAAATTGCTTGCCCCTTTTGGGGAAGCTAAATACTGAGAGGACAAGCGATGATTGCACCAAATTCAAATTGTGAGGCATGACTTTAACTTTACGACATTGTCTTTGTATTTTATCTTTTCAACACAATGATGACTACTTTATAAGGACAATTTTGGAATACTAAAAGCTTTTTTGATTTGACTTTTTAAAGGGACTTAACATTTTGGGACATCCAAAAAAGGAAAGAAGGACCAGTAATTTGAGGCGGAGGGAGTAGTATTGTTTGAGGTTCGATGAGAATTGGATTACTCGGGAGCGTGATGTGATTCTATTGGAGATGGTGTTGATTATGGTGCTTCTATTTTATCATGTGATTCTCTTGGAAATGGACATCCAAAATTTTGAGATGGTATTGATTATGTGATTCTATTGGAGATGGACATCCAAAATTTTGCGCTAAAAAGTGGTTATTTCTCAAATAACTTGGGTAAAAGTGCCAAAATTGTGGTATGCATTATAAGTGGAGAGAGAGAGAGGGGTTGTCTATGTCCAATGAAGATTAGGTATGCATTATTTAAGAATCATTGGCCCGGATAATGAGTATCTTGCACAATCATGGTATAAATAAGTGAAGGGTAAATCGCTAATTACCCCTTCGCCTCAACATCAATAATGTTGATCTTTTGCAATTGTTGAAGGATGTGACGAGCAACAGCCCCACTGCTTTTGCAGAAATGAGATGGACGGCTTCCATTCCTCTTACTTCCGCCATAAATCCTCTGGGATGAACCAACACTAAGACCCTGCCTCATATATATTCCTTGACATAGAAGCTGCCATAATATGGAGAAGTATGAACCCTCAAAGCATAGCCATGATCAACCCATGTCAAATCATGCCAGCAACGCAAACATGCTTGTGAATGCTAGTGCCACACAATTAGCAACCTTACCTTGAAGTGGTCCAGAGCGCATGTGGGCATTTGTGCACAAACATACATACAACCTTTTGGAGATATATAGACATGCGTGTGTGTGTGTGAGAGAGAGAGAGAGAGTACCAGCTCTGATATAATACCAATCTGGGTCATACGGAGCAAGCTCCTTGAATGTACCAGTCTTCACTATGTCAGTCCAGTGAGGTAGCTCCATCTGCTCAAAATTGGTGAACGTAAAGACAAAGCAAAACAGCATAGATCTGTAATTCTATTTATAATGTCCCCCTAAGCAGCAATATTACCATGGAAAAGCATGATTTTTCATGCATACTAACGTGCTCACCATAGTTGTCAAAAGCGCGCCTAGGCACCAGGCGAGGCGCCTTCAATAAGGCGCAGGGTAAGCGCAAAAGGCGAGGAAAAGCGAAGAAGCGAGAGGCGCAAGAAAAGCGCGCTTCTTTTAAAATTTGATCTCAGCCTTCGGATATTGAAGATCTAACATTCACCGTTTGATCTCACTCGATCGAACATTTGAACCTGTCTCAGAGACTCAAACTCTCACTCGATCTCTCTGCCGACGATCTCTCATCTCTCAGACGATCTCTTTGCCGACGATCTCTCATCTCTCACTCGATCTCTCTGCTGACGAACTGCTGACGATCTCTCACTGCAGCTGTTGTCGTCGATCTCTCAAGTCTCACTGCTGCTGTCCACTGTCGTCCATCTCTCTCTCTGCTTCGTCAATTGCTGCTGTCGTCCATCTCTCTCTCTGATTCGTCGATCTCTCTGTCTCTGCTTCGTGATCTCTCTGTTTCTCGTTCTCTCGTCTCTCAGGTAGTCCTCTCTCTTTCTCTCTCTCTCTCTCTCTTATATTTTTAGTGTTCAGCATATTACAGTAGTAACAGTACTGTTGGACCCTTCCCCTATCTTCTGTTATGGAATAAGTAATAACCAAGATAAAAATGAGGTTTTATTCATAACTTTTGTGCACTGTACTTAAGTTAATCTTCTTTATGTAAATTGGATGCTTGTCTTTTATTGATTTTGACGTTTTAGTTTTTCTCTATGCGAGATCGGTGGCTATTTGACATTTTATGAATATTTTTATGTATCTTTTGGATGGTAAACTCATTAGCTTGCTTGAAATATTAGTGTGTGACTGTGTGCTATTTTTTCCTATTTTTTTCCGCATATGTTCGCCTCGCTTCAAAAAGGCGCGCGCCTCGCCTCTCGCCTCAGGCCCAACAGGACTTTGCGCCTCGGTGCGCTTTTCGCCCGTGACAACTATGGTGCTCACCGACAGAATACCCAACTTCGACGAAGTGAAAGCAAAGCATCTACTTATTATAATGAGCATTTCTCGACAATACACTCTCTATAAGGGAAATCATATCTGTGTTTGTGCATTGCACAAACTGTTTTGCCAGATCAACCACAGACACAGGCAAGAGGTGAGCTTCTCTTGAAGAAATAACACATCACAATACTTCACAGCAAAATATATACACGCACACACGACTCATACTATGCTTATCAGAATTTTGTGTTTATTCCACCATACAACTACCTTATACAACGGAGCAATTGTACATTTTCCACCAGATTATAATACACAAGCAGTACCCGGCCCCCTATAAACCCAAGGTTTAGAGCAAGGAAAATACAGTGATCAGTTATTAAACAACAAGCCAAGATATATCATGACTACCTCCAGCAACCAAACATTTGCGTACCTCCTCTATTTTGTTGCCGGGAATGCAAGACCAATTTTAGAAGGCTCTATGTAATGGCCACCATCATACCCGAGTCTAATTTTCTTAACTCTCCTGCGCATCTACCATTTTTTCTAGGAAATAGCAAGAAGCAACTCCGTCACACCTGCGAAAATGAGAAATGGAACCACTTAGGAATGATTTGCAGTGTTGCTCAAGACTCAAGAGCTATGCATATAAAAAAGAGCTATCTTTTTTCCCTAAAAGTTTGGAACCATGGATGTGAGAATTTGTATTCAGAGCTACAGTTCAAAGGAATGCAACATAACATCGACAACCCACACTATCAAATTTTAGCAACCACACTATCTAACAAAACCACAACCTCCAGCCACATTCAAATTCAAACAAACGAATGCAGATGAAAACCAATTAAACAGCAATAACCCATACCTGTACTGTGAACTAAATTGCAGGAAATCCATGCAACTACAAAACCCCCTTATATATCCTTTCACGATCAATCCACAAAAATTTCAGCGAATGATTTTCACCAACAGATGGATTAATCACTCCTCCCCCCATCTTCTACTCATACAGTTAAAAAGGTTGTGATTGATCTAGAGTTTACTGGGGATAAATCATTTGCTGAAACAAACAAATGGAGGAGCTGGTGCGGGACGCGATGGATAGCCTTTGGATTTAATCCAACGGCCACGGTTAAAAGGCCACTTAAAAACGTAACACGCGGGTCAAGCGGCAAAAAGGGGTCAAGGGGAACCCGGTTATTTGCCCATTTCCCATTTGTTACGCGTTGACTGAGAGAGAGAAGAGAAGAGGCGACGAAGAACGAAGGACGAAGAAGAATCGATCGAAGCAGAGATCTCATCCAAGGTATCTCTCTCTCTCTCTCTCTCTCTCTCTCTCTCTCTCGAATCTGGTTAGGGTTTTGCCGAGTCTAACAGAAATTGGGGCTTTTTTTTGTAGTTCGATTTAGGGCTTCGAACCAGATTTTTTTCTGCGTTTTTCTTGGAGATTGATTTAGGGCTTCGAAAGGCTTACGTCTTCATTTGTGAAACACAAAAACTGACCAACGATTTCATTTGGCCTAGGGCTTGATTTTGATTTCGGTTACGTTTTGACAAACAGAAAAAATTTAGATAATACGAAATGCATTTTTTTATAAACAATTTTTTTGGCTAATTTCTAAATGTCTTGTTGTTCTCATTTCGTTATTTTAAAGGTCACACGAAATGCACCCGTAAATCACAATTGCAGGTTTCCTCCCCAAATATATTTTCTAACCCTAACACCCGTAAATCTCAGCCCAGCCCCAGTTCTCACCTTCAGCACACCTGCCTGCTCAACAAGCTCCCCCCCCCCCCCCCTCGCTTCGCTCTCTCTCTCTCTCTCTCTCTCTCTCTCTCACATTCCAACTCTCCTTATCACAGTCAAGTATCTCTCCCACCAAACCCTACAGAGAACCAAAAAAATGGCGATCCGGCATCTCCTATCCCTATCCCGCCGCTCCGCCACCCGCTCCCTCCGATCTCTCTCCACCGCCTCTGTCGTCGCCACCGCCACCGCATCAAAACCGCTCCCTTCCCCTCCGCCCCCTGACGCCATGACCTACGACCGCCTTGCCCTATCCGTCAACCAAAAGCTCAAGCTCCTCGACAACCCCGACCCCCGCTTGTTAACCCACAACTCCCCCCACCCAACCCTAGCCGATCACACCCCCATCCTCTCCTCGCCCCTCACCCGCATCTCCATCCTGTCCTCCGGCCTGCGCATCGCCACCGAGTCCAACCTCGCCTCCAAGACCGCCACCGTCGGCGTCTGGATCGACGCAGGATCCCGCTTCGAGACAGACCAGACCAACGGCACCGCTCACTTTTTGGAGCACATGATATTCAAGGGGACTGAGAGGAGGAGTGCGAGGGAGCTCGAGGAGGAGGTGGAGAACATGGGGGGCCACCTCAACGCGTACACGTCGAGGGAGCAGACCACGTTCTACGCCAAGGTGATGGATAAGGATGTTCCTAAAGCACTGGATATACTTGCGGATATACTGCAGAATTCGAGGTGATGAGTTGGTTTAATCAGTGGCTTTTGTTGAATTGTGTGGGGTGGGATGTTTTATTTAGATTGATCTTAACTGTGATGATTGTGTCGTGATTTTCAGGTTCGATGACAATCGGATTAATCGGGAGCGTGATGTGATTCTCAGGGAGATGGAGGAGGTATAATAATTGTTGATTGTAGTCATGTTATGCTTTTGTTTCGTTGAAGTTGTTATTTTTAGATAGCTAATCACTGCCCCATAGTTGTCAAGGGCAAATGGCGCACCGAGGCGCACAATTCTGTCGAGCCTGAGGCAAGAGGCGCAGCTATGCGAAAAAACATTTACTTCTGAAACTTTTTTGTGCATTTTTTTAATCGATTTGAAATCAAGGGCGCTTTTTTGCGCTTTTTGCTCGCCTTTTTCAAGTCGCCTCGCCTGGGTCAGCAAGGCGGGTGCACCTCGCCTTGCACCTAGACGCGCCTTTGACAACTATGCACTGCCCCAGTTAAGGTAAACTGTCACGCCCTCGATTTTCAACATAAATATTAAAGACTTTTCAAAAATAAAAACCTCACAATGATACAAATATTACCCAAAAGACTTTTCGTTTCCGTAATTCCCAGATCACTTCCAAACTCCAAGGTATTTCCAAATTTACATCTTTGGCCCAGTGGGCCCAAAGTTACTACAGCTTGTTAAAAGAAAGTAAGAGTTTACAATAATACTTCGTTTAAGAAAGTTATAAAATTACAAGTTCGTCTTCAATAAAAATAAAATAAAAAAAAATTGTATGAGATGCGAGAATCACTCCTCGTTGTCGCTTTCAAAATATAAGATCACATGCATGCATAACACCCCATGCTATAGCTCCGATGAGACACCTGGAAAAAAAATGATAGGTTGAGCTACACTAGCCCAGTAGAAAAATCTATGCTAACTTTATGTATATATGAGAAGACAAGTGCGAAAAGAAGGAGATCACGTCGATAGACAATAGCAATTAGAGCCAAATATGAACGTACTACACAGTCAAGACTTCCAAGAACTCAAGGAATTTCTCGCATTAACCCTCTTTCTCTCGTGTCACGACTCTTCATTTAACACATCCCTACAATTAGATTCCGTTTATAGCCTAACGTGCGAATGCCTATACCGGTCTTCCTCAACGTGTCACACTACGGTGGGTCATTGATGCCTCTTTGGCAGACACTCTACCAAATAAAAAATCGAACGACAAATAATAATAAGAATAGCGTAGTTAAAATCCCACACGAAATCCGTTGCCCCAAGTCACCATACACTACAATGATATCCCAAATTCTTAGTTCTACAACCAACATCGCCCTTAGAGTCACCGCAGCTTTCCCCGGGTCTTTTCCCTAAGTCGAATTGGAAAAGAGTCACCGTGACTTTACCCAGGTCTATTCTCAAATCCGCAGAGCAGTTGGGTCACCACGGCTTTACCCGGGTCTATTCCCTCTTTCACAGCGTAACAGGGTCACCACGGCTTTACCCGGGTCTATTCCCGCATTCACAAGGCACTTGGTTCACCACGGCTTTACCCGGGTCTATTCCCATATCCAACATATACTCACGATGCAAACCTATCGGTACGACTTCATAATAGGGTCTACTGTATTACAATCATTAAGAGGGCAACACCTACATACCAACGAGTATAACAATCACGCCCTTCTCGCATAAACATAACTCATATCAATAATAAGTCATCACTTCACCATGTCTAATGTTAGTTTACCGATTAACCATTTCACCTTGCATTTTTCCATGATCGTCATCATTTCACAATTATTGTTCATGTGTCCTCATACCACATTTCAATCAACACTCATCATAAATTCATAACTCAACCTTTGTGCAATATTTTAGGTCTATCAAACTCATTCTTAAGTTGTGGCAACTAACCATCCTCCACTTCTGCAATCCTAACTTTTTGTATACTTAACCTGTCAACGTAATTCCGGTGGCATTTAAAAGATGACTTCAAAATCTCGAAATCGATATATCTTACGCTCGAATTGGACTTCGGACGAGGAAGTTATGGCCAGTCGAAGTTGAGCAAAAACTCAGAAAATGACAGCAACAGCAGAAAAACGAGGCAGCTGACACACCTTCACTCCGATGATCATAACTTTCTGTGTACTTATAGTTTTAAGGTGATTCCGGTGGCCCTGGAAAGCTAACTTCAAGATCTCGAAATCGATATATAATTTGCGTGCTTTCGATATCGGACAAAGAAGTTATGACTGTTTGAAGTTGGAAAAAAACTCAGAAAAACGGCTGAACAGTGGAAAACAGGACAGCAAGAAGATTTTGGGGATTTCAAAGGAATTCAACAACAAATCTCAATACAATGATCAATAGCAAGTCTCAAACACTATATCAACTCATAAACACATAAGATTAGTTAGATTTCCCTACCTCAAGTATCAAATTCGAACTCGTGAGATCAAACAAAGCCCTAGCTTCCAAAACTTCAAAATCAGCCCATTCCTCCTTCCCCGAGCTTGACCCACGAAATTAAGGCTCAATAATGCGTATAGAAGGTAAAATAGAGGTGGGTTTGTGTAGAGCTCAAGTGATTTTGATGGGTTCTCGAGTGAGAGTGGAAGAGAGCCGAGAGAGAGATATGTGAGAGTTAGAGAGAGAGAGCCGAGAGATAGAAATGAGAAAGAGGAAAGCATTCCTGTGGAATTTATTGGAAGACCAAGGAAAAAAATTATCTCCTACTTCTCACACCACACACTCACACGTGCGCCTCTCACACATTTACCCTTATATCCTTTCACGAACACGCCGCACCGTAAATCCACACCGTCTATCTCGACAAGTCGTTTACAAGAGAAAAAAAATATGGTCTCAAAATTACAGGTCTCTACAAAAACCGGTGTGCTAGAATATGTATAAGGTGTAAAGAAATAGGTAGGAGTGCATTAAAATGTGCATAAAAAAAGGGAAAATTTATATAAATGGTCCTCTTAGTTTCATCCGAGTCTCATTTTCGTCCTCCAAGTATCAATTCCAACTCTTTTGACCTTCAAGTTTGGTTTTCGTACCCAATTGGTCCAATTGATAACTTCTGTCAACCAAATTGGACTGAAAAAATCAGATTGATGGCAGTTTGGACGTTGTAGTTCCTACCAAGTTGGTCCAATCTGCCCTCAATCTGATTTTACTTTTCCAATTTCTCTCGTCGAGATGAATCAATAACCCAAAAAAGTTTGGGGCAATACTAAAAAATGCGAAAAAAATTCAAATGAAGACAAAATTTTCAGATTTAAGTTAAGTGTAAGGTAAGTCCAAAAGAACGAAGCCTTAGTGTTGGTTGATCTCCTCGTACTTACTTTCTTCCACTTGCATCAATGGACAAGTATTTGTGTGTACATTCTTTGGTGCTCTCATAGATTCATCTGCTAAACAATCTCTATTTTGTGCTTAATCAATTCAAATTGCTTTTCCATTAGTTATTTGATTTTTGCTTATTGTGATGCTTATATTTTCATAGGTTGAAGGGCAAACCGAGGAAGTTATTTTTGACCATTTGCATGCAACTGCTTTTCAATACACGCCTTTGGGAAGAACCATTCTTGGACCTGCTCAAAATATCAAGACTATCACCAAAGAGGATCTTAAGAATTATATATCGACACACTACACTGCGAGTAGAATGGTAGGTGTTACAGTAACCAAGTTACATTTATGTATTTGTGCTAATTGTCGAGTCTACTTAGATAGTTTGCATGTTTGCTTTGCCTTAATTCCATCATTATTCTTTACTGTGGACTTATCGGAGTCTTAAGCGTTGGTTTTCTACTTGGGACTACCTTTTTAGGTAATTGCTGCTTCAGGAGCTGTGAAGCATGAGGACATTGTTGAGCAAGTGAAGAAATTGTTTACCAAGCTGTCAACAGATCCAACTGTAGCTTCTGAATTAGTTGCTAAAGAACCGGCGATTTTTACAGGTTCTGAGGTGGGCTTATATCACACGAATTCTTCATGATCTGCTTTAGGGCAGCATTCTGCTCTTGCTCTTTGCAGCAAATATATTAATTGGTATCCTTGGGTGGTAATCAGGTTAGGATAGTAGATGACGATATGCCTTTGGCACAATTTGCGGTTGCTTTCAATGGGGCTTCTTGGACAGATCCAGATTCAATTGCTTTGATGGTTATGCAATCTATGTTGGGATCATGGAATAAGAATGCAGGTGGTGGAAAGCACATGGGGTAAGCTGCTGAACTATTTCTTGTATTTCCTCAACTTAAAACGGATATTTTCCTAGGGCATAACTGGGAGAACATGTGTTGGCTTTTATTGTTGTCTGTAAACAGCTCCGAGCTTGCACAGAGGGTTGGCATTAATGAGATTGCTGAAAGTATGATGGCATTTAACACCAACTATAAAGACACTGGACTTTTTGGTGTTTATGCCATTGCTAAGGTGAGATTGCATCCCTTTATTTTGATTTCGTTGTTCCAGGGTCTTTCGCCCAGCTTAATAGGAGGGGTCTTTCTATTTTGTGATATCTTGTTGTCCAACTCCAGATTTTGTCCATTCATGGATAAAATCTTTAAGACTTTCCTTTAAAAGGCTGAAATGATTGAGATTTATTCCTTTTGTCATTTTTTTCCCCCTGTTTGACTTCATTTTAAAAATACTGTAATGTGTAGAGGTTATTCGCCCGAAGGCACTTTTTAATGAAGCACTATGGTGCCTAAAGATAAAAGAGTACATGAAAGTGCTTTTGAAATGCAACTACCAAGCATTAGCCAACCTCTTTACAACCACCTCTTATCTCTAAACCTCTTAACTATAAGTTTCTTCATTAGATGCCACCACACCACCAAATGAGGCCTCATATGTTAAACATAGTTACTGAATAGTGAATAGTAAGGATGATACACTGAGATTGATTTCTTGCTGAGTGAGTTCGGACTTGGAATCATATCCAAGTACAACAATTCTGTGTGAGTTTAGATCGGAGATAATAATTCGAGTAAAACAAAAGGATGATACACTGAGATTGATTTCTTGCTGAGTGAGTTCGGACTTGGAATCATATCCACTACAACAAATCTGTGTGAGTTTAGATCGGAGTTAATAATTCGAGTAAAACAAAATACTCGACTTGAATCCGTGGTGACTCAGTCTCGTCAGAAAGGGAAAAATGGATTTTGTACAGCTGTGCTAAAATAGATATGGGCAAATTTCTAGGAAGGGCATCAGCCTCCCTGCATTTGAATAATACCCGAAGATGGTTGAATCAAAAAAAATTGTTGGACTTTTTTATTATCTTGAACTTGGGTGATGGTAAAGGCTCGCAGCGCGAAGTTCTGCACTGAGACACACACATCAAGAGGGGCACAAACTTATCATACATTTCTAGTCGCGTAGTCTATTCCAGTATGCTAGCTTCTTTTTTACAGACTATTTGTCCTATGAGATGAGAAAGAAGGTTCTTTGAGTCTTTTAACAGGGATATTGCTTGTTAAGTTCCACTTCTTCGTCGGTTTTCATGTCTTGCTAAACTTTGTTAATTGACTAGAATTGAAATCTGATGAAGCAATTTAGGCCTCAGCGATTCTGGTTACTGATTCTTGTTTTGAAAATTTGTTTTTAGCCGGACTGCTTGGATGATTTGGCTTATGCAATTATGTACGAGATAAGCAAGTTATCTTATCGAGTTTCTGAAGCTGATGTCACTCGTGCTCGTAACCAGGTAGCTACCAGTTCTTGTGCTTACCGTTGATAGTATGTTTTTGGTTATGCTAATGTTGTGGAGTGGTTTTTGCACTTGCCCTTGGTTGAATCTGCTTGATAGTATCCGGGATTATGTCACACCACTTTATCTGTGGGTATTCATGCATTGAATCAGAGTCACTTCTAATCCCGTTATAGTCTTTTTCTGACAATTTACTTATGAATCGTCCCTGCAGCATGCTTAGGGTAACAAGAGGGAAAATCATTTTTTTCTTGAGCAAGATGTGCATTTATCTTCATTATATCGACACTCATTTGCTGTTCTGTTGTACTGCAGTTGAAATCTTCTCTGATGCTTCACATAGATGGAACCAGTCCTGTTGCTGAAGATATTGGGCGTCAGGTAAAATAGTTGGAATGCGGATGTGAAATTGAAGGCTTAGTTTGGTTTTAAAAATGTGGAGGCTTTGGTAATATAAAATTAAAGAGAACTGGAACTTTTGGTAGTTAAAACAATTCGAGTAGAGAGCTTACTGTTTGTCTTTACCCTTACTGTTGTTGCAGCTACTTACATACGGCAGAAGAATCCCGTTTGCTGAATTGTTTGCCAGGATTGATGCTGTAGATGCCAGCACTATCAAACGCGTTGCAAACCGTTTTATTTTTGACCAGGTAAGGAAGGATTCATCCCTCTGCTTATTGCAAATTATTGAGCTACCAAGGAAGAATATTACTCCCTCTCCCTTAAATGTTAATCTGGTATTCCATTTTGGGATGTCTCGAAACATATGCTCACTATGCAAAGTCAAGGGACAAAATTGCTCTCATTCTCATTTGAATTTCAAACTTCAATTGCTAACTAAAGAGGATTTGTGGAAAGTTACGATGTTTAATTTGCAATCATCATCTCCTCAATAGTTGGGTCTCCAAATGGGACCAGTACTAAAGGACGAAGGGAGTAAAATCTTTTTTAGTGTTTCTAGTTGATTCGACATTTGTTTCTGAATCATGTTTGGTCTTTGTTTGGAATTGAAGGATGTTGCCATCGCTGCCATGGGGCCTATCCAGAGTTTACCTGACTACAATTGGTTCAGGCGCAGGACCTACTGGCTCCGTTACTAGGTTCTTTTCCCTTATGATTTTCTTTTCTTTCTTTTTTTGGCATTCCTCCTCTCCTGCTCTGTGGCCTCAAAACATTTAGTTGTTTCTTAAATCAACCGGGAATGAACTCCCTTGTGGTGGCGTTATTTATTTTCTGCTCCCAGATTTTGCTGTATTTTCCATACAGTCGTGAATAATTATGCTGTAACCAGTGTTTAATAAGACGCTAGATCTAATACGATACCATGAACTCTTTGCAGCTAAGCGGGCAGTGAATGTTTCATTTGTTATTTTCTCTATCTCCTCCCTGTTTTCCCACCGCGCTCTCTGGGGATGAAGATAGAGCCATTTTGATCGTTGTTTTTTAGCTTTTAGCAATTTTTTACAGCGAACATGCCTGGTTTGTATTGAAAATGAACTGACATAGTGTCGTGTTGTTCGTGGCTTACGGTATGGAGTTTGGACTTGGACGTCTCTTTATTAATTGGTGCCGTTTGCATTTCATATTATCTTTTTCTCCGGGCAGTGACTAATGAAAGTTTACCCCAGCTTTGTTTCACCACTCTCCCACGGCAGTGCCCAATCTCACTGTCCGTCTCGGCAATTAATGGTCCAGATTTTAAAAAACTCTTTTTGGGAAGAGTTCTTTTAAAATCCGAATCATTCAAAATACTTTTCGACAGTGAAATTGAGAGCAGTGGGGTAGTTTTTTTTTTTTTGGAATCAAAATGTGGCCATAGTCAGGTATTCTCATCATATTGAAATGAAATTTGACTTAAATGGAGCCTTTTTGGTCCCGTTTGTTTGGGGAGACCATTAGTAAAGAAAACATATTCTCTTCCCGTTGGAGGAACAGTGATGAGTAAAAGACATGCAATTTTGAATATTTAGTTCAATGCGAAAAGACATGCAATTTTTGAAAAAAAATATACTTTTGAATATTTAGTTCAATGCGAAAAGTATTCCCGTTGGAGTAATACTTTTGTGCAAAAATTTTTAAATTTAAATAAAATATTTTGCACAATAATACTTTTGCTTTTCATTGGGAATTGCACGTCTTCTTTCTATGGGCTATCATTTAGAAATGGAGGGAGTATTGCATTGGTTTATATCGATACATGTTTACTCCAGCCTATAAGAATTTGGATATATTAAACACCAATCTGTGGATTATCATTTAGGAACGGAGAGAATATTACATTCAATTTGTTTCAGATCCTTGTTTGCTCCAGCCTTTAAGAATTTGGGTATATCAAACACCAATATGTGGATTATCATTTACTGTAGTAGCAGTTACAGAAAGCAAAGAACATATTTCTAAAATGTGCATTCATGTACCAAAAAATAGGCTCATCTATTGACCCGACCGAATTACACGATTTCCTAACCAAAAGAATATACACAAAGGAGTCAATTACAATCGATTCTCTTCGTTGACAACATGAATGCGGCATTGAGTTTGCTTCAATCTTTTTCTATCGGGAATTCTTTCCCTCCGACCTTCTCGCTTCTACCTTCTTTTTTCCATCTTCCCCTCCTACATAATCTACATGTTAGCTTTAACTGTAACGTATTTACAACTACGACCACTGCCTGCCTCTACTGCTTTTCCTCCCGCTGTTATTTGGCCTCCGGACCCCACTTCCCCAATCCTCATCGTACTCTTCATCGTCCCTTCCGACCATGCGGCCAGACCTTCCCCCTCTCCTGGAAGGAGGAGGGCGCTTCCTCTTGATGTTCGCCGTGTATGTTGAATAGTCAACAGTGTCTTCCTTCAAAGCAGTTTTGAATTCCTGCAAAGTGATAAAGCAGTTATAGAATGGTAAGAGAAGAATAGAAGTTTCGGCCCAGACAGGATAATGGTCAATGAGAAACCGTGCAACTCTCAAGGAACCAAATTTCTGTTGTTTCAATCTAAACAGCCAAAACTTTTCCATTGATCGGACAACAAAATTCCAGTGTTTCAAATGAAAGGCACACGAAACATTCTAAAACATTATGTGTCAAGTGACAACGCGGTATTGAATTTTTTTGACACTACTCGAAAATTTCCGTTTCACAAATGTTTAAACATCTTTGATTCTGCTAAATCAGTACACTTTTATGCACTTGGGTATGTTTTAGGTCATTTCTGTAAACTTCCTCATTTTTTGTTCTTGTCTCTTTCGAAACGTTTCCGAGTTGTTTCCTTCCCAATTCTTGCCGAAGCAACTCATCAAAGTGTAATTTTTATCCTTGGTCAGAGAGATCCAAGGTCAGAACACAACCTTCAACACTCAATGAAAAGGAAAATTATCCGCTCAGATAAGGTTATTCAATCAAATACACAAGCAGCATAAATCAGACTAGTCGATGTGTAGGGTGTAACTAACTAATTTGGTGGGGCTGGTCCACTAGACTAGTCAATATGTAAAAAAGGAAAATGTAAATAACAGTAACAACCACTTTTAAACCTATCGCACGAGGTAAAAGTGGGGATGAGCCCTCGAGGTAAAGTGGGGGTGAGACCATTGGGGCCAAAAACTGTCGTTGCCTTTACAATCTGTTGAAGATGGGAATTTGACCCAACTCTCGACACATAATGCACAACTATGATTCAAAATTTTTCATTGAACGTGACGTTGTCCATCAGTCAAAATGTCAGTTGATCACACTACCTGATATCTTTGCAACACTTCTTCATGAGTCGTAGGAAGCTCGGTGCGTATTTCAGTTAAGTTGAAGGAAATGTTCTGCCTTGAGAGAACCTCCCCCAGTTTTATGGGTTCAGTTGGAGAGAACTCCTGGTTATAAAAATGTGGATATTAGCCGGAAATTAGGATCAAATGTTATACTCTGGAAAACAAGAAAGCCAGCCCAGAAACCACTCCAAAAGGTTTGTACCTGACATCGTGCATCATTTAGAGAGTACAATATTTTCAGATGCCTCTTTAGTTTCAAAAGAAGTTGTAATGCCGTAGCAGAAAGACAATCGGCCTGTACAAACACCACAATTTTTTTAATATCAGAGCCCATCATATTAAGCTATCAGAAAGGAGTTACAAAAAACCACGAATTTCATATAGAATGCCACTTGAACTTGAAAAGCAGAACAAAAGCCCCCAACTTCTGGTCACAATAACAAGGGAAGAAAACTCAACAAGAATTCCACGGTAACATACAAGGATCAAAATTTTGTTTCGGTATGTTGTATTGGAAATCTTTCTCAAACATTTGGAAAAGTTTCAAAATCGTAGGCACACAATTTACTGAAAATGTCTGAAGAATTTGTGAATGTATGGGAATTGACTACCTGGATTTTCTGCAGATCATCTTCAGATATGTGGTAAGTATTGTACGAATTCCTAGGATGCAAATTTTGATACATAGGCTCAGAGTGATTAGACACAGGCTGATCACCGGATTCTACTTCAAGTGTCCCATTAAGACCCATGGGTGTCGTTTGATTGCACACAGGTTGACAGGATGGCCCCTGGGGCTGAGTTATCCCATTACCATGAAGTTTCTTTGCATCTTCTTGCCACAAATGCAGAAACGCTTTCATATTTGCCTCCAGTGTCCCAGCTCTAACTTGTATAACTCGATTTATGGCATAGATCAAGTAAAGAGGCTCATCAGGCAATGTGAAAGGAAGTAAAGCAAGGATCTCAGTGCAGTACCTGGAAAAAGCAGTTTTTAAGTCAATACCTACATAGTTGTCCAAATGGGATACGCTTCACGCACAGTTTTCAATTTTCTGAATCATGTATCGTATCGTAAGATATCCTAACATATATTCAAACAAATAGGTGGAATACGAAAATATTCCATACAAAATTGCTAATATCTTGCAAGAATAAAACATTAATCTATGTTAATCATTTACAACATCAAATTAAAGATATCCATGAATCAAGACTTCATACACCTGAACATAGAACAAAGATGACCATGTCCATGAATTCTACATGTCAATGAGTTTTCTATCTGGAATCAAACTTGGATCAAAATGTTCCCCATTCTTAATATGCTATAATTTGGTTTTTGATAATTTGTATTGTCTTGGTACATCATTTGGGTTTTTAATATTCATTGGAAGAATTTTTCTTTCCAAAAATAAATGTTTGACAAGTACAAGTTTTAAGTTCTCAAACAATTTACCCATGCAATAAAAAAATATATATGAAACTTCCAACAATATCATTTACCATAAAACAAAGCGCAAATACTTTCTTTTCTCCAGAAAAGTTACATAATCATGTATAGTATGTCTTGAATCATGTACCGCTTATCAGAATATAGCATGATGTATCATGGTTATCACACGATAACACTAGCATAAGATATGTGTCGCTTTTACCCTAAGAAATGGACAACACTGAATACATGGAGCAGAACCGCAGAATATTAGGATGAGCACCTAAGTAAGAACTCACATCAGAAACGGGATGACTGAATTATTCCAAATTGGAGTGTCAAATTTACGAACAACCGACGACATAAATTTGTTCCTTGAGATGCGATTCCCACGGATCAGCTTGTAGATTCGAGAAACACCAAGTCTTGCATAATTGAAAGAGCCACTCTCAAATGTCCCTTTCATACTCTCAGGTACCTTGAGTTGGACTCTAGTGTTTGGATTTTCAGAACTTCCAGCCATGGATCTAATGAAAATAAGGGACATCTGAAGACCATCTCCCAAACGGCGTTCGAAAAATGCTGGATACCTGGAAAAAGATGTTTTCACTAGTTGGAATAACCAGATTATCAGGATTCCAAAGAAGCTATAAGTCTATATAGGGGTAGGGCCATACTTTTCATTCATATTCATCAACAGATGATGAGTCAGCTTTGAGTTTCCCTCCTGAGGATCTGTTTCAAGAGCTATAAGGAATGGAACACAGGTAATTGGATGAACCAGACCTTGCCGCAGCACAATTTCGACAATCTGCATCAGGTAGTGTAAAAATTAAATAAATTTGCTACTGGCAACAGTAAGATCCTGAAAATACTAAAACGAAACAACTAGGCCCCATCAAGTGTTCCAGGGCAGTATACAGAAGTAGAATGACAGAAATCACCCTCTTCAACTTTCAGAATCCGTGGTCCTTGTTTCCAGAACCACCAATGACCAATAAATCCACGATAATAGAGATACTAGCCTAAGAATTTGTTTCATGTGTAAGAAAACAATTCATATTTCAGTATCATTATCAGTTTTGATGAATTGTTTCTAGTTCTGTACAGGTTTTATGCGATTGTACTGGTTGGTCAAACTAGTTCAACCACTTTAACGGAAACCTTCAGACGACAATGTTCTTACCTTCACAGCAGATTGGCGAACCTGTTCATTTTCATCTAAACATCTTCCCAAGATGTTATCCCAATACAGTTGAATTATTCCGCCACAGATATTGGTATCACCTGCACCAGCAGCAACAGGAACACTATGGCCAGCATCCATGGGATGACTGGCGACATTGCTGGTTTTTTCTGTTCCCATTTGACTTTCTGCATCAAGAAGATACTCGTAGATGTTTTGCAACGCTTGCAGCTGTGGAACAAATTAACTCAGTCCATGGATGTGGAGGGGAGGGGGGGGAGCACAAAACAGAAGGGAAACTATTACCTTCAGACGTACGTCAGTACCGGAGGAGAGTGTTGCCTCTAAAATTTTCCCAACATCCTTTTCCAACATATATTCTGGCCTAGCGATTAAAACATAACCTAATGCCTACAGAAATCCAAAACTACATGAGTACAACTTAAATTAGACAATACAGGATCTCTCTCCCTCTCTTCTATATTGTGTGTGTGTGTGGCCCGTACACAAGGGGTGCAGGTTCATGGACAAATGGTGAAAGAGCATACCTGCAAAGATCTGGCCTTTATTATAAAATCCTCTGCATGAAGATATTTTTTAAACAACTTGAGGCTGTTCTTGACGTCGATATTTTGGTCAATGCTGCAGGATGTGCTCAGCAAAGAGTTACCATATCGAATAAGCAACCCAAGACAGAAAAGAGATCGCCCAACTTGCTGTAATTGCAAAATGATCATTTTTAAGTTTATCTAGTGAAAGAAAATGCTATGTCAGATGACCACTGCAAAAAAAGCATTGGAAAAAACAAAATCAACCGAAAAGATGGTTCAAAATCTCACACAAAACTTATCAAAGCAGTCCATCAGCCATATTTCAGAATGATTTGGAAAAACGGAGTTCTTAAAAATCGTTCATTCCCAAAACACAATAGAAACCGATATCCATCAAGTATGTTCTACAGAGGTCCTGGGGATGTCTCCAAACAGATAGAACGATAGCTCAATGGATTACCTGATCCTTCTCAAATGCAATACAGATACAGTAGTAACAAGACTGTCACCAATGGCAATACTGACGCATAGAAATGTAAGCCCCAACGCCAGGCCATACGACTCACGATGACCAATTCTACCTAAAAGTTCAAGTGTCTTGGAGCACAAACTGAACTTTGTATACAAGCCAGAAACTATGAATATCTCGCAGCACAATTGAAGGAGCGACTCCCGATATGGCAGTACTGTTATAATAGTCCATTAAGTATAAAGACTATGGAGGAAACATTGTTTTACATTTTCGTACGAAAATAGTGTACAAAGCAACTCTTCCCTCTCCCCTTGAATAACAATCTTTACACGTTCTGACTTACTCCCTAATGTTTTCATTTTTATATATCTGTGATAGGAATACCCTGAATATTCCAAAGAGGAGATTGTGCAAGGTCTTAATCATTCATATGAAGCATGAACCATAAGGTTGCCTTTAAGCCCTTGAATTCTTCAAATAAGAACTCACCACTATTTTATGAGAAACCACGGAGTTGGAAGAATGTAGACTCCAGCTTAAAGGCATCATCAACATGAGAGATGCTAAAGGCCAAGTCAGTTGTGACTTGTGAGAACCTTGTGTGGGGACAAAATCACAAAAGTATGTAATAACGACTAGAAGTCGTGCAAGATGTTACCATGAATGCAAGCACATCTAAATCGAACATTTTCTCCAGAACACTAGATTTAGTGATTGCTCATTTACACTTAGTTTCTCCATTGCATTGCATGTTTAGTAGAATAACAAAGAGAATGCCAACAAAAATGGTACGCAACCTTTGCAGTATTGGCCAGACGAGGGCAAAGTTTAACTGCATGAAAAATAAGCTCACGAGTTGGAATTCAAACTTAGAGGCAGTACAAAGAATCCAAGTTCCGACCTATAATCAAGCACTCACCAGTAGTCTGCTAGTCTATAGATAGACAATGTACTTAACTTTTTCTGACTTCTGAGTTGGGCTACCCAAAAGGGCACATTACACAACATAATTCTAAAGCACTTCAAAAGCTTATGAGAGAAATTCATAAAGACCTACTTCCCAACAACCACCCTTACAGGGAAATTAATATGATAAAATAAACAAAAAGCAAACGCTCAGTTAGGAGAGTGTTTTTAAATAATGGATAATTCACCTTGGTTACCTGAGTTCGATTTTGTTCACCCTCACTAAGAGAGGGTGAAGATGTGTGGGTCCAATGGGGTCAATACACTTTTTTGGTATAGATGGACTTACTTTTTGGTGGGAACCACACTTTCTCCACCAATAAAAGGGAGGGTATTGTTCACCCTCATTCAATGAAGGTGACTAGAATCATTCTCAGGTTACCTAGAAACATTGGAATCAATCAGAGCAGTGCTCTGACGAGTGACGACTAACAATAATGAAGATGCAGCTAGTTATTTCAAAATAACCACAACAAACCTGTTTGTTGTCAAATCCTAAGGCATCCAAATGCTTGAAAAACACCTGGATGAGATACTCAACGACAGCTGAACCTTTCCCTGCCACTCTACTCAGAGAGCACAGGCACCTGAGACAGAAGAAAATCAACTATGTAAATAATATCAAAGCCAACAGACTTGTATTCCACAAAAGAATAAAAAAATGTAAAAAAAAAAATCAACTCAAGCAAGGTGTTCACAAATCTACCAGCAAAAAGTTTTCTTCCTCTGGTTAATTGCTTGAAAGAACCACCGGCTCCTTTCCCCAAAATGTACCAACCGAAACAAATGGGGATAATCTTAGATCTTATCCTTCTTTCTACTTTGGTGGCCCCTCCCAATTACATTCTATCAATTTGGCCAACAATCTTGAGACTAAAAAGTTTGCCAATTCTATCCATAAAATAATGCAAGACAGAACAAACGGTTATTCCAATTAAACCTTGTCCCCTATTTGAATGTTTCTAGACGCAATAAACCAACTGAAGAACTAAAACGAATTTATCGTTCTTTCTACCTATCTTTCCGATTATCTTTTCCTGACGTTCAATAATGTCATCAATCAAAGACAAGACCACATAAAATCAATGGATAATGAGGCCAGATGAATGCCTTATCATAAACAATTGACACGATAAGAAGCAAAACTAGAAAGGAGATCTGGGAGGATTATTAGATCAATTTCATTGTTTCAGAACTACCTGAATACTTGATTTTTCATCACTAATACGAGAAATAATCTCAATACAAGCCCTTGTAAATGCGGCAAAATCAGTATTTGATGTGCACATCTCTCTTATGATTTTGATAGCCCGTCTTTTGACACTTACACCAGTATCCTTCATCCTCTCAACAAGCTGGGTGCTCTCTCTCTCTCTCATCCCAACTCTCCTGTATCACAATCAAGTCTCTCTCTCACCAAATCCTAGAGAGATAACAAAAAAAATGGCGATTAGGCACCTCCTATCCCTATCCCTATCCCGCAGCTCCGCCACCCGCTCCCTCCGATCTCTCTCCACCGCCTCCGCCGTCACCTCCGCCACCGCATCAAAACCGCTCCATTCCCGTACGCCCCCAAACGCCATGACCTACGACCGCCACGCCCTATCCGTCAACCAAAACCTCAAACTCCTCAACAACTCCGACCCCCGCTTCTCAAGCCACAACTCCCCCCAACCAACCCTAGCCGACCACACCCCCATCCTCTCCTCGCCCCTCGCCCGCATTACCATCCTCCCCTCCGGCCTCCGCATAGCCACAGAGTCCGACCTCGCCTCCAAGACCGCCACCAGGACCGCCACCGTTTGCCTGCTCAACAAGCTGGGCGCTCTTTCTCTCTCTCTCTCTCATCCCAACTTTCCTGTATCACAGTCGAGTATCTCTCTCACCAAACCCTAGAGAGATAACCAAAAAAATGGCGATCAGACACCTCCGATGCCGATCCCGCCGCTCTGCCACCAGCTCCCTCCGATCTCTCTCAACCGCTTCAGCCGTCGCCACCGTCGCCGCATCAAAACCGCTCCCTTCCCCTCCGCCACCTTATGCCATGACCTACAGCCGTCTCGCCCTATCCGTAGACCAAAAGCTCAAGCTCCTCCACAACCTCAACCCCCGCTTCTAAACCCAAAACTCCCTCCACCCAATCCTAGCCAACCATACCCCCATCCTCTCCTCGCCCCTCACCCGCATCATCATCCTCCCCTTCGGCCTCCGCACGCCACAGAGTCCGACCTCGCCTCCAAGACCGCCACGGTTTGCCTGCTAAACAAGCTGGGCGCTCTTTCTCTCTCTCTCATCCCAACTCTCCTGTATCACAGTCGAGTCTCTCTCTCACCAAACCCTAGAGAGATAACCAAAAAAATGGCGATCAGGCACCTCCTATACCTATCCCGCCGCTCCGCCACCCGCTCCCTCCGATCTCTCACCAGCGCCTCCGTCGTCGCCACAGCCACCGCATCAAAACCGATCCCTTCCCCTCCGTCACCTGACGCCATGACCTACGACAGCCTCGCCCTATCCGTTAACCAAAACCTCAAGCTTCTCCACTACCCCGACCCCCGCTTCTTCACCCACAACTCTCCCCACCCAACCCTAGCAAACCACACCCCCATCCTCTCCTCGCCCCTCACCCGCATCACCATCCTCCCCTCCAGCCTCGCATCGCCATAGAGTCTGACCTCGCCTCCAAGACCGCCACTGTTTCCCTGCTCAACAAGCTGGGCTCTCTCTTTTTCTCTCATCCCAACTCTCCTGTATCACAGTCAAGTCTCTCTCTCACCAAACCCTAGAGAGATAACCAAAAAATAAAGAGATCAGGCACCTCTTATCCCTATCCCGCCGCTCCCCCACCCGCTCCCTCCGATCTCTCTCCACCGCCTCCGCCGTCGCCACCGCCACCGCCACCGCCACCGCATAAAAACAATTCCCTTCCCCTCCGCCACCTGACGCCCTGACCTACGACCGTCTCACCCTATCCGTCAATCAAAAGATCAAGCTCCTCCACAACCCCGACCCCCGCTTCTTAACCCACAACTCCCCCCACCCAACCCTAGTCGACCACACCCCCATCCTCTCCTCGCCCCTCACCCGCATCACCATCCTCTCCTCCGGCCTCCGCATCGCCACAGAGTCCGACCTCGCCTTCAAGACCGCCACCGTTTGCCTACTCAACAAGCTGGGCGCTCTCACTCTCTCTCTCTTATCCCAACTCTCATGTATCACAGTCAAGTCTCTCTCTCACCAAACCCTAAAGAGATAACCAAAAAAATGGCGACCAGGCACCTCCTATCCCTATCCCGCCGTTCCACCACTCGCTCCCTCCGCTCTCTCTCCACTGCCACCGCCGTCGTCACCGCCAACGCATCAAAACCGCGCCCTTCCCCTCCGCCACCTGACGCCATAACCTACGACCGCATCGCCCTATCCGTCATCCAAAACCTCAAGCTCCTCCAGCACCCCGACCCCCGCTTCATAACTCACAACTCCCCCCATCCAACCCTAGCCGACCACACCCCATCCTGCCTTTGCCTCTTACCCGCATCACCATCCTCTCCTCCGGCCTCCGCATCGCCACAGAGTCCGACCTCGCCTCCAAGACCGCCACCGTTTGCCTGCTCAACAAGCTGGGCGCTCTTTCTCTCTCTCTCATCCCAACTCTCCTGTATCACAGTCGAGCCTCTCTCTTACCAAACCCTAGAGAGATAACCAAAAAAATGGCGATCAGACACCTCCGATCCCTATCCCGCCGCTCCGCCACCAGCTCCCTCCGATCTCTCACAACCGCCTCCGCCGTCGCCACCGTCATCGCATCAAAATCGCTCCATTCCCCTCCGCCACCTTATGCCATGACCTACAGCCATCTCGCCCTATTCGTCAACCAAAAGCTCAAGCTCCTCCACAATCCCGACCCCCGCTTCTAAACCCACAACTCCCTCCACCCAATCCTAGCCGACCACACCCCCATCCTTTCCTCGCCCCTCACTCGCATCATCATCCTCCCGTCCGGCCTACGCATCGCCACAGAGTCCGACCTCGCCTCCAAGACCGCCACCGTTTGCCTGCTTAAAAAGTTGGGCGCTCTTTCTCTCTCTCATCCCAACTCTCCTGTATCACAGTCGAGTCTCTCTCTCACCAAACCCTAGAGAGATAACCAAAAAAATGGCGATCAGGCACCTCCCATCCCTATCCCGCCGCTCCGCCACCCGCTCCCTCCGATCTCTCTCCAACGCCTTGGTTGTCGCCACCGCCACCGCATCAAAACCGCTCCCTTCCCCTCTGCCACCTGACGCCATGACCTACAACAGCCTCGCCCTATCCGTCAACCAAAACCTCAAGCTTCTCCACAACCCCGACCCCCGCTTCTTCACCCACAACTTTCCCCACCCAACCCCAGCCGACCACACCCCCATCCTCTCCTCGCCCCTCACCCGCATCACCATCCTCCCCTCCGGCCTCCGTATCGCCACAGAGTCCGACCTCGCCTCCAAGACCGCCACTGTTTGATCTCCTTAGTGTTGGTTGATCTCCTCGTACTTACTTTCTTCCACTTGCATCAATGGACAAGTATTTGTGTGTACATTCTTTGGTGCTCTCATAGATTCATCTGCTAAACATTCTCTATTTTGTTCTTAATCAATTCAAATTGCTTTTCCATTAGTTGTTTGATTTTTGCTTATTGTGATGCTTATATTTTCATAGGTTGAAGGGCAAACCAAGGAAGTTATTTTTGACCATTTGCATGCAACTGCTTTCCAATACACGCCTTTGGGAAGAACCATTCTTGGACCTGCTCAAAATATCAAGACTATCACCAAAGAGGATCTTAAGAATTATATATCGACACACTACACTGCAAGTAGAATGGTAGGTGTTACAGTAACCAAGTTATATTTATGTATTTGTGCTAATTGTCGAGTCTTCTTAGATAGTTTGCATGTTTGCTTTGCCTTAATTCCATCATTATTCTTTACTGTGGACTTATCGTAGTCTTAAGCGTTGGTTTTCTACTTGGGACTACCTTTTTAGGTAAATGCTGCTTCAGGAGCTGTGAAGCATGAGGACATTGTTGAGCAAGTGAAGAAATTGTTTACCAAGCTGTCAACAGATCCAACTGTAGCTTCTGAATTAGTTGCTAAAGAACCGGCGATTTTTACAGGTTTTGAGGTGGGCTTATACCACACGAATTCTTCATGATCTGCTTCAGGGCAGCATTCTGCTCCTGCTCTTTGCAGCAAATATATTAATTGGTATCCTTGGGTGGTAATCAGGTTAGGATAGTAGATGACAATATGCCTTTGACACAATTTGCGGTTGCTTTCAATGGGGCTTCTTGGACAGATCCAGATTCAATTGCTTTGATGGTTGTGCAATCTATGTTGGGATCATGGAATAAGAATGCAGGTGGTGGAAAGTACATGGGGTAAGCTGCTGAACTATTTCTTGTATTTCGTCAACTTAAAACGGATATTTTCCTAGGGCATAACTTGGAGAACATGTGTTGGCTTTTATTGTTGTTTGTAAACAGCTCCGAGCTTGCACAGAGGGTTGGCATTAATGAGATTGCTGAAAGTATGATGGCATTTAACACCAACTATAAAGACACTGGACTTTTTGGTGTTTATGCCATTGCTAAGGTCAAATTGCATCCCTTTATTTTGATTTCGTTGTTCTAGGGTCTTTCGCCCAGCTTAATAGGAGGGGTCTTTCTATTTTGTGATATCTTGTTGTCCAACTCCAGATTTTGTCCATTCATGGATAAAATCTTTAAGACTTTCCCTTAAAAGGCTGAAATGATTGAGATTTATCCCTTTTGTCATTTTTTTCCCCTGCTTGACTTCATTTTAAAAATACTGTAATGTGTAGAGGTTATTCGCCCGAAGGCACTTTTTAATGAAGCACTATGGTGCCTAAAGATAAAAGAGTACATGAAAGTGCTTTTGAAATGCAACTACCAAGCATTAGCCAACCTCTTTACAACCACCTCTTAACTATAAGTTTCTTCATTAGATGCCACCACACCACCAAATGAGGCCTCATATGTTAAACATAGTTACTGAATAGTGAATAGTATGGATGATACACTGAGATTGATTTCTTGGTGAGTGAGTTCAGACTTGGAATCATATCCAAGTACAACAATTCTGTGTGAGTTTAGATCGGAGATAATAATTTGAGTAAAACAAAAGGATGATACACTGAGATTGATTTCTTGTTGAGTGAGTTCGGACTTGGAATCATATCCACTACAACAAATCTGTGTGAGTTTAGATCGGAGTTAATAATTCGAGTAAAACAAAATACTCGACTTGAATCCGTGGTGACTCAGTCTCGTCAGAAAGGGAAAAATGGATTTTGTACAGCTGTGCTAAAATAGATATGGGCAAATTTCTAGGAAGGGCATCAGCCTCCCTGCGTCTGAATAATAACCGAAGATGGTTGAATCAAAAAAAATTGTTGGACTTTTTTATTATCTTGAACTTGTGTGATGGTAAAGGCTTGCAGCGCGAAGTCCTGCACTGGGGCACACACATCAAGAGGGGCACAAACTTATCATACATTTCTAGTCGCGTGTTCCAGTATGCTAGCTCCTTTTTTACAGACTATTTGTCCTATGAGATGAGAAAGAAGGTTCTTTGAGACTTTAACAGGGATATTGCCTGTTAAGTTCCACTTCTTCGTCGGTTTTCATGTCTTGCTAAACTTTGTTAATTGACTAGAATTGAAATCTGATGAAGCAATTTAGGCCTCAGCGATTCTGGTTACTAATTCTTGTTTTGAAAATTTGTTTTTAGCCGGACTGCTTGGATGATTTGGCTTATGCAATTATGTACGAGATAAGCAAGTTATCTTATCGAGTTTCTGAAGCTGATGTCACTCGTGCTCGTAACCAGGTAGCTACCAGTTCTTGTGCTTACCGTTGATAGTATGTTTTTGGTTATGCTAATGTTGTGGAGTGGTTTTTGCACTTGCCCTTGGTTGAATCTGCTTGATAGTATCCGGGATTATGTCACACCACTTTATCTTTGGGTATTCATGCATTGAATCAGAGTCACTTCTAATCCCATTATAGTCTCTTTCTGACAATTTACTTAAGAATCGTCCCTGCAGCATGCTTAGGGTAACAAGAGGGAAAATCATTTTTTTCCTGAGCAAGATGTGCATTTATCTTCATTATGTTAAGTTATGGGTGTATGTATAATTAGCGTGTAATTTAATTAGCGTGTAATTGAGCTCTTATGTAATTAGATTAGGAGATAAGGATCTCAGTGTAATTATTCTCTTAGTCTCTTATAACTCAAACGTAATGGAAAATAACCCTAATTTTTGGGTTCCAAATTCTATCTCATCTTTTTTCATGGTATCAGAGCTAGGGTTTCGGAGGCTTTTCCCCTTTGTCTGTGCCATAGTTGCACTTTCTTTCATTGTGATCCGCGTGTTCCGGATCCTTTATTTACCTCTCCACGTGCGAGTCAGGGGTCGCACGTGCGGGGGAGTGTTGGGATTTGTCCCACATCGTTTAATTATCTCCTCCAAAACTAGTGTATGAGCCTGGGCGGCCTCTCCACTCTTTGCCAATTGGTTTGGAGTTGGATGCTTTAACATGGTATCAAAGCAATACGCTCCTGGCGACTTACCTCGTTGACGAACCAGACATCGATTTAGCTGGGTTTCCTATTGATCTCTGTTCGGACCAGCAACTGTGATCTCTGTCGCTGTTTCTTTTTTCACGTTGTCTGTGTTGTCGGCCTTTTTGGTCACCGGAAACCTCCGACAGGACTCGCCGCTAACTGGGTCTGATCTCTCGACCACCGGCGACCCCTCTTGACCACCGGCGACCATTGTTACACGTCTTCCAGCCACAGGCGATCTCTGTTCGGACTTGAAATCAACTGGGTCTTCTCCGATTCTGCTTGAATCAACTGTTTTGTTAAATTTCAGAGAGACGTACAGGTCTGATTCTTCTCGCCGTCGACCCTTGACCAGTTCTGAGAGTTATTTACTCTGTTTGACCAGTTCCGAGAGTTATTTACTCGGTTTGAATAAGAGTAAGAGTTATTTACTTGGCTTGATTAAGAGCAGGACTGTCCCTTGTCTTCACTTGGCTTGAATAAGAGTTATTTATTCTGTTTTGAGTTGGGTCAGAATAATCAAGCTTTCTCATAACTTTATTTGTCTTATTCTACATTGTTTGTCATAATCTGGGCTTGTTACAATGTCAGAGGATAAACAAAAAGCTTCTGCTAGTACAAATGATGAGTTGAATCGTGCAGGGACTCTAGATAATTTTTCTCTGGATATTTGCCATATTAAGTTGGATGGTACCAACTACTTGATTTGGTCTCGTACTTTTACCTTGGCTATTGAGGCCAAAGGAATGTCAGAGTTCATTGAGGGCCCTGTTACTCCACCTGTTGAGGCAGTCGAACTCAAGAAGTTTAAATCTAAAAAATCGTTGGTTATGACCTAGCTGTTTAATTCTATGAGAGCTGATATTCGTCATACTTTTCTGCTTCTTGATACTCCACATAAGATTTGGACTACTGCAGCCCAAACCTACTCTCAGCAGGGTAATGATGCACAGTGCTTTGAGTTGAGAAAGAGGCTCCGTACATTGGAACAAAATCATCGTTCTGTTGCTATGTATTTTGCTGACCTGAATGCAGTATGGCAGGAATTTGATTATTATCAGGGATTTCAGGCTGTTTGTACTGTTGATGCTGCTGCTTGGTTAAAGCGGTTGGAGAAGGAACGTGTTTATGATTTTCTGGCTGGACTTGATATAGAATATGATCAGATTAGAGTGCAGGTATTGGGTCGTATTCCGTTTCCATCATTAGGAGAGGCCTATGCCATTGTTCAGCAGGAGGAGAGTAGGAGGGGTGCTATGTTGGATACTCCTACTCCTGAGCGTTCTGCC